>CM024809.1:15219486-15819486 GCA_014281875.1 Nibea albiflora
CAGACGGAGCAACATAGTTTAAGTGTGAGATATTTAAATGGAGTCTGGCATGTAGCTCTCTGATACGGAGGAGTGTGGGGCTGGCTGCGCTTGTGCGGAAGAACACCGGACAACAAACTTCAACATCTGCAGGTAGGTTAACTTCAGCTTTGACGTCCAGTTTGCAATAAACGTGCGATAATTTCTGTCGAGCAAACGCAAGATACATATGTTTGAACGTCAGCTGTGAGAAACAGCTGCTTGTTAACTAAATAATCTGTGTCCAAATTTGTCAAGACGAACATGGACGACTGGTAAAATGGCTAGCTAATGACGGCTAGCTTCAATAACACTAGAGCAAAGCGATACAAAGCTTTCGAAATAAATATATGTACTTAAATGTGTGTTCACTGTTACGTTAAACGACACACACACACACACACGTAAAATGTACAGCAGCCTATTTTTGTGGGAGACAAACGTTAGCTATTAAGCAAGTGTTGCTAATGTAGCAGGAGGCTAGCTGCATCAGTAAACATCCGCACGCAGTCCAGCTGTCCGCTTCTGCCGGAGGTAGGAACTATTTAAAACTAACACACAGGCTACAGCTCAGGTTTGAATATAAATATTAAATCACACATTTCCTCTTTTCAACAGAACAAGCTCCAGGACTTGTTTATTAGCCTCGCTCGGACTGCATTATGGAGGAAGAAGAGGCCCCCGTAGATGGCGAGGTGGAGACCCCCTTTGCTGCAGAGACTTATGCTGCTGAGGCCATGGCTGCAGACATGGACCCCTGGATCGTGTTTGACTCGAGAAGAACTCCCAGATCCGAGTTTGAAGGTTGGCTAGAGACCAACAGGCCCTCACAAGTGTACAGATTTGGTGATGAGGAAGGTGGTGTCAGCCCCGTGGGGTGGATCGCAGTGCTGGGCATGAACCACTGCCCCAGCACCGGGGACGTCACGGGTCTCCAGGAGAGCTGGGAGAAACTTTTGGCCTGTGGCCGGCCTGCCAGCTTCCAGACAGTGAAGGAGCTGGCCCTGAACCACGGAGTGCTTACTGGCAAGTGGTTGATGCACTTGGACTCTGGTTTCAAGTTGGACCATGCCTGGGAGTGCGTCGCCAGAGCAGCTCTGGACGGCAAGATCTCCCTTGTTAAAGTCAGTCCCCATAATCCCAAGGGAGAGGCCAAGCAGGTCATCTGTGCCTATAACCAGAACTTCACTGATGAGAGTGAGGTTATAATGCTGGACTCCATCATCCGTGCCACAGGGGTCAAATGCCCTCTGTCCTACAAACCAGACGTGTACACATACCTTGGAATCTACAGAAACAACCGTTGGAAGATTTGTCCAACCATATACGAGAGCAAATTCGACCTGGAGTGTGTACCCAGGCGTTCACACATCATCAACAAAGTCACCAATCTTGAGGTAACATAAGCCTGTTGGAGCTAGAGGATGATTTGGCAGGACGGGTAAATGAAGAGGCACTTCGTGATGGCTGGATCGCGCAGCACAACCCACTGACTGAAGTTGTTTTTGAATTTTGATCTCAAGTTCTTCCTTTTGGCAAAAAAAGCACTAAATCTTGTTTTGGTCTTGTCTTCTCATGCTGTAATACATTCAGAGTGACCTGAATTGTCACTTTTTTTTCTGTATTGAATATATATCGTATTCATAAGTCATGTGTTTTTGTATTCTCGAGGATCTGTTTAACACGCTAACACTTACCTGACCGACAGATGGTTGAAGAAATACTTGATTTGTGTGCACATGCTCAGAGAAAACTTTGCATCCAATGAAGAATTTCTTTTTTTTTTTAGAAATCATTTGTCTCATTTGTTTGGCTTTATTATTATTTGGTTTGTACTTAACGGAGACAGAGCTGCCAAATAAAGTCTACTTTTGAAGACCATCTTAATATGTTGTGTTTTTATTGCCAAGAAAAGTGTTTTTGAATTTTGACAGAATCAATCATTACAGAGAAAAATAGGCATACGGTATATCGTACTAGTATAAAACAGCATAATCTCATCTCCAAAGCACATTTTACTACAGAGTATAGAAAGTTGACCTACAGGTCTGAGACAGTCGTTAAACTTAAGCCATAATTCATAAAATAACTGTAGAGACACTGGAGGAAATGATATCGCCAGACACAAATCAAATCTGATACAGCTTCTCTGCTATGAGCATGTACTTAACGTTAAGTAACGTTGCTTGTTTGATTATTTACATGTAGACCTTCATATGGTTCAAAACATTACTACATTTTGTTGTCTCAACAAAGGCACCTGTATAAAGAAGAGTTCTTGCAGTTACTGCTGACCTTCAGAAAACATTTCAAACAAACATTCTATTCAAAGTAATAAACCGTGGGAATATTTAATTAAAGGGACAACAGGCACCGTTTGCATAGCCTTACCGCTAATTTAATTATTGACAATGATACCTGCTGCTTTGTTTAAAATAAAAAAAGCAGACCTGACTTAGGAGTTTGACTTAAAGACAGTGACGATCACTGACCACTGTCAAAATGACAGTACAAAAACATGCTTAACATGTTCGATAGAGAAACATTCAAACAGAGGCCTTCAGCACCTGATGTGGCTTTATGGACCACATGTTTGTTGGTGGATAGCCCGATAATCTCAAATCTGGCTGACACAGTGGTGGAAAATGTTAATGATTGATGCTAACAAGGGCAAAGTGATTATGTTCAGTCCTGTGGTTTATCGTTTGTCAGACAAACTTTATATAAGGCCTGGAAAACCCCTCTAAATGTATACCAGAGTCTCTTTCCTGTCCGCAGGGGGCCTTGTGCTACATTCTGTCTCTTACAGCCCTTCATATCCACCTTGTTTCCTTTTTTGTCTTCCCTGACAACAAAGGAGTTGTTAGTTCTGAAGGCTAAAGGAGAAGACAAAAGTGGTCGTTGAAATATGTCCGTAATGACATCATACGGACGAACTTTAAGTTGGGTGTCCTGACACAAACCTAGCTTGGTTTCCGCTGTGAAGAATAGAAATAAGACGATCCTCATCAGCGGACATCAGCTCATCGAGCTCATCCAGCACGTGGGGCTGGTGGTTGTTGTTGGGCGCCATGTCCATCATACCCTCATTCTGGAGCAAGTTGACGATGCTGTTGGGGTAATTCATCCAGGTGCTTCCTGGGTTGCTTGCAGGGTCAGCAGAGTTCTGGCATGGCCCACTGTTCTGGACAGCGGTAGAAGAGCTGGAATTGGCAGCTTGTTGGCACGAGGCTTGAACCAACATTGAGGAGCCGTTTCCGCTCTCGCTCATGAGGGTGGGGTTCAGAAGGTCCACAAAGTCATCCATGTTTAGGTTTTCCAGTGTGCCGGGAGCCTGGACTTCAGAAAAGCTAGGGAACTCTGGGATATCATCATCGACCGGTGGGTCCACCCGGAACTGAGAGCCCTGGAGGGGAAAGGAGCTGCTGATCTGCGAGGAGACCGTGCTTCCCTGAGATGCTGCCGGCTCCTGGACCATGCTCGAGGACATGTTGGGGAAGAATTCATGAAGGTCTGACAGGTTGACAGTTGAGAGTTCCTGGTTGACAGTGGAAATGGTGGTAGAGGTGGTGGTGCCCATAGTGAAGCTGGACACTGGTGTGGCTTTAGGCTGGTTGCCCAGGCTCAAGCTCTCCATGTTCCTCCACGTTTGGCTCGCAGAGATTGGGGAAGCCTCCACCTTTGTCTGCACTGAGAAGAGCTGGCCCGGCTGATTGTATGAGTAGGAGGGCTGGGGTTTCGCTCCACTGGCACCAGGGGGCACCACAGCTGCTGGAGACACACAACACAAACCACAAGCCATTTGAGTTCAACTGCTGGAAGGCCTTAGGCAGGAAATTACCCACAAATCATCAGGTTTAAAATCACTTATTTCATTTATCCATGCTACATATGGGGATTCTTTTCAGACTTACCAGCTTGTGCATTCATTGACGGAGGCTTGGCTGTAACTGTTCTCCTTGCCGGGCTTATGTGTCGTCTGTCTTGTGGAATGGACACTGAAAATCCAACAGATGTGATTACATTACACTGATAACTGAATATAAAGACACATCTTTATTAACAAGAGAGAGAAAAAAGCTTTAATGTACCACTAGACAGCATGGGCCCCAGCTTCAGGCTCACAAACATGTCCCCTGTACGCTTCCTCTTCTCACTCAGCCTGTATTCATCTACAGGGGTCATAGTTAAAAAAAAAGTTAGAAAATCAACAAATTCATCTCTTGGGTACTTTAATAAATGTTAAATATGGTCAGGATTGTCTTACCTGGTTCAGCAGGCAGGTACTGGAAGTCCATTGGCTCGCTGACCTCGCGATCAGAGGGCCGACGGAGCTGCATCTTCACTCTAATGGGCTCGGAGAGGTTAGTGTCGCGGTACGGTGGCGTGCGGAACACAATGGCCACCTGTCTGTGGACATCAGCCTGGGAGAAGGTGCCCTTACCCTCCCAGGAGTCCTGGAAGAAACGTACCTCGATGTCCTCTGCAGAGGACAAATAGGAAATGTTAAGTTAATAGAGCTGAACAAAAGAATCATCATCAAATGATTCAGAGGTATTTTCCACTCCAGCTCCATTGCAAATTCCTGCAAATTCAGCTGTTGCTTGTTAAAATTGTTGAGTGTTGCATCATTTTTACTTGTGATTTGCAATCCTAGCAATGAGCCTCAGCTGTCTTCAACTTCAAGTAAAAGAGTTAGAAATGTTGAAAGTAAAAATGTGATGGCTCTTGTTGTCACTGAACTAGCTATACAGCATTCTCCTGCAGGAGAATCAGGACCAACAGTTAAACCTTCTGGTCTAAGATTTAAGGTTAACTGAGGGGAGGGCTCTACAACTCCCATCTCCAAAACTTATTTTCATAAAAAAAAAAAAAGTTTGTTTAACTTGGAATGTTAATTAGGAAGAGATTGGGAGAGAATAAAACACACGAGATAAAAAGTCAGATCACAAGGCTCAGGGAGACGGAATGTTTTTGACTTCATATCAGCAGCAGAGCATCCACCTGAGACTTTCGATATACAGCAAAAGTCCACATTTAGCCTTTTAAAAGATTGACAAAGCTCCACATGCAGTATAAGGATGTAGAATGCACAGATGCACAGTGGTGAGCAGTTAGTAATTCATTAGAAAATAGGAAAAATGAGAAGTAAACGTCCATATAGGGGAAGGAAGTCACACGTAGAGATAACAGGACTGCTTTGCATTGCATAACATGCAGCAGACACTGTGACAGGCAACGAAACCTCTCGTGCAATAATGGTGGCCAAAAATACCATTTCACACTGGTTGTATACATGGTTGGTTAACTAGGGTTTAGATTCAGAATAAGTTATGGTGAACATGTGCGCAAACGGCAGATGCTGCAACATTAGCATAGTTTGTGTGTTGTGTATCTGGCCACCTGATGTTCACCTCATGTTCTGTCCAATATTCACTAGCCTTTTAGCTCTACAAACTCCAGAGAAGAAATATTTGGCTCTGCTAAATGCTCAGTCCATCTGCTAGTTGCTAACGTTATCTGCTGCTTGCTCAGTTGTTTTTTATAGCTTTTTCCCCTGAAAGGAGCTACATGCTGCGGTTAGAAAGCAAAACAACAAACTAAAGGAGGCTAAAAGGCTGCACCAAGCTGCTGGTTGGGTGATAATTCTCTGTGGAGAATTAAATGTAGTCATCTGATCCATAAAACTATTACAATTACTGCACAACAAAACTAAAATGGAGTACCACAAAATTCAAATACTGTAAGAATTAAGACATCCTTCCATTAATAGTAACACCATGATGCGTTAAAATTCAGACTTCCCTCCTTACGCAGATATGTGTGTCTAAATTTCACTAATATTAGCTTCCGTAAGCTTCAGGTAAGGCTGTAGCAGAGTGTGTGTTCAAGTGAGTAACGGATCTTTCAGAAGAGACGTAGTGTCACTTTCAATGAAGTTTGACCAGACAAATACTGCATTAACTGTGGCTTGAATTCAAAATCAGCATTTGCTAACCTTCAAACATGAAGGTTGTCTTGTTAGCAGCACGTGTAAGTTGTTATATCACCTGAAACTGTGAATGTGTAACTGTAACTCATGAGGCTGTTTCATCATCTCCACTGAAGGAACACAGAAACCCAGGGTGAACGTTCAGTTAGGTAATCGCATCATCGCATGTAGTACACTTCATTACGAGAGCCTTGGGTCTATATCTGGCTCCACTGTTCACAAAGAGTGGGTGTGCTGTCAGTATAATGCTGTTATCTTGTGGGTGTGAAAAGTTTACACCTTTTCTGCTCTACACGTATATCAAGCTATGCAACTGCCTCATCACTTCGGTTATCTATGGAACATTAAATGTGAAAGTGGAGCATTGCGCTGTGTTTCTATGCACGTACTGTACGGGCATGCGTTTACCTTTTTGCACTTTGTCACAGAGCAGAAAGATTTCATCCCCTCCTTTGCAGCTTCCAGAGTTGCGGTTGACGCGGCAGATCTTGAGCTCAGCTGTGTTTGGGGCGCCTGTAAGACACAAAAAGTAATTATGTGCAAACAAATACAACACCAAGGCTGCGGATTAACACCAGGCGCCTTTTACATGCAGAGGAATTTGGGCTGTGACTGACAAGTCAATACTACACAGCTTAGGCAGCCAAACAATTCAATTCTTCCCTCTGTGTAATTTATTTTTTTCAGGTCAATGCACAAGAAGCTGTTTCCATTGTTATTTATTCATGCTTTTTGATAACGCCGCACTTATTTATTCAAAAGTATGACAGTAGAATTGGAAAGTGAAACAAAAACGGTGACCATATTTACACATAGTGCTGCAACAGTATTTGGACAATGAAAGTGACTATTGAGGCCAGTTCTTGTAAATACCTTAAGGCTGACAAAAAAAATTCCAATGCAAAGAGGAACAAAGAGTGTGTTCAGTGAATTAAAAGTTGCAGGAGATGTACACGCTGGAGTGTGAACTTTATAATGTATAATCGTGTGTCTACAGGGAGCTTACAGACACACTGTTATTTAATTTAAATCCAATAAAGGTTTATCAGCTTACACTGACAAAAAGTACTGGGGACAGCTTAATACTCCCCATCAGCAGACCTGCATTAACCTGAACTACTGCATATGTACGTGTGTGTGTGTGTATTTGTTGCTCACTCACGGTTGTCATAGATGGGCTGTGATACCACAGGCTCCATAGGAAACAGCTCCCCTGTAGGCAAAGTGATGGAGGCCTGGAAGCAAAGCCGAACTGAATTCAGGTCAAACTCCTCCTCCCACACCTTCGCCTCGGGAACTGCAGCCAAGACACAGCAGGGAAAGGGTGGAGTGCACAGTCAAGGCAACGCAGCAGTCTGGTAGAGCACTGCATCCTGTCTTATGAAAGCTATCAGTGCTTAAATATCAGCCGGAGGTGAAGGCAACTAATTGCACTGCCTGTTGCTGTTGTTGGACTATCCTTTCAATGATTTGTTTGGCTCAAAATACAAACAACAAGAACCTTTTCTGTATCATTGCTTTATCTCCATTTTGTGTTCAGCACACAGCACAGTGTTCAGGTTGTTAATTGAAAAATAGAAGAAAATGATCCCATTTTGTGTTCCAAGGATTGTTTTTCCTTCTTTGCCTTTTAAAATTCTGCTGTCGTGACAACCTCCGGAGTGGAAATTTGTCTTCAGCTCATCAAACACAAAAAAACGAGCAGTTGGTGAAACAAACACATACGCAAGGTCACATTATACCGTTCATGTCGGTGTCTGTGGCTTAAATCTCATCAGTCACTTTGTAGAGTGGAGAATATTGATGGCACTTGGGATGAAGGACTTCTTGAATACATTTTTAGTCACCAGAGGGACTGTAGAGCGCCTCCTGGAGCTCAAAGGCTCCAACTGCTTGAAGAGAATATGGGACGCTTCCTGCCTCCTGCCTTGTTCCTCATCCTTTCTGTGAAAAGTTGAGTCAAGGGCTTTTGTGGTTTGCCAACTAACTTGCCTGCTATCGACGCAATCCTAAAGAGTTTAGTCTCAGATCTACAGTTCAGGGGGCCGTATCAGGTAGGAAGGTGAAAAGTTAAAACACTCAACAATATTTAAACTAGTTCTAAAATCTGCTGACTAATACTGAGGCCACAGAGTTTCCGACAAAGATAAGGTTGCTGTGATTACGTCTAGAAAATATACTTTCAGAGCAGCTCACCTGGGAGTCCAGAAGTGTACCAAAGTTTTTAAAGTCTTCAAGTGAGACTGGCTCTGTTTTATGCAGATAATTAACTCTGCTCTCTTTGCCACATTCATTTCTGTCCTGCTAATGCGACCCCACGTTTGGAGGGGCAGACAGGAAGCCTCAACTAGAGAGTCTAGGGAAAGAGCACAGGCCCTCTGTGGGCAGCAGGAAGAAAGTCTACGATCAGGAGAACTCCATGTTTCCTTTTTGGGAGAATATGCTTCCTCATTGAGCTAGAATCCATGAATAGAACCATGGCATATTCTTTATGATGCATAAGCTGTTTCATAACAGTACTGAGCGCAGTCAGCACAGCATCACAGTCGTCATACTGAGTCAAACTTCTACTTGAACAAAACTTTGAAACTTATTTAGAATCCCTCTCTCCACACAGCGACAGATTTAACATCTGCCTTGTGTTGTACACTCCATTTGAAGCACTTACTGTTGAAGGGGTTGTTGTTGGTCTGCAGCCTACAAGTGATGGCTTCATTCACATCCTTCTTCTTGACACACTGTATGCCCAGGTTCTGAAAACTGAAAGCAAATACAGCGTAAGACCGAAACTAAAAGACAGAAACCGCTGAAGCATGCATGAACTTTCTCATTTGCAGTAGCTATAGTATTTGATATTATGAATTTTTATGACAGGAGAAAAACACACACACACATACATACACACACATAACTGTAGCCAAACATCCAATTTACAGTTTACACATGATGTGAGTATTCGTTCTATAAACTGCAGCCTCAGTCTGTTGCTGCCATAAAATCCACATTTAAAGATAATAAAGTAGACAGTTTAAGAGTGGAGTGGAAGAAAAATACTAGACTTCAACTGCACTCCCAATAGATGAAGATACATTAGACATAAAGCAATATAATAAAGCTTAATTATTTAAACTCTTCTTATGATGAGTATTCTAAACATTTATCTTTTCTTCTGCCTGTGTTGATCTAGATCCTTCGATCTATGATGATCAAAAGTCTCATTTATTTCTACAATCTTAGACGAGACACTTGGATATCATCTTTTGGCAGCCTTGGTGAAAATTTCAGTTAGAACTGGCTTCACCAAAATGCTATCTTCTCTCAGTGGGGCATAGACCTACTTGCTGGAGGATTACAAGGGGAAAAAATATAGACTAAAAAAATATAGACTGAAACAAAGTTGAATAAATGTTATTTATGTAGGAGAAATAGAATTTGTTGATGCTATCGTGCTGACCTTTATTTGACTTTCCACTATAACGGTAAATGATTGATTAAAATGTGAGGAGGAAGGTGTTTGTGTGACCTTTGTTTGACCTCTGAACAGAGCCATGCTGGAAACAGTTTGAATTTGAAGTTGAAGTTTTGAATTAAACAGTATTAAACAGTATTACATGATCAGATTACATATCACACCTTCACATGTAATATCATTTATTCGTTATCATATCGTATTATATATTGTTTTGTTCTCAGTACATATTATGACTGTTATTCTCTTATTAGTTTTCATTGGTTTTATGTGGAACGAACTATAAGAATAAGAAGTTACATTTTCTTCTCTTGAATTCCTCGTCTGACACATTATTTGACATAGTATTTGACTATGATGTCTTTGTCATGTAGACTCCTGCCAGCCAAGACCTGGAGATAAAATACCACACAGCTGTATTGTAACTCTGGTTTGGTGTCAAGCAGCCGTTTACAGGTCACATTGTACTGCAGAGCTTTTATTGATGTGTAAGTGTAAATCTTTCAATGCGAAAAACAAATGACTAATATAAATCAGTACACTTACTCAATGTGTACTACAACACTGGCAGCAGCAGGAAGTACACAGTGTGTGTTTGGATTTCGTCACAGTGGTAATAAAGATAGACAGACACGGTTCCCTCTGTTAGTTTGGTTTATTAGTAATACTGGGTTCAAATATTACGTAATTAAAAGCATGTCATCAGCCTCCAGACCTTTAAGACTTCATGACTCTTTTCTAAATCAGTGCCAGTTTTTGGTTGTCACACAGGAACGTGAGCTGAGGCAGACCTGTTGTTAGGTACTTTATGCTGTTAATGTTTTACTCATCTCCAAACCCAACTATCCACCAACTAGTTTTACCAAGGCGACAGTAAACATCTTATCTAGGTCAATCTCTAACAAACGCCACCTTGTTTTGATGTGAAGCAGTTCACCCTGTGGCATTTTAAACGCTGGCATGACTGCACTCATACATATTCGAGAAAACTGGTGGAAATTCTGCATTAATGTCACACGCACACCTACCTGTGTATTCTCCTCTCCTGCAGGTCGGCCTCGTAGTAACCATGTTTGCAGTCTTTCCCGACCAGTTCGTGGGGGTGCGGCTTGTGCGGGGCATTCTTCGTCACCAGTGAGATGCGGACACGCAGTGGGCCGGTGTAGTTGTGTACCTGTCGGAGGAATACGTTGTACTTTAATGATTCCAGGAGGGCGATTTTAAGGGTGGATGCTTCAGGGCACCCCAATGCTCAACCCCAAAGGAAAGCAAGCTCTGCTAAGTCCACATTAGTAGCACACAAAGGCTCATTACACTTAGAATAACAAAGCTATTTGTATGTTGTGTTATGGCTGGAATGAAACTGATTAGCCAGTAGATTTAGAGAAAGAATGCTGCAAGACATTGATAAGAAATAGTGTACACTTCCTGTTTCACCAGTGGACGTGCCCTCCTTGTCCCCTATCTCAAAACCTTGTTTGAAAGTGTTGCATACAGATTGTGTTGTACCGGAGATGGTTCAAGTTTTAGATCAGTTGTTGGAGCTCATCGATTATTGAGCACAGACAGAGAGAAGAGAAATCTGCTGGCAGTTCTTACGATTGTTTCGTGGAGACTGAGACAGGTCTCGAACAAAGTTTGAAAAATGCCATTTTAAGTGTCAGAATATTCAGATGTCTTCACATGTGGTTGGTGAAAAATGAGTCAATATGTTTGCTTCAGTGACTATGAGGCGAAAGAACCTGTCATAATCTGTGCTCACCTTCACTTTTCAGTCAATTCACAGTCAACATTCTCAAGACCTGTTAACTAAACTTATGTGACATAGATACAGGAAATGACTTCAGTGAGGTTTCTAACAGCCTGGTTTCACTCAAATGAGCATCAGAGAGGTGCTGATTGTTGCTTCTTCAGAGAAAAAAAAAACCCTTCCAAAGAATAGCACTTGCCGAGAGTGAATGCTGAGTTAAGCATAACTGCTGGAAACAGAGGGAAACCACTAGACACTTGACTCTGCGCAAAGAAGGAAAATCCACCTACCAGCAACTCTGAAGTTCACTAATCAACATGTTATATCTTGAGATATAACATGTTAGTGAGCTGGAAGGTGGATTTCTTTGCCTTAAGACAGAGCCAGGCTAGCAGGCCCCCCCGTTTCCAGTCTTCATGCTAAGCTAAGCAGCTGCTGATTCCAGCTGCACATGTAGCATACAGACACGGGAGTGGTCGTAATCTTTCCAAGAAAATATGTGTATTTGGCCAGATGTCCAACTATGGCTTTAAATTGTATTCTGCATATCTTCTCATATGGTACACTGATCTGACAGACTGTGAATTTATTTTGGCATTATCTTTTAAAAATTCAGAATATTCATGACCTTGGGAATAGTAGTTTGGTTCCATACTTAGGCCACACATTTTGAACACAGTGGAAAAGCATGAGTAAAGAGTAAAGTCACTTTGTAGAAATATATAATATATTTTGACCTTATTTATTAACAAACAAACAGTAATTTGATTGTGACTTGATTTTTGCTCTTTTATTTTATAATTTAAATTTATATAATTTATTTAATTTAATTCTAATTTGTTGTTTCTGATTGTTTTTATTATGAAGCACTTTGGAACTTAGTAGGGCTGTAACTATTTCATATTACTGATTGCTAGTTTTTTTCCCCACAAACGGATTGATCACTTTGTCTAACAAATGTCGGAAAACTTTAAAAAACAAATAGCAAAACTTTCCCAGAGTGCACAGTGAAGTACTGAAAATGATATGCTTCCAACACCTCATACTGGGAGCCTTAAATCAAGCATGGAGTGGAGAGGTTTGGAACACCGGCTTAAAAGCACAAGCAAAGAGACCAATATGTGTCATCGTAGCTACATTTATGGGTCATACTCAGTGAGCTGCACCCTGCTCACCTTGATGGCTGGGTGAGTCTTGGTGGTGTCGTTGCTCTTCTCTCCAGGGATGCTGCCGGCTGAACGTCCCTCACATTTATACCTGAATCTCATGCCCCTCTGCTTTGGCTGCTCGATGATCTCTATGAAGGGGTTCGCTGTTTGGACTATTGGACATGTGGAGGTGGGGAAGACCAAGAAGAAGATGAAGAAATGGGACTTAAATACAAAACCCCCCAAAACACACAATATCCAGATTGTGTGACACTGTCAACACAGTCAGTGTGTCAACACAAAAAATAGCTTTGTCATTGATCCAGACCAGGGTGATGAAATGTTTACTCGTGTCAGTCAATATGAGCACTGATTTATACAGACAGAGCAGTTTCTTACCCGGGTTCATTGTGGTCATGCTCCATCCGTACACATCTGTGGTGGACAGGAAACAAGAAAAAGACATTTCAATCACTTGTTAATCTTAAAGGGATTAATGGATTAGCATCTACAAATGAATAAAATCACAAGTTTCATAAGATGTTGTTGCCATAGTTACGGAAACTTTCTTGTGTGTTTATTTGTTGGCAAATACCTCATAGCTCATTTTCTCCATGTCTACCATCTAAATGGTGCATAAAAGTTCACCAGTATGCAGGAAGTGACACGTCTAACCCCCATACTCCCACCCCCACATTGATTTTTGTGCTCCCCAGGCATGGAGGCCTCTGGCAAGGTGTCCCTATATTTTTCCACACTGAAGGTAGCAGCAGCCCTGCGCAGCACACACAGTGGCAGCCCGGAACGACACAAAAACCAAGCGCTGCCTTCAGCACATTCTTGTGGTTTAGTAAGAGTTTGTCATTTGTGGTGTGGTCAGGGTGGAAATCTACTAAGATGGTGCAGCGTCCAAAGAGGTCAAGGGATGAAGAGACACAAGGGCTTCCCAGCTAAATATAATCACTCGTTGTAAAGCTCCCGCCAAGAAAAAAAAAAAAGAAGAAGAAGAGGAAAATTGAGCAAACAATGACAGGCAGGGTGTAATATTGGTGTCAGATTACTCGCATTGTAGAGAGAAAGTCCTCTGTTGGGAGTGAAGAGCAGCCAGCGCTCTGGTTTCAGGTATTCTCTGTTAATGAGTTGTTGAGATTCACAGAGAGAGAAAAAAAAAGGAGGTGTGACACAAGATCAGGTGGCCAGAGCTGCTCCCATCAGACAGTAGGACAATTTGAAGACGAGGCGGATGTTTTCCAAGTCGAGACATGCCTGCTTTGTAGCCTCAAACCAAACTAGCAGCATGTGGAAATGTATCCATGTTAGACTTTTAACTTCTGCCCAAAGAAACAACTCCAGTGATCAGCCCTATAATGCAAGATTCACATGAATTATATAGATAGGAGGCATGAAGGCCACTTTCACTTGATTGATTATTCATGAAAGACATCTCTGTTAAATGGGGATGATGTTGTGAAAGTGAAAGTAAATGTCTACCACATCACTACAATTAGGCCCTCAGAAAACACCAGTACACAGCTGAGGCTACATGTGAGAGGCACTTCATTCACCCTGACACACACACACACTGCTGACTTTTTATGATGTGGTTCATATTAGATCATCAATCATCTCCTCTCCCCTCCTCTATGTCAAAACGTGTGTGTTAATACTGTGCGTGTTTAGGTAGATCTGCGAACACTTACAATACATACACACACTTCCCAATAAACAGCCTGTATCTCGCCACAGCTTGAGTGAAGATAATGGTGTGTCATTTCCATAATTTCCGTTCACTAAAACTGTGGTGGGCGGTTATAAGCGGCGTGGAGCCAATTACAACAGGATAGATGTTTAATTAAAAACGAACGCTACTTGCTGAGTTACGTGTTAGCCGAAGTCATTAGACACTGTTTACAATCACAGACAAGCTTCTAAATTGTTGTTTACTGCGGCGTGTTTCCGTAAAAAGTCAGCTGAGTGGTTAATTGGCAGATTTTGTCAGCGCAGTTTTGAGTCACATCATCAGTGAGAATCCATGAGGTGGACTCAGCCAATAGGCCTCTTTGGCAGCTCGACACTGTTTAGTTCGGGCACGCCAGGTGAGTTAGCGACACTCAATACGAGCAATGTAACGTCAGACTTCACCAAACAAAAGCACAAAGTCAAACTTCCTACTGTGCGTTAGCTTACTATCCGACAACAGCAGACTCCTCCTGTAAGCGCAGAGCCCAATGGTAGCGGGGGCTTTCCCCTGCGCGCACAACAACTCCCTTTACGGTTTCACCTCCACTCTCTAACGCTGAGTAAACAGGCCCGGCGAACGTTACCCCGGCTCCACTTACCCGCCATGGCTGTGTCCGAGTCCGGCTCACGCTTCTCCGTCTAACACCGCCGTTTGTCCGGAGTTTGTTTTTCAAGCTAAAAGACGATGCAAACACGACAGTGTGGAGTCCAAAAAACTTCTTGACAGAGCTGTTCTGTCGCCTCCTTCGCCCCACCTACAGCTGTGGACGACACCGAGGAGGCAGTGAAGCTGCACGCGAGCACTCTGCACCACTTCCGGTGTGAGCAGCGCGCGAGGACAACACCTGCACCGAGACTGTTGTTTCCTTCCCTTTCATTTGTTTATTTATTTGAAACAGTAAATAATTAACCAGAATACACCCTGTCTATACTTATATATACAACTTTTAAATTATATTAAACTCTTGATTTTTTTATTTATTTGATTTGATTTTTTTCAGTGATGTCACAATCAAATTATTACATCACAACATCAAAAATGTACTACTCATCTACATTTAAGGTCCGGTGTGTCAGATTTAGGAGGCTCTGGTTACACAATATAGCAGACATGTAATGTAATATTATATAATTGCCTGAAAATGTGAGCTGCTATGTTTTTGTTGTTTTACAATCAGCCTTTTATTTCTACAGATGCTGCAAGTCCACTATCTTAAACCACCATGTCTCTACAGTAGCCCCTAATGGACAAATTAAACATTGGTTCTAAATGAAGCATTATTTGCACCCACCATAGATTCTCATTCAGGCCAGGAAGAAGAGGGCAAGGCAAACAGAAACTACCACTATCACTAGATGCCACAAAATCCTACACACTGGTCCTTTAAAATATATTTTTCATACCTCATGTTTAAAATATCAGCAATTCCATTAACGTTGTAATAAGAACTTGATATTTTCGTATTAAAGTACTTTAGCATAGTGACTAACTTGAGAACTCAATCAAATAACTTAATCTGGCAGATGTTTAAAAGCTACTGAATCATACCTTTCAGACCTTTCAAACACCTGTTTACCTATACAGCTGTGGCTCATACTTTGTGTTTTAATTCAGAGTAATTAGAGAGACAAGGACAGGAAATGATGAGTCATCTTTTTATTTCTTTGAAACATCTGTGAGATGCTTTACAGTATTGATATTTTCTTTCTTTTTGGTCATTTGAGGGAATATTTCACAGACTCATTTTAGGTTGTGCCTATTATTGGACGTTCTGGGGTTCTAAAAATAATTGTATGTGTTTTATAGCGTAAATAAATCCACTTATGCTACACTACTTAATACACAATTATGATAATTTATATCAGTTATAGTTAAATATGTATGTATTCTTGAATTAATTATGAGTTATAACACTAATGGTCACATACACTACTGTAGGCCTATACTTTCACAGCTACACCATGCTATTATTTTGAAGAAAGTCGTTTGTTTCCGGTGTTTTTCTCTGTCCAGCTTGACGGGGCTGCACCCGTTTGACTTTTGCCTGCAGTGCAACTTGCCACCACCCACTCAAACAGTGCGGAAATACCCAGATGACGCACTTGAAAGGAACAGAAAAATAAGTTGTGAGTGGGAGAGGCAATAACATAACTTCTGGCTTTAGTCATAACCTGGAAGAGAGTCTGAGACTGGATCCACCACTGATCTCCACTACAAGATAATTCTGCTGTAAACACACTGCGTAATGTGGTGGAGACAGCTATAAAATGTTTTTATGTCTTATCTTAAAACAAGTATTCACACACTGACCTAGAACGGAAACTTGAAGTGTACAAATTTCCTTTCTGCTGGTGGTCAAAGATCAGACCTCCAAAGTACTCACCATAAACATGTACGGCAACTACATATTTTTGTATTAATTATTATTATTATCTTGTTTTATTTGTTTAACTGAATAAACTGAAATCAGATTTTTAAAAACTAAAAATAAACTTCACATTCTAACATATTCTGACCAGAGGAGGGCGCTGTGGGTGAATAAATAAATCATTCAGGTGCTATCGGAAATCAAAAGTTCATATTGAGAAAACAACATAAAATGCAATCAAGACAGAAATATGAATAGAGTGGATATTGTGTCAAATTGTGTTGGGTGTCAGTGTTGCCCGCCTGCTTGCATGTGGGTCTCAATGGTGCTCTCGGTTCCTCCCACAGTGTTAAGTAATGCAGGTGTATCTCAGGCAGCTCAGTTCTTGGTGAACTATGATTTATACATGTGTTTTCTGCTCCTACTCACATATTCATGATGGTGAATAACACTGATTTATCACGTTAGTGTTGTTTATAGATGCAGTTTTGTTTTTGTTGCACCCCTGTTGATGTGTACAATTTAAAACATAGAGGAATAAATATATCATGTAGTCAATTTATTTAATTCGTTAATTCGTATTAACATATGGACTCAAAACCAAGACCACAGCTGTTGTGAATATTACAAATAAATGCACCTGACAGTGATAATGGTATTATGACCAGCTTATAAAGGTTGTTGACACACACACTATAAAATGTGGTAGTGACTTAGCCAAAGCTATTTAATCATTAAGTTCAAAAGAATGTAAACTGACTTTTATATGTAATTGGAAAGTCAGCACATTCATAAATTATTTAGGACATTTGCTTGAAAGTTAATGCTTAACTTTGGAAATAGAACTGTTTTAGTTCGAGTTAATTCAATCCACCAAGAAAGACTACTCTAGAACAAGCTAGGGAGTGAAGCATAAGTCTTAAGTACTTGAAAAACATTGTTAAAGTCTTTTCACTTTATACATTTCTTCTTCCTGTGATAGAAGGTAGAGTATCCCAGGTGCATTGAACGCAGCATAATAGTGGTAAATGGGAGGCCCGTGAGTGGGAGGAGGTTGGCGGTGCGTTTCAGTGCAGTGAGGCGGTGCCTGCCCTGCCAGCTCCAGACTGCGGCGGGTAGAGCTGTTCGTAACAGAAATGGCGGAGGGGGAGTTGGACGTCGACTCGCTGATTTCCAGGCTTTTAGAGGGTGAGTTCACCACCAAATTACATTTAATATCATCGTGTTGTCGGCGGGTACAGTTCTCAAAGCTTATTTAGGGTTCGTTTTGACGCGAGTTGACGAGAAAAAGGCCCGCTGGACTTGCTAGCTTGTCCCGGTGTAGGAGTGAACAGGACCAGTCCCGTCTGTCGGTAATACGAATCAAACACAGGCACACCTTTAGTGAAGTTAGCACGAATTCACACCTAAGGACTCTTAGTATTTTGGTGGTTTTAAATAGGAGTGTTAAAGTGTGAAGTAGCGCTAACAAAGTTGTAGTTAGAGGACTGTTGGTTGGACCCCGACAGGTCGAGTATGGGGGGGGGGAGAACGTCAGAGCAACCTTAAACTAACTATACAAATGTAATGTAGCTGTGAATAATGTCGCAATGCTTCTATTACATCATTATTGGTGTCATCACTCAAACATGCAGCACGTAAAACACCAGCGAACAAGCTTTCACATGAGGGTACACCTCCATTATTAAAACAGAGTCATCTCCTCAAGCTCTTCCCAACAAAATACACCGCGGTGGGCGGCAAGCTAGGGCTGCATATCTCTCCCAGAAGTTGACATTCCTATTGAAACAAAGTGTATTGAAATGAATGGAGTGTGCCGAAAGCTTGAGCAAAGTCGTCTTGTTTCTAAACAGATCCGAAATGTGACTTTTAATGTGTGTGTGTGTGTGTGGTTTTAACACAAACATATGGAAAAATGTCTAATTTTCATATGGGATTTGGCACAAGGGTCCCTCAGCTGACTGCAGAAGGCCCATCAGTCACAGTGTTTATGTGGGAATATTGCTGAATAGTAATGTTGACACAAGCCACAGGCCTTGAGAATATTACACTTTAAATAAACCCGCATAGTTTGTATCCTGTAAGCAACTTTGGTCAACCTTTCCCCCCTGTGTAGTTTCTAAATCCATAGCCGGTACTTTGGGATATTTATTCATGAAGCATACTCTGTCATAAAGTTGCCTTCATTTCTGTCAAACACTGAGCTGTTGGCGTACAAAGATGGGAACATCAAACCATCAAACAACAAAGTCAGAAGCTTTCCCAGTGTAGTTATGGTTGACAACAATATGGTCATATCTACTCAGGTAGTTATTATGCATGCTTTGATCTAGCATAATCTTATGCCAGGAGTTTTTAGTCTGTTAACTAGGCACAAAACTATTTCCGTACTTTCGAAGAAAGCCTCGCTGTTGCTCCTACACCTTTGTTATGTGTTGGGTAGCGGCCGATGACTTTCCTAGCAGAGCTAAATAAGGGATCCTGACAGAGGTGAGCTGCTGTCTGTCTGTCTGTCTCTTCTCTTGAGAATGCCGAGACAGTGTCCCTCTGTGTCTTCAGTAAACATGTGGACAGGCAAGGTGATCGATGGTCCGTCTCACACACTCGCACGCAGATACAAACAGTTTGGCACGCTGTGGATCAACATGTCAGTACAACCTAATCATCCAGATTGATCGGTACTGGTTACGTAATAGTGCTTGTTTGCTCTTTGTGGGTGTGTGTGTGTGTGTGTCAGCTGTGCAGTGACAGCAGTGTGAGCCTGTATTGCCAGCTGGGCGAGGATGTACTGCAGCTAGTTAGCCCGACTGCATATTTAAGTTTTTTTTTTTTTAATATGCAGTGGTGAGGAAACCTCAGTGGGGGAAATTGGAGGGATCTAAGCTCTAAAGGCTTCCAGATGTGCGCCATGGATACATCCAACCATCCATCTTTCAGCCACTTTCTCTTTCCATCTACAGCCAGAGTGTATCCGGCTGGCTCGTTCTTTTTTTCTTCTGGTGTGAACACCAACTGAGAGGCAGGCTCGACACTAATGGTTTCTTCCGGAGGCCGATACTGTCTGGATCCAAACCAGAGTTTGATGTAAATGCAGCCAGTTTGAAATTTGGCCGTCAAACAGTGCCAGTGACAAAAGTTAGACATAGTTTTTTTTAGCTAGAGAAGTTTGAAAAATGGATTCTTCAAACAAGTTTTCTACAGATTCTCAAATCATAAATGCAGGTCGTACAGAACTTGATTAAAATGCTCTAAAGATGCCAGAAAGTCCACCGAATCGTCTGTTCTGGAGCTTCTTCATTAGCAGAAGAAGCTGGCTCAGTTGTAACAAAATTATAGATTTTTACTCTCTACTTTTAGGACTTATTGTTCATGGCACGCTGGCAAACATTCTAGATTTAAATCTGAAGGAGGGCCCTCGTGGTCTAAAGGTTAGAGAAGAGAGCTTGTGACCTTCTTCATTTACCACCGCTCAGGTGCCCTTGAGCAAGGCCTGCTTCAGATCGTGGTTGTTCTGGGCAGCTTCGCTCAATTCCTCGTGAATGAACAAAGTGGAAAAGCTCTGAAGTTGACATTCATAACTCATGAAATGTATCAGTTATCATAGAAGATGAAGAAAAACGGCAAATGTCAATTTTTATGGAGCAAAAACAGTTCTGCTCCAGATCAAGGAAGCAAGAATGTGACCATACATCTATACAGTATCTTTAGGTTTTCCATCAAGACACAGGATGACAATAAGTTTATAGTTTATGGTCGACTGTGTGACGTTAGAATCATTTTCTCGCAAAAGGGAGTGTTGTTTCCACCATGAGGAGTCTGAAGCAGACGGGCTAATGTGTTCTGTTTCAATCTAAAACCTGATATCAGTCTCGCACCAGGACACACATTTGGATCATACAGAAGTGTCCGTTGTGTCTCGGTTTGTCTCCGTGAGCGTTTTTATTTTAAGACCTGACCTTTGAGCAACACAAAAGAGCCCTCACAGGCTCTTCCTCGCTGATGAAACTGTCTGACTTCACTGAACTAGATCACATCTATGGCCTGCTTTCCTTATTCTAAACTTTAATAAACGGCCTCTCAGCAACTTTCTACAGCGCTCCTGGACCTCTTCCATAAAGTAGGCCGGGATTTCCTTAGCCGCTTCGATCAGAGGTCGATCCGTCGCTTCAGTTCGACGAGCTCCGGTGCCAGTCAGAACCTCCATACTTGTGCAGGCAGGCACGCACATGTAGAGCTCTCTGATCTCCTACTAAATGTCAACAGGCACAGCTGTCCCTGGTAGAAATTAACCTACCCTTTTGGGGGCACACAACACACACAGGGGGAGACGTTCAGCTCTGTTTGTTTATCTTTGCAATCCAGTAACGTCTTAATATTGAGCGCTGATGATGTGACGTGGTATTTTAACCCCAGTAAATCACTCCCGATTCCAAAAATTCACATTCCTAAAATATTCCAGCGTGTTTACGGAGGGCTAAAGGAAACCTTTGATCGAACCAAGGCCAACGGGTTTATGGGAAATCCCGTCCTAATTTAGCAGCAAGGCTAAGAATCTAAAGACATGCTGGCAGCTCTGTGAAGCTGTGGTTTGAGCTGTTGCCTTCAGGCGTATAAACGTATAAGCTAATGGATGACGTGCGGGTGGCGAGCCACTCAACGCAGAGGCTCATTGTTAGCTTGGACGCCCAAATTTATGCAAATTTAAACATATTTGAAATTAAATTTGCATGTTCCTCACTGAGAAGCTAATCGTCTTCTTTCTTTCTTTCTTTCTTTCTTTCTATAACACACCTCCTGCTGCTCCTGTCCTTCATTTTATTTCACACTGGCAAATTGATTCAGATGCAAACATGGACGACCGCTCCTGCTGTCAGGTTACTAAAAGTTAAAGTTCAGAGTTATGTTGAAAAAGTGTACACAAATTGGAATAGCAATAGACACCGTTCATGTGTACACACACTATGTTAGTGTGTGTGTGTGTGTGTGTGTGAGATCTCCAAACAGTTGTTTGGGTGACAGGCGTCGTCTCGCCGACAGGCCAAACAGGCTGATCGACTGACAGTCAGTGAAGCCTCCTTGACGGCCTCATCGCGCGGGTTTGCGGCCTCTCTGGTTTCATTCGTACAATGACTCGTCACTCGCTGTCTTGTGGCCGTCGTCCTGTGGGTCAGAGGTGAAAGGTAGGAAACACAACGGCGGCTTCGGTGGATGAACTTCCCAAAACAGGGATTTGTGTGTGTGTGTGTGTGTGGATGTTTGGAGTTTGCATGTGAAAGCTGCATGTGGACGCTCTGTCCCACTGGACTCTCGCATTGTTTGCACACACACAGCTGGGAGTGATGCTGTAATACCACAGTAATATGACTCCTGTTGTGGGATTGAGCTTGTTATTGTCTCCATGGCATGGTGACTCAAAGTACTGCAGTTTTAATCCCAATCCAAAGCCAGCCGGTCCTTATTAATTGGCGTTTAGGTGTCTAATCACAGGAGCGTGATGTCCCGTCACCGCGGTGAGGGGAGAAAAAAAAAATCGATACCATCACGGCCACATTACACATTGTTGCGTGACGCTGTGGGAAATCAATCAGTCATCTGTTGTTTTGGTACAACTCTCAGTAGCATGTTTCACATTTCACAGCAGGATCACCGCGGTCCGTCACAGCGTCCCCCGAGCTGACAGCGCCTCAGCAACACTGCACCCCTCCCTCCTCCCTGCATGTTTGTGTACAGTTGTTCTGTTTGTTGGTGGAGTTCTCCCTCCTCCTCATTAGTTCTTTTACTATCGCAGCACTGTGTCTGAGTTATCCAGCGAAGCAGCCATTACAGGCCCTCAGCTCTCCCGACATGCTAAGCCCACATTGGCCCGGGCTCTCAGCCACAACAGGCTCTCTGTCTGGCCTGCCAGCACAGGTGGCCCGGAGGTTTTATGTGGCACAATCCACACCACGGCTCCCCATACATCAGCCAGCGTCACAGGGGGGGGTTGAAGCAGGATGGAAAGTTACGTTTTTTTTTCAGAGCCATTTTGTCATTTTGGTTTATGAGTAAAGACGCCAGCCAGAGTATCAGCCCATAAAATCTCCTAAAGAGCGGTTCTCTGTGTAGGAGCTGTCCGAAGGTGTTTATTTCCTGAAATGGAATCGTCACTGACCGTTGGGCTGCAACGTTTTTGGACGATCTGCTTCCACTTTCCACACTACAGCCCAATTTTCTTTAGCATCACGTACAGAAACATATTCACATAATAAAGGTACAATTCCGTATAATGACTGGCATTGGATATTACGTGCAGGAACATTAGAGCTGCGCTCAAACCTATTAAAAGACGCCATCCCAAATGGCTGAACATGTTTCTGGTATAATATGACTTTATTAAAGGCTCCTCTGGCTCTGCTTTCTTTCTTTTGTTGTCGTTAGATAATGTTTTATTATCTTTTATTGTCTTCGTTGGACAGGAGCAATCTCAGAACCCATCTGTTGACGCCTGACATTGATTTAGGTCAACGGCTAATGTTTCTGTGTTGCCAGATATCCAGATAACCAACATCCATCCGGGCCAGGACTTGGACTCCGGTCAGCAACCTGATATACAAGAATGACACATTTCGGCTAAACTATAAATCGGTATCTGCATTTAAAAAAAAGCTAATGAAAATCTAAATCGTTACGAGGCGGCAACAGATATCCAAACCACCCTACCAGGTGAGCATCCAGGGTGCGTCCTAGCTCAACACTTGGCAATTTATGTTCTGCACTGGACCTAATTAGACAGTATCGAGTGAATTGGACTAGTATTGTAGTATTGTTGTATTGGACTATTATTTAGTTCACAGGGTGTCGCCCAACTGAAGGAAGTCTCTTATAGATCCTCTAGCATTAGCCAGCATAAGCTCGTGGTCATACCAGACCATGTACGGCCGTAGCAGTAAAACTCCAGAGCGCGCTGAACTCAGCAGAGGTGTTTTTTTATTGCTCATGAATTCACCTTTTCATTTGTGAGAGTTGTGTTGTGTTATTGCTTCTGTCAAAAGTTAAATAGTCTGGCTTTAATGGAGCGTGTGCTGCAACGTATCCCAGAGTTTTAGCCATTTATTAGGTGTGTGTGTGTGTGTGTGTGTGTGTGTGAAAGAGGGTGAACAGTGAAGACGTTAAGACCTTAAGATTTGTTTTCTGCTCTGTGACGCTACTTTCAGGAGCTTGTAAGACCTAAATGACAGTTTTTTCTGGATCAAACTATGATCAAGTCTAGAATACGTTGTGCTCCTCCAGAATACGTTGCATATCGGCGTCGCCCTCTTTGTTTTCGCCGGACGTGGAGGACTGCTGCTGTGTTGCGTGGTGTTCAGGCTGCTGGCGTGGCACTCTGTTATGGAAACAACAATGGTGGAGCCTGTGCGGCGGGGAGCGTTCACCCCCTGGCACCAAACGTGGCACGGAGCTCACCCAGGCTTTTCAGCTGCCCGGCTAGGCTTTCCAATACACCTTCCCCTTTCCTTCTATTCACTCCCCCGCCCTCTGTGTCTCCCCCACTCGAGCTTTTCCCTACATTTCTCTCATTTTCTTCTCCTCTCCATCTCTTCCCACCGTGCCCGTGCTCCCCCTGTTCATTTCTCCTCCAGCCTCTCCTCTCAATTTCATCCTTTCTTTTTTGCCCCACAAAGATGGCCATTCAACCCCGAGGCACTTAGAGGCGAACAAAACGTCCACTGAAAATGCAAAGCCTGCGCAGAAATGCCACCGCAGTCTGCTTTTCTGCCTCAAGATTCGCTCTCCCGCCCGCCTCGCCAGAGTTACTTTGTGTTTCTCATTCACTGAGGGGTCACTGTTTTCCATCGCCCCTGTGTGGGAGGGGGTTAGATGGAAGGAGCGGGGAGGGGAGCTGCTGGCTTCGTGCCCGGCTGGAAAGAATAGAGAATGGAGGTGGAGTGCTAGAAAAGGTCTGACAGGGCATCTTTATTGGGGCTGCGAGGTGCAGCAGTGACTAAAACATGCACAGTCATACCTGCTTAAAATTCATGGCTCAGATTGACCCATTAGAAGTTCTTTTCTTTATCTTTGCCTGGCAATTAGACAAAAATGAAAAGTCATGTTACACAACAAGAGTGAATATTACAACACGACTTCAGATAAATGTTGGTATTCGTGTGCTGGATGCGTGACTGCTGCTGACATGTCTTTAAGGGTGGGTAGATATACCTATTTAGTTGCTGCATTGCAACCCCCTCACTTCACCCTCTCCTTCCTAGCAAATAGGAGGCCACAAAAACACCATCTGTAGGTATGAGCGGCTCATTCTGAGGCTGCAAAAACAAGTGATTATACACTTAAAACATAGTTATCAGAGCTCAACGCTAACGCTAACCAGAGGATCACATGAAAACTATTCCAAAAAAAAGTGCCCCTCATTGTCCCCAGTCTTGACAGTGGAAACCAAACTAGCTGAGCCGTACTGTACAGTGGACATGGCAGTAGTGGATTCAGTGTTCGGCAGGCACTTACTGGTACAGAGACGTGAGGCTAGTCTGGACACGGAGGCTGCCGTCTCAGCCAGAGAGTCAACAAGAAAGTGCCAAATTTTAAGCTACACGGCTAATTAGGCCAAACAGTTAGGTTCAGAACAGTTAGCCTAAAGAGTGCACTGTGGCTAAAACATACCAGGCCTGGAGTCTGGTATGTTGTATGTATGTATGTATGTATGTGTCTGCGGACACATCAGGTTTTGATAAATGCCTCTTGAGTCGGGGAAGTTTTATCGCACGTGCAGAAATTAGCATAGCCGCAGTCGACTCATTGGCTTCACCTGGGATCCTCTCAGCTCTCGTGCATCGATGCAGCACGGGGGAATATCAGAAGAGGCTGCATGCGGGATCATATATTACAGCGGAACTTTATTTTTCCTCCTTCTTTTCTTCAAGTGCAGACGAAAAAAAACCTTAAAAATATTCAGGTTATGAATAATTCTGAACTCATTTCTCACGTGTGCAAGTGAAATGCTCGCGCTGTCGAGCCCTGGTTATGCATACTGTATTCCATTTCTGACACAGAGCCCCAAAAACTACTCGTTACAACTGAAATGTGCTTACAGCAGAGTATTGATGGCTGGCATTGATTGTCTGTTGTCCAAGCATCACAAATGTATTTTTTTTTTCTTTTTCTTTGGAGCTGTTTGGTTGCAGCTGAAGCTCAACAGTTGAATAATTGACTTCTGGGGGTCAGCCCTATTTTTAAGCTCATGATATTGCGCTGACGTCGGTGTGAACGGGCTTACGCAGCTCTTTGCCAGTGCAGCTGACAGCCGCCACATTGTTGTGGACCTTCACTTGCTGACGGAGTCCCGGGCCTGTGCCTGACTGGTCTTGTTCTTTCTATCATATACAACAACAGAGCCTCCTCAAACACTCCCTCTTTTTGTCCTGAGTGACGAGCCTACTTCCTCCTTCCTCCATACAGTAGTGCCCATATATGGTAATGCCTCGAAGAAGCAATCAAGTGTGTAGTGGACTTATCTTTCGCTCTCTCTCTTTGGCTCCGTTCAAGTGAACTCTGCTCTGTTAAATAAATGGAAAAATAGTTGACCTCCTTGGACCCTTTTTTAGCAGAAGAGATGATGGCTGGAAAACAAACTCCTTCCTTTGACAAATCAAGCTGGTGGCTGACTATCTATTAGAATCTTAAGTAGATAAAACGTTTATTTCATTGGTTGGGGTCAAACTTTTAGACTAAAACAACCCACAAAGAAGAAAAAGTCAACTCTTTGTCGACTTGAGTTGGAGCTCAAGTAGGTTTGATTTGTGTGTCGTAACAACCCCGGTGTGGTTCAACACGCAGCACAATGGTGGGTTGGGCACTGCCCAAATGTTTGGAGAATTAACTTGCCAACTGTAGCCAGCTGCACTTCACTTCAGGGAACGCACCGGCTCATTTGTACCTAGAAACATCACCCTGTGTTACAAAGGTTAGCGAGCGGTGCGTTAAGACCGCGGAGGCTTAGCAGAGGACGGTTAAACAAAACTGTGCGTGAGGACGAGACAGGAATAGCACAGCGAAATCATCTTAATGTCACACAGACAGTTTAGTTCGTGATTTAGTCACGACATAGTCATTGGGACTGACTGCTGCTTGTATCTGAGCAAGAGTCCAAAACCCAAAGGTACTCTCCTTTAACATGAGACTAAGAAAATCAGGGATTTCTGATGACTGAGACGCAGCTTGTGCTTGATAAATGGCTCAAGCGATGAATTATCGAAGCACTTTCAGATCACCGCTTCTCAGACGTGTTCCTGCTTCCACAGAGCATCAAATGGCTCTCTCGCACAAGTACTGTCCTTTTCAGAGCTGAAAACCATGAGTCATTTCACAGAAAATCTGCAACCGTCTCGATAATCGGCTCATTGTTTCAGCCGTTCTGTGATTACAGCTTCTCCGATGTGACAGTTTGCTGCTTTTTTTCTTTTCTTCTAGTTTTTGTATCATAGAAAAGTGAATCTCTTTGGCTGTTTGCAAGAAAATAATCCCTAGATGAGAAAGTGAAATGGTGTTTGGTTCTGTTGGTTTCCTGGTGTGTGCTTTCCTACTGAGGTTCCATGTTACCTTTTTTTTTTTTTTTTTTTTTTTAAACATTCATTTTCTTAGTTTTTAATGCGTCTTACAGATGCTCTCACCAGAGTGTATCCCAGGCTGCACTGAAGCCCCGTGCAGCCAAAAGTGCAGCGGTCTGAAGAGGTCTGCGTCTGGAATGCAAAAATCAGTCTGAGATGGGACGGGGGGGGTGGGGTTACGAGGCAGAGCTGTCCTCTCACGTCAGCACACTACACTGGCAAGGCGGAGGAGGACGGTGACCCGGGAGTTCAGCCTCAGCCAAGAATGCAACTGAACGATAGATGGACGAAGAAAGGAGAGGTGGAGGAGGAGGAGGAGGTCCGGAAGAGAGAAGGAGACAAGGAGAAGAGCCGCTCGCAGTGTGGCGACCTCCTTTGGATCGAGCGCGAGAGACGGAGGTCAGAGCGAGACCAAACCAGACTTCAAGGCTCGGGCGGACGGACGGATGCATGCATCTGACCAAATTAGGAGAGGTGGACTGGAACGTGGAGAGATTCGCACTGATCTCGCCTGAGCAGCAGCAGCTGGGAGACGAGAGTGGAACAACGGTTTCCTCCAGTCCAGACGAGGCTGTCGTGAAGTGAAGCTCCACAGCTGTTTTAGCCAGGGACCTGGTTCAGTCTCAGACTGATAAACACTGAGCATCTGTTTGGACTGTCTGTCGGTGTCTTTGTGAGTCGCTAAGACTTTTAGTTTACATGGAGTTGATCGTTTGCTGCGGCTAAACCAGGCTTTCTTTGAAGAGAGTTGAGCAAACAGATTTTGCACAAAACTATTAAAAATACGAAGTGAGAGGCAGAGATGCAAAAACACAGCATCCTACACCTCCCACAATGCAACTTGATAGCAACTCTATGCCCTCTTTGTCTAGTCACAGTTTATTGTTGTAAATTTGTGATCTTCTTCATCTTCTTTTGGCCTTAAGCAGTGAAAACTGCAGTGAGTTTTGGTTGAATAAACGTCATTTTAATGTTATAAGATAATATACTGAACGTTTCCCCCGCCGCTCTAATACTTCAGATACTGTTGGGTTTTCTGTGTGTGTCTGTGCAGGCCTCTGGTGTGTCCTCCCTCACTGTTGTCAGATGCACCACATGTTAGTATGCAGGGCGTGGGTTGGCGGCGATGCCACTTTATCTGCAAATCAGCCTCCCCTACACACACACACACACACACACCAAACCACCTCCCTGAGAAACAGCAGCAGCTCCACTCCACACCTTGCAGGCTGGAAATTGGTCTTGCTGGGTTGCCATGGCAATCAGATGTGGGTACCACCTCCTGTTCTCTCCATCTATCTTTCTGGGTATCTCTCACTTTCTCTCTTCAGTGGAGAAGCTGCAGTGCAGTGGTGACGGAGTAAAGGATGCTGGGATACGTCGCCCACAAGCTCCTAGTGGAAGTCAAGGTCACTTGATCTGTGCGTGTGCGTGTGCGTCTGTGTGTGTTCCCAGCTACCTTTTACCCATATGATGAAAAGGGATCCTCCCAGGCAAGTGGTGCTGTGTGTGTGTGTGTGTGTGTCCGTCCTATATCAGGCCTCCCTGTCAGCTGAGCCAGCACAGACCTGCAAACGCGTCACCACGGGGCCGAAAGGGAGGGGTGTGAAATCACTCTGTCCACAGCGAGCACACACACGCTCAGCATAAAGACCAAATAATACAAGGTGTTCATATTTCTGAACCACGGGAGGATTTAGGTTGTTCAGCATTAACAACCTCCACACACTGTTGGCTCACTGTGTGTGTTTTTTGTGTGTGTGCGCACGGTCTAAATATAGCCCTGGTCTGACCCTTCAGGTGGGATGTGTGTGTGATCGCAGGTTGTGTTTGGCTGCGCTGAAGGAGACAGACGTAGCGAGTGTTTATCCCCAAAGGTCTCCAGGCAGAAATAGCTGGGTCATGTTGCACACACACACACACACACACACACACACACACACACACACACACACACACACACACACACACACACACACTTTAAAAAAAAAAAACTGCATGTAAAATACCTCCAGAGCCGCGAGGCGCAGACAGGAGTCACCTGCGGGAATGTGACACGCGCACACACACACACCCACAGACACACACATCATCGCCGCTCCTTTACACTCCTTTGAAAAACAAACTCCTCCGATCGCGAGGAGTGAAATGGTGTTCGTCGACTCACCTATTAGGTGGTGTTTAATGCCTGCTAGGGTTTCCGTCATGTTCCTGCGGTGTCATCTGACAGTGGCAGCAGCAGTCTTAGTCAGCTCTGGCCCAGTTCTGCGGTTCACCAAAAGCTGGAGGAAAAGCGGAGGCGTCTGTGACACTGCTATTCATCTCCGCACGCAGGGAATATTCAGGGCAGAGGCAAGAACGAGGAAATACTGCAGGGAAAGTCAAAACATCGACTCAAACACACAGGGCTGACCTTTTTGAAAATGCCCGACAGTAGCCATGTTTCTGTGTGAGCTCTGTAATACTGCTGTTTTTTTGTTTTTATTCAAAGGAAGTTCAGTGTTGTGTTATGGCGTGCATCCTGGAAAACCTGGAAAAGAAAACAGACGTGGTAAACTGAGAGGGGGGGAAAAAAGGTCAAATGTCCTGGAAAATCATTCCAACGTTCTCCTGCTTTTCCTTGAGCTGAGGATGAACGACTCCATCAGGAAACAGATAATATCGTCTGAAAAGGTGAAGCTGTGTTCAAGATCACACGTTCACACCTCTACGGCTAAGGCTAAATTGTGGTAGCCTTTCAGTGCACGCCTTCGATGCTACAGTAATGATATATAAAAGTGCTTTGAGTTCCATCGCAGTGCTGATGCTCATAGAAAACCTACACACAATGATGTTAATTTGTTAAAATGAAACCAGTAGCTCATCAGCTGTTCCCCAGATGTTTCCTGTGACCTTTCCTTCCTCACACGAGGTTGTCTGGTTTCTCTAGATTCAGTCTAAGGCTGCAACTAGCCATTATCTTCATGAGAGATCCATCTGCAGATTCTTTTCTGGTTTAGTTGACACCCATTTTAGTCTATAAGATTGTCCTTTTTATATGTTTTTAATTGAAGGAATAGTAGGAGCTTCTAGAGATCCACTTTGATGACTGCTGTCAACAACACACAGCACGCTGAATCAGATTTTTCAACCCTGATTTCACTCTCATAATGCCGTCCTAAATGACGCCTCAGATTAATTTTTCTTCAATTAACTTTAATGTTCGCCACAACTCCATGCTGCTGAAAGTCAGTGTGAATACAAGCATGGCAGACAGCTGTGATGCAGTCCGTGGAGGCACGGTGAGCTGTTATTTGGGTTGTCACATCTGCTCAACCAAAACTTGCATTGTCACAGACGCGCGCATCTCCGTGCAGAAGCCATATTTAAAAATGTCTCTTTCTCCTCGTGCTTGTGAACTCTCTGCCTTCCACTAAACGCCGACTTCTGTGGCCTCCATGCTTACTTCCATATGACAACTGCTCTGAGCTGTAAATCAGAACTGAGCACTAAGTTTACAGCGTGAACGTCACTTCTGTGACTGTTTTTAGCTGCTGACTGAAATGCGTCCTTTGTGTGCTGCCGTCGAATGTCGGGTCACAGTTGTAGTCTTGTTCACGTTGACTCTAATTGGGTAGTTCCTGATTTAAATGGAGGTTTGCCGCCCTAATGTAGGAAAGATGGAGGAAAAAGTTTGAGGAATAATCCAGGAGATACTGGAGAGAGGTTTTGCAGCCTTGATTTTGATGAAAGCTCATGCTTCATGGACTACAATAAGTCACCTTCAGGCTCTAAATTCTCCCATCACTCACCTGCAGGCGCAAGAAACCGTTTACTTGTATCTTATCTTTACTTTAAATGAAATGATGCCTATAGCTTTGTGTCATGTGACCACAGTGACCCCCCCCCCCCCCCCTCTTCCTCTCAGTTACACAACAGGAAACATCTCTGCAAAACTCTCCCGACAACATCAACAATGCCCACACGGGCTATTTCCATCCTGCGTCTGTTGACTAAACCCTGCCGCCCATATTTAGTTTGAAGTTCATCTAAAAAGCTCACCCTGTGGGAGACCATGTGTACGGTCATGTGACCGTCAACAGAGGATGGACTGCGCTCTGATGGGGGCAGTTGGATAGCGCTATTGATGATGCTCAAACACACACTTCATTTAACCTTCCCTCCTTTCTCTCTCTCTCCTCCACCAGTACGAGGATGTCGTCCAGGGAAGATTGTCCAGATGACGGAGGCTGAGGTGCGCGGCCTCTGCATCAAATCCAGGGAGATCTTCCTCAGTCAGCCCATCCTCCTGGAGCTGGAGGCTCCACTCAAAATCTGTGGTCAGTAACCTCCCGTTATGTTTGTTCCTCTAAACTGCAGTGCCTCCTCCATTATCTCCTGCTGATCCTCCTCTCTTCCTATCAGGTGACATCCACGGACAGTACACAGACCTGCTGAGGCTCTTCGAGTATGGCGGCTTCCCACCGGAGGCCAACTACCTGTTCCTGGGCGACTACGTGGACAGAGGGAAGCAGTCTCTGGAGACCATCTGCCTGCTGCTGGCATACAAGATCAAATACCCCGAGAACTTCTTCCTGCTCAGGGGCAACCACGAGTGTGCCTCCATCAACCGCATCTACGGCTTCTACGATGAGTGTGAGTGCCTGGCACTTGTGCACGTGTTTTCTGTTCTCAGTCACTGTGGTAGATTTAGTTCTAAAACCTATGAGTCAGCACGCAGACATGTGAGCAAAACAGAGGTTGCGATAGAGAAGCAGATTTTCTAGGGGGTTGGGGGGGACGTTACTGCAGCAGTGACAGTACTAGAGGGATAGATTCAGCATGTCCAGTTGTCCCTGATCTGGTAAGAACTGGTAGAACGTTCCATCAATGAGAGGGTGAAGAACCTACTTTGTACTGACTACTTTGTAGGCAAGCATGAAAGTCTGAGTTTGTCAGACAAAACAAAAGAGTGTTATTAACCAGACAGCCAAATTTAAATAATTAAAAATATCCACAAGTTTATGAAATTAGGTGTGAAAGATCAGGTAAAAATGAATTCTCGGCTTCAGGACTGTGTGGGCGTGTCCTCTGAATGTGCTGAAGCCACGCTCACTCGTGGGAGGCAGTCAAGCAGCCATTTTGAAGTGACTGAAACGTGTCAGATGAGTTCAGAAAATGACATGACTAACTTTGAAAGCACTCTGAGTGAGATGAACTCTATCTCTCTGCTAGGGGTGCAGGGGTATGCTCAGGGTGGCCTCAGCGTGTCATCGAGCCACCCTTTAAGGACCGCCCACAAAATCTTGGACTGAAAACTGGTGAAAAACTGAACGATATATTACTAAAATGTGGAGTTAGATGTTCAAACTAAGTCTTTTCACATGTTTTGAATGACTAGTTTTACAACATATTTAAATCTGGTCTGAAATCTCTTTCAATTGTCTTGAGGCGGACTTTTAAGGATTTGAATTTAATGCAGGCAGCTACAGGTACAGGATGAGCAGTGTCCAAAATGTCACCAGCTAAGTCTGAGGCACCTTGAGGTGATTTAATAGAGTTCAAACAGACAGCAACTATTTTGCAAAGTCATATTTTAAGAGTCAAACTCCCCTGATCCAGCCTCTGCAATGGGAGGATCTGCTGCTTTTCTCTGCACATCTTTAAACATGATATATTAACCTGCAGTAATAACAGGTGTATGATTAATGGAGTGAAAGCAGTGGTCAGGTCAAGTGAAGGAGCATCGCGCACACACCATCTCGACACTGAGCTGGTATAAACATTACAAACTGTTGTTGACCGCGAGGCTCGCTGACTCACCGCTCTGTTGACTTTTGCAGGTAAACGCAGATTCAACATCAAGCTGTGGAAGACGTTCACCGACTGCTTCAACTGCCTGCCCATCGCTGCCATCGTGGACGAGAAGATCTTCTGCTGTCACGGAGGTATCCGCACGGCTCGCGTTTGGTCCTCAGGCCTCGCTGTACACTGTCAAAGCTCAGCACTCAGTGATCTGAAGTGTGAAAGATAAAGTTCCTGAGTTTTTTGTTTTAAATTTATATTTATGTCCACAGGGCTCTCTCCAGACCTGCAGTCCATGGAGCAGATCAGACGCATCATGAGACCCACAGACGTGCCTGACACAGGTAGGTCAACACACACACACACACACACACACACACACACAGTCGTAGTATGACTTCCTCATTCACCATTTTGCTGATGATGCTTCTGTTTTTTTCACTTCAGTAAAATGTGTTAATTGCAATAGAGTACTTTGTCCCTTTTGTCTCTTTGTCATATTACTGTTGTTGGTTCATCTCTGCAAATGCCTAATATTTTCACTCCCAATTAATAATCTAAATATTTTCTGTGTTCGTCTAAAGACATTTTTGCTGACTGGTGGAGTATCAAAGTATTGTCACGGTTAATGATGTAATCGTTTCAGCTGTAGCTGATTCAGCTCATACAAGTGAAGCCGAGCTTCCATCCCGTCCACAGCGTCAGGATCAGACATGATCCAGATACTTTGATTTCAGCACCAAGTGAAACCGCTCTCTGAAATCAGTGATGCTGTAGATGAAGCTCCAGGCTCCATACTGCCACTCTCCTCCATCAGTCTGAAGCTAAAGGCTACAGTACAGTATAACACTATAAAAAATATCCTAGATGAGCTGCATAAATAAAAACTACATATTTTAATATTCATCAAACTGATATTAAACGTCAGACGAACTCGCTGTGAGAGAAGGTGCGTTCGCTCTCCGCTTGCTGACTTGAACAGCTTTAGCACATCGTCCCGTCAGGTTGACTTCAGCAGCGCGAGGATCAGAAAACAAATCTGAGCCTGTATTTGTCTGAAGCTTCCCAGAGAACCGACCAAAAACTCTCAGTGACGCAAATCAGGCTCTACTTTTAGCCACAGAGTGAAAATGTTTTATCAAACCTAAACACGGGAGATGACTCGTACATCTGCAGGAGGTGGGAGGACGTGTTTATTTAGGAAGATGTTTGCTATCGTCGCTGCATAAGGACACGAGTAGTGGGTAACGTCCTCACACTGCTGTAGATTAGACTGTCCCCTCAACACACCGCTACTCTGTGTGAACCGGTGGAAGTGAGTCTTTGCCCCCTCGTCACCAAACCTGGTTGTTCTTGTCCTTATAAGGCCTCCAGTGTTCAGAGCCTGGCAGCCGCTGTCTCTCAGATCCTCTTATGGTCTTTCAGGGAGACTCTCTGCTGTCTGGATGTGAAGAATGTATGTGTGTGTATACATACGGGCAGCCTGAGCGTTTTAATAACTGACCTACTGTGAATGTGACGTGAAGGCTGGACTCGATGAGGTTAACGTCGAGTGTTTGTTGCCCTCCAGGCCTCCTGTGTGACCTGCTGTGGTCGGACCCAGACAAGGACGTCCAGGGCTGGGGAGAAAACGACCGCGGCGTCTCTTTCACCTTCGGAGCCGACGTGGTCAGCAAGTTCCTCAACCGCCACGACCTGGACCTCATCTGCAGAGCCCACCAGGTACAACACACACATGATTTCAATGGCGAGCAGTTACTACCAGAGAAGATGTAAAAATCATTCATCACCTCTCCTCTGTGTGTGTCTGACGCCCCCAGGTGGTAGAAGATGGTTACGAGTTCTTTGCCAAGAGGCAGCTGGTGACTCTGTTCTCAGCTCCCAACTACTGCGGGGAGTTCGACAACGCCGGCGGCATGATGAGTGTGGATGAAACCCTGATGTGCTCCTTCCAGGTATGAGGTTACAGCAAAGTCCTGACTCGGCTCTGTTGGAGCCTGAAACTCACCGGCCGACCATGTGTTCGTTAGTCTTTGGTTACTTCTGGTAATTATAGTCACGAGGAACATGCACACACACTTCGAGCTGTCGTCTGAACACAACACCAGAACCTGAAGTCGCCAGAACAAAAGTGTGACTTCACGTGTGGAATATCTCTGCCTGAACTATGGCTAGAACTAAACATTAATCTGTGGAACAGTTTCTTAATTCATTTTTTGGTCCATAAAATGAAAACAGAAAACTGTTTTCCAAACCAAAGCTGTTGTTTGTCCACAACTCAAATAAAATTCACCCTATTTTCAGAGACTAAAAACTAAAATAATGTTCACGTCTGTGTTGCTGAAATGACTCAATCTCTCATCAGTATAATAGTTAACCAACAACTTGTTGCAGCTGGAGCTTGAACGCCACCTCCTGGTGGCCCCCAGCAGCACTCTGAAATGTCACAGCACAGATTTCCTAAAAGCTCGGACTCCCAAAACCCTGACAGGTTTTGGCCGGTTAGAAATGATTCCCTACTCTGAGACACAGGCCCAGGATCAGACTTGTGTCCTGCACCACTAATCACTAATGAGCATCTCGTGGACAAAGAACGGACACTGAGGCAGCGCTAATTTCATGAACCAAAACATGACAAAGACGAGACGATGGCAAGCTGAAACTGAACTTAAATGATGAAGTGCGGGTATGTTTTGTTTTTGTTAACCGAACGGGACAGTAATGTTAGTGACGATAAAACAAACTGCCAACTTCACACATTATAGAACTGGGAGCAGCTCAAAGCTGTCAAAGGTTTTCCTTTCTTTCCTTCACCCACAGAAGTGGGAAGATGTCAGCTAAGTTAACAGACCAGTTGTTCTTTGTTTGTTCGAGAACATTTTCTTTTATTCTGAATAAAAATTTTTAAAAATCCACATTATCCTCATTAATGTGGTTGTGTGTGTGTGTGTGTGTGTGCGTGTGTGTCCTTAGATCCTGAAGCCATCTGAGAAGAAAGCCAAGTACCAGTATGGAGGGATGAACTCGGGTCGGCCCGTCACTCCTCCCCGCACAGCCCAACCTCCAAAGAAACGATGAAGAAGACCGGAGGGAGGAAGAGATGCAGAGAATGATGGAGGGAGAGATGATTGTCAGAGATTGTCTCCTGTTGGCTTTTCACTACACAAAACGAGTCGAAGCAACACTTTGCAGAGGAGGGAACAGACGGAACGCGACCGTTTTAAAGAGACACGCCCAAAACCTGTCTTTCATTTGCAAGGTTCATTTTTCTTCTTATCTCCCCCTGAACTGCTGTCACACTCTCCTCTTCTTCCTCAGTGCTTCTTTTTCTCTGCATCTGTGTAACATTTTTCAAAAGTGTTGAAGAGAAAACACAAAGGTGTCATTCTGTAGCATATCGGAGTGTTTTTGTTTTTGTCTCTTTGTCCTTCGCCTTTTATTTTCTTGACAACAGAATGACAGCTAGTTTAGTTTACCACATCTCCTTACTCCCCCCTGCCTGTACGGGCGCAACAGGTATTAATGACGACTGCTGGGTTTTCAATAAATAATACAGGAAATAAATCCAACCGAGCGCTCTGTGTGGTTCTTCTTACGTGTGACGCATGTGAACAGCATGACAAAGGTGAAGAAGTAGCCTGCTCTGCTTCTTCTCAGTGTTTGAAAAGTTCTGGTTTTCAGCCTGAGCTCAGCTTACTGCTCCTTACTGTATAAACCTGGGTTTAACTAATCCACCCTAACGTGATGTTAGTCATTATAATGATCCAGCTAACTTGATTCTTGATTTTTTAAACTTGGATTTCGTTATTTTAAATAACTTTGTCCTTCATTTTATTGTACACTTCCTCAGATATTTTACTCTAGATTTAATAATCATTCAGTTGTTGTAATTATATATTTTGATGATTAAATCCCGACAGAAACTTTCCAAGCTCAGTTCTCTTCTACAAAGATAGTGATGTTCAGATGAAAAATGTAAAACGTTGACTAGTCATCAAAAACAGACCTCCGTAAAATACATTTAAATGAAAATAATGGAAATATTCAGGATATGACTGAGTAAAAGAGATCTGAACAAATATGTATTCAAATCAAAATACTGACATCTTCATGATGACTGAAGCCTCAGACCACACTGGTGACATCCATGGATTTGATACGGAGATGGTGGGAGCATACAAATACCTGCATGTTCACCTCAACAGTAAACTGGACTGGTCGGACAACAGACGTCCTGTACAAGAAGGTACTGAGGTTCCTTTGGAGTGTGCAGGACTGTTGAACCTTCTGTGACAATGCGTTGGCGTCTGCTATAACTCTTCTCACTCCAGTTGATGTTTCCATACAAATGACAACAAGCTCACAGCTGGTCATCATCCATTTATTGACTGTCAAATCTACAAAAATACATCAATGTGCACAGGTATCAATTCCCTTTACTGTAACTCAAGTGATGTGGTCTGCTGCAATGATGTGGGAATGCATCGAGTCAGGATATTATATCGGCCATCTGGTTTAGGTGCTCATGTTGGAGGACTTCCTGTTGTGTATTTTGACACACTGGCAACATAAGCACATGCTTATGACCACAAGGGGGCAGACAGCTGCTTGTATTTACAGTCAGTCCAATGTGACATGAACACAACATGAACTTTTATTGTTATTAAGGCTGATTATTAGTAGAATTAGGCAGCCGACCGCTGCCTGAGAACACATTTCATGTTAGTCTACATTCTTTATACACCGTGTCCGACACTTTAATGGGAGAAACAGTCGGAACTGTGACTGGTGTTCATCATTACTGATGCTGCTTAAACATTCTGGAAGAAACGTGGTTTATTTCAGCTTCCTGCTGAAAACACATTAGATTTCAGTTTGCATCGACAACACGTGGACTTCAGGATTGGCAGGGTTAAAAAATCATTAACTATACAAGAGTTACCATGACAACCACAGCTTTAGCTTGCATTGCCATACAGTTTGCCGTAAACTATGAACTCAAACATACATGCGTGTGTGTTCAAGCTGAAGAGAATTCCCGATAGATGTGAATGCAGCAGAGATCAAGTCACTTTAATATTTCTCCCATCACTGAGACCCGGTCCGCTCGGTCCACTGTGAGCAGCAGCTGGCACAGCTCATACAGTACTCATGCGCATCAAAAATCATCAAAATCATTTACAGACTCACTAAAAATACATTTTAAATAATAAAAATGTGACCAAAACAAAGAAATCTACATCAAACTGGAGGAATAAGTTAATTCATGTACTAAAAAAAAAATCTAACACACTGAAATTATTATTGAGTCATTGGCACATTGGCAATGTCTAAAAATCCAATACTATTTGACATCATTAAATGACCCATACAATATCTATACAATACTAAACAGAAGGATTCATCAGCAGTGCTCTTCTTTCTCCCTTTTTACTCTAACGTTCAAGGAAACAAGGAATTTTTACTGGCTGCGTCACTACAATAAAACACTACACTAAATGTCGTCACACTCACAAAACCTGTTAACGTGAAGTCTGACACGTCGTCGGCCAGGTGTCACCAGATATGGTCAGTAATGCTGTCACACTGTTGCTGCAGTATGCAGACCAGCAGATGGCAGTGCTAACGCTGACGCACTGAGAGGAGGATGGGACGTGATGGAAAACATCCCGCGAGTGTGGATGAATTATGAGTTGGCCCCGTTCAGTAACCTGATTGTGTCCTGGAGGAGAGTCATTAGACTTCCAATGGTAATGTACAGTATAACATTACATTTATATTTCTTTGTTCGCTGTAAAGAATAAAAAAAAAAAAAAAAAAACAACCCAAAAACAAATCTAAAAGTACCTAAAGTAGATTCACTGAAACTCATAAAAACCAAACAAACAAACAAAGGAGGAACAAGTTGTACCAAAGTTTTTTTTGATTCTAGCACATGAAAATAAAATAAGTCAGTCTTTCTAAGGTGTCCCTTTATCTACACATGACCAGCTGCATCCAGAAAGCTAAAGCACAGCACGGATAAGGTCAGCATTAATAAACCAAAAACAGTCAATGGAAAAAGTCTTAAATCATCTTTTGTTGTTTTTCTTTTTCAGCAGCAGAGGAACATGTCTTGTCATCGGTTCATGACCAATGACACTTTGTGAGCTGTGTTTATTTATTCATTCATTTATTTATTTATTTATTTACAGCCTCTCTCAGAGTCCTCAGCTGTCATGCTGTAACACACACACACTGTACCTTATTTAACGAATGGAAAAAAAACACAAAATGAGAAGGTCGTCCAGAAGAGGCTTGGTTCATATTCACCCCTCAAAGTGTGTGTGTAAGATAGTACTGTACAGTGTCTATGCAGTGCGCTGTGTGTGTGTGTATAACTAGACCAGAGCTCGGAGGGGGAAGGACAGGGCGGCTCCGATGGACAGACCCAGCGCTAAGAAGAAGGTCATCAGCGCTCCAGCAGTCTCTGCATCCTTGGGCTCCACCAACCTGATGAGAGCAGGCGAGACGACACACAAGTCAGCCTTCACATGTTTGCTTCATGCAGCCAGCGCTTTCAGTTCATTTTCATGTGATACTTGCACAGCACTGCTGAGTCACTGTGAACACTTAAGGTTATTCTTTGTCGCCATGGTGATCCAGTCAGAACAAGCAGGTGATTCTGAACACACCTTGTTGAGCCACAGAATAACACTCACGAACAATTCATGAGCTACATATTTCTGCTTATAATCCTTGTGTAATGGTTGTTTACAGTCGTTTACAGTTTGAGCCTCATTGTATGAAGGTGCTCAGTTACTGCTGAAGCTAACCCCACATTTCCTGCTTCACATTAAGCTCCCTAGCTACCTTGTGTCTACAGTGACAACTGGTGACAGTGAGTTATCATGGTCACACGTATTCCGCAGAGAGTTGTACTTGTTTGTACTCACTGTGGTGCATATGACATGGAAAGGCAGACGAAGTAGCCACTGGACAGAGAGAAGACACACATGATGAAGGTGAAGGCGGCATCGTGGGGGAAGTAGACAGGAAGGTAGGAGCGATTCTGGACGTTACAGAGCATCAGCAGAGGGATGAACAGCACCCTGGAGACAACCAGCGCCGGGAACAGATTAGACTCTTTACGAGGCTGCAGAGGAGACAGGAGAAGAAATGAAATGATGTTAGTTAAAGAGTTAGAGGCGCTAACTCTAACCTAAGACTGAACTGTAAGCACAAGAACAAACATTCCTGTGTCTACAACAGACTTGATACTCTGTTGGAGGCTGATAGAAGACCGAAACACTTCTCTGTGTCTGATCCTCACCCAGCGTATCAAGGTGGTGACGGTCCGTCCGAGCCAGTCGCTGATGTTGAAGGTCAAGAAGCAGCACACAGAGATGAAGTAGCGCTCTGAGGAGAGAATGAATAGAGTGAGGAATGAGTCTCCAACATGACGGTCCTCAATGTAGCAGACATTTAATCTAATCACTCAAGTGAAGCTAGGTCGTACCCCAGTTTCCTGGGAATGACGTCCTGACGTCTACAGTGACAGCTGGGAAGACGGAGAGCGTGACTGTGAACACGAATGTCACGCAGAACGCCATCTTCCAGATCTGAAAACGATGGAGAGAAAACATTTAATGACTGCAAACACACACACACACACACACACATATTCTTATGGAAATATTCTTAGAGTGTAACATGACTCCGGCTCACAGCAGGACTCACCTTTTTGAAGACCTCTATGATCGAGGCCTTGGCTTGGTTCTTGTTGTCCTGCTCCAGCGTCAGGATGGCACGCTTGGTCTTGTCTGCGTCGGGGTCCTCCTCCGTCTTGACCGGGCTGCTTCCAGCTGAGCCATTGGCATGGCCATTCTGCTTGCCGCTCTCCGCGGTGCTGCTCTCTGCAATTTAATATATGCATGTATTAATATTTATTCATTAATATAGATGCTGATCCATTTCCACATCAGTTTAAAGCCATCGGTCATCGTGTGCTTAAATGAAGTATTCTAAATATGGAGGTCTGGATCAGTGAACGATCCATGTCTTCAGGATTTTTAGCATTCATAGAAAACATGGGAGAGTTGGAGTGTGTGAGAGTGTGTGTGTGTCTGTGTGTCTGTGAGTCAAACAGACTCTGTCTTTGTCTGGCTACCACCAGGACTCTAACTGGGAAAACAGCGAGTCAACTGGCGTAACGAGATAATGTTCCAGTGAATTGGTCTGATTCAAACAGACTGAAGGATGGAGTGGTGAACACAGATGTTCATTCACTGTCAGACAAACTGTTTGTTCGTCTTAATTCATGTTAAAGAGCTCGAGAGCGCACAAAGTGTCCCTGTGCTGCAAATGTGGTGTGAGACGGAGTCACCCACCTTTCAGCAGCTCGTCTGTGGTGCCCTCCTCGTACTTGGTGCTTTTGTTCAGATGATACTGAGCGAACTCCTGCAGGTTCATACAAAACAGGCCTTAAATAAACACATGAATGATGCCGTTTCCTCTGTTTACATGTTTAGACTAAGGAGGAGTTAAGTGAGGCAGCAGAAGCTCCAACACCGTTTAGCTTCAATTTAAATGTTACAGTCTGCCAGCAAGTTTTTCCAGTCGCCTTCATTTTTCTGTCCAAACACAAACAGAAGCGTCTGTGTGACTGTGTTAACTGTCATATGGACAAAAGGAGGCGCTGCTCTAGTTCAGGTGAGTATGAATACATTGTGGGTAATGTATGCAGAGCTGGGACAGCTGACTGACCAGGCGGGGCAGCAGCAGGTAGCTGAAGAGCGTAACCAGCGTTCCCACACATGGCGTGATGAAGTAACCCAACGCTGCTGACTCAGAGTCTGCATCACCTGAGTGATAGAACACAAGTCAGCCAACAAGGAATTCTGGGAGAGAGACATGAAGAAAACAGTGTGGACTCACGTGTCTTGTGTGTGTGTGTGTGTGTGTGTGTGTGTGTGTGTGTGTGTGTGTGTGTGTGTGTGTGTGTGTGTGTGTGTGTGTGTGTGCATGGTGGGTGGTGTCACGCTGATTTGACTAGATCCATTTTGAATGTCCTCTGTTACTAGGCAACTGGGAATTAGGCACCCAGTGTGTGTTTGTGTGTGTGTGCGCGTGGCTTACTGCCTATGGCTAACAGCATGGCTATGGCAGCAAAGGTTCCGGCGAGGCCCTGGCCGCTCATGAAGATGGCGCTGTACTTCTGAGGCAACTGACCCACCAGGCCAAACAGACTGCCCTGCAGCACGGCACCAAACGCTGAGGAGAGGAAGAAACGCTCCGTTCAACACTTTAACAAGCTCAATCTCCTTCTGTTAGGCTTTTATACACACAGACTTACAGTTGATGAACCAGATAGTAGCCATGGTGACATCAAAGAAGAGGTCCATCTCCATGGGCACTTTGACCAGCACTGCTGTGAGAATGAAGAGCAGCAGGATGAACACCAGGCTACCTGCGATGCGGATCGACTCCGAGATCCTGGAACGACAAACACACACATCAGCCATTTAAACACACGACACGTCACGAAAAGACACTGCAGAGGAACGTTTTGGCACAACACAGGGTCACACACAACACGGAGTGGATATATTTAACTTCATATAAACAGTTCTGACATCTTCTGACACCAAAACATCTAACGCTGTCACTGACCTCGGGTAGAGGAAGGAGTTGAGCAGGGTGAAGAGCAGCAGGGGCAGCTGGGATAGCAGGGTCATCCAGTTGTTGAAGTAGTACTCTTTCTGGACCACCACCGTGCCATTGCTCGATTCTGTTGTGTTCAGGCGACCTTGGAAATACTGACAACCCGGAGGACATGACAGATGTTAGATTCACTGTGATTCCCATGTGCTATACTGTGTAAGCATTCAAATGTTCAGAATTCTTTATTATTTTCTTGATGCCAAGGTGTATAATGCAGCATAATGGGCTTATAACTATAATTAAACACGGATATAAACACAGTGTAATATGTTATAATGCATTGTAAACACAGGAGTCAGAGTCCAAAGAGGTCCAAGTCAAAGTCTTAACTGAACTTGACAGAGGAAAAGAATGTGCTTCAGGAACACTTCTCGTTTCTAACGGTCATCACTTTACATTATTATTTGTCAAATGAAAACATGCAGCTAACCACACTGTAGTCACATTAGGTAATACGGTTTACTTTAAGTAGATCACTTCTTTGTGTACCTTCATATGGATTTCCTTTCATTACACACACGTATTTTAAACTCAGGCTCTGTCCACTGAATAGCTGAAATAAAGTTAGGAAAATAAATGATGGGTTCTAACTTTGCCTGGACTGCAACAACAACAACAACAACACTTCTGTTAAGGAACACAGCTGTTGCCGTTTTGACTGGGGTATGACAGAACTGGTGTCACTTTAATGGCTGACTCTTTTCAGGTTTTACAAAGTTCAGGTTACATGTTAACAAGGCGTCCAATGACTATGACTAATGTGACAGATGATGCTCACAGTGACAAACCAACAAACAACTAGAACCCAGCTCTCAGCTCAACAGAGCGTTCTGCTGTCTTTCAGCTCATAGTTTTGGTTTCACAGCCAACGAGTCACTTTAAATGGCAGGCAGGTTTTGGAAACCCAAACAGAGCTTAAAGAAGACTCCTTATGAATGCAATGTTTGCTACCTGCTCAGCTAAGGATAACTGTATCATTATACATGCCATAACAATCTAATATGCAGTGAAGCAATAATAAAACAATCCTGACTTGTAATCTTGTTGTAAATGGCAGGTAATAATTACTGTAAGGAGTCTTGCATATAGCAGCCAACACACAACAACACACGTGATGCTGCTTTTCATATTATCCAGCTGATCAGAGCAGAAATCCTGATAGGTCGACGGACAAAACACTGATAGCACTGCACGCTGCGCTTGTTTCTCGACAGACGCCAATGGCTTCATCAGCTGAAAATAGCTCTGAGTGAAGTGGCAATGCTTTCAGCTGCAATCAAGGACACACACACTGATTACCCAAAGTCATATGACTGTGTCGGTTTATGGGTCCCTGTGGGTCATGACATTTCAACACCCTACATCCACTTAACCACATGGTACAAAATACCAATGACTTATCCAATCCGTCACAACATGCACTGAATGACTTTTTTTTTTAAAATATTATTTAAAATATAAGTGACCTCCAGAGAAAGACTGATGGGGAAGATGATACCATTGAGTTATTGACTGTTGAGAGTTTTTATGTACTAAAACATTAAAGCAGGTTTTTAAAGGGAGGAAGTGATTGTTATGTTTTTACCAAAGAAGCAGTCATGAAGAAATTCCATGGTAGCAATGTTCCCAGGCCCAGAATGAAGAATATGATTCCCACCAAGCAGCCACTGTACATGGAAAATAAAGAGTCACTTCAGAGTAAAACAAGATATGGTTAGAATCTTTCATCGGTTTTATGAAATCAAACTTTTTATACACACTTTAAACATCAAGCCACTGACAGTAAAAACTCCTGTACACAAAAAAAGGTAATTACAGGATGTACTGTCTGAACAATGCAGCATTACTCCGTCATTATATCTCATTAATATCAGTGTCACTTCTGAGCTGTTGGTTCTGACAGCTGTATCAACTTCCTGCTGACGCAAACTCAACATCTGCTATTGTTGCATTCAACTAGTGACAAAAGGCTTGATTTATTATGTAGCAGAGCAGAGTGGATGGCGACAAAAGAAGTTATTTTCTGTATTTCAGGAGGATCAGTTTGAAACATTGTAACAACTGCAGAAAGAAGGAGCAGCCGCGGTGCACACAAACTTCACTGTACCACATTAAAAGCATGAATTTAGCTGACGGCTGCACTTTATTTTCAACTGACTTCACCAGCTACCAGAATTTCCTTTACTAAAGACATTTCTTTAGTGAAATGAAACTTTGTCAGTAACTTCCCTACACAGGAACTGTGAGAATAAAAAAAAGTTGGAGGAACTGGAGCAAACAACAGGAAGTGAGAGTTCTTCTATTTGAACTGGAGTTTTACTCACCGGTCCTGAGGAGCACCTGTTCCCTTCATCCTGATGTAGGAGGTCCTGGTGAAACTGCAACAAGAGAGAAGAAGGGTCAACAACATCTCCAAACATTAGAGAGAAGGATTTTTGTTGTGTGCAGGCACTCCTCCTGCCAAGGCCTCACTGCTTAGAGGTGGAGGAATCCATTTACATTCTAGCAAGAGGCCGCGAGGAACTGGCAAGAGGCCGCCCGAAAGAAATCCTTCAGCTCGCTCTGAAGTGTGTGTGGGAAACATGCATGGATAATGAGGTCTTTAATCCTCAACTCCTGGTATGTTACAGACCTTTGAGTATCAGGGGAAACTCCAACGACTTGCACTTTAATGTGAATAAGCCAGGAGGGACAGCAGGAGCGCATGCGTCCAGTCAGAAACAGAACCCAGAGGGCGACGTTCGGATCTCTGTGTACACACAACTGCTGCAGCACAGACTCGGTGAAGAAAAACCAACAAGACTGAGAACAAGCTGACCCTGTCACAGGGAGCACTGTTCACCCCAGCCACAGCACTGCCACTGCCGCTATATGATATGTGTGCTCTGCTTGTTTGGACGTGATGGGAGGATCGGGATAGACACAGAACAGAGCTACACTCACATTTGCACACCTCGGGAGTCTACGCTAGCTCCAGTTCAACAAATCACCATGAACTGAGTCAAAGGTTGAAGTAAAAACTGTTTGTGCGTGTTTGGCAGCTGCGGAGGAGGATATGGCCTGACAGGCTCATTCTCTTTTTGAACCGACTCAGCTGTTTTTTTTAAAAACACAAAAGGTTTTTTTGGTCTCCATTTGTTTGCCAGTGTGTGGCTCACTTCCTGATACTTGCCAAAGGACCTACAACACAAAAGTAGGTGTAACACAGGCACACAAACAGCTGCGTCACTCTCAGAGCGCAGCAAAACGTCATCTGCTGTTAAAAAACACTCAGTTGAGTCAACATGCTTCACACATAGAACAGCCTTCATTTTCCATGGACCACAGGTTGGTACACAATGTTACCACCTATGATGGCCCGTCCACGGCCTGGTGAGATGGCTGGTTGCACAGCCTCAGTGAGACAGGACTGAACGTGGTTTTCAAAGGCGGCCTGCTCAGTCCAAAGTCATTACAGTCAGACCAGAAAGCATGTTTGAGGCAGCCGAGCAGAACTAATTAGTGCTAGCTAGTAAATCATGTACAAAGGCAAAGTGATGTGGACGCGGTTTATTTCATCAAACGTTATGAAAGAGAATAAAAGGCTGGATGACTCTGATGGTCATATAGTTTCAGTGCTTGGCTACAATTCAATTAGAACTGCCTGCTGCAGCTTCAAAGCTTTGTTCCTCTGATTAATAAGCAGCAGGAGAATTAATATTACACTGTTCTCAGTCTGATGCGGACAAAGACATGTCACATATATGCTAACCGACCTCTACTGGAAAGCAAGCCAACAGCAGGAAGTTTCTGAGTGTTCATGACAAGGACACATAGCAAACACGTTCAGGAGTCGTCTAAGGTCAGACATAAGAGTCAAACATGGAGCTAAAAAAAATGCGAACAATCTTGTTTTCCTTAGACATAAAAGCATTATTATGAGCAGAGAGCAGATCTTCTGTCTCTGAATTCCTTTCTAAAACAGGAAACAAACTGGTTGGTTATCAAAACAGTCCAGTCTTTAGGACAAGGTGATTTCAAAGGTTACGACCTCGGGCAAAGGAAAAGATGTCAGAATGCAACCTCTGAGTACAGTTAAATGTGTAGATGGAAACAAAAACACAACAGCTGACTTCTACATCAGTTTGTTTCCAGGGAGTTTTTAAGTTTTAGTGTATGCAGAGAGCGCCGTGTGAAATCTGAGAAACTGCCTCAAGTGATGACACCTGATCTGTGGGTGTGGAGCTTACCAGAACTCCTCATCTCTGCTTGAGTTTAGCAGTGATACTTTAACCATTAATACCATAACAAACATGCCAAGTTGGAATGTGGGTACTGCAGTATTATTGATTTTGACTGTTTGAGTTTGAGTGTGAACGGTGTGCAATGCTAAACTGGTGGAGTACTCTGTGTACATGCACTGAGAACAACAGACCTTCAAGCTCTTTGATCAGGAGAAGCTCCTGAACTACTGACATCACAAAATCATGCTCAGAAATCAGGCTGTGGAGATTGGAACTGGTAAGATTTTAGTGATAGCAATGCCATTATCCACCCTGTTCAGTTTCTTTATCAGATGCCTTGTTGATTTCTGATAAGCTGTGCAGTGCAATGGTTTCATTACCTGAGTCTGTGCAGTGCAGAAACATCAGAAAAGAGGCAGCCTGTATGCAACCTGTCCAGTGTGTCATCATCTTCTTTGACCTGGCTGGTTCTTCAGGTACCTCATGCCAGGGCTGATGTTGGCCAGGTTGTTTTTAGTACTAGTACAGGAGACTGATGGAATCTTTTTCAAAGTGACATGAACCTGAACACTCTTAGAGCTCTGAGACCCTTCAGGAATGTGCTAAATAAGCATCTGTTACTTGCCTGTAGCTGTTTCGCCTGATTACTAGGAGCAACACTGGCATCAAAACATGCCGACATCCATAAACAGGAATTGCTAAACTTTGGAGGTGGGTGATTCTGATGGCTTGGAACCGGTTCTCAACTTCCAGTCCGTTTCTTCATCTTCGTTATTGTCTCCCTGCTCTGTCAGACAGATATGCAGAGCCTCATTGTTTGTGAAAACCACATCCTACATCCTAGAACATTTACACATCATTAATGAACACTGAAGGTGTTTTATTTGCTTTTGTAGGCACTGATATCTATCTAATTCAAATCCAGCAGTGCAATCAAGATGTGTACACACAGACAAGTTATTGCAGGGGACAATTTCTGCTCCTGTACCAAATCCTATCAGACGCCAGCTGTTTGGCAGGGTTCCTAAGAAGGCATGCAGGTAGGAGACGATGTTTGTGGAGGATAAACCGCTACCAAAACACACATCTGAATATGATTCACCCAAAACACTGTGTGTGTGTGTGTGTTTACCTCCAGACAGCTGACTACTCATGTTCAAACATGCTTCAACCAGTCTGGTTCATGTTTTTCAAATCTCACTCGCCGGAATAAAGTATCACAGAGTGAGCTTACTGAATCGGGTCAGTGTCTCCTCGCCTCTCCTGATGGTACACAAAGCTGCACGTCCCACGGAAAACATTCAGTTGTATTTCCTGTAACTACACACGCTCATATCTGAGCACACCTTACACAACAAAAGGCAGCTTGTGTCCTGATACGAGTTAAAGCTGAAATTATTGCTCCGAGACACATAATTACAAACAGGTAAAGCCTGGCACATCACAGTCACTACGGGAAACCTCATGAGAACTGTCTATTAAGCAATCTTTAAGACTCATTTCAAATCCACGAGGCCACGTGAAAACCTCTGAAAAACTTGTTTATCTGCTGCTTCTGTTTCAGGGAACAACAGGCCACACTTATACACCTATAAACCCCGGAGCGTCTGTTTCACAGCAGATTATTCTTCCTCACAATAATCCAGTCTGAGTCACACTGGCCATGTGTTCGCCAGTCAAAGAGCCACACTGTAGACTACGGACCAGTGCAGAGGGTATGATCAAGTCTCTTCTAATGAAGACCACAGACACAAGACTGGCTGACAGATGCCTTCCAACGTCACGACCATTTGATACGACGTGGAAAGTGATGTCAAGTAATAGTTTACTACGTCAGGCACACTATGTTGCCACAATACAACAACAATACACCTGTTCTGTTCAGTAAAGAAACATAAACACACCGTATTAAATAAATAATAATAATAATACCATATCTGTCGAGGTATTAAGAGGAACAGTACTTTGACTAGGTTTAGGATACAGTAGTTCAGTCTGACGTTGCTAGAGTCGACAAAGAAGTACACACTTCTGTCTACAACCTGACCATCACATCACACTGACGCTAACGTCAACCAGCAGCCAGTGCTAGCTAACAGAGACAGACAGACAGAGACTCACCTTGAATGAAATGTTGTCTTTGTTACAGTAATGTCATGTCCCCGCCGCCTATTCAAGCTCCCGTGATGTCCAAGTGCTCCAAAATCATCCAACGGGAGACAAATCTACAGCTTCGCGTCCTCCTCGCTACATCCACGTGGCGGCAATGATGGTTGATAATACGGCAGCTCGAGGAGGTGTTAGCTTGGCATCATGGCTCGTACAGCAGCTCGTTCAGCAGCTCGCGTGTGTTAGCAGCTCCCCCAACGAACGAACAACAGAAAAAAAAAAAAAATCTACTTCCGCATTACGTAGACAGTATGGGGTCCAACCAACCTGCACCCGCCACTGTAGTTTTGGTTTTCGCGGGCATTTGACAGCAGGCCAGGCGACGAGCCTAAAACGTTCACAGCAGCAGCCACTTTGACATGAGATACAGTTAGCACAGGTGTCACCAGTGATGCTAATTAAGGCTCCGTACGTTCAGGGATGACGCTTTAATTAGCATCACTGGTAGCACCTGTGCTAACTGTACTATTTCATGTCAAAATGGCTGCTTCACATCTATAAAAAAGCAACAGCCCCTATGTTTGTTTATTTTGTTCTTTTTCTTGTCAAAGAGTCAGTCTGTATCGTATCAGCATACACACACATATAAGTGTGCATATGTATACACAAAGTATATGTTATTTGAGCTGTGATACACTCAGAACATTTTTTTGGCCAAAACTCAATTTTATGCATTTCAATTACATTACATTAATTTTCATCCGTTTGACTGACACAGGTTTGATATGAATTTTCTAATAAACTTTATGTGAGGCGAGTAATAAGATTTATGTAATAGTATAATAAACTCAATGTGTTTCCACTACACAGAAGTGTAGTAGTAGCCTGGTTTATGCATTCAATATTAATAAAGCCGAATTGTTTGTCCAGACCCAACAGTGAAAATTAATGCAGTCATTTTGAGTGTGTTAGTACTATTACATAAATATTATTTTTTATGTAATCGAAATTTATAAGTGGCCAAAAAAACAGTGACCCTGATGAGGGTAAGAGGTTACAGATAATGGATGGATGTCTTCAGTGTTAATTTACAATGTAGAAAGTCATTCAAATAAAGAACAACATCAGTAGAACTATAGAACAACTTATTTCCACAGCATTTTATATACAAGCTATTGTTTGTTAGGCTGACTTTCTACAGAGCAAGGTTGTGTTTATAATTCTGCTCTGCATTGTTTGTCATGTATGGTGTATTATTTGTTCTCTAGCTCTTGTCATGTTTACTGTCTAACAGTCCATGCAGGCTGAAAAATACATTTACTATCTTCTATTACCTATCACATTCTTGCTGTTTGACAGACAGTTGTTTAACTACATTGTTCCTAAGAGGGCATGGAGGTAGGAGACAAAGTCTGCAGTGGCTAACCAGCTGCCAAAACACAGATCTGAGAATGGTTTGCCCAGAACACTTTCTGTGTTTGTGTCTCTTTTCATTTAATAATCACCTCCAGACGGCTGCTGCTTCTGTACCAGGTAACAGTAGGTCACCACTTTACATGTAAACCCTGAAGGCTTCTGTTTCAGTACTGAGTCAGAGCAGATTATCAGTCCTCACAATAATCCAGTCTGAGTCACCTGTAGAACTGTAGTGTAGACGACTAAGTACAATTTACAATGCGGTCCAGACAGTAGTAGTAGTAGTAGTAGTAGTAGTAGTAGTAGTAGTAGTAGTTATAAAAGTTGTTTTATTGTCTCACTCTCACGGTTCTACACTGTAACTGTAATAAACTGGTAGAGTTATATAAGCAAGTAATTTAATGCATCAAAACAGTAGTAAAGAACTGCCTTGACAGCCTTGATTACTTTATGTTTCACAATGTAGTGTGAAAATCTAAATACTACCTGTGATTGCACAGTATTTAAAGGCATTATACAACATTTCAACTTCCTACATGTAGCGGTAGAAGAGGTTACTTCTAGTACTACTACTTCTAGGAAGGAAGGAAGGGAGGGCTAGGAAAGGGTGTGTATGTGTTGCACTTCTTCTGTCTGGTTGAACCCAACATCAAATGTCAAACCTCTCTGAACAGTCACCACTCCTACAGTATTTCAAATGTTATTGTGTCTGATCACAGTGCAGTGACGTCTATCAGAGGGTACTGACACTGAATTGCTGGTCTTTTCTGCCCCCTACTGATACAATGTGGGAACTGAACTCAGAAAATCAATGGCAGCCCACAGTAGTGTTATTGTCAGCTCTTTTCTAGACCACTGGTTCACCACCATACACAACCATTAGGGGTCACCAAAGTTTAGTTTGGGGACCATGAGGCTTTCCTGACTTGAAGGCATGTAAGATTTTATTTATTTATTTATTTATTATATTATTTATTATAATTGTTTTATCTTGTTTTATTTTCAAAAATATAAAGCTAGTCTAGCAGTCAGCATTTCGTAATTTCTGTGATTAAAAACTAGGTAAAATTATTATTTTTTAAAAGTTTGGATTATTATTATTAGTTAAATAAATGTCACGTGATGAAGAGCAAAACACAAAAGAACACAAACTATATACACAGAGCTGAACAGAGTTCATAGAACAAGTATCAGGAAAAAAATAAAACACTGAATTTGTCTTGACTGACAGGCAGATAATTGAACAAAAAGTTGAACAAAATCTATCTGGAAAACTCATCTCTAAAGCAATGATCTTCTCAATATTCATTGAAATCCTTTTACAAAACTTTCTTGTTTGCGTTCACTATTTGGGGTAATTGCAGTTTACCAGTTGTTCTGTGCTGTTATTGTTATGCACTGAACATAACATGACTTATTGTTGTAGACTGAGGCTGAAGGGAGTGGACATGTGAATGTGATGAGTCATTGAGCTACATTATCTTGACACTGATTCGGTTACTAAAACCAAACACCTTCTGGTGCATATAAATGATTCATTTTATGTTTGTCTCTTAAACATATTGCAATGTTTAAGGAACACCCTCATTGTGGGTATTTTAGCTTTAGGTAAACAAGGCCTGTGGAACACAGCCAACAGTTATTAATGTTATTTATGACACATTATTATTATGCTATGACATGTCAAATTTCTGCCATGCCTTGGTTATTAGCAGTCGGTCTAAATGACTTTGATAGAAAAGGTTCAATAGTCCTAGTATGTTTGTTCTAGATATTAGCTTGATAATAGCCAGCTGGTTTGTTTGCCGCTGTAACATTGTGTTAAGCCAGATGCACAACGTTTTAGGGGAATGCTATGGTCTTATACTCTAGTCTTCTATTGTGATCATGTCATGGTTAGCTGTACCACAAGGCTGTACCACCAGTTACATGCAGCGGTTGTGCAGGTGCAGTTAACTCATTGGTTGAGTTCATCAATCCTGTGGTCAAGCTATTTCCTCAGTGTCTGCAGTGCATCTGCAACACATGTTGTTTGACATTGCAGACGCTTTCTTAGCCAACAGCGTTACCTCTCTAGTCACAGCCAGATATTGTGTAATCCTATCTGCAATTACAATTGTTGAAACAAAGAGCTCATGCTTAGGCCACAACTGGAGCAAAGTGTGTGCTAATTCATGCTCATAGCTCACAGGATACATTTGGAGCTTGGCCTCCAATACTATACATGATTTGATATATAATAATCTATAATCCTGTAAAACACCGAATTCCCATATAAAACAAAAAATATGAAACTTCAATCTTCAAAGAGCCTTTTTTAGATTTAGGGCTCACCAAATATTTTAAAATAAGAAGGGTCTTGGAGAATGTAATGAAAATGCTTCAACATGCATCAGTCAACGTCATCAGTGGAACATATTTGTTCTCACCACAGAGGCAAGACAGCTTCAAAAAGCGGAGGTTAAAGTGGCACAGAGGAAAGCATAAAGAGGAAGGGCGTTAGCATTTAGTGAACACTGACTCACCAAAAGAAATAAAGGTGACTACTGTGATCATTTCCAGTGCGTCAGTCTTATCCCTGATGAATTCAGACGTTTATGCATTATTCAGTTCAGTTTTATTTATGTAGTGCCAAATTATAACAGAGGTTATCTCCTGATACTTTACATATAAAACAGGTGGCTCAACAATTCCCACCATGAGCAAGCACTTGGCGACAGTAGCAAGATAAAACTTCCTTTGAGAGGCAACCTCAAGCAGAACCCAGCTTTTTAAATATCATTGTCCTGTGTACAATGGATGAGCTATGAAAGTAATGCAGGTCAATGTGTTTGTGTTAAAACTGTGGGAGGAATAAACACTATTTAAATTAATCAAATTGTATAAATGTGCTGGAAACTAAAATTAATCAGACATATGGAGGATATATTGAGGTATATTTAGTATTAACAGATTTTGCAAGAACAATGAATATGCAAGTCACTGCTGCTGTACAGCGATCATACTAAACAGTCCATGCTGATCGGATGCTGACTGGAGTCCATGCAACAAAAGCTCCTTTCAGTTTTTAACTCGGACTTTAGAACAGCTGAAAGACGCAAGCTTCCAGTATTGTAGTTAGGTCAAAGTTTGTGTATGGAGCCACAACACTGCACGTCACAAACAAGAATACCACAGACCTGCCGAAGAGCAGTTTGTGGTTGGAGGGTTTTCCTGTTTTAACTCTCATCATACAGGGCAGAGCACATAGCCCCTTCTGTTTAGTAGACCTTAAAGGAAATAAAGCATCCTGGTTGTATCTTACAAACTATAGAATAACAAAGAAATTTCTCATTTCTCTCTGTCATCACTGCATGTTTCTTGTTTAGAGATGCCTGGTTCAATGCCCCCCATGACAACAAGTGCTGCTCCAACAGTAGAAGGTGAAATAAGGCAACAACACTCTGGCATCCATTATAGACTCCTGATGACACCTGATTAGCATTATTCAGAATATATTAGAACACCAGTACTGAGACCTAGTGGTTATGGACTCTATTCATTCCACTATTATTGTACTTTATCCTGTAACCTCTGTTTGAAATGTATTTTACAACAATAGAACAGTGTTTGACATTGTCCAAACGGTGGTAAACCTTCAGATACCTTTAGAACAGGAGTGTCCAAACTTCTTTTGAAGAGGGACGGATTTGATAATGTGAATATGCCCAGAGGCCAATAATAACATTTTTAAAATGACAAACAATAAAAGTTACATAAACGCACTGCTCTCTAACAATTTATTTTAATTGTCACAGTTATCATATTTAAAATGGCAATGTCACCAAATCAAAGCCAATCAGGCATGAACAAATCTAAAAAACACTTCTGCCTTAAACTTGTGTTAAACTTGCATGAAGCTGATACAAATCTGAACCTCATGTTCATTTTAAACATGATGACTTGATGTAGTGACTTTGCATTACATGAGTAATACATGAGTAGTGCATTCAAATGCTTCATTATGTCAACCAAAAAAGCCAAATCTCCAAGCCGTACAGTATCTAACAATCCGAGCAGGCCATGAATAACATATCATAGAAGCTGGTCCCCGGGCTGGACTTTGAATGTGCAGTGACTTCACCATAGAAATGCTAATTATAGCAGATTTACTGCACCTTTTGTAGTCATTTTATGATTGGGTGAGCTATATATGATATGGTCAATGAGATATTGATATACAGCCTTGAGGTCGTGACGAGAATTCAGTCAAATGTTGCTATGTGAACCACACATGGGTTTCTTATTTATTTTTTCATCCCAATAGAAACCACTATAGTTTAAATTTGTTTTGTTTCTTGACATGTTTCACTACAAGAGAAGAGAATTTACTGAACCGCCTTTAATTCATATGTAGAGGAAAAGGAACATAGGCTGTGGTCTAATACGTTACTCTTTCGACTTCTTTGAACAGATGAATGACAACTGGTGCGTATGTTTTGCTTGCGCATTAGATATGAGGGGCTTAACTCTAAAGAGATCAGTGCAACTATTCAGTAGCGGGTAGGTGTGAAACAATGAAGCTCCTGCTCGTCGCCTCGATCTATGTCGTCTCATCTTGGGGTAAGTAAAAGATTTAAAGATCCATATTCTGTATTACTTTCTTTTTATTTATTATCATTGCTATTTTGGAGTGAATGGTTCAATTTTCAAAAAAGGATGATCACAACATGAACAGACTTTGGCTTGTGTTCAAATCAGTCAAATGTACCTCAAAACTCTCACCCAGCAAAGTGCAGTTTGAACAAAAGTATGTGGTGCTCCCTCTTTACCATATTTAGAATACGGTGTAGAAAAACAATACATCCTGTATATGACTAATATTATATTCAAGATAGCTACAGACAGGAACAACGAGATTTCTTAATAGCATGGACAAAATAGTGAACATACCGATGGGCTCTTTATGAAGTCAAACGTCTAAATGTAAAAAAAAAAAAAAACTAAATTATGAATATACAAAGATTAATGGCTGAAAATGTGTCGAGGTTCTTTGGTTTAACACGATCCAGTCTTTTGATAAATGTGCAAAGAGAAAGGGCAATTGACAATGACAAAGTGATGTGTCTGTTTCCTTGTTGTACATTAGCTTCTGAAATGATGTATAGTCTTGTGATGAACGACCGAACCACGTATCACTCTGTCTCTTCATAGGTGTCTCATCAGGCGTAACTGTTGTGACCCAGACTCCTGATGTCTCTGTCACTGAGGGGGAGACAGTAAACATCACCTGCTGCTGGACAGTAAAGGTTGAAAGAATAAGAATTGAATGGCTGAAGAATCAAACAGAGATAAGAGGAAAGACTAAACTCTGGAATTACCGAAATAACTCTCAAGCATCTCTGCAAAAGAAGAACTCTGGATGCTCATATTTGGCCTTCATGAATATCACAAGAGAGGATTCAGGGAGATACACCTGCAGGTTGACTGTGGAGATACCACTATTATTTATTCATGAAGGAAATGGTACCATCATCACAGTCACAGCCAGAGACAACGGCAACAAAGAATACAATGGATCAGGAGGTAGGTGACAAAACACCAGTCATTTATGAGTTGCATTAATGGTTTCATTTATAATCGTGGTTTGCCAGTGCATGTACTAATAATGATAACGTCTAAATGTAAAAAAAAACAACAACTAAATTATGAATATACAAAGATTAATGGCTGAAAATGTGTCGAGGTTCTTTGTGTTCAGATTGGGTGGTGATGATCATAGAGGAACATGTCATTTCAAAGCTCAATATGCAATCTTCAAATAGTTCTTATCTTATGTAGCCATGTTTTAAAAATTAATTTACAGAGAAAGATTATTTAAAATGTTGTGTATAATTTAAGGAAGTGCTCAGGCATCAAAATCCTGCTGGATTAATCTGTTTGCTGTAGATGTTTAAAGATGATCTAATCTGAATTATTCAACATCCTATTGGTAGTTTAATCGGCATTGTCATATTTTTATGACAAAGATCATCATAAGTTTGGGGCTCTGAAGTCCTGTGAGAACCACATTTCAACTTGTCTATTGTTCATATTACATACAATATAGAAACATATACTGAGTTTAACTGACTGAACAGTAAGGAAAGTATTCTTGTGTGCAGTCTGAATGCTGTCTATCTTCACCGTGTCGAGCAAAGTGTGATCCACACCACAGCGCACCATCAGCGTGTTTGATCACATTGTGTCAGAAAGGCCCACTAGACAGTGTCCTCATTTAGGATCCATGTGGTCTGAGGTTAGAAGCTCTTACTGAGCCTCCCGGTTCCGATCTGGTGCTTCTGGAACCTTCTTCCTGATTGTAGCAGGGAGAAAATCCCGGAAGTACTGGTAACAGTGACTGGTATGGATGTCTTTTAGGCAGGTGTTTAGTCTGCAGATTTATCATTGTTCATGTTGCCAGACTGCATCTCTAATTTTCAGTGTGTGATTTCACGGCATGCTTTTCTATTGGTTCTTGGTTGTGGAATGATCTAACTATTGTTTTGGGAACATGACTGGAACATTGTCTGTTGACCTCTCGCATCACTGTGGACATGCATCAGAATTTGTTTGCGCACTCCTCCTCAGTAAGATGGCTGTGAAGTCTGCTCTGGGTGATAACAGGTTTATGTCTGTGCCTCTGTCAGCCTCTGACTTGATCTACGATCTTATAAATATGATAAATTACCAAATCACGCATCGCTCTGTCTCTTCATAGGTGTCTCACCAGGCGTGCCTGTTGTGACCCAGACTCCTGATGTCTCTGTCACTGAGGGGGAGACAGTAAACATCACCTGCTGCTGGACAGTAAAGTTCGACAGAATGACAGTTAACTGGCTGAAGAATCAAACAGAGATAAGAGGAAAGACTAAACTCTGGAATTACCGAAATAACTCTTCAAGCATCTCTGCAAAAGAAGAACTCTGGATGCTCTATATTTGGCCTTTATGAATATCAAAAGAGAGGATTCAGGGAGATACACCTGCAGGTTGACTGTGGAGATACCAGAATTCTGTATTCATGAAGGAAATGGTACCATCATCACAGTCACAGCCAGAGACAACAGCAACAAAGATTACAATGGATCAGGAGACGTGGACCTCCCCATCACTAGAGGTGGGTGACAAAACACAGACTGTTCCAGCAGAGCTGATAATAAAGTTTAATAAGAATACAAACTAAGCCAGTTACATTTGTAGATGCATCTTTTTCTCTCTGTTTCAGCCCTCCATCCAGACTAAAACAGTATTCCTCTCTCCTAAAAAAAACTCCTGTCTGTCTTGGTGTTGTCTCTAACCTGACTATTGGCATCATGAATACAACATAAGGATTTTACTGGCACAGTGCAGCAGCTGGGCACATGTAGTGCTTTTGAGCTGCCATAAAAGGACTATTTCACACTTGGTTCCTTGTCTGACAATCGAAACATCAAATAATGTCACTGAGTTATTGTGGCTGTGTTAAAACGCAGTACAGGTGATTACAGAGTGCAGGAGGCTGCATGGAGCCAACCCATCGTGCAGCTCTTGGCATTACCCTGTTTATTTATGTTGATTTTCACTTTGGTGACCTCTCTTGTCCCATTCTTGACCAGATGTTGCGTATGATGCACAGTGATTGAACTGAAGAAGAAGAAGAAGAAGAAGAAGAGAGTTAGCTGTTTCTTTGCGGGCAGAATCTCTATAAAATCCCGTTTCTCTCATATGAGAACAGCATTTTAACAATGTAACAGTGTACTGTAGACGTAACTTTGCGGCTGTCTCTGTGGGTGAATTTCAGGTCCTGTAGTGCTTGTATATCTTGTGAGGTGCCTGCCCATCATTGCCCTCATCTCAACCTTCTTCTGCCTCCACAAGTTAGGAACCAAAGCTCGGCAACGCGCGCTAGGTACAATGTAACTTCACTTACGTCCATCATGATGATACGGAGTCGATTGAGTTCATTATGACTAACTGAACGGTTGTATCCATGTTTCAGCTGCTCCTGGAAATAAAGCCCCTGCAGCCCAAAGAACAGAAGAAGAAGACCAAGAAGAAGATGAAGAGGAGGGAGTCGAGGGGGAGACAGAAGCAGAGTGAAGAAAGAAACAAGCATGCAATCACATTCTGACATCAGTGATGTCACTTCTGTTTAAAGTTCACTCTGAATTTATCTGTCAGAGGGGAAGAACAGAAGCTGTGGTTTTTCACACTTCTGGACAAATAAATGATGTATATGTGGCCTGGTGGGTGGGTGGGCAGTGTAGTGTGGGCGGCGTTTGGCTCTTTTTGTATCTCAAACTAAAACTGATGACAAACTGATAACAACTCATGGACATTTGAAATGTGATGCCGAAAACATAAAATAAAATGTTATATTCTGTGCATGGTTTTCTTTCTTTCTTTTCTCTTTGTGCTAAAACCCTGTTTCTATTTACTTCCTGGAATCAATAAAAAATCTCTTGCATAAAGGATAAAATGTACTTAATGCATTCATTAATTATTGCTACATAAAGTATAAAGATTGGTTTTGTCTTTGGTACCAACATATCTCATCTGGCAAACATTTAAATTAATCTTAATCTCTAACTTCAGTGCAGTTCAGTAGGAATGTTGAATCATCCGTTTCATTTCATTTTTAGCATTGCATGCTCATAAAGACAATTCAATAAACCCAACATTTCCAAAACTATGCGCAATATCTTTATTTTGGTTTTGTAATGAGTGTCTGAGGTTGCTGATTGACGACTGACACAACCTGATGTTTATGTATTTAAACGCCCCTCTCGGCGACCTGATGAAGAATATAACACAAGACAAACAGAATGAGCTGGGCAGGTCAAAACATCTGCCAACACATCAGTTTGACCTTTAGTCTGACATTTTGGAAAGTACACACTTAGTTGTACTCTTTGAGTATTGATGAAAAAATTGCTACCACTGTGGTGTCTGTATATTGACTAACCAGCAGCTGGAAATTCTTAAAGGTGACAAATAATGCAACACTACATGATGCTGTTTGGTTTGTCTTACACATGCAAGCTGGCTCATGGAAGGTTAGTAAGTAGGTTTATTGACTATTATTCTATTGACAAAATTAGTATACAAATCCTAAAAATCATCTTGCTCCTACACAGAATCAGACATGTTTAAAGTCTGTGTAAAGTAAGAATCAATATGTTCTCAGACCAAGAAAGAAAGTGTTATTAAATACCCAGCCAAATTTCAAGGATTAAAAATATCCACATGAAATTTATGAAATTAGGTGTCAAAATCAGGTAGAAATTAATTCTCAGCTCCAGAACTGTGATGGCGCGTTCTCTGGAGCCGCTAAAACCACGCCCACTCTTGGCAGCAGTCAAGCAGCCATTTTGAAGCGACTGAAACGTGTCAGATGAGCTCAGAAAATGACATGACTAACTTTGAAACACTCTGGGCGAGATGAATTCAACTCTATCTCTCTGCTAGAGGTGCAGGGGTATGCTTGAACCTCAAACTCCACATTTCATTGTTCAAAGTCACATATTTTCAGCAACTATTTTCCAACATATTTCATTTATTTGGAAAGAAATGTCTTTAATTACCTTTACATGGATTTTAAAGATGGACCTACTGAATGGTCTGTAGTCAGAGGTAAAGTTCAGAGTTTAGACTTTGGGGACTCCTGGTGGTCGATACTATAGTAGACAACAACGCCCACCATTCTTCCATTGATCTGACCCCCGGGCACACATGAATGGCACAACCCATGTATCTACTAACGGGTGAACTGTATCACCACTCTCACACGGGTAATGATATAAAAACTGAACATTTAGGGGCTTTAACCAAGGTTCACCTATAAAATACAATGTATTCATACAAGTTACACTTTTTCATGTTCCAGTACTTAAACACATATATATTTCTGTGTTAGAGTGAAATAAAGGAAGACTTCGCTGTAAGAACAGAGACGGGGGAAGCGACGTGTGAATGTGTTATACAGGAACTATCAGAACAAGGAAGGAACCGAAGATGTGGTTTTCAGGTACCTCGGCAGAAAAGAGAATAACACACACAAGTAAAACCAGCCTGTGTGTGTGTGTGTGTGTGTGGTGTGTGTGTGTGTGTGTGTGTGTGTGTGTGTGTGTGTGTGTTGGGAAGGACTTCTGCAGCAGTGATGAGATGAGCGTCAGTGATCGGTGGTGTATCAGTGTGGAAAGATGAAGCTTCTGCTCAGCAGCATGTTACTCGCCTCTCTCTGTGCGCTCTCATCCTGGAGTGAGTAAAAACACTTCAACACTTCTAATGTCACGTCTGTTGTGAGTTTATATTCTGACATTAGCAGCTGGAAGTGCTGATGATTTGATGCTTTTAACACGATCCAGTCTTTTGATAAATGTGCAAAGAGAAAGGGCAATTGACAATGACAAAGTGATGTGTCTGTTTCCTTGTTGTACATTAGCTTCTGAAATGATGTATAGTCTTGTGATGAACGACCGAACCACGTATCACTCTGTCTCTTCATAGGTGTCTCATCAGGCGTAACTGTTGTGACCCAGACTCCTGATGTCTCTGTCACTGAGGGGGAGACAGTAAACATCACCTGCTGCTGGACAGTAAAGGTTGAAAGAATGACAGTTAACTGGCTGAAGAATCAAACAGAGATAAGAGGAAAGACTAAACTCTGGAATTACCGAAATAACTCTCAAGCATCTCCGCAAAAGAAGAACTCTGGATGCTCATATTTGGCCTTTATGAATATCACAAGAGAGGATTCAGGGAGATACACCTGCAGGTTGACTGTGGAGATACCACAATTATGTATTCATGAAGGAAATGGTACCATCATCACAGTCACAGCCAGAGACAACAGCAACAAAGAATACAATGGATCAGGAGGTAGGTGACAAAACACCAGTCATTTATGAGTTGCATTAATGGTTTCATTTATAATCGTGGTTTGCCAGTGCATGTACTAATAATGATGTGTGTTCAGAATGAGGTCTGATCTGCTGAAATCAGTCAAAGCTTGTGCAACATTTTCAAAATGCTTTTAAACTCACACACACAAATCACACTGTATTCATTTTTCTCTCTCAAGATGGACCATTGCCTGCCAACAATGGTCTCACAGTATCCATAATAGCTACTCTGGCTGTGATGGTTCCATTGCTGCTCATCACGCTCGTCTGTTTCTGCGCTCTGAAAAGGAGACAAGGTACGAGGAGAAATGTATTAATGTGTTATCCAAGCATCAGAAACTGCTACACCTCTCTCACCTACACGGCTAAAAATATACATTTTCTTAGCAGGTATCTAGCCGGGCAGAGAGTTCTTGTCTGTGGTGCACACAGCATTGAAAGATAACAATATAAAGATAGAAATAATGATGTTTCCAAAAACAATGTTTCTGTTATTCAGAGTGATCTGTCAAAGGGACATTGGTCAAAAGGACTATTTCTGCGTCTTCCAATTAATTGTTTCTAAACTAAATTTACTTTAAACTTATTGGGATTGCAACAGAAATGCAAATAAAACCCCAATCTATCTGCACAGCTGGTTACTTTCTTTTTGTAATTTGGGTGAACTGAGCCCAAACGTGAGGAAACTGCAAGAACAATAGAGTTCCACATGGGATGTTTCTTTGTTTGATCTCTTACTTGTACAAGATTACAGGAAAATGAAAATACGCTCTTAAAAATAGAGAAGAGAAATGAGTATTTAAAAGTTTATTAAAGATTAAAAATGGATTTCTGTGAAAGTACGATTCGACTTTTTGAAACAAACGATTCTACGTTTGTTTTATAAAAATTAATCGGAAGAAATGTGCACCTTGTGTGAGTCCGAGGGGTAGTGAATCATTCATTCATTTAATTTTCTGTACAGTTGAAGATGTTTCTTTTGTTTTTTTCCAAACCAAGAAAATCACGCGTCTAATTTGGTTACCGAGCTACCTAGTTTGCGATCACCAAATTAGCTTTAGTTGCTAAAATAATCTACCACAGTTTCATCTGTGCAATCTGAAGGCGGAAAAAACAATGTAGTAATTGTGTATATTGAGGTGTGAAAAACATATTGGCTCCAACAGGAGGTTAGAGAAATATGCCTGGCAAAACCCTACAGTTTAAAAAGAGAGATGAATTAGACGACACAATAAATGCAAGGCGAAACACCAGTAACATTGTGTTTTGTGCTATTTTAAGATTCAGCGGCACAGTCTAACAAAGTTGTAGCCAAATAAATAACTGATACCGATGCTAAATCTCAATGTGCTTTAAAGACTAGACTAATACAATGTTAACATATTTTTTTTGGCAGCGCAAAAAGCTGAAAGCATAACAGTGACATATCACTGTTTACTTGTCACACATCCATCAGACACGGAGCAACATTACCATTTAGATCCATGTTTCTTTCAGTCTAACCAATGCATGGACAATATTCACGTTAACATATTTTACATCTCTAGCTCCACTAGCTAGTCCGTAATTGTATTCTGTCTGACATTTAGTGCTGGACAGGTACTGTACATTGGGCTGACATTAAAAGCAGCTACCTCTGGTGCCTTGAAGATACTGATGAGAACAGTTAGAACAAGCATGAAGTTGCAGTTTTGAAGTAAAACGATGAGCTGAAAGACACTAAAATGTTTGTCATTACAAGTGACACCTTTCATGGACCGGTTGCTAACATAAAAATAATCATAGCATAGTGTCTCCATAAATAATATTATAAAGACCTTGATCTCCTCTATATGGAAGTAATAACTTCTGTTATGATTTGGCGCTGTATAAATAAAACTGAACTGAAAGTGAAAAATTGAGAGACAATGTAGGTCAGCAGAATTTGAGTTACATTACAGCCTTCTCTTAAAACTGTAGCAGCTGAAATCTGAGCTGTTTTATAACAGGCATCAAACAACCTAGTTCTAGATAACAATGGTAATTTAAATACATTTAAAAAATAGTTCTTTTAATTTCTTAATTGAATCAAGAGGCTTGTTCTAGTTTATTTGCTGCTCAAAAATCAGAACCCATATATTAATATCCAGATCAGAGATCTCAATAGCTGGAGGACAAAAATAAACTATATTTCTAATTCAGTTATTTAGAATGTGGAGTACTTTTACATGTGCATTAGCAGTGGCGTATACTACTCATAACGCCCCCCAGTGCAAGCTATCATGATGAACTCTGAACCTGCTGTATTTGATATCAAATAGAGAAATTAATATTTTATAGTTGTTACAGTTTGCATAACAGCTAAGCCTGCAGTATAGCAAGACTTTAGACCGCCATAACTGTGTCTAGGAAGAAAATAGAGGGTACATGGTATATTATTAGACTTCTATTTGTAGTAACAGCGGTAGTAGTACTTGTAGCCGTAGCAGTACTTGTTTGTTGTTATGTTCCGATAATGTGTGGTGCTTCTATGTATTTCTGTCCCAAATTTTTGTGCAACCTTTTCATAAGTCATTTTCGTTTTTGTGTGTGTGCATGTGCGTGTGTCCCATGGTTTCAGCATTTTCAGCAGCCAGGGTGATCTATGAGGTGCCCCACATTGACTCTGAGGAGGCAGACATGGACAAACACAGCACCGGCTCATCCACAGGCTCTTCTCAGTGGGTGAGTCCATAGAGACAGTCAGCAAAGACGCTCGGACGTGAATGCTGTGTGTAGAGTTAGCAACATTAGCAAACTGAATCATGATCATGATCACTGGCAGTATTTGTTCCTTTTTGTTGTGAGTGAGAAATCAACTTGTTTAGTTTAGAGAACATGCTCACACACTTTGGGCACGCTGCCGTTTCAACATTAAATCCTGTCTTAAATCAACTCCCTCTACTTTCTTCGCATGAAGGGTTGATAGTATATGTATGAGGTAAAGTGTAAGCTCCGGGCAGAGCTTAAAAGATCTGATTGCATATGCTGCATACTATGCAGCTACACACCTTTTTCATCCACTTTTAGTGGACGGCGAGTTAGCAGAACACACCTATGATGTATTACACTGCCCTATATACACAAAAACAGCTGTCCAGTAGATAATACATGATTGTATATATCATATTTATATATATTACATATTTTAGCATATTTATTTGCTGAGGTTTCCACTCACTCTTGTCACACAGTTTGAGATATTATAGCCACATTTGAACTTGTACAGCTTGTAGTACCTTCCACTGTTGAGACATTCTTATGAAATATAACTGACATCCTGTTTCTGACTAATTGTGCATATTTTCCACGCCTACTCTGCAAAACTGTTCACCTTATCTCTTCTATTGAACTTTGCATACCGCAAACCGCCAAGCTCTTTAATGTTGCTGTCATATATTAATTTGATTTCAATGCATGCTTACAATAATTTAGTCTTTATCTGTCTCTTTCAGTGTCAGGTACCAGTGTATGAATCCTTCGATTACTTTGAGCGTGTGCAGACCAAAGAAAGTGGGTGAGGATCTGCTCTGGAGAATTTTCACATTACACACACATGTTACAGTTTTACTTTTTTTTCTCTACTTTACATATCATGTACATTCACTGAATTACCTTTATATGAATGATGTAAATGTCTTTATGCAAGTGTAAATATTTTATATTTTTCTATAAACTAAGTTGTATCCATCTGTGTGGTCTGAGTTCATTTCAGTGGAGACATGGTGTGTGTGTGCATTCATACACAGGTTTACTCATATCAGATCAAATGAAATTTGTTTTGTTTTGTCTGTGAGCTGCTCGCCATTTGTTTCACACAGTGGGTACTATTTATTCTCTAGCAAAGATGCAGGTTTCACATTGAACTCATGTCACGATAAGGATGCTGAGTGGAAACTCTGGTGTTTCAGGGTCGCTGCACAATAGGTCAATGACAGGAAGTGGAAACAGTGCCTGTGACGGTAAAAGTAGTTCCGCTGTGGTCCTGTTGTGTGCACTTTCATCCACACAAATCTGTTGCAAGGGGTCTGAAATGGTAAACGCAGAGGGACTTACAGTAAATATATTTTGCTGAGACCAGGGTGTGTCATCATTATCCTCACATCACTCAGCTCTCAGTATTTCAGGTAACGTGTTCATTTTCTAAAATGTCCAGAGACCATGTTTGTAAAACACTGTTAGCATTATTGAAATCAGAATTATACTTACATTTAGTGGGGCTGCAAATACTAGTCATATAAATATGCTTAGAAAAAGCACCCAAGCTTACTGTACACATACAGAACACATACAGGAATTATAGCACACTTATGTTAATGCTACTTGCTGCTATAATAATTACATCCACAGAGACCATGGGTCCTCTTCCAAGGGATCCACCATTTTGAACTGCCGTGTTTCTACAGTAGCTCAGAACAGACAATAAAATAAAATAAAATAAAATACTCTAGACAAGCAGCAACCTCTGTTGCTGTGAAGTAAATTCAACACACAAGTATAAAAGTAGTTCCTCAAACGGCCACTTGAAGCTGGCTACAAAACAAGTCAGTCTCCATATGTCCCCATGTTCAAATGTCCAACTTCACAGAGTTTTTGTCTCTATATCTAATTTCCCCGTTCATGACAACTGTACTGAGGGTGAATTTATATACAACTCACCTGTTCAAATTATTATTATTGAACAGTTAAAGTTAAAGTTATGCAGAATTTACAGTGTGGACACTTTGATGGACAGGTGGTTGTAGTTACAGATGGTTTGTTTGAACCACCAGGTTTCATTCAGCCTCAGCTCCACCCATGCTCCATACAATCTATACCCATACTTTCAGAATGACTCTTCAGAAACCTGTGGGTGATGTTACAGAGACTATGCCCATCTTTATACTGTCTATATCTATTTTCTCTTTATCTAAACCTAACCTAATCCTGCAGTCGGTGCATGTTATGTATTGACGGGGTCAAAAAGAAGTCTTCAAGGGTGGAACTTTAACAATCCAATATTTCCACATAACATTTTAATTTGTGTTTCTTCCAAACTGTTTCAAGGATTGCGTAAGGTGTGTCTCATCTGCAAAGAGTGTGGTATGCAGTGGTGGATTAAGGTGGTCATGGATTTTTGCGGTTAGTCATTGCACTTGACATGAAAAAAGAGCAGCCCACGTAGCCTACATGCACATGTGCCCTGTAGCTAAGCGCTGCTAAGCTGCTAGAGACAATGTTCGGCAGACTCCATACGCAGTTGACAAATAGAAAATCTGCAGTATTTGTTTGTGCTTTGAGCACCTGCCCTGAACTGGGTGTGGAAGCATTCCCCGTACCACAGGGAGAATAAGGTTAATTAGAGATCACTGCAAAAACAAGTTTTCACAATCACTGTGAAGTCTTCCTATCATGAAAAGGGTAATCTGAGAGTTTGATTGGATGATTGGGAGGTGAGGTGAGGTGAGGTGATCAAACAGGTGAGAAAAAACAAGTGAATGTCAGTTTGAAATGTCAGTCAGTTTAAGCTGAACAGGTTCAGCGAGACACTCCTTTTCTTATGAGAGCAGACTTACAGTATACTTATCTTTAACGGCACAACTGCTTCTACAAAAGGTGTTAACCACCACATCATGTGACTGTAGCAATCCTAAGCTTTCACACAGACTGGTTTGAAACAAACACTCACCTTTATACCTTGTACACACCCGATCACGACATGAGTGTAGCGATATGCTTTTGGTTTTGCTATCATGCACAGAAAACACTCATTGTTCGAAACTAGTGTTAGTGATGCATCCACAGAGCTGAGTGTGTTTGGAAAAGCATTTTTTGGGTGACACTGCGAGCCTAACTTTGTTCAGTTTGTGACATGATTACAGGATGCACTGTAAGGATCACACTGTACATTCTGTCTCTGCAGGCATGCAAATGATTATAAGCAAATAACTATTTCTTCTTGTCATCACAGGTAAACACTGCTCGAAATGTTCCTGTAACTTATTCAAATCTTTAATGCACCCACAGTCATATATAAAGCTTTTTATATATGAATGATTATTAATTACTTTTTACTATTAATTTCATTTATTACTTTTCATTATTAATCTATTGCAACCAACCTCACCAGAGGCAAAAACACCCCTAACCCTATAACCCTAACCCCAAACCCACAAAAACATTCATAACATTTGCATTTCTAAACTGTAAAACTATAACTATAAACTATAAAGTACATCACAGTGTAATGTTCAGTTCCTAACCGAAAAACAGAAGACAGAACCACACACACCGTCTATGGGTACGTAGACCCTTATCCTCACTAGGGTCCCACGAAATTCACAGACGATAAATTCACATTATTAAATCTATGAACTGTTTCCTTGTTTAGGGTTTAAAGCTTCAGAGAGAAAAGTTGAGCACCCACTCATAGACAGAATGACAGAATGTGACCTGACAAGACTAATCAGATGTTCAGGTTGACATTTTTCAGATGCTGATGTCTGAAGCAAGTCAATATGAACTACTTAATTTCTTTTGTTAGATCTCAAAGATTTCAAATCTTTAAATGGCAAACTGAATTTGAGAAAGTTTAGAAGATACATCCATCCATTTTCCATAACCACTTCCACATCAGAGCCGATCCTTGCTGCCATTGGAATTTAAAGCCAGAGAAGGGGAGTACACCTTGGAGTCACCAGTCTGACCAGTCTATCACAGGATTAACATGTAGAGACAAACAACCATTCATGCTCACATTTACAACACAGGCAATTTAGAGTCAGCAAATTAACCTGCATGTCTTTGGACTGTGGGAGGAAATGAACATAGAGAACCCACGCAGACATTTGGAGAACATCAAACTCAGTCTTTAATGCATCCTACAGTGATTCCTGGGGCTTTTTATAATGTTTCTTTCTCATTGTGTTTCAGAGAATCTATCGCAACCAGAGCGGTGTGGTCAGTTTTGTGACAAGAGAAATGCTTCTACAACATATATCTCATATATAACAGAGCTTTGTTTCCAGGAAAGCAGGCCAGGACAGTAGACCAGAAAAAACCCTGTGGGCAGACGCACTCAGTTCAGAGTGTCTCTTGTGGTTCATGTCCACCTTTGCAGCAGCACATAGAACCACCAACCACAGCAGAAGCACTGGGGTTTAAATGTATTAAGCTGCACAGGGTTTTATACATTTACTATCATTTTGTGTCAGATGAAACCAATTACAGAATCTATTGCCTTTGTGGTGTAGTTATTGATAAGACAACACCTTAAATCAATAAGGCAGTGGCTGTGATGTAATATGCACATTAGGTGATAAGGTCATGTTGACACAGTTGGACCACCTATGGTAAACACATGTTAAGTGCTTTTTTCAAAAGGGTTTCAAAGGGTATAAAAAGAGCTGGCTCTCTCCTCTACCACTTCTGACACATCTGCCACTCTGTGGACTGCTGCTGGGCTCTGATTTTCCTCTTTACGGTACTGACCACCTCTAAAGCATCAACCATGAGCCAGCTAGAGACAGCTATGGCCCTGCTGATGAGGACCTTCGATCAATATGCTGCCGGCCAGGGGAAAAAGGACACCCTAACCAACGCAGAGGCCAAGACATTGCTGGAGAAAGAGCTGCCTGGCTTGCTCAAGGTACCGTACACCCCGTAACACACCTGCTTAATGATGTAATGTTCATACTTGAAGTATTTATTCACCAAACTTTGTACACACTGCATCACATGAGCACGACTTGAAGTCACAAAAGAGGCAACCAAGACAGGAATATCTGACGTATTTGTGTTTTTATGTAAAACTCAAATGACCTCCATGGCTTTGAAATGTTTGTGCATTTTTGGTGGTTGCTTTTTGAACAATGCTCCAACCACGACTTTAAAGATAAAAGAAGTATGTAAAGTAAAATAATTTTTTTTTTAACGTTGATTTTAGCATTCCCAAATCCAAGTAGAATGTAGCAGCCTAACAGCATCCAACAACATGAATGTTGTTTCCTTGGTCTGTGCAGGCAGCAAAGAACCCAGAGGAAGTGGACAAGGTGTTGAAAGGTCTGGACTTTAATGGAGACAATGAGATCGACTTCAGTGAATTTGTGGTTTTGGTTGCTAGTCTCACCTGCGCTTGCCACGACCGCTGTCCAAAGAAGTGAGCAGGGGGGCCACGCCTGCAGTGACATGAAATCACTTTAGTGACTGTTCTCTGTAACAACTGAATAAAAAGATGCATTTACCCAGACATGACTTGTGTATATTTATTGTTTAAAATCACAAGAATATGGTCAGGAAAGTAGAATATAAATGACAAAAACTAACAAAAAAAAGAGCAAACTGTGCTTTGTTAAGTTGAATTTTCATGTTCTGGTTTGGGTGGACAGATTGATACAACCTTCTGGGGTGACGAAACTCTCAAAATACGTTGCATAGAGGCTGGTTTTTAGTTCTTCAAAATGTGTGTGTGAAAAAATGATGTAGACACAGAACAGGTACAAAAGCCTGCAAAAAAAAGGGCAGAGCAGCAGCACAGTACTGAGCCAAAGACAAAGGAGTCTGAAAAGTTTTAAAAGATACAAAAATACAACAAACTAGACTGTAACTTGCTCAAAATCTATTGCCTTTGTTGAGTTGTTACTAATAGGACAACACCTTAACTCAAAAAGTAAAAATGGCGTGTGATGGTCTGTGATGTGATATGTGTATTAGGTGTTGGCGCTAAGGTTGTGTTGACACAGTTGGAGGCACCACCTACTTGAAACGCACTAAACCGGTTTTACTTGACTTTTTCGAAAGGGTTTCAAAGGGTATAAAAAGAGCTGGCTCTCTCCTCTGCCACTCCCGACACTTCTGCCACTCTGTGGACTGCTGCTGGGCTCTGATTTCCCTATTTACGGTACTGACCACCTCGAAAGCATTAACTATGAGCCAGCTAGAGGCAGCTATAGTCGTGCTGGTGAGTACCTTCCAACAATATGCTGCCAGCCAGGGGAAAAAGGACACCCTGACCAACGCAGAGGCCAAGACATTGCTGGAGAAAGAGCTGCCTTGCTTGCTCAAGGTACCGTACACCCCGTAACACACCTGCTTAATGATGTAATATTCATACTTGAAGTATTTATTCACCAAACTTTGTACACACTGCATCACATGAGCACGACTTGAAGTCACAAAAGAGGCAACCAAGACAGGAATATCTGACGTGATGATTGTGTTTTTATGTAAAACTCAAATGACCTCCATGGCTTTGAAATGTTTGTGCATTTTTGGTGGTTGCTTTTTGAACAATGCTCCAACCACGACTTTAAAGATAAAAGAAGTATGTAAAGTAAAAGAAATTTTCTTTTAAGGTTGATTTTAGCATTCCCAAATCCAAGTAGAATGTAGCAGCCTAACAGCATCCAACAACATGAATGTTGTTTCTTTGGTCTGTGCAGGCAGCAAAGAACCCAGAGGAAGTGGACAAGGTGTTGAAAAGTATGGATCTGGACGGAGACAATGAGATCGACTTCAGTGAATTTATGATTTTGGTTGCTAGTCTCACCTGCGCTTGCCACGACCTCTTTACAAAGGCGTGAGCAGGGGTGCCACGCCTGCAGTGACATGAAATCACTTTGGTGACTGTTCTCTGTAACAACTGAATAAAAAGATGCATTTACCCAGACATGACTTGTGTATATTTATTGTTTAAAATCACAAGAATATGGTCAGGAAAGTAGAATATAAATGAATGTTCATGTTCTGGTTTTTACATTTATTTCTGTAAAAGAAATTTTTGACCTCATCATCACCCCAGAAGTCTGTATCAATCATGCTTTTCCCTCAGAGCTCGGAAGTTTCTGATGTCAGCCAACTTCTTGTCTGTACTTGATTATGCCAATGTTATATGTCTGCCTCGACCAGCTGCCTTCAGTCCTTAACTCCTGTCTATCACTGTGCTCTGAGGTTTATCACTGGTTGTAGCCGCCTCACCCACCACTGTGAACTATATGCAACAGCTCTCTCAGTGTAAGGCGCTATACTCTAGTTTATAAGGCTCTTCTTGGCTTGGTTCCCACATACTTCTGGACTTTTCCTCAGAGAACTGGAAGCCGTTATGCCCTAAGATCAAATGATATTCTGCGTTTTTCTGTTCCTCGTGTTCAGACTGAAATCGGTAAAAAAGCTTTCAGTTTCTCTGCCCACCTGCTTGGAATGCCCTCCATTCTAAAAATATCAAAACTTGTTTCATTGGAAGCTTTCTGCTCTTGTTCTTAATATGTTGCTGTATCTATAACTTCTGCACTTTATTTGCCTTTTTACTCACACTTTAGTTTATTTTAGTTTATTTCTTTATTTGAATGTTTTTGTGTTTTGTTTTGTTGTGTGCTGCTTCCTTTCTTGGCCAGGTCACCCTAGTGAAAGAGGTCTTGATCTCAATGGGTTTTTATCTGGTTTAATAAAGGTTAAATAAAAGTAAACTCTCAAAATACGTTGCCTAGAGGCTGGTTTTATGGTTAGTCGAAATGTGTGTGTGAAAAAGTGATGTACACACAGAACAGAACAAAAACCTGCAAAAAAAAAAAAAAAACAGAACAAAAACAGCACAGTACTGAACCAAACACCAAGGAGTCAGTTTTAAAAGATACAAAAATATAACAAACTAGACTGTAACTTGCTTTTTGTGGGACAGTGGAAATTTCAGGCGGGACACTGTGCATGACAAGAAATGTTTTTTGAGGCGCTGTAGCAGGTGGTCGAAGAGCCTCACTCATGTCAGAACAATCACTAGACATCCTGTCTAACTAGGACATGGCCATGCATGTGAAAATAAGAGAACACAGTGTGCTGTGTGTCGCCCGAGATTTGTATGTTTTCACGTGAGGGATTAGACGACATGTTGGTTGAGAAAAGGCTTCCAGCTTTATGAAACCATCTACAGACAAAAAGGACAACACACAGTTCTTTGTCACTTCATCTGGACATCTTTGATGTGCAGGTAGAAGATGACACTTGAGCGAGCGGTCAGAGCGGCGGCTTTGTAGCTGACGTAAGAGTTTCAGCCACATGCAAAGTATGTCATCGCCTCACAAACAGCGCCTCGCTAACAAAGGGGCCAAAATTTCTGCAAAACAACAGCATCCTTGCAGCGAGTGCAACATATTGCACAACGGCTCTTCAGTGTAAAACAAATGATGGTTCATACTGAGCCTGGCTGGAGGTGATGCGTGCTGCCTGCATTGGTTTTACTCAGAGATTTGAAGATTTAAGGACAGTGGGGGAGGGAACATTTTTTGGAACCAGCTAGTTTGTGTTTGTTAATCCTCTGATCGGAGGCATCACACTGCCTCTTAATCCACCTCTGGGATACTTTCTGTCTTTAGGTCAGGTCAAGTCAAACACTTTCTCTCAGGCAGGAACAGTTGTGTAATTACAGCACGCCTGTGCTGCCCTCTAGTGGCTGATTCACTCTCCTGTTCACAAAACTGACATTGAAAACTTGTACAAGTGCAAAGGTTCATCATCATCATTGGCACCATCCTCCTGAACTCACTGCTGCCATCTTGTGCGACGTCTGGATCCATGATCTCCCTCCTCCTCCTCCTCCTCCTCCTCCTCCTCTGTGCCACTGCAGTTGATCTGACTGTGCAGGCTGTGTCCAAGGCCTCGCAGCACTACTTGTGAAACGTGGTTGGCCTGTAATCGGCTTGCAAGGTCATTAAGCTCAGACTCTCTTCCCTCGCCCCCACCCCCACATACCCCCCCACCATCTCTCTCTCTCTCTCTCTCTCTCTCTCTCTCTCTGGAGCATTACAAAGGCTTATGGGGATTAGGTGTCCAGAGTGGAGGAGGATGTAGCCCTGGAGTCAGGAGACACAGGTGGAAAGGAAAAGTGTGGTTGAGGGAGGAGTTTACTGTATTTTACTTCATCCACACACAAATTGTTATTGGCTACTTTACCACTTACTAACAAGGGTTTGATGATGAGATGAGAAGCGTCACCCTTTTTAATGACTTACTATCATTTATCTGGACCAGGGATTCTTCAAATGTCTCCAACTTTGGACACAAAAAAGAGAAATTTGGTGTCTTCCCATGATCCAAACCTACAAAAACATTGCCATAACATTTGCATTTATAAACTATAAAACTATAAAGTACATCACAGCAAGGATTAAATCTGCTGAGCGTAATGTCAAGTTCCTAACGGACTTCACACACACACACGCTACAGAACCACACACACTCTGATCTGAAGAGACCAACAGAGCAAAGAAAAAAAAAGACAGTTCTCTATTCTTCTGTTTTAAATAGAAAAATTAACTATGCTTCCCAAACTCAGGGTCCATACCACTGTGTTGACAAAGAGTTTTTTGGGAAGCGTTGATCTAGACTAGACAGTTTAATAATCTGCCAAGCCAAAAGTTATTCGTATCAATGGTTTGCAACTCTGGAAACAAACAAATGTGTCTAGACTGATGTGGTTTGAATCTCTGAAATTTCCAGAAGATAATTTCACTTTTAGATTGAAAAATCAAACATCCACTCATCTGAACTTTCTGTTCTTTCTAGGAGTGACAGAATGTGACCTGACAGGACTGAGGTCCGATTTTGTCGGTAGACCAGATGTTCGAGTTTACATGTTTTTAGATGTTGATGTCTGAAACATGTCGGTATGAACGATTTATTCCAAGATTTATTTAGTCCACAGAGAAAGCCCCCCAACTGGTTGGAACATCCGGACCAGGAACCTTCTTGCTGTGAGGTGACAGTGCTGGCAAAACCTGAGATTATTTGAATATTGGAACACTCTTTGGGCTGATTAAATTTCATTAATTGGGTTCCTAAATGTTTAAAATGATTCAAATCATTGTGGCCTTTCTTGGCTTCCATATAAAGAATTAATACACCTTTTATTGTTTTATTACCATTAATAAAGCATTATAAACAAGGTATAAAGGTACCCTATGATACAGTACAAATATATTCTATCACATCCTACCCGTGTTAATTATTTTACTGACAGTGTTTTGCTGACATGATCTTATACATCCCATAAATTCATACTATACTATCACTAGGCATGATGATACTTTGAGTACTGACAAAATGAGAACTACTTCACTTCCATAAGACAAAGAATTCTGATATATAAATGATCATCAGTAGATTGAATTTAGGCTTTGTCCACTGAGGTTTAGTCATGTTTAATTCTTTTTTTTAAATGACTCCTGGCTATTGGAGCAAATGACTTCCCACAGGCTTCACTCTCATGTGTCGGTACAAGATACTTGTGGTCAGAGGCTTACACAAACACACGCCGCTTGGCTTGGTCCACATGAGAACGTAGAACACTTATGAATACCTCATTCTGTTTCACACATCTCTGGTCATATGAGTTGCAGGGTGTCCAGCTTGTCTCGTGGCCTGACTCTCAGCAGGAGAAACACGAGAGACACACTGGTGCTCTTTGTCTCTAAACTTTAACCAAATGTGTTTTCTTGTCCCGGGAGACGTCATGCGGTGTCACTGGCTTTTACTGAGGGATCGAAGTGCAGTACATCTGGTACCGCTGAACGGCTACTTGACACATGACTATTTGACTCGTGGGTTGTTTGAATACTGATTATGCAACTTGTGATGTTGTGTCATCAAATTCAATTTTGAAATAAAAGGGACATTAAAGCTGCTCTAATTAATATTTCTATATTCATCATGGGTCAAATGATTTTGTGTAACATGAAAGTGTCACTCGTAGTGAGAACCCCGCAGGAAACGATCTTTTTTAGCATCTTTTAGCTCATTATTCATTATGGCCCACGTTTTAGTATTGGTTCAGTGTCACCACTACTGTTAATCTTCCAGATGCAGCAGACAGCTGTTTTCAGTGAAATTAACAGACAAATAGCTGAAAAAGAATCATCCATTCCATCAGCTTCAGCTGCACTTGCAACTTGAAACATGCTAAACTGTGATAAGGTAAACATGGTAAACAATACTACTAAACATCAGCATGTTGACATAATCATTGTGAGCATGCAAGCCTGCTGATGTTAGCATTTAGCTCCAAGTTTAAGCAGTTTAAATTTAAGTGGTTGCTATTCAGGCTAAGCTAACATTGCATGTTTACCTGAGTATAAGGAGCTCACATAATCCTTTCAATCCTGACTTTCTAACATGTTAAAATCAAATGGCATTCTCTTTTTGTAGAAAATGGAATAAAATCCAAGGTAAATATGAGTTGAGGTGAAGTTCTTTTGGTCAACAATATTTGATGGCACATAATGAGCTTGTATAGATTACTGGGTGGACAGGTTGTGGTGAGACATTACATGCTAAAGGAAAGAAATGATAACAAAAATCATCACGTGTTTTATTTCATTGAGGTATTAAAACCAGAAAAAGGCTCAACAAACTGGTCAAGAGGTCCAGCTCTGGACTCCACAGTGATGTCAATGCAAACTCCAGCAAGTTTCATGTACTGTGATAATATGAAGTATGAAATATGACAAAATGTATATTCATGTACTTTAGTGCCCATAGTGCGGCAAAAAAGACACAAAGACAGTAATACATATAACCACCTCACTGATCTCACATATAGACACCAAGAAAAAAACAAGCTAAAGCACCACACAGTATTCACTAATATATATTTTTTTCTTTTTTTCTCAAGATAAAACTTTATGTTATCAGAAAAACTGGCACTATGGTGCTCTTTAATTTTAAAAATCATTCTTTGTGTAGTTTTATGACGCTAGGATAAGACTGAAGATTTGTAAAATGGCCGCAGTCAAAACATGTCCGACATCTCTTTAAGCTTAAAATAGTTGTTGAGTGCACACATAGAATCATGCGTGACTGATCTTGTGCTTTCATTTGTCAAGTTATCTTAAGGGGCGTGCCATTATTTTACCTTACAAGCTGTCTCCCGAGTAGAGGTTTGTGTACCAGCTAACAAACAGTTGTCAGGGCTGATACAACATAGGGAGTTCCTGCCATACCGCACATTCCTTTGAGCTGCGTGTCACTGAGGCCATTTCTGTCAAACAGGATGCCGGTATCTGTCTGCTTTGAAGACTAAAGTCCTGTCTCCTGTATGCGAATGGTGACTCATGGACGTAGCTGAGCGACGCTGACTGTCTGCACCACCACATGCCTCCCTAAACAATATGTTGAACTCGCTGATAAAGTTCGCTTTGTTGTCTTAGGTGACAGGAAAGGCTTTAAAGTCTGATAGTGAGGCTGGAGGAACATAAAACAGCCCTAACTCACACACCAGACAGACAGTGTCAGCACCGTCACCTTTGACCTACACACATAATAAGCTGGCTCACGATAGGCTGCGATAGGCTCCTTGGTTGGGTTGCTCCACCATTCACGGTTTTGAAAAGATGGAATATTAATGCATCTTTTTACTATTCGGCCGAAAGTGTCACTGTTTTGTTTGTGCACTTGTAATGTCAAGGAGCAGGTTGAAGATCAATAAAAAATATGAATGAGGAATTTGATCCACATCAGTCACAACATGTGACGCTGGTTGATTTGTGTAGCAGCTAGATCCAGAGATGTAAAGGTACATAATTAAATTTTGCTGCATTATAATAAATAAATACAAACAAAGATCAACTATACTACCTCAGTTCAGTTTTATCAGTCTATAACTCAGTATAAACAACTCCAAAACATTTGCATAAAAGGTAAATAAAGATACACTGCGGGCCACAAAGGTGCTGACACGCATGCTTTCCATAACTACATACTAGAACTCCACTCAGGAGGAAAAGGTGCATTTGTTGTTTTTAAAATATTTCTTTGGCATTAGCTGGAGAGACAGACAGGAAATTCACCGGTGAGAGAGACGGGGATGAAATCAAAGGGTGCACGCTCACCCAGGTGTTCCAACAAGGCTGGAATTCTGTGGTAAAGAGAAAACATGTATACAGTACCAGACTTTGGATACACACATAATACTTGGTTTTGGTTTTTGCATGGCATTGGCTGACAGTAATAAAAACATATGGCTGAGATGAGACATCAGCCAAATCTTCTGGAATAAAATGCAGTTACCCAAACCACAAAGAGTTAATCTGCAAAACAGTAATGACTCAATGTACAACCACAAGTTTTCGCAAATATTAGTTACCTAAGTAAGCTATATGCTGTCTTGGTCAAGACCTGGTCTTGGTTTTAAATGGTCTTGATTACAACACTGGCAGCAACACTTCAGAAGTTGTGCCTTCAACATGAAGTTGCCAGAGCTGCACACCTTCTTAACAATGAACAAAACCCAGATGATTCTTGTAGCGATCTACAAGATACGGCATGCAAAGAAAACAATTGTCGGAATGCAGATTTTTGCTCCTTTGAATTATGCATCCCTCTAAGAACTGTATTTCCCAAACCTGTTGGAGCTTTCTTTAACTAAATTCTTTAACTATTTAATTCTCTAATTCAAACTATGGATTTCCTTTTTAAACCCCCAAGTCTATCTCCTTAAAAGTCTGTGAGAGGAAACAGAGTCGGCAGCCTGAGAGAAAAAGAAGTGTTTGAGCTCTGTTTGACTCTGTAAACCTGTTATCAGCAATCATTCTCCAGCTGCAGACAGCAGACAGGTTAACAGACAACTGAGAGGCCGTGCTATTTGCATCGAGAACACATTCATACCTGTGCTGTGCTGATAACAGGCCCTCTGTGGATAGAGTGGCTGCATGATGTAATCCACATTTCTCTGCTTTTACAGCCGCTTGCCTGTGACGTAAGTAAAGCTAGCAATGTTTGTGCACTGTCCTGATGCAAACAGGCCTGCTCTCTGTCTCATTCTCTCTTGAACACATGACAAGGAGAGACTTTGTCCTGCTCTATCGTCAGCAGCCACGCAGAGCTCCCTCAGCACAGGCACATTTACACATTGTATCTTGGCCTTACAGTACATCAGTGTCAGCCAGCACGTATCTGAATTCATCCAAAGCCATTAGCGCCCACAGAAACGCCTTTAGTGCCCTCAGGTTTTCTCTGCCTGCATGAGGCTTGACATCAGCTGTGAAATCAATTTGAAATCCTTGAGGGTAAAAACAATCATTTGCCATCCCTCCTTCACTCGACAGTCAATTGTCACCTCATCAAATGGTGACGATAAACACTGCATTAGGCACAACATGATGTGATAATGTGAGCTGTTCTAATGCAATGATTAAAGTCGTTTCACTGCTGCTTTAAGAGCCTTGGGTTCTGAGCGAACAGACCTAAACCATCAGACTGATTGATCTGTATCGACTGACCTACTGATTGATCGCTCTGGTGGAGAAGTAATTGAGTCACAGGGAAATCAGCCTCTTTAGATCATGTGCTCCTCCTGAACAAAGATAAAGAGGATTGCAGATGTTTACCACTCAAGTTGACCTTTTGCTGCACCTGAGCGTCGCTAGTAGACAACTGACTGTCTGTCGGCCTGCAGACAGTAACATACCTACGTCAAAATGACCTACCGTAAAAGTATGTGCTGCTGCTGGTGAACACAGTTTAGCTGGAAAGTAAGTGACTGTAAAGGCATGTGTCCTAAAATGTGTACTTAAGGTGATACATTGAGTATATGGATATGGCCATGCATTCATTTTTAGCAATGCTGTTATCTCAAGATGACGCAATAATCAACCCATTATCACAATAAAACAAGTTGCTGTTTCCTCTAATTATACTAACGGGCTGGAGCAGAGATGGGAGTTGGTCAAGTTGTGACGACTATAAAACAACGTTATTTGCTCTAACTGGAGCCAACACAGTACACATTTATGCCCTGGCTTACTGTTGAGTTATGAATCTTTCCTGACAGTTATGGCAGTGATCCTGAAGGCTGAAATCAGGTGTGATCGAATGAACTCATTTTCTGGCTCTCCATAATAAATTGTTATCTCAAGAAATCATCCTTTTTTTTTTTTTTAGCAAGATAAATTAATCTGTCATCACGTATTAGATAACAAAATAATAAGCTTGTGATCTTGAGATGCCAGAATTAAAAAATAATTGCAAGCACAGCCTTTGTTGGCTTTCATAATTTAATAAAAATGAGAAATTAGTTAAATTTAGATCGTTTTATGGATAAGAATATACCAGTCAAAAGATTAGAAGACACCCGCCAACATCATCTTCATTTGTATTAGTTTCTACATTAACACTGCAGACATTAGATCCTGAGTAGTTACTTGGAATGCTCAGGAGTTCCCATACACCTGAATTTTGCATAAATCGCCAGTAATGCACCCTCACCCATCATCATCACACCTCCTCCCTACATCATGATGGGAACCACACATGCAGACCACACATTTCCACTGGTCTAATGGCCATTTCTTGTGATTATTGGCTAACCCAAATCTCTTCTTCTTCTTCTTCTCCCTCAGTTGTGTTTTCTTTGCAGCCATATGACCATGAAGGCCTGATTCTTGTTTCCTACCAACAGTTGATGTTGAGATGTGTTTGCTATTTGAACTCTGGGAAACATTTAGGTGGCTACTTTGAATCTAAAATCTAGAATCTAAAATCTAAAACATCTTTCCATATGTGTTACATGTTATTGTATTATTGCATAATTGTGATGCCTTCAGTGTTAATCCATAGTGCAGGAAGTAACAAAGTGTGTCCAAACTTTTGACTGATACTGTATACTGTACTGTATAAGTCATGTGAAATAGAGACTGAAAACACACTATGTACCCTCGACCAACTGGATCAACTCTCAGCATTATTGAAACTCATCAACACATGAATGCACCCCTTTTCTTTCTGTTAAAACCTCTCTGTTTTAAATGTTTTGGTTCTCGATAAAAGGTTGCTGCCTGGTTATCTCTGCAAGACACAGCATGACTACATTAACAAAAAGCAGAAGACAGAGCAGGGTAGACTGTCAGCACTGCTGGTGAAATACACACACATATTACAATTTATAATGATGAGACGAGTCGATCTACAGTTTGTTTTCGTCTTGTTTCTGGATGGCCTGAGGCCAGGTATGATATACTGGTGCCAGTGAAAGCATTGCGCAACTCTAAGCACAGGAAACAAAACATCGCATCGAGTCCCTGTTACAACAGTCTATGTGAGAGCACATACAAATGCATACATGTAGGCGTGAACACAGAGTCCAGACAGAACGCAGACCGTGGTAAACAGGTTTTGAGATGAAAAAAAGAGGAACCAGAGTCACATGGCTTTTATTTGGGGTGGGATTTCTTTCTTCCTCAAAGGTCTTGATTGGTCTCTTTGATTCATGCTATGAGCTGTGATTGGTCTCCCCATAGAGAAGTATTTAAACCCTGTAAAAGGATTAGTGTCCTGAGATGTGGGTCAGCTTTACAGGAGGTGAGAATGGAATAGTTTGCGGCATATAGTGCATGAGTTTGTCCTCTGATGAATGCTGGCATGTGACTGTCTGGATACTGGTGATGATGATGATGAATAGGTCTCATGAGATTGGTCAAAAGATAACCATGATAACATAGGATGAACTTCTATTATCTGAAATGAAGGGAGAAACAGAAAAATGCATGACTGACTCTGATGATACAGTCTAATGATACTGCATCGACCGTGTATGGCAAGAACTTACAGCTACACACATACTGCATTAACTGCATAAATCATGTTAATTATTACTTTTTGTAATGATAGCTTGAGAGTTAGACCAGGCGCACCAACTGTTTGTAACTAAGCTACGTTCACACGTCCTTAACCTAGTGTTTACTGAGTGGAGATTAGTGGTTGTACCACACAAACTAGTCTCAACGTTTCTCTCTCAAAGGTTCATTTTTACTGTATTTAAGCCAATGACTGACCATCTGTAATGGCACCTGCCTGTCAATCGAAGTGGGCACGCTGTTAATTCTGCATAACTTTAAGCCTTAATATCAACTGAACAGGCGAGATCTATAAAAATTCACCCTCAGTACAGTTGTCATGAATGGAGAAATTAGCTATAGAGACCAAAACTGTTTTTTGTACCAGGCTGTAAACATGTTTATTTCTGCTGTGAAGCTGGACATTTTAATATGGGCATTATGGGGTTTGAAATGTTCAAGTGGCCGCTCGAGGAATTACAGTCCATGACACTTTCACCTTGGCTTTCAATCCCCAACCATGGAAATTGCTGCTTCATTTAAACACAGTCGAGTGTACCTTGTTGTGTATCTATCTGAGGTAACTAACAAAACATGGTAACTTAGCTAAGAATAACAGCTAATATGGAATCTACACTATTTGGCCTGAGGCTTCGGTTTAATAATGATGTAAACCCGAAAGATCTTTTTAAATTAGAAAGCATTTTGGCAACAAATAAATTATCAACATTATTAACAGAGCTAACTGACAAAACATATAATATGGTTGAAATGACTGAGACCTGATTAAAAAAAGGTTTAATTATGATGTCAACTGAGAAGATTTTACAAAAATAATTGTCAAAGGTTAGCATAATCAGATATTTCCATATGAGGGAATCATGTGAATGAACCAGACTTTGTAAATCACTAAACTAGATAACTTAAAAAGGACTTTAGTCATAGTCATAATGGATTTATAAACAGCTGATAAACTCGCTCCTGGAACATAAACTCATTAGGAGTGATTGTAAATAGCTTCCATGTAATCATGCATGAGTTTTTCTTCTCCTACATGTCAGGCCAGGTCTCCCAGATGATCTAAATAATTTTTACATTCTTTTGATTGACAGTATAAAAATGTTTCAGAGGTTGTGACACTGACACAGTGTAAAAAAGTCGATGTGCACCCTATAGTTGTTTAGCTCATGCGCTGTGACTATTATAGGATTTACCTCAGCGACCTGCCCTGCTGATGCTTAACCAGCTTCACCTCAGTTGGCCGACATACTGTGAACTTGCAGTTAAGATAGGGAGAAACACTAAAGCTTTGTGGGAAACCTTCTGCTTTCACAACCCTGGAGTGAAATCACCCAGAGGCCTCTTAACCCAACCCCCCCATCTCCCTAACCCCCTACCCGGGGAGAGGATTATGGGACATCCTTTAACTGTGCCATCTGCTCCAAATTGACTCTCAATTAACACGGGCAAATGAGAAAGCTGTCAGAGCAAAGAGCAGTGCAGACTGAGACATTGTGCTCTGAATGTTAAGTTGCTTGCGTGTTGGCGTGATCGCGGCTGAGATTCAGATGAGATTTTATCAGCGACAGGAAAGACAGAAACAGTTGGTGAGACAGAAGGAAGCAGACTGAGAAAAAAAAAGAACAACTCTGGTCTTTCATCTTATAGCAAAGCTCAGTGTCACACACAGGGTATATTGGGTGTATTGACAGTGAAAACCAGCACAACTTCCTCATCGATCAGGCCTCTGTGTTCCACAGGTTCAATTTGTGTTTGGCCTTTGGCTCTAATGCTCTGACTTCAGATAAAGAGCTCAATATTAGGCCCTAACTGGCCCTGAGGGACTCTGGGAACTGTAGTAAAATTACACATATTGCCTTTTATAACATGTTGGCTATTTGATGCACACACTTCCACACCCCCTTTTCTTTGAATTTGCTCTCACATGCATGTGCGCAGCCTCTCTCCCTCTCCTTACACACACTCACCTCACGTACACTGAAAGATAATTACATCTGCTAATAAGGCGAGGAGGCAACGAAGCACAGAAGTGTGTGTTTCTTTGTGTTATTGTGTGTGTGTGTGTGTGTGGTGGGCAGGAGTGCAAACAGCTGGTCAATAGGCCTCGGCTCATCTCATCCCAGAGGTCATAACCCCTGGGGTCAGAGGGGCAGATGAAGTGTGCCACACTATGGATCCACGCCCGGGGGGCAGGTGTTTAGCCTAAATAATAAACACCACCCTCAACACACACACTTTAGTGGTTGATGGTAACAGAGTGGATTTTAGATGTAGAAAAAGGTTACTGGTTCAAATTACAAGTGCTCACTGTACCACTTTTTCTCTTGCTATAAATAGTACTGGTAGTAATGGTAACACCACAGTTGTAGAAATAAGAGCAGTTAATAGACAGTAGTGTTTAGATGCAACACTGCAGGAATAATCTGCTTTCCCCCAAAGGTGATACTAAATTAATAAAAACATGCAGTACCAATAAAAGGGCTGATAGGGGGCAGATATTTCTGCATCTGCACTTAACTGATGCATTTCCCCAACCACATGGACAAATATGATAAGTGTGTGTGTGGCCATCAGCTGTCTTATCTGCTATTACTGACCCAGAGAGATGGAGTTAGTCCAAATAATGTCTAGCTATGTGTTTGTGAAGTGTTTCTCCTAGTAAGTAAACATTCAGTCACAGTGAGAAAGAGTACAATATTTCATGATAAATATTACATAAAGAATAACAAATTCAGTTTGGTTGTTTTGTCAAAAGTGTCATTTACTAAGCAGACTGGATGTAAAACTTGAAAAAATTGCAAAATTGCACAGATATGTGATTCCTGTTATGCTTTAATTCAGAAATGTGTTATCTATTGAGTATATGTAATAAAGTAAAACCAACATAAAGAAATACTGTCATAAACAGATTGTAAATAATAAATAAAACTGCAATTAATTGTAAAACCATATTTTAATGTTAATTCAAATATTTGTTGTATGTTTCTATTTTTTTTGTACAAAGTTATCAAAACTTAAAGAGAAAAGAGGAGCTTTAATCGTTGGTTTTATTTTGAGTGCTCAGTGTGAACTGTTCACTGTCATTCATCATTTTACTTCAGCTTGAGTACAAATGAGAGGAGTACTAGTTGGGCTTCTGATGCAATACCCTAGCGGAGGAGTCAACCATATACGAATAGGACGGCAGAGGTTTGCCTTGTTGCCTGGATACGAACGCGGAGGGTGGCGCATTCAGGAGCCTTTCACTGGATGAAACTGGCTTTTCAGGAGCCGACATTGTGGCTCCAAGCGCTGAACGCTATCCAGGGTTGACCTTCCTCCTGCTTGAGCCAGAATGTCGGCAGTTTCCTTGACGCTGTTGAAGAAGCACTGGATGTGAAAACAGCGCCATTTCTGTCGGCGTCCATGATACGCGATGCTACCGCAGCGGATTCCAGAGCTCGAGCTCGGAACGGCAGCGGGAGAGAAATAGCCGCTCCCCTTTCGCTGCTCCTCTTTACTTCAGCCCGCGGCAGGTAAGTCCACCGGCGTACGGCTGGGACTTTTCTCTTCGCCCTGTGGTGTTTTTGTCTGCATTTGGCGTTTCATGTTTAGTCCGCTTACTCTTTCGCTGTGTGACGATATGGCGTACATTTTTGAAGGGAAAACGTCTGACAGTCCTCTGGTAGCCTACCGGGGGCAGCCGCTCCTCCTCCCCCTCGGTCACAACAACAATCGTACGTGAAAGCTAACGTTAGCTAACGTGTATTTCCCTTTGAATTGGATATGTCTGCGTTATTTTATTGACTTTTGATCATTTTGAGTGCTATGTTTCCGACTGAAACTTTAGACTTGGCTTAACATTTGAGTGTTGCTGTTTGCTAGCTAACTATTTAATGGAGAACCAACCGCCTGGGCTCTAATGTCACCAAGCAGAAGCAGCCTCCGTTCACCTGCCCGACACACACCGTGCCAAACTAACGTTAGTCTCGGCTGGTACGACAGACGACGTGATTAAATCAAATGAACTCAAATGTCTCACCTGACGTATTCATGTTAGGTAAACTGTCTAGTGACAGGAGCCGAACAGCTCGGCGGCTAACTTGGGCTAACTTAGCTCATTAGCTAAAGGTCGGTGGTCCGGCTAACCTTGCAGTTTGACTGCAAAGTGACGCTGGCTAACCGCCGTTAACACCAGAAGTCACTTAGTCGCCAGTGGACAGCTCGGCTCACGCCAAACCACCGAGTCTGTTGTGTGTTAGTGTGACAATGACATTAATACTTAGCGTTAATTTCAAGTATCGTTACTGTTCTGTAGTTGTTTTGCCGCACTCGATAGTTCAGCGATGAATAGTTAATTCCAGTAATACATTTTATACCTGGCATCACACTCGAAATATAGACGGTCACTCGCTAGTTAACAATTTATTTTGTCCCTTTCCGTGTCGGAGTTATTGCTTAAGTAACGGGTAAAGTTTGGATCAGGAGCTAGCAGCCGGGGCTAGTGTGCATACAAGAAACAGCTGTAGCCACTGGTCAGCCATATTTAGCAATTATCGATGAAGTGAGCTCAGCTATTGGCAATCTGTATTTATTTTTTACTGACATAACGTTAGTACACGGAAGGGTTATGACTGATGTGATGGTATGGCTGTAAACGACAAAGCTTCTTATCATGCCCTTTTGACGTCTCTTAACGGGTAACCTATAATATGCCACTGTTGAGTGACGGGCCGGGCCAGCCAATCAAATCGGTGCAGCCTCCATTTGCTCTTCACGTCGGTTCCCTAATCCTCCGCTGCCATAAGAAACACATGCACTTGACAGCAAGCGTTCTTCCCAGCCCCCCATGCCCACACAGTCATATCCAACTGCTGGAGTCATGCTCTGTCATAGGCACTAAAGCAGGGACATTCGTTTTTTTATGACTTGCAAGTGAAACCATTCAGTTATTGTGACTGTAACAGAGGGAATACTAAGTAGAAGTGGTGCTTCCTGTTTCAGGAGTGTTACAAAGCCGGATCATTTGTTTCAAAATGTCTCCCTCTCCCCACAGTTCTTGTGTAATGGTACATTTATCTAACAGGAGTGTCATTACACACACAGACTTGAATATCTTGGTTGTTTGTGACACTTTCACATTAATGTGAGAGGTCATTCTGAGGAAAATGCATATAACCATGCATCCTCTGCTAGGTTGTGGTCAGTAATTATTGTTAACCTGTTTATCACTCATGAAGACGGCTTACCACCATAATGTGTCATGATCGCTGCTGCTCTCTGCATTATTTAAAGCACTTGTGCTCTCTCAGGAGCCCATTAGCTTGCTGCTAAGCAAGACTATGAACGGTCATTAAAAGCATCCTTTGGGACGAGAAACAAAACTTTGGGCATAACATGTGTTAATGCATGTTTTTAAATATAAAGAAGCCTTGCGTTGTGCTGTTTGCCTCTGTTGGGGGGTTATGAATACAGTCTTGACCATGTTTTTGTCTTTTTTGAAATATTTCACAGAAACTGATGCATGTTTTCTCTGTTTCAGGTTGTGCCGGTGAAGTAAGACGTAGCCCCAAAATGGACCCCTCTGACTGAGGCGCAAACACGTTGTGTGTTTTGCTCAGCAGCTGAGATCTATCAGCAGCATAAGCCATGCCTGACGAGTAAAATCCCCCCCTTTTTGCTCAAAGCAATAAAAAAAGAAAAAAAAAACCATCCTACATGCCTCCCCATGTAGAGCCCCTTCAGTGTGCCCTGCTGGAGTGACTGCCCCCCCTTCCCCTCTTCCCAAGGTTCTGCCTTGTCCTCGCTCCTTACCCTTCTCCACCAACCACCCTACAGTAACTATCCATCACAATGCTGCTCCACCTGAGAATGGCCAACACCTGAGGTCCCATGCGTCCAGTGAGCACCGATTCATACGGTCCTGCTCCTCCTGAAAACCTCTCTTGCCCCTACCGTGGGCCCCCTGCCTGCCTCAGAGATGTCCTTGCTCCAGTCGCTGGGTCCGGTACAAAGCTGGCTTGGCCAGGAGCTTGAGAAGTGCGGGATCGATGCCATGATTTACACCCGCTATGTCCTGAGCCTTCTCCTGCATGACAGTTATGACTATGACCTGCAGGACCAGGTGGGCTCCCACAATCATTGTTTGTGTTCTGTTTTGTCAAAAGAGTATGCAGTGGGCTTCAAGATGGGAAGTTAGTGTGTGACTATAGCAGTCTTGTTAGAGGAAGACATCAATTTGCCAAGAGAGGTTAACAATGGGGCTTTTCTTTCACATCGTGGCACTGTACCACCATTGAATAATTCCTCCTTTGATTTCTGTCATCTGTCATTACATGTGTCGATGTGCAGTTTGCTGTGTTTGTGTACACATTGTTAGAAGCCTGTATGGAAATGTTTTTATCATATTTGTTTTCCCACTTGTCCTTCATGACTGACTGTTCCTTGGTTTGTGTCTGAAAGGAAAACGACATCTTCTTGGGCTGGGAGAAGGGTACTGGGAAGAAATGGGGCAGTAAGAAGAAAGGTGGGACCGACTTGAGTCTTGAGGAAATGAAGAAGCAAGCCGCTGTGCAATGCCTCCGCTCCGCATCTGATGAGGTAAGCACTGTTATCATTCAGCCTGGTTGTTATAATGCTGCCATTTTCAGTCTCAATCAGGTTATTCTTTGCTGTAAAATAATCATTTACTTGAATCACTTTCGCTAAGCAGTCATTGAGGCGTTGAAGCTGGAGTGGTTTGACCTGCCCCGTCTTTTCTCTGAATGAAAAACATTGTGAATACTGAAGGCATGTGTGTGTAATTGGTCTAATTATGTCAGGAATCCGTTACTGTAGTATTCCTTGTTGCTTGTTAAGGTGCAGTCATGCAGATATTAATCGCATAAATCACAGTGAATAGACGCTGAATGAAGCTATGTCAGTGTGGGAGGCTAGAGCACCGAACAAGGGAAGATCTTCATTGTACATGCCTCGCCATCTCATTCGGCTGGGTGGCTACACCCTCAGTTAGTTTTCACTGGAAAGGTTATATCGAGGTCAGCTGTTTCAAGTGGTTCCTTGACCTGCTGTCCTCACTTAAAATGCATGACCTTCAAAGGAATGTCATTTGCATGTAAGAGTGTATCCCCAGAAGTCTGTTCCTTTTTAACTTTGTATGAGTGAAGAAGCTACGGAGAGGTTGGCTGACATTTTCGTCGGTGGCCAGCAGTAGTAAGGGGAGTGTTAGCTGAGAATGACACAACATAAAGCTGGAGGGGAGCGTAGGGGGAAGGGTCTGCAAGGCAAGAAGAGGAGGAGTGTTGAGCTCCTCTCTGGGGACTGGACTCTGCGGTCTATTTTTTAACCAGCACACGCTGCACAGGATTGCAGCAGTGAGCAGCAGAGTCGGTCGGCTGTCAGCTGACCGGCATTAGCACAATGATGCAAGAGGAAACGCAGGGCAGGAGAAAACTTTGCTTGCTTTTCATGAGGTGACATGGTAAGGAAAATCATTTTCTGGAAGAGTGGACGGGAAATGAGTGTGGCAGGAATGGTACTGAGGAGCAGCTATGTTGTGATTTGACATTTCCTCCTTGTAAGCTAGTGTTTGGACATGTTGTCTTGTTTATTTCAAACCCTTGTTGTTTATATGTTGTCATGTAACATATTGCTCAATATGAGAGCTAACCAGGACATGTAGTAAATGTTCAGTGTCTTGGGCAATCGCTTGCACCATAGCTTAGTCCTTATTTTTGTTGTTTTCGATTTTTTTTTTAAAGCATTTCTGCACCACAGCTAAATATAGCATTCATTGCAGAGCATGCCTAAGCTCTCATAAGTCAGCTGGCTTGACTTGTGTCATCCCCGTGCCTTTCATTCCTTCTTTTTGGGTCACATTCACGTCATGGTTGTTTTTGGAGTTAGAATGATTCTTTTGTGTTCATGTCAGGGCTCGTTTGTATTAAAAAACACAACTCTGTGACCTCCTTACAAAACATGATGTGTTTTTTTTGTAAAGTCAGCTGCCCTACACTATGTCCACAACAATGTAGTACCAATAATACTCCTAAACTACCCTAACTACTACTAATATGATAATACTACCCTAAATTATCATATTAAATAGTAAATTACTGCCTTGCTTATATATATATATATATATATATATATATATATATATATATATATATATATATATATATATATATATATATATATATATATATATATTATTATTATTATTATTATTATTATTATCTTTTTTTTAGTCGTCTTTTTTTTATGTGTGTGAGTTCTCTAAAGTTTGCTCATGTCTTTCTTGTTTGTGCAGAACTCTGGAATTGAGAGCCTGGTTGAAGAGCTCTGCTCTAAACTAAAGGACATCCAAAACAAACAGAAAGGTGTGTTTAATACCCTTTAATGTCACGTTTAGAACCTCTTAATTAAAAAATACGAACAACCGCTGTAATAAAATGTCTTCCATTTTTCACTGTCTTGCAGAGGAAAAACAGATTCAAAAGAAATCTGATGGCTCTCAGTCTCCAGAGCGAGCTGAGTCCCCCTCTTCAAAGGACCAGGTGGAAATGTAAGCTGCGTCATAAAGTATCTATTGTGTGTCTGTGAATATGTGTGTTTAAGAAAAAAAAAAGTGGCTGCAGCACACACCCATATTGATTTGTTTATTTGAACTCTTCTGCTATGAATGTATTTACATCAAGCTTTCTTTACATCTGTTGTGACTGCAGGTATTATGAAGCCTTTCCTCCTTTGTCAGAGAAACCTGTTTGTCTTCAAGAGATCATGACGGTGTGGAACAAGGCTAAGGCCTGCGCATACTCCAGTTCATCATCCTCTGCAGCCCCTCAGACCAGCACGGACACCTCTTCCCCAAAAGATTGCAATAGTGAAGGTGAAGCTGCAAAAGAGCGAAACCTCCAGGCATGCGGTACCATCACTACTGTGACCAGCGAGAGAGGCCAGCAACGACGAAGCAAGAAAGAGAAAGAAAACCGATACCATGGTGGTGCAGCAGCGGAAGAGAAGTCTACCGTCCACTGTAAGAGACAAACAAGACACAGATCTGAGGGCAAATACAGACCCAGATCCTGGTCTTCTGGCTCTAGTGAGGCAGGCTCAAGCTCAAGTGGAAACCAGGGTGACTGTAAGTCATCCAGAAGCAAGGCAGTAAGGATACGGCACAAATCCAGGGAGGCCGCAAAGAATAAAAGAACACGCAACAGCGGGCAGGTGAAGCTGCAGGTGAAGGTAATCGACAAAGAGGAGCGAAGAAACGCGGGAGGAAGCAGTAGCAGCGCCACAGGAGGCGCTGCCAAACAACCACAGCTTTACAAAAAGGGGAAGAGACCGCTGAAGGAGATTCGTAAAGATCCAGGGTGGAAGGAAGCAAAAGAGTCCGGAGTTGAGGCCAGAAACAAAAAGGAATACATGGAGGAGCCACTTTGGTACACTGAGCCCATCACAGAGTATTTTGTACCTTTCAGCAGCAGACAAAGCAAGCTGGAAACGAAATATCGAAGCAAGGTAGACTCTCCTGATGGCTTTGCCTTGTCAGCCGACATGGAGAGGCTGCCGGAGAGAATCCAGGGAATCTGCATTGCCAATGAGAGCTACCAGAGAGCGTACCTAGCAGCAGGCTCGTTTGTGGACGGGCACTTTGTGGAAGGACCTGGCGAAGCAGAAGATGACACTGCTGAACTCACTGGGACCTCAAGCTGCCCTCAGCCAGAGGATAGTAGAGATTTAGATGACAAGCATCTGTCTGAATTCACTCACTTCTATGAAGTTGATATTTATCAATCCATATTGGATACTAGTGCCTCAGACTCTATACAAGAGAGTCGGATCTTAAGCATGATTCGACAAAAAAGCAAAGAGCAAAGAGACGTTGAGGCAGAATGTTGTTTAGTGTTAGATGGCCTTGAGCAACAAGGGAAAAGTGCAATACGGGCAGACTCACAGGAAGCTTCGGGATCTGTTGGATTCTTAATGGAGGATCTTGAAAACATGGCTCAAGTGTGGGGATGTTATTCACCATCTACTTCTGAAGATATAGATGGAGAAAGCTTCGTAGGAGACTCTCCCATCCGGCTCTCCCCCCTTCTCGATAGTGTTTCATTCACCCTGAGCAAACTATCTGGAAATCTGGAGGAGCCACCTGTTCCTGAAGCCACCAGTGAACCATCTGGTTTGAACTCATCCTGCTTCTCTCTTTTCGAGCTGCAGTATGACAGCCCCACGTTTCCTTTTCCCCGCGACTCACTCACCGTTGGTCACGAAAACAACACAGATTCTAGTAGCTGTCTCGACCCACATTCTAATAAACAGTCTCGTTTGCTAATATGGACCAAAAATAGTGCCTTTGATGAAACTGAACACTGTTCAAACCTTTCAACACGAACTTGCAGTCCGTGGTCACATTCAGAGGAGACCCGTTCAGACAATGAGCAAGGAAACGTCCTGGCAGAGGACGCTGCTCAAATTGGCAATGAAGAGATCGATTGTATAATCCCTCCTCTCTCTGGTACATATCTGGAGGATGAAATCTTGGATTTTTTGCAAGAAAACTCTGCCCGCAAGTGTGAGGAGGTCAGTGTTAGTACAGCATCCAATCAGACCTTCACCAAAAAATCTAAATTGGAGTCCATTTGTGGTATAGCATTAGAAGAAGACGAGAGTAAACAGTACAGCACTGGCATGTTTTCGGACAACACAAACCAACACAGTGATGACTACAGCTCAGGGATAATAAAGGACATTTGGACTGCAATAGGAGATGACAAATCTGTAATGTCAAGGCAAGGAGCAGAAAATCCAAGCGAGGGGCTATTCTCAGATGAGTCAAGCAGCTACTGCTGCAGTTGTCTGGAGGTGCAGGCAAAAGGAGTTCCAATTCAGGGACCTCAGAAAAAAGCAGTGCAGCGGTCAGAGTATCATCTATGGGAAGGCAAGAACGAAGAACAGGACTTAGCCAAAAACAAACTCTCCAAGGTAGATGGTGCTGGGGATTACATGACTCCGTCCAAGCCCTGGGACTTGAACTCTGACAAGGAGAATACATCATTCATCCTGGGAGGGGTTTACGGAGAGTTGAAAACACTAAGCGGTGATAAGAATTGGGCTGTTGTGCCACCAAGTGACACCCAAGATAGCTTGCTTCAGTGTGCCGCTGCAGCTGCATCTGCTTCTAGCTCCGAAATGCTTACCATCACTGGCACAGATGTGTTCATGAACACTGGCAGCTGCTTTGCCCCTGGACATAGGCCCCTGTGGAGGCCTCTCGTGTCCTTCGGGCAGAGTGACCAGGCCATTAGAGGAGGCGGAGATGGATTGAATAAGGGATTTTCTTTCATCTTCCATGAAGATTTGCTCGGATCTTACGGAGGCTTGCATAGTGAGGAGCAAGGTTTAGAATACCCGTTCGCATCCTTCAACCTGAACAATCCCTTCTCTCAAGTCCTCCATGTTGAGTGTTCTTTCGAGCCTGAGGACATTGCTTCATTCAGTCCAGGATTCAAGCCCAAATCTATCCTCTGCTCGGACTCTGAGAATGAAGCCTTCCACCCACGAATATATGGCATCAACCGGACGCAGTACAGGGCCATCCGCATCTCCCCCAGGACTCATTTCCGACCAATATCGGCCTCAGAGCTGTCTCCTGGTGGAGTGAGTGATTCAGAGGCCGAGACTGACAAAGAGGAGATGAGTTTTCCCGTCCTGGCACCGGTGGACGTCTTTGATGATCCTCAGGCAGACCTCAAACCACTGGAGGAGGATGCAGAATGTGAGGGCCCTTATTACGGGAAGTCAGAACTTGAATCTGGTAAATTCTTACCCAGATTAAAGAAGTCTGGCATGGAGAAGAGTGCCCAGACCTCTCTGGATTCACAGGAGGGCTCCAGTACCCTCCTGCCAATCGCTGAGCAAGAGATTTGCTTAGACTGCAAAACGGCAGCAGCTGCATCGACTGCAGGTGGAGAGACCGACGTTGCAGTGGACAAGATTCAAAAGGAGGAATCTTCAGGAGAAAAACAGTCCTGCTTGTGTGCACCAGCAGGTCAGATCCCCAAGTATGGGATTGCTTATGACTTTGTTGGAGATGTGCCAGAGGTGAGAGTTTCTTCAAATGATCCCTTAAAATTATAAATATATTGTGATGAACTAGAGAAGAAGAAAGATGTTGGCCTAACCACACAGTGTTTCATCAGCTGTACAATGGGCTCCACCTGTAATGCTTCAGGCTTCTGGTTATTGAAACACACTAACCACTTCTCATTTGTCTTGTTTAGTTCCCTCTGTTAAATGTAAGTGGACAGGGAGGAACTGGCAACCAGCAAAATGAGTGCTGGTGGCAGAACACACTCTGTTCCCCCCTTTTCCCTGGATCTCAGTGTACAGGTAAACCTGTTTTTTTTTTTTAAACCAACATTTGACCATTTTAATCACATCAGACCAGTGACACGGTTCATGGTTTTGTTCTGACTATCAACACATTTGTTCTGAGGGTTGTTAGGGTTATTAGGCAGCATAAAACTTACTGAGCTCTTATCAAACTTAGGACAGTAGAAGACTAAGCCCAGAGTAGTTGTCTTGTTAAATGGTATTCACCAGCAAAGAGAGTTTAGAGCAACTCTGCCTATTATTTCACCAACAATTTGTAGGTGAAACTCCAAGTGTTGCATGTGGTGGTGGGATGACCAGAGACTTTCAGCTTATTAACACAACAGTGACAGTGATAGCCTAAACATGTGACCATAGTGTGTAAGTGTGTCACAGAAACCCAAGAAGGCAGGAAGGAAATGAGAAAATTCACGCCTCACCCCGCTGCGATATTTACAATGCGTTCCCTCATCTCACCTGAGACATGCTGGTCTTAGCGGGTCACCTGGCACCTCATGGGACGTGGACCTAGCCACTGAAATGGTTTAAACAAAAAGTTTATTGATTGTAATGTCTGCTTGAACAAAAAAGGATCAGTCATTGAATGTGTGAAATCGCAGTATGTTATTGCTGATCATTGACAGTGAACTGTACAGAACATGCATACATTAGTGCTCCAAGTATTTCCAATTCAAGACTTAACACAAACATGCAGTCGAATTAAACGACCACGGCAATAAACATTAACCAGCTATATTAGTTTCACTTCATGCTTATGTTATCGGCCAGTAACATTGGAGATATCGATGAGACCAACCTGGACATCGATGAGCAGCTTCTGCCATTACAGCCCCCAAAATATGTGAGCTATCTAAATATTATCTCCATCTTAGGTAACTGCTATTAAAAGTTTTATGTAAAACAATTCAATAAAACTAAAATTCCTAATTAGGTCACAGAATCTGTAGGGTCAAAGCAGCACGACTAGCCAACAGAGTGTCTAAAAATGGTTACAAAGTTGCAGTAAATAGTCCCAGCCTTATCTGAGTGAGAAAATAGAAGAGCTACAGTTATCAGTGAACATGCAACAATGTGTGCAACAGTCCTAACCATTGTGCCTGACTTCTCTTCTTTCCAGGGAGCAGCAACATTTGAATACTCCAGTTTTGCAGAGGACGCCTGTCGTAGAGAGGAAACCTTCCTCTCCTTTTGTGACTGGACCTCTACCAGCAAACATTCAGGGTCATCTCAGAGCTGGAAAAACCTAATGTAGGCTTAATTTTCTGAGACACCCCCTCCAAAAAAGCACCCCTTCACATAACTCTGCTGGTTTTCATTTACTAACTTTAAAACCTTGTGTAATCAATCCGATCAACAAAAAGTGAGTGAAAATAGGAAAACTCAAAAAATATGTTCTGTCTTTGAGTGATGCCATGTGCGGACATGCATTTTAGGCATTTTAGAATTTGTTTCATTTGATTCTTCTGTACACTGGTCCTCATTCAAGTCTCACAGTTAGGTAGTTGGGACAATGTTTTTTGTTCTATCCTTGTCAGTTTTGTTCCCAGCATTTTTTGCTTTTGAACTAGGATACTGGTAGTTGGTGGTGTCTGAATGGTTGTGCATGTGTGTTCGTCCAGCCAGTCTCACTCCTCTTTTTCTAGTTGAACCTAATGTTGTGTGAAACGACTGCTATCGCATCCTCTACTTTCCATCTTGTGTTCAGAAAGATTAAAAAAAAAAAAAAACAAGGATGTTGAGATTTTTGAGTTGCATAAAAGTTGAAGAGTTTAATTTAACTAGTTTGTTTGGACGACTTTCTGAATGTGAAGTAGAGAATGTGTGCAGCTTTCTTCTAAATATCCCTAAATTCCCCATGTGTGAAAAGTTATCATAAATGAGTCTGATTTTTGAATGGTGATAGTCTTACAAAAGCGAGTAGTAGACATAGTATGGTTTGTGAGACTAAAATAATTTAAAAAATCATTTAAAAATATAAAAAAACAGGGAATCTAAAGGAGTTTTGTTGGAAAAAATACTAATCTACTTGAAATGCAATGCTGTAAAAGAATTGGGGTAAAAAGAAAAAAGGTTTGTTTTGGGGTAAAGACCCATAATGAAAAGACATTAACTACAGCCATTTCTGCAGACACCTGTGTTGCAATTGAATGAAACTTCAGTTTTATTTTTTTGTAATTTCTATGGTACAGACTCTTGGTGCTACAAATCTGTTCAAAACTCTTTTGAAGTTGCAGTTTCTAATATGGCTGTGATGAGTAGACGGCATAGCCTAGTTTTATTTGTAGTCCAGACGGTCAGACTCCATGAATATCTTTTTGCGACAAAAAAAAAAAAAAAAAGTGAAAAGAAGAAAAAAGTTTTGCCTGCTCGCGGTTCTTGCTTAATGTGGCTTGGTTTTTAAATTTTTTTTTTTATTTTTAAGATAACCTCTTAGTTGTCAGGCCTGTAACAGCTGAAGCAGAAAATACTTTGCAGGTATTTAAATCTCACATTTCTACGCATCTTTTCAGTTTATTGTCCCCAAACAGAAAGGACAAAATCAGCAGTGGCTGATGGGTTATTGTCCAATTTTGCAAGTAAACAAATCTATAAGAAAACCAGAGGTGGGGCGATGGTCAAACCAAAAACATGGCATAATTACACTAAGGTACAAATGCTTTTCCCCCCCATATGAGGTGTGTTTTTATTTTTTTGGTTTACAATATATCTTGTTGAAATGTTGAGTAACGTCTCACTGTGTGTGTGTTTGTGTGCGTGTGTTGACAACAGAACTTGTGAAGGCACTGGTTCAGAATGAGTGAACTTTCTCAGAGAAATGTGAATGTGTGCAGAGGCATGCATTCACCAATAAATAAATAAATAAATAAAAATGCAAATGCATTAGTGCCCCCTGAAATTTGAAACACACCATAACAAATCAGCTACAAAACCCTTTGAGGTGTGTTTGATCTGGCCCTCCCTGTGACCTGTGCTTTGAAAGTGACATCTGCAGATAAATGCATGGTGCATTTCTGAATACCTGCTGTTTTGTTTTATTTGAATTTTTTATTATATATTATTCATTTGTTTTCAAGCAGGTTCTGAGGGCAGTAGCAGGGTGACTTATTGGTCACGATACCATGAAACTGAAGCACAGATGACTAAAATCGTCCCTCTGTTAATGGGTGTCAGCGGTGTGAGCAGACGCGCTGTAATGCACTGTCGCAGGTGAAGGTGTCTCTATTGCGGGCATGGCTTCGGAAATGGCTTCCTCATTTAAAAAAAAAAAAAAAAAAAATTGCAAAGATTGTATGTAAAGGCCCGAGGTTTGTTCAACCCAACACCACTTCAATTGACTAAGGACCCCCCCTTCCCCCAAGTAGCTGAACGAAAGGTACTCCAACTTCAGGGTCTTGTCACCTTACTTTGACAGTCATCAGACACTCAGGAATTTTTTAATATAAGCATACTGCATAAACTACACTCAGACCTGTGACAGTGCATTGATGCATTAATGTAAAACCTTTCTTTGATTGTAGAGCAGAAATTATTGACAGGAGTTCCTTCCAAGCAGACGGCAGAGGTGCCTGTCAGTAATTTAGAGCTATAGTTTTAGAGGACAAAAAAAAAAGAAGTAAGCCATTGTAGATTGCATAAGCAATGCGGAGGGGAATTCAAGAGCCCTGAGTCCTATGCAATACCTTGGCGCATGTAAACATTCAAGAATATATGGAGAAAAGTCATTCAGTTAATTTTGCATGTTGATTACTTTTGAGTGAGGGACACCTGAGAGAGAAAAAAAACAAACAAACATGGAATGTCTCTACAAATGCAGCATGCAAACATCACACTCCATCTTTTTATGTTGGATTAAACGGTAGTTTTGGTTTAAAAAAAAAAGAAGTTAAAAAACAAGCGAGGTTAACTGATTGAACGAATGACTGTGCGCATGTGAGAATCTGAGTGAATGTGTGCAAGAAGCAAAGTCACAAAAAGCACTTACATTGGGAGTTGAAAGGAACGCATCACACCTTTCTCCATTTAATTCTTCCATTTTGATAGGCTGTTTAAAAAACAAAATGAAAACAACAAAAAAAGGAAAAGTACGACGAGAAAAATGCATTCAGTGAAGGGTATATGCATTTGGAACAACACCGAAAGAGTCGCTGAGTTCCGATTGCACTGTGGTCAGGAGAACATATCCAGCACTGAAAACTTGAGTTTTCCTCGTCTTTTCATTCCCCACCTAGATGCTCCTTCACCCTCCCTGTTCCTCCATGTTCCCAAACCCCACCTGTCCCAGTACAGTAGCTCTGTTGTTCTAATTTCATGTACACCCTGAGTAAATTATTTTGTTTCATTGTGGATTTTTCTTAACATCTAATAAAGGAATAAACCAAACCTCAGCCTGTTCTTTTACTTCTTACCGTTCATTGAGTATGTTGTGGCAAAAACTTGGAGAGGAAGGAAGAGCAGCTCTACCTATGAATCCACCTTCCTCATGATGACACTAGAGGGCAGGGTGAGGATGCTTTAGGAGGAACGGCCAACTCCGTCATTGTTTTCTGCTGATCATTTTTGCTGTAAGTCAAAAAAGGGTTATGTACTTTTTGGTGGATGCTACAGCGTCCATCCACTTGGTTTTAATAAAAATATCACTTTCCTACAAAGGGATTTATATAACATTTTTAGGACATTTTTGCTTGCACATTGGAAATTAAATAAGATATTTTGTATGAAATGACACCAGTGGCAGGAGCAAAATAAGTCTGTAATGGCTGGAATTAAATTTCCTTTGCACAGTCATATTTTTATGAGATAGGTGTCCAACTGTGTTGACTTATCTTAAACAATATCTTCATAAGAACAGGACAGTATTCACCTTGGACACTAATTTGCCTCCAAAAGTCATGCTTATTGTGTAAAGGAGCTTAATATTTAAAATGTTTTCACAGAAGCCATTTTGTTATGAGATAGTACAGTAAACACAGGGGCCTCAATGATGCCAATATGGTTGCGTTCCATTCATGTCAAACAAAGTCAGGGATGCTGCTCATGTGCGTGTTTGCTCACTGGAAAGGCTCTGCTGCAATAAATGGAACTGAACCTTAATTATTACGATTGCTAACACCTGTGCTGACACTATTTTGTGGAAAAATGATTTATTTATTTTTTGATCGTCAGTCACACACATACAACACATTTAACTGCGCACAAATGATGCTCGAATGAATTTTTATCATCAATATGCCATTTCTAATTGTAATATAGAATACACTAGGAAGAATAGCCCTAATATCTCTTCAGAAAACATTATTTTGGAGCCTGAAAGTGGAAAGTCTCGATATTAAACAAATAAAACTACGTTATTTTTAGCCTTAACGACAATTATAACACATTGAAAACCTCCTACAACAGCTACAGTTCTTGTAAATGTACTTTTATTACCAAACCTTCCTCATAACGCCAGACTGTCGGTGCTGAAGTTGCAGGGTCGATTATTAATGCCTTCAGGTCCAGACAGGTGAACCCATCGACGGTGAACATTCTTGACTCGATTAGACCGCACTCACGGCACAAGTTTGTTTTAAAATGGCGGCGGAAGCTTCGAGACAGGTATGAAATGTTAACGACACAGGATAAACTTGTGACATGTCCTCGCTTGTTCGTATGTTTCGCTAAACAGCGGAGAAGTGTAGCCTCTCCTGTGGTGATGCCGACAGAGAACATGTCTGTCGCTTTTTAACTTAATTCGGCTCCACTTGAGGAAGCGGCGCTTTAAAAATCAGTGAGTTGGCGTCGGGAGCAAGTGCACTTGGCGAGGCAGTCCGGCTCGACTCGACGCGGTTTCTGTTTACCCCGCCGCCTTTTGTTTTCACGTTGAGGTGAATGTGTGTGTTTGTCCCGACAAATGACCTTAACCCCGGTGCTGTTTGTGTACTCTAAGCTGCGTTGAGGAGACGGGGAAGTGATGGTGGTACAACAGTAGTCACAGCATCATCATGGACCGCCCCGGCCGGCGGCTACCTGCCACCCACCTGTAGCATCAATCGGCAGCATGGCGAACACGACCCTCGGTACCCAGGACCGGACAGGCAGCCAGTGTGGTAAGTGACTCTAATGTGCTGTCACGGGTCTCATGTGTATGATTATGGTTAACACACATAACCACATAAACTCTGACCTGGCAGTGAATGTGCTGTTCTCCCTGGCTACACCAAATTCCATTCAAAAATGTTTAAATTTAATTATGAGCTCGGATATTGTGAATTCACACAGTTAAAAACAATGGCACGCAGTATTTTGTGAATCATTGAAAGCCGTTCTTCAATTCGGCATGTATTTAATGAACCAGATATGATTTATTTGTTATTACATGTGAACTTTTAACCAGGTGTGGTGAAAATTTTGCGACCATTTGTCTCCAATTAGACATTTAAAGTGTGTTGCTGCGCCTGCTGCTGCTGAGATAACACTTAAACGTTAACCCCACTCTTATTAAACGATGACTCATAACATTGTGTGACTTATTGAAGCAAGTGCACGCATTTAAAGCACCACACTGCACCTGTACAGATCACATTTTAATATCAAAACTGCGAGGACTCCTTCACGACTTGCTGCTGTCCTGCTGCAGGTTGTCTAGAAAATGGTTCTGAATGTTGAAATTAAAAGTTTGATGCGTTCATGAATGAGCTGAATTGGCTGAAAAGAGATCACATGACCTGTGTTATCTGCATCACACCATGCATTCCAATGTCTGAACCCAAACAGACCAGTGTTGGTCCACATTTCAGACAGTGGGATGTTCTCCTGCCTAACATGAACGCGATGATGCATTTCCTCATAGCACTCATCGATAACAATATCATGACTCACAAAATAAGGTGTGTGTGTGTGTACGCGTTAAAATGGGTGGTACAGTTAAGTCAACAATAACAGCAACCCTTGTGTTAATCAAGACTTCTAATAACATGAACGTGCACGTCTGTGCTAGCGTGGCTAATGTAACGCTCAGTGGTTAACAGTTTTTTCAGCACACAGCTCAGATTCTGCCATTTCTCGGCGACCTCTGCTTGTAGATCATTTCCACAGTGGCACGGGAACAACCTCTTGCTGCTGTGTTTTGGGACAAAGCGTACCAGGATCACATGATAACCTGCAGGTCAGGGTTTAGAGCTTGGCTGAGAATCTGGCTGTATGTGTCAAACATTTGGAACATGTTTTCTCAGTGGTCTGACCTCTAAACTATATTTATGTGAACTATTAATTTGCATGTTTTTATAACAACACAAGCGTGCGCGCGTGTGTGTGCAAATCCACATAGAGTCAACATGCAACATAGATTCATGAAATTGTAAATGCGGCACAGGAGGAGTGTGAATGTGAGAGTCAGGAGGCTAGCTGTAGCTTAGCTTCCCAGCTGGTGTTAAAGCATGATGTAGCTCTGCCCCTGTTCACATTACAGCACAGACTCCAGTTACAGTCCGGTTACTGTGGGATTAGTTTTCACCTCTGGAGGCTTCCACACCCATTTACTCTGATGCCCTGCTCAGTTTGGAGAAGCCTTTAACCTTTGGTTGTTAATTTGTATTTTAAATTGATCACTTGGTGTATAAAATAATGAGACATGTTGTCACTGTCGGGGCTAAAAATGACCTCTACTGATCCCCTGGTTTTCTTTTTAATCAGTTTGTGGTGACTTGATTAATGAACTCTTCTAAACTAACTCTTTCGTGGTGTGAGCAATATTACCAAACAAATCGGCAACAATTACTCAGACAACCACAAACTAATTGCCAGATGGTGAACCCGCACCCCTCCACGGTACCACTTTGCCGGTTTGGTAATTAGCATTAATCACACTTCCCCTGAGCCTGAGGTGAAGTGTTCACACGACTTGTTTTTACCCACCAAGCAGTCCATAACCCAATGACAGAAAAGCAGCATATCCTCACATTTGACATATTAAGTTGATGAATCCATGATCTAGATTTTCAATTAAACGCAATGTCTGATAGACATAAATTAAAAAAAAAAAAAAGACATCATTTTCAGGTGTTTTTTAAAATTTCTCATGTCTCTGTTCGTCTTAAAATGTTCAGTTAACATTTGTTCTGTCTCATTATTGGCTTATCAGATGTCTGTAAAGTGCTTTGAACCTGTATGAAAGGAGAGACACAAATGAAATCAGATTTATTGATTGATTAAAAACACTGCATCACAGCACCTTTAGACTCCACTTGGTACCTTTTTGCTATAACCAGAGAAAATATTCCAAAGCATGTGGATGAACAAAAACAACAACATGAGTTGAACATTCTGTCAGCAAAGAGACAAAAATCAAACTAAATCCATCTTCTGTTGTGTCGAAGGTGTCTCTGGTGGAGCCATGGTGGAGAATGGTTGTGTGGTGAAAGACGCCTCTGACCTCCATGATCACACAAACCACCATGAACCCAACATGACCCTGCACAGCGAGCCCATCCTGTCCTCTTACACGCCATCCTGCTCCTCTACTCCCATCTACTACAGCAGCCCGCAGAAGAGCTACTCAGACCAGAACCACGACAGCCACAGCTTGTCCTCTCAGGACTCCGGTATCCCAACTCTGGAGATCAACCCTCCGGAGCCCATCCTCCACAGCCACCATCGCCCAGGCGATCCAGGCCTCATCCTGGACTCTCCTGCCACTTTACCTTTGGACGACGATCCTTCTGACAGCAACGCCATCCGCAAATCCTCCACCTTTCCCCGGAGCGGGTACGACTCCATCCGCCTCTTCAGCCCCGCCCTCAGATTATCCGCCACCACGGGGATGTGCATCGGAGGCGGAGCCTTGAACCGCAGCGATGACATCTCTGTGTGCAGCGTGTCCAGCATGAGCACCGAGCTGTCGGTGTCCAACGAAGACATCTTGGACTTCACGGTCACCTCCGACTCCAGCGCCATCGTCACCTTGGAGACGGATGACAGCGGCACAGCTCACTTCTCAGACGTGACACTGTCATCGTCACCGGGGAATCTTAGAGACTTATGGAGCCCTGCGAGACCGTATCCGGGGTCAGGGGTCATGCAACAGGAAGAGGATGGCAGGCAAAAGAAAATGGGACCTCTAGCAAGCTTATTCAACAAGTAAGTTCATATGCGGCCTTTAAAGATGATGTTACTAATTAAAATGTTTCTGCATGATTCAATAACAAATGTAAAAAAAAATACTGAAGGCTGTGTCAGTGAAACGGTTATCCACTCTGAACTTCCTCACATCACACATTCTTACAGAAGTAGACATTTCTCAAAGTTGCTGTACAAACCTGGCTTAGCCAAGACTTCTCTCTCACCCCTCCCGCTAAGAAGAGCTCGTCTCAAAGCAAGGGCAATGAGAAGAATAACTGAGACAAACCCATGACCGAGGTGATCTGTGCCACACGTCAGAGTTTGCCCATCTTGTCCCAAAGCTCCCTGTCCCTCTCCTTGCTGCACATTAAATTTAGAAGCCACTGATTGGCTCACGTACCCGTGTTATCAAAGAGGTCATGAAGTTGCATGTAAAATGATACTTCCCAATTCTGTGTGACTGCGTGCTGTTCCTTCCTCTTCAACAGGTACATGCACAAGGCTCGACAGTAATGGTTGAGAAGTGACAGCCATTTTGAGAAATTTGCAACCCATTCTTAGCCTTTTAGATGTTAAACAAAGAATATGGACAGCAAACACCCTAAAAAAAAACTTAAGATATTTAATGCAATAGCAATACTTAATGATATATTATATGATTATTACAATCTAATTATTTAATTACATTTGCAGTCTGAACCAGTATGCTGTTGCGTTTTGAAACTGGCAGAATGGCAACCAGGGAGGAGGAGGGTGGATTCATTTTTGGTGTTTTGTATACCAGCAATCAGTGTTGTAGTAGTCGAGGTCTGTCTTGGTCTTGATTGATCTCAAGACCAGTGTTTGTCTCTGAATTGACCGCATTTTTACTCAGTATTGTCTTGGCTTCACACAAAAAGGACTCAGGATTTTATTTCAAAACCACAACTGATTTATTTGTGGGATGTAAAACTTCCCGATTCAAATGCAACCTAAAACTTGTTTCTAATTTTACACAATTTGAATGTTTTTGTCACTGTTAAAAGCTTTACGGCTTCACCTCCTTTAAGACTGTGAGCACAGGAGACAGAAGGCGAATCTGTGTCTGTCTGGGAGGCGATGTCTTGTGTAATAAAATCTGTTTCCCTGAACCACACAGACATCATCTGCAGAACATAGTCAAAGAAAACGCACATCACCTATGCAAATTCTGCAGTGTAACCTGCACTGAGGCCTCACCTAAAGGGAAGAAGCAAATATGCCGAGGCTGTATACTGCCTGGTCTTGGACTTCGTCTTGGCACAAACCACAGCGTCTTTGGTTTGGTTACTGTGATGAAGCCTTTTTCATTCCTTCATGTCACGTTTTCATTATTAACTGACGTATAACTGCAGAGTATCTCATTCATTCAGAATATCAGCCAACTAAAAATAACAACCATATTTTCAGTTGCAGCAACCACAAGCTGTTGCCTGGTTGCCCGCCTGGCCTTGAGACCCGATGTGTATTCCAGGCAAAGCAGCTGGGAGAGGCTGATGCTGCTGCCCGTCATCTGTCCAGCTGTGGCCAGGCCATTAACCTCCCAGTTTTTTTTTTTTTTAAACATACCTACCAAAATTTCAAAATCATGAGAATGAATAACTTAATAATTAAATTTAAAGGAAGCAATCTTCAGAACAAGGCAGCAGAGCTGACCAACAAAGTACTAGGTCTTAAGTCAACCTGTCAGGGATCAGAGAAGCCAGAATAATGCGCGAGTTGTCACAGATCGTTCATTAGCAGCCTTTAATTACCCAGAACGACTCCTCTACTCCTCGTATTGATTTACATACAGCAGTTGTGTACTTTGCTTTAGATGTGTTGCTGATGAATAACAATGACTGATGATTTAAGTATAACCTACGAGTACATAGGAACTATATTGATAAGTTAGTTCCTTGAACTGGTGCTGAAGTTGTTTTCACTTTCACTGGCCTTGACCACCTTTAGCCACAAAAAAAGTCATCAAGTCTGAATCTCATTTCCTGCTTTGCCACATTCCAGAGTTTTCCTCGAATCAACAGGGAAGAGGATTTACCAGCACCCAGTCAGTGTTTTTTTTTATCTTCGGACCAGGCTGCTGGTAGAGCATTCCTTCACAGCTTTAATCTGACACCTGCTGTGTTGTTTTATGTGTGTGTGAGATTGGACCAGATTCAAGGTTTTCTTCAAGGTTGTCCAGACAGTACTTTTGAAACTTGTAAATGAAGCTTGTAATTAAAGCATTGGAGTCTGGAAAATATAAAAAAAACCCTCAGTATTCATTGCAGGATTATTACACTACTTGCATGAATGAATATCTTACAAAAACACCCATAGTCTCAGCAGTAAAATCACATTTTTGGACAAAGATACAGCGCTATAGAATTTCAGGTCTTATTCCTGTGTTGTTTGTTGTTAGCTGGCTTGCTATAATTAGCTACTTGATCGCCTACATTCAAGGCTTTGGTTCAGAGCTGGAGGATGTGTGACCAGGCGGCAACCTCCGTGGCTGTGAAATGAAACTGCTGTTCCTCAGACGGCCACGAAGCTGGCTCCAGAAATTTGTCAGTCTCCATAAGTCCCCATCTTCAAATGTCCAGCAGTAGAAATAAACATGTTTACAGCCTGGTACAAAAACCAGTTTTGGTCTCTATAGTTAATTTCCCCGTTCATGACAACTGTACTGAGGGTGAATTTATATACAACTCACCTGTTCAAATTATATTAAGGCTTAAAGTTATGTAGAATTAACAGTGTGGCTGCTGTGATTGACAGGCAGGCGATGTTACAGGCAGCTTATTTGAGCAACCAGGCATAATTTGGCCGTCTGAGGTCCGCTGATGATCCACGTCTTTGTCAGTATTAACAATCAGCTGAGAGGCAACATGACAGCCTGAGCCACAGATTTTGAGCTCTTCAAAAACCTGTGACGTCACGCATACGTTGTCCATTCTTTATACTGTCAGTGTGTGTGTGCTGTGCAGTTGAGGGACTTCTGGAGTACTAACTAACTGTGGATAGTCAGTAAATGCCACCAGATTGTAGAGCTGCTGACCGGTCTTGTTCTGTTTCTACATGTTGGATACAGAAGATGTGACCTGCGAGTGTGGAGCATTTAGAGTTGATTAAAGGCACCTTGACACTTGAGTAATGAAAGTAATGTAATTACTTTTTCAGCAAGTACTGTGTGATGATTATTTGATGGCTGTTTATGACCCTCTACTTTGATTTTCCTTAAATGAACCTGGTTAAAATCAAGGTTTCCCTGGTTCGTTGGATTTTAGATGAAATAAAATAATTAGATTTGTTCACATCATGTGTGTAAATGGCCGAACCTCCCTTTAACATTCAGCCCTCTTATCTCCCTCTCTTATCCCTCCTCCCCTCACATGGAGAAGTTACTCATTCCCTCAGTGCCCTCCAGGCTCCTTCTCCTCACACCCGTTCCTCCCCTCCCATTTGTTAAGTCAGGCCCGTTCCTCCTCCACAGTCTCACTCCGCCTGAGTGTGGTGGCCGTGTGGAACTCTGTTTCCTCTCTCTAACTTCAACTATGGAAACTTCTGTACGTGAATCTTGACTGAAGGCGAGATTTGACTTCATCAGGGGTTCATTTACTCTTGTTTGAAAGCTCAGCCTCCAGCTGCCCTTTTCTCTGCTTTTTTTTTTCTTTTCTTTTTTTTTTGTTTTTTTTCTTTTTGGAGGAGGAGGGTTTTGAGCAGGATGGCAGCCCCATCACTTCTTCTGTACATCGACAGGTAGGATAACACAAACCAGCAGATGATGTAAACTGTGTGTTTATGGCTGACCTGTATGGCCTGCAGATGTTAATTTTTCACTGTGTTTTTGTTGTGGTTCACAAGCTGAATGGCTCTTCTGTTAGACAGCTTGTTGGACTAAATTCACCCTGCCTTCTGGATTTGGTGTGCTTTGTTTGTCTCTTACAAAAAACAGCCGTACGCCCCGCTTACTTCTGTTTTCTATGATGGGGGAAAAAACTATGCTCTGCTCTCCCTCTTGTTCTAGCTTGTTTGGTATTTCCGTGCCAGGTGTCTTTTATTATGAGTCGAAGTGTACAAACCTCATCAACTTATTTTCACTGAACACGAGTGTTGCGTAATCGTAATATTAACGGGAGACCTGACCACAAACCAGTGCAGCTCAAAGCCACCCTCGACTTGAATTCAACATCCAAACAAACAAACACCTCTGCCAGCCCCTCTTGGATTCTCGAGCCGTTCCACTTGAGCACTTGACCATAGCCGCAGCCATTCAGCTGTCACATTGAGGCACATTTCGCCTGGTCTGAATGCAAATCATGCTCCTGCTTTGTTGACGTTTGTTTGGCGGCAGCGGTGGTGTTTCTGGTGGTGGTATACTCAGAAGGTATCCAGGATGTTCTGATGAAGTGTACTGTAAAACTTGGCATGTACATGTTGAAAGCTGACACTTTCACAAAGTCAGGCTTAGCTTCGTAAAGGTTGCACTCAGTTAACTTCTGCACTTGGATCCATGCAGCATTGTTTTACGGCAGCTCACGGGTTTACTCAAGTACATCCCTGCACATAGTTCAAAGCCAGGTTACAGTTTATCTAATGCACCTCAACTCAGCCTTGCTCAGCTGATAGTTTTGGGTGATTTCGCAAGTACTTCACTGCTTGAGCTTGTAAGTTCATTGACCTTGGAAATGGTCGTCTTACACAAGGTTCAAGCTTTCTCCAAAGCTTTCAGCTGCCTCTCATGGTCTTCTCCAGCCAGTGGAGTTTGCTAAAACTCAGGTATCATTGGTCATATCACAACAGTTGATAACGAGAATGGGAGAAATGCTGAAGAAGACCGTCCGATAAAAGCTAGTGAAGTGAGACTTTTTTCGTTTATTGGTTAAACTTTTCTACCATCACCATCTCTTTATATCACATCTCAGTCTTTTCTTCTTCTATGTGAACTGAAAGCTGATGTTTTCTTCCTTATGTTCTCCGGGTGGAGTTGGGTTACTTTGATTACAGCAGATATTCCTGCAGCTTCCTCTTGCAGAGTATAAAATTGTTGCTCTACAAGCGTTGGACGCCTCATGTCTTCCAGCATTTTTCTGTTATCTGTCAACGAAAAGAAAAGTTGTTACAAACATGCTGGCTGCTTTTTTTTTTCTGTTCCGTGTTTGGTTCATGCTGTTCTGAGAATAGCCGAGTAAGATAAGCCATAAATGTCACTGATAGAACAATCAAACATCATGTTCACAGTTTCAGTACGTAACAAAAATGTGCTGTTGTTTTAAACTCTGTGTTGTCATTCAGCTTCTTCATTAAACCCTTGACTCAGCCACAGAATGAGGAAATACCTTCTTTCTTTGTATACAACTGTATCAGTAAGCGGAGTGGAAAATATGCAGCACTGACGTGAAACACCACCACGCGAGAAGCAAGAGTGAGGCGTTACTACTGAACTGTGCTAAAGGTGCCGTGACGGCTCACGTGGGCATCTTGTTCATTGACGGAGCATGTATACCTTTTCAAGAGACACACGTTTGGTCCGGGTTAAGGTGACTGAAAAGGCCAGGCTGAGGTCATGTTTGTTTTGGGGTTGCCATGGGAAATCATGCGAAAACTTTACAGATCAAACCGCACACACGGTAGTGACGTGTGGTTAATGTGTATCTTTGGTGAGTTTCATAAGTCGTCACTATTGCAGACTGTAAACAGCAGACTTTGAACACTGGAAATGACTCGTTGCGTTGTCTTTTTGCAGCTCGTCTTGGTCAATTTGCATACATACAGCTAGATTATTTAATACCCATGATATATATCTGTTTATAGAAGCTTGTGTCAAAACATTTTAACTCATTTGTGTGACTGGTGATGCAAGCATCAATGTTCATTTCATGCTAGCTAAAGCTCTTAAAGAAGAGAAGAACCTGGGGCACCTGGATTGTTTGTAGATCCATGAAGACCAAGACTAATCCGAGAGTCTTCTGCAGTTCTGACTGACTGGTGAGAATAAAGGAGTATTAATACCAGGCATCATAAACCCAGCCTTCGTTTCCACATGGTTCATTAATGCTCAATCAGAACTAAAAAAAAAAACAACCTTTCACCTAAACATTGATAAAGACTCCCTCATGTTCACAACATTGTTACGTCATGCCACTCTTATGCACACCCCTTCCAATAAAGCAGTGCTGCAACATTCAGCGCATTAGTATTACTAGTTGGCCTTCAGTAATAACTGATAAACAACCCTGAAGCAACACATGGCGCTTCATTAATATATTTTTGGATTGTATTTTACACAACATCCCTGGTTCAGCTTCATCTGTGGGGCTTTGTTGCGGGGCATGCCCCTGCCTCTCTCTTTACATTTTCTGTCTGTATCTTTGCTGCCACAGATTGTGACACTTCCCCCTCACTGTTTTGTAGCTATTTGAGTTGTAATGATTGTGTACAGGCCAGAGCGCATTAAGTGATTTTCCCAAAATGTGAACACAGCCTGGCGCTGTTGGGATTGAAGCAGATGGTTCCGTAATGGGACAAATGGTTTGATTGGCGGCTGCTTCATGGAGCACTATTCAGTTTTTTTGTTATGTATAGAAATGTGCAAAATTCTTCACCAATCAGCATTTAAAATGGCACATTTAAGTTGACTCATAGCAAGAATCAAAATGTATCCTGTGTATGGTTCTCCAACAACATCATATTATGGTTGTCATGGTGGAGATGGATGTTTGGATGATGGGGAAATTAGGTTTGAATGAGTTATTAGTAGCAGAACATGTCCTGATGATGCCCAATGTCTTCAAAACAAACAGTGAATGAAGCCTGCAGTCAGGAGCTGTGTTTGCTCAGTGTTTGGCAGCACATTTCCTGTCATCACCACCCTGGAAGCAACCAGGTAAAAGGTCAGATTTGATCCAGGTGGTGACAACACAACCTGCGTAGTGCAAAGTTTTATAATTCATCCTGTTAATCAGCAAATCAAAGGCAACAAAAGTGAAGTGCCTCTCTGAGATTCAGCATAGACAAAGGTGTGAAAAGGATCTGGACTCTTTGATGTTATATCTCTGTCGTGTCACATGCTCTGCTCAGAAGAGCTTTTCCTGTGTTTGACCAGTTTATTCATGTCTTTTCACAGCTAGCCTCTATTCAGACTTTTAATTAAAGCCCCCGCTAACGGCTCAGTGACAGCACTGCACTGACGGACAAATGAAAGGAAAGGCTGGTACAGTGAACCCCGCTGAAAAGAGGAAGTCTTCTCAGCTGCTTTACATGTGGTATTTAAATACCAGGCCATTTCGAGCATTCAGGTGAGTTTTAGAGTGCAGAGCAGACAGTTGGAAAGAGGAACGATCATATTCTTCAGTGGAAGTCATAAAGACGCCTTTATCCTCACCTTCAGCAGCCATAATGGTGGATTATTCTAAATGGGTTCTCTGTCTGCTTATATTAGTCCTGTGACTGTGACAAGCCCGTCAGCTCACATCATGTCACACGCTTATAAAAACTCTCTGTGGGTGGCCTGCACGCCTTTGTTTCTCGATCTGCAGATTTCTTTTGCGAGCTCGAGCATGCACACACACACTTAACACGGCTCTGGGTGGTGACCCACTGAAGATTGCAATCATTGCTTGTGTTCCACTTTTTTGCTTTGTGGTATAATGGCCTAATTATTTGCCCTCCATTCTGCCCCCCCCGTTTGTCTTTCAGGAGCCTGTTTGCCAGGAGGGTAAAGGACAGTCGGCCAGCGGAGCAGAGGGATCCAGGGTGGAAGCTGTTTGGCAAAGTCCCACCACGGGAAGGCCCAACGAAGGACCCTAAGAGAATACAAAAGGTAGAATCTTTATGCTTTTGAATCACCGTTGCATGACATGTGAAGACCACCCAACGCAAGACAGCAGGTCACACTTCAATGATCTGAAGCCACAGATGTTCAGTCATCAGATTTTTGATATAAGAAGATACTCAAAAGAAATATCTGCACAAATTGTGTCACTTATGTTATGCTGACATATCTTGGGCCATCATGGGAAATTCACGTTACATTCTTCCATTTCCATTGTTTTCAATCACGCCCTCAAGTATTCTTTTAAAGTCAGAACGAGTAGGATTTGTTGGCTGCGGTTCGTTTAAATTCAGCCGCTCATCCCTCGCTCAGTGACTTTGTAGCTTCCTCTTTGGGTGCACGTTCACGATCTGGCACCCTGCGCGCTGATATTAGCTGGGTGTACAGGCACACTCTGGCCAAAGGTTGGTGCCCAGAAGTGTCCTGAACACAGCAAAAAAGAAAATACAGGCAGATGGCAGGGTCCACACAGACAGACTCCGACAGACTTTTTCTGCCTTAAAACATACTGCATTTTTGTTTTTCTTACATAATGTGTACTGCCACTTAGCTGCAGTTTGTGTGCTGTCACGGATTAGATCTCAGTCACATGAACCAACAATATGTGTGTTTGTTTTACAGGCTCTTTGTTTGGTTTTCTGCGTGCTTTGTTTGAGCCGGTCATAGACACCTTCCTTACTGAGAGATCAGAGCAGCAGCCGATCCCCTCTGACTGTGCACAAAGACTAAAGAGGAAGTACTGCAAAAATTAAGTTTATCAAGATTTTGGAAGAGAATCCATGATGTTCTAGGTTTGTTTGGACTTTAAAGCCCTGATATGAATTGGATTCTAGTGTAGTTGACATCAACATTGGCTTTAGTGCTGCAGCAGTTTGTGCTGATGAACAGTAAAATTGGTTGTTGTTGCTCAAAGGTCATGAGCAATTTTGAAGCAATAGCCCTTTTTTAGCAGGGTTTATCACAGTACCACGGGACAACAAAAACCAACAAGTATCCGACATTATGACTCGGCCTCAGGACAGATAACATGAGAGATGACTATGAAGAACATACTGTAACCGTGTTCTTGAATACTGGGAGGACAAGGCCACGAGCACCAACACTCCTCATCAGTGACATTTAGGTTCTTAAAGCTATTTTTAGAATTGCACATTGTGTTGAAATGCATTGTATTTCTAAGTACTGTTGGAAAACCGGTGAACGGTTGACCGGTTTTCCAACAGTACTTAGAAATACAATAGAAAAAACAGGGTTGAATGCTGACAAATGTTTAACCTGAAGTGACACGACGAGTACAGTCATGGTTTTAACATGTGGGAATGGAAATATACACACAGCACTCAAAGCTTTAGCACTAGCTCATTAGTGCATTTATTAAAACTCAATTTAGAATAATAGTCAAACTACTTTTATAATAAGCAAAGATGTAGCAAAGCTACATGAAGTAATGCTACTAGTACAACTACATTTCCCACTAGTGTTTAGCAGTGTAGCTATTTTTAAAATTATGTAATTGCTTAGCTAGCTTCTTGAGCTGGTTTCCAGAGCTAACTATCTTTTTCATACACTAAGAAGCAGTGTAGCGCTACCAAACGCTATATTCTTGTTGTGAAATAGCTTAAAAATGTAGCTAGCTATTTTCTTTTCAGGAGTAGCTTGCTCTGGTTAGCTTCCAACTTTAATAGCTTGTAGCTCCATTAGCTAATGTTTCAAAGTAGCTTCCCAAGCAGCAGTTATAATTATAAAATAGTTAATAATAGTAATACAATAATGAGATAATAGTAAAAATGTAAACACTTTTATTGTTGCCTCAGATGAAAGTTAAAATAATTCAGCCAAATGCCAAACACCAATGACTTATTTTTATTAAATATTATTCTATTACTTCTCTGTGCCAGACTCTGTAATGTGGCACTAACATGCCCCGAGCATGTGATGGAGTGTTTGTGCTGCTCAGCAATCTGAAATTCAAAATGTCAAGGTCTTTGAGAGCACTTTGCTGGATAGCCAGCTGGTGACTGAACACTCTTCTAATTACCCTGCTGCTGTTCAGAAGACCAACAGGAAAGCGTCTCAGACCCAATTAAAGAGCACGACAGCACTCTGCTGGTAAAATAGACCAAGATGCAAGTAAGATGGCAGCTTGTAATTAGAGCCTGTGGAAACCTGTTATTGTGCTACCATTTATCGTGTGACTGGCACCAGGAAAGCAGCACTATCCTTTGTGCCGTTGAAGCCTGGTTGAAAGGCTTGCTAATACGCAGTTTGTACATATTATCAACTCTCGAACGTGTCACATAAAGGCTTTAAATAGCGTGTTATTTTGACTATCTCGTTGTGTAGGTTAGAAATTAGACCCCAAGGATTGAAATGTCGTCCCTTACACAAACACTCATCCACACACCCACATGTGCTTAATATCTTAGTCCATCTCATCTGTGGTTGTAACCTTATATTGGCCCTCAGGAATCAGTTAACAAGGCTAGGCTTTCAAGCTTTTGTCTTGCCACTGATGCTGCTGTTCAAAGGCGGGGTCAGTAAACGGTGTGTGTGCGCGTGCGTGTGTGTGGAATGCTTTATTTGCCTATTGTTCAGCTGCTATGAGACACACTGTGTGCTATTTCCACCAGCAACTTCTCTCCTTTAAGAGTGACGCTGTGAAGCAAGTTTTCTATTCTAATTTACACCATGTTGTCGAGGGGCTGGGGACTCGGTACACTAATGCATCTGGAGGCCTCTGTACAATGTCTGGTCATAGTGAATTACTGCCCACTGAAGAAAGTAATTGTTCTGTAACTTGCTGAGCCCCTAAATCACATTGTGTGGCAGCCCAGATGTGTCTGAGTTACCGGGACGTGTGAGTGAAGCTGAATTCAAATCGGACAGTATTCCCAGCAGGACTTTTAATTTAGCGTCAAGTCATTTAAAACCCTTCTACAGTTTAATAATTGAAAGCCAGCGCACAGAGTTGCATAAGGTGCAGAGGTGCATAAATTGAGCCAAAGCTTCTTGATGACTGATGTTCTGTGCTGATATTCAGTATCGTTAAACAATGTTAATATTTTATTCATGAAGTATATTTATTTTCTGGTCATGATGGAAAAACTGTCTGCTTTTAGAGCATCATGGGATAATAAAAGTCTACAGATTCTGGATAATGACAATAAGAGGACAAGGAGGATCTTCTACAGACTAAAAGCCACTTCTGAGAAAACGTAAAGCAGGCTATTTGCAGCAGATATAAGCAGCAGACTTATTACCGGTAGTGTTGATGTAGTCATGCGTAACATTTTCTTGGAATGAAGTGAGATGAGATGTTTTTTGGATAACAAAACCAGGAATTCTCCACTGCCTTCAAGCATAGCGCTTCTTTTTTTTACATGACATCTAAAGCTCTCTCAGCTGAAATGAGCTTCAAATGAAAAAGACTCTTTAAATGAGAAATTAATAGTACAGAGTGCATTGTCATACTGCTACATTTAACAAATGAAAACACGGGTCCGTCAGTAAAATAAAGTGTTCACTCCTAAATTGAAAGGTGTACATCTCCTGTACGCCTGTGTTGACTGACAACCACGAGCAGAGAACAGGGGAAACAAGATGGTAGAACTTGTGGCGGCTTTTTAGCTGCAGCAGCTTGTTGAGTCGCGGCCGGATTAAGAGAGCAGGCGGCTGACAGGCTGGAACCTGATCCGTTACTCTGGGCTTGATTGGAAAGGGCTGCTAGAGCACAGCAGAGCGCAGAGCTCCTTTCAGCGCAGCGATGGTGACTAATAACACACGGTGGTGCTGATTTGCTGACACGCGCGCACACGGCAGCAGCAGTACATCTGATGCAGAGCGGCTCAGCGTAGCGTCACTGCTCAGAGAGAGAGAGAGAAGGATGGGGGGGTGGGGGGACAAGGGGTATCATGCTGCTGCTGCATCGTTTCCAATACGCGGGGTGTGTCCCTCCGTCGGCAGCTTGCCTGTCCCTCTGCCCTCCTCTTTCACCTCCTCCTTGTCTTCTCCCTCCCGGGTGCCCTGTTGCCAGGAGTGAGCCCTCGGGAGCGGCGATGACACTAGGCTAGAGTTTTGGAAAAAAAAGACGAACCCCCACCGGAGGACTGGCCGCCTGTAAGGAACCGCAGCGTTCATGGTGAGTGAGCACTCGCACGGCGAGGACAAGCGGGTGAGCTCGGTGACCCGCCGTCTCTCTCTCCTTGTCTGGTGGAATCAGAGGGCATTGGTAGTTGGAGCGTGAACGAGAGGCAGCAGAGGAAGAGGATGGCTCAGATTTCACATAATAGCCTCTTTGAGCTTCGTCGTAGCGCAGAGCTTCGTGGTGGGGCAGCAGGACGATGATAGTCAGGATGTGTGTGTTTCTGGACAGATGAAATTGTCTGGTTTCTGACGTCCAGCGAGGAGATGACACATCTTAACTGTAATCTAACTGGACCTTTTAGCCTTCAACTCATACTACAGGAGCACATGCAGCAGCGTGACTTTGAAGCTTGTCGAGGGGTTTCCTTCCATCACTGATGCTCAGATAAAAAGAGTTGCAGGTTATATGGAGGGTTTGGTGCCAGAGCTCGTGGCTCTGCCTGTTCGCCTGGATCCGTTTTCTTCCTTTTGTCTTTTTAAAAAGCTGGCAGATCATTCCAGGCTCACTAACTCGTGCTCCTCTTCAGCTCCCCTGTGGGAACTGTAATTCAACTGTTGTGCGCGTCAACCAAAAAAACACTACATGCCAATTCGATGACTGCCTGAATTTCATTCAGAAATCTTAAATGACCTCAGCAGTGTTTGATCAGACCTTTTTAAACGGGTGTCATCTGCAGTTTAATGTTACTATGAATAAACAGACGGTGACGGGGTGACTCATGTTTGCACAGCTGTCATTAAATGGATTGTTAATGAGGTTCAGCTCTCCTTTGTGTGTGCGTGTGTTGTCGATTGTTTCTAAATAAAACATCTCACTGCCACAAGCTCTTTAGTGTCGGTGTATAGAAGCATACTGCTTTTTTGAGTTTGTAGAGATCAGACTAATGTGCAGTTAAATCTGTGTGGGCGTTATGGTTATAGGTTGTCTTCCTGATTCAGGGATCACATGCAGTCAGCTTGGGGACGATCTGAGTCTGAATACTTTTCCATAATTATGTGTAAAATCAGTGGAGTCGTGATGGAATTTGAGAGTGTGTGTGTGTGTCACACATACGCACACACACAATGCCGGCCACACACACAAGCCATCTGACTCGCTCGTGCTCACTGTTCTGTGCTTGACGAGTATCGGAGAACACTTTGGGACCGCCTCAGGGCTTTCCAGTTTAAAGCCGCGAGTTTGGCTTGCAGTGAACGAGGCCAAGCACCCTGCCGCTGCCTTTCATCTCGCTGCTTTCTACTGAGAAAGTGTTTTCACGATGCATAGGTCTCAATCCATGGCAACAAAGGAGGAGAGTCTTACCAACATCTGCAGCAGTGGTCTCTTTTATCGTGCATTTACCCACGCAGGGTGGTATGGCGGGATGCCACCAACAGATTAAATTCTAGTCAACGTCATGGTCAGACCGCCTCTTCCTGGTGTCTGTAGGTCTAAGCCATAAAGACCATTAGCAGTCAGTCAGCAGGCAGGCACACAGAGAGCTCTTACACCACTGCCGGGAAACTGGAGAAGTTGTGACAAAGCAGGTTTCCCTGACAGCAGGTTATCATGGGATACAGTCGCTATTTCAGCAGCTAGCAAGCGTAAAGTTCCACCCTTGAAGTGAGGAGGACTGGAGGGGTTTTGTATTGTTATTGTTTTTCTTTTTTTTTTCTTTTTTATTCATGTTAGAGTTTTTTGTTTGTGTTGCCAGATTCCTGAAAATGTAACTCTATTCTGCAACTTGAAAATAAAGGACAGTTCTTTATGTGATCAGTTCATGATGGCTCCACATCAGTATGCCAGTTTGAAGCTATGTCAAAAAGTAAAACTCCAACTTTGAAGTCAGAAGTCTAAAAAGCTGTTCCAGGAGTGTGTGAGCGCTTTGTAGAAACAGATGTAGTGCCTTTAGAGCAGCCACTACTATTTACTTTTGAGATATAATTCACGACGTCCTTTTTCGACCTCTTCGTGCAGCAGACTTTGAGAACACAAAGAGTTGCTGGTGCGCCTTTCTGTTCAACAACAGCAAACAAAGAGAACAAAGATGTGCTTGCCTGCATACAGTGTTTTTTAACCAGGTTTCATCAGTGTTTAATGTGGCACAGGTGTGTTGCAGTAGAAATAGTTAGGAAGGAAGAGTCAGTGGAGTGATGATTTGTAATCTGTTTGTCTGATTTACCAAAACAGGTAACCCGAACCCCTAACCCACATACCTGTAATACTTCCCTTCCCTACACCTTCCCTTCCATACGCACCGCACACATCCTCTCTCGTGTTTCACCTTGTTGCTAGCACCTGCATTGCTGCTGGACAGTTGCCAGCTTGCTCCCCTTCCCTCCTCCAACCCTCCCCCCTTAATTTACCTCGCTCTCTCCTCGTCCTCTCCTTCCCGCTCTCTGCAGCATCCATCCGTTCTCAGGGTGTAAAGCTCTGGATAACCTTTTTATACCGAACTGCAGCTGTTCCCTTGCAGCAGCACAGTACCTGTCTATAAAAGCACAAAGCAGTTTAATACTGAATGAAGGCAACCATTCATATTAGAGAATATATTGTCTGAATATACATTTGTTTTTAGAGTTTTGGTTCTGCAGTGAGATGTGGTAGGGTTGCATCTCGACGTAGCTAAATGGGAGTTCATCCATCACAGTTTACAGTCTGAAATCTGGAATCGTAGTTCAGTTTGGACCATTGACAGTATAAAACATCGACGGAGTGTCCATGATGTCACCCACAGCTATAGAGAGACCAGAACAGTTTTGTACCAGGCTGTGAACATATTTGTTTCTGTCCTGAAGGTGGGTATTTTAACATAGGAGCTTATAGAGACTGACTTGTTCTGTAGCCAGCCTTCTTCCTGCTTTGTCTTCACTTCATAGTCACATAGGTAGCCACTTGGCTTTGACAAACGGTACTCACTATAGTAGTCCAAAACTAGAGGAGAGCGGTTGTTTCGCGCTAACTGACTGTCATCGTTCTAGCTAAAGTGAAATTGTGGCTGACTAGCGCTGGCTTGTTAGACCTTAGCTTCCCAGCTGCAGTCATTAAACAGCTGGAAACACAGGTCGTGATGATGTCACAAAGGTTCTAGAGTAGTCTGTTTTGCAGGGCCTATGTGTTGCCATTGTCTGGCGTGCTTTAGAGATCTTTTACCGTAAAATATCTTGCTTTTGTTTTCTCAAGTGTGTTAGCTGAGCTCCTAAATGAAATGGATGCTAGTTAAAAGCTTTCTTTATCAGGCTCTGCGATCGCCCCTCTGCTCAGCCTGATGCAGTTTGGCCAAAAGGTGCGGCCTGGTGATAAACCAGGGAGCGAGGGAACAGATGCAGACAGATGATAGCGGGGATATGGACAGCAAAGAAGAAAGAGAAGTCGGGGAACTACATGCACATGAGAATGGTGACTCACCCACCGTGTAGCACAATCCTCTCATCCCAATGCTGAGTTCAGTCTTACCTCATGAATCACCTCCATTCTCCAGCGGCGAAGGAACGGTTTTCCATTAGAGCTCCAGCCTCGCTCATCCTCCTCTCTTCCTCCACTTCATTTGTCTTCTGTGTCAGCTGCTCTTCCTTCATGCCCAATCCTCAAGAGATGTTCTCTTTCTATGTTCTCTGTCTATCTCCTCCTCTGACATCTTTTACACTAACCTGCTCCTACTCATTTCTTCTCTTTTATCTGCATAGAAGCAGCTTTCCTGCTTTGTGCAAATAAGATGCTAACCTCCTGTGACTTTGAAATGTATCCGTGATACTTAAAGTAGATGCTGGTGATTGCTCCCTTGTGTTTACTCTTGTGTATTATCTGCTCTCACCTACAGAAGTGGAGGCTCCGAATCAGCACGGATATTATTTCAGTCACTCTCTTAGAAGTTGAGACGCAGTATATTTGATTCCTTTCAGCATTGGTTTCAATTTAACTTTGTTTGCTAGCAGAATAGTTGACACATTATCTTAACAACATAGCTGCTCTAATCTGTGAGTTTTAAAAACGAATGCATCTTTGACCCTCTGGAAGAGCTTCTTTTAAAACGGACTGTACCTCACTCTTAACAACAGAAAGTGCTGCTTAAGTTTGACTACACAGTCCTGTCGGTTAATCTAAAAATGGGCTAAGACGTGGATCCCTGGCAGACCTGAGGCAGGCTGCAGGCAGCAAAGAGTCCATGCTCTTAATTAACATAACTGTAAGTCTTAATATCATTTGAACAGGTGAGTTGTATAAACAATCAGACTCAGTACAGTTGCCATGAAGAGGGAAATAAGCTATAGAGACAAACTGTTTTTTGTACCAGGGTGTAAACATGTTTATTTCTGCTGTGAAGTTGGACATTTTAACATGGGGACTTATGGAGACTGACTCACTTCTGGAGCCAGCCTCAAGTGGCCATTTGAGCAACTGCAGTTTTTGACACTTGCACATTGGCTTTACTTTACAGCCACAGAGGCTGCTGTTTAGTAATTACTGAGCTTGAGCGCTGATAGAACATTCTGGCCCGTTTCACCTCAGCTTCTAGTTTTTATGCTAAGCTAACTGTTCCTTAGCTTCATATTGAGTGTTCTCCCACTCTTCCTTTGTGGCTCCCAGCAAGAGAGACAATAAGCATAGTGTTTGATAATGGCAGACTATTTCTTAAAACTAAGATGGTGAGATTTGTCATTGTGAGCATGTTAGCATTTAGCTCCAAGCAGTTTGATTACTAACTTTAGCCTCACTGAGCTGCTAGCATGGCTGTAGACTTTGTTGCTGCTTCTTTTCTTTAGTGTTACAGCATTTTTATTAATCTAATAAAGAACGTAGCTTACTGAGCGGCTCTATAAGTAAATGTTATGGCTCATATCATTAATTCATGCTGCTTTTATGTCTTTTTATGTCTCTGTTCTCACTTTTGTTCAGTGATGTCCTACCCTCCTCCTCCAGCTAAAAATTCAATTTATTCGATTATCTTTTATTAGTCTCTCGGGGCCAATGACGAGCAGCCTCTGGTAGAGATAAAGAACATGGGCTGCATCACACACATGCGCGAGCGCGCACACACACACGCACACACATACATACTTGTTTGAAGGAATAGATTTTCCTGTGTATATTGTGGCCCTTGCTGATCAATGTGAACGAGCAGTGCGGTGTTAAGCTGATTGTGTGCAGTGCTCAGCCTGCATTATTAACCAGCTCAACACTGGAGGCCATTTTGGACACGCAATGGCGCGCGTGTACTCATATTGCACTTGCCCCATTTACAGTAGCTTCCTAATTAACTAGTTAGACTGTGTGGTATCTTCCAGTGGTTTCTCTTCTGCAGGTCTTCCCTGAACTGCCTGTGCTCCGTCAGCTCCACAAACACACACACACACACACACACACACACACACACACACACACACACACACACACACACACACACACACACACACACACACACACACAAACCTGTATGTCAGCTGATGGTTGACCTTTTGTTAAACTGCTCTGAGGCCCTAGCTATAAGAGGCTGAATGTCACATGGCCTCCTCTTTCTATAGGCCTATAGTGGTGGAGTAGCCTCATTAGACAGCAGCTGAGAAATGCTGTGGGGCCAAAAGAGCGTTGTCACAAGGTAGTCAAGACAGTGTTTCTCAGTGTTTCAGTGCGACTTAATGTACACATACACACAAGTCAACCTCTGTCATCTCTCCCCACTCGAACCTCGCTGTGTGTGTGTGTGTGTGTGAGACCACATTAGTTGAGGTCAGCTGTGACCCTTGTGGCTTTAGATGTCCTGTTCCTGCTTTGACATGGAATACAAAGCGACTAATCCACCAATTTCCCCTCACTCCATTCTTCGCTTTGTGTGCGCATAAACGTTGCAGACCTCTCATCGCCAGCAGCAATGTGAAACTAAATATAGCCGGAATGAAAGCGACCTCTAAAAAGCACGCCCCCCCCCCCCCCGCTTCTCCGTAACACCGCTGTAATTAAAACTCCACTTCTGTCGGCAGGAATATGAAACAAAGAGTGGCAGAGCTGGACCTGGCAACCCGACGTCACCCAGGCAGAGCGTGAGGAAAAACCTGGACTTTGAGCCCCTCTCCACCACCGCACTTATACTGGAGGACAGACCTGCGTATGTAAACACACACACACTGTCTTAGATCGTTGGGTTGTTGGACTATCCCACATTTTTCACTCTCCTCTGTCACTGCTGGCGGAGTTTGCTTATCAGACAATAAAGCCTCATCTGTTGTCTCTGTGTCTTCATCTTCCTCTCATTCCGCCCATATCAGTGCTCCTTCCTCTGCCGGGTCATTAGACTCCATTCAGTATTGTTCCAGCTCTCGCTGTGTCCCTGTTTGTATTGCAGGCGGTGAAAGAGAAGTGCTGCTGAAAGTTTAATAGCCCTCCGGCAGCCTGGCTCCATTACCCTGTTTTTTTTTTTTAGGGTTTTACATTTTGTCACACACATGCAGACAGACAGACAGAAAGACAGACAGACAGACAGACAGACAGACAGACATTTGCTGTCTCTCTTCTCTCATGCACTGAGCTGCAGTATTAGCTTGGCTTCCTGTGTGAACACAAGGAAGTTTATTCTAACACAGTGACTGGCGAAACCGAGTTCAGCTGCTGCTCGGGTCTTTTGCTGCATGCAGCCTTCCACCTCTTTTCCGTCTGCACCGTCTCCCCCTGCTGGTAGAGTGCACACACTGTCGAAGTGTTATTGGCTTAAGCGGTAGAGTGCATCTTCTATCCATGCCTGTAGAATGCACAAAGAGAAGTTTATTTTTATGTAATTAGCCGCTGAATAAACGAGCAATGAAATTCTTAGGGAAATTGTAAAAATAAATCAGATTGGCACATTTCCGTTTGACTAATCTATCTCACTTCTGGTGCTTTTGTTCATATGGCATGATCATCAGCACAAATTGCTGTCTTAAAATGTCCAAGCTCTGTGAAAGCTTCTGAAATGACCTTGAGTTGTCATTGTTTAGTTACTAGACCAAAGTCAGCGAGGGTCTCCTGTTCTCTTCCTTCGTCTCTGTATGTTTTCCTCTCGTCATACCTCACAGGCCTGCTGACCATGAATAATGCAAGTGAAGCTCAGAGAACATGTAGTCACTAACCCATTTCCCTTGCATTGTTGTCGGTGCGTTCCAGTAATCTGCCTGCCAAGCCAGCCGAGGAGGCCCAGAAACACAGACAGCAGTATGAGGAGATGGTGGCCCAGGCCAAGAAGAGAGGTGAGGTCTCATGACAGAGTAATCAGCTCTTCCCGAGTGCTCAGCTGCTCAAAGTGATGTCCTCTCTGGAGCGCAGTGGAAGTTCATCTGTCCTGCAGTTTACTGTTCCACCACCTTTCTGTGTCACTTCAGCCTGCTTTCCTCTTCTCTTAACTCTCCCTCTCATTTTGGGTCTAACCACCTCTCTCCACGCTCTTGTCTGCAGAGTTGAAGGAGGCTCAGAAGAGAAGGAAGCAGCTGGAGGATCGGTGTAAGCTCGAGGAGAGCATCGGCACAGCCGCCCAGACCTGGAACCAGGAGATCCTGCCTAACTGGAGCACAATGTGAGCACAAAGGCTGAATTTGGAATGCTCTTTAAGTTTTTGTCTTTGGCAACTTGACCTTTGTACAGGGTGAAGAAATTTACCAGTGCAAACACTTGCCAGCCCTTTTGAACAGTGCAGGGTTGGTTCATCTTTCTCACTGCTACGTTCTTGTGTTTGAGAAGCTGCGTGTGTGTGTAACTGAACCTGTCTTGGAAAAGCAAACTTGTAAAGCAGCCAGGTTCCTCCGGGAAGCGCTTCATGTCAGATTAAATCCAGTCAGTTTGGAGCACTGAGTCAGCAATTAGCGTAGACGTGGAACACAAAGTGGAGTTGGAGCCTGAATCATATTTTAAGCTCACAGTGGTGAAGCCTGCTCTGTTTGTGAGGACCAGTTCCCAAACCAACACCAGTGATCCTTCTTTACCAACCTGTTGAGATGCTTTACCTAATTTCAGATCCACAGTCCACAGAGGAGACGGAGAAACCACAGTCAGTATACTGTATGTCTCAGTCAGTCATTCAGTCTGTGTGAAACTCTGAGGTCTGCGTGGAGAAACACAGCCTGTCTTTGAACTTCATCGCAGCATTTTTGGAGCTTATGGTGAGGTCACGTCATACTGGGAGCATTTAGCAAACAGCTGCTGCAGTGGAAGTACAAACAGATCATTAGCAGACATAATGACTAATTAATCACGAGATCACAGCGCCTCACACACAGTCATACTTACTGTAAATATCACACTATTGATGAGGTCCTGTGTAAAGATGTGTTCTCTTTAATGCATGATTCCCCTTCAGAGTACTATGAATGTTCAGGATCGGTTTTACTCTTACTTTACTCTTACTGTAATGTATCGATGGCAGTGGAAGAAATGAGTGCTGCTCCTGACTCTGATCGATAAATGCTGATGACGTACTGAGCAGCCTCGTCCACATTTAACCCCCCTGCAGGTGCACATCTCGACGAGTGCGAGACCTCTGGTGGCAGGGCATCCCCCCAAGCGTCAGAGGCAAAGTGTGGAGCCTGGCTGTCGGCAACGAGCTCAACATCACACACGGTACGTGGGAGAGCGTGCATCAGAGAGAGAGAGAGAAGTGTGTGTTTTTTTATTTCTGATGAGAAGAGGCTCAACAAGCTCATGTGTACAGCTGGCATTAACGTGCACCTTGAGTGATCTGATCACAAGGGGAATTTCCCTGCTCCATAAACGAACACGACATCATTTCGGTTTGCAAAGAACAAAGGCTTTGTGCTTTTTAACCTGTGCCTCATCAGTAGAAGCCAACACACTGGGACACAAAGAAGAACTTGATATGTGACATTTGCTGAAGTTACAAGAAGGCACAAATACTTAAGAATTTGTTGTAGACAGTGTTTCACATATTTTATATAGTCTCTTTTTAACTCGACAACTCAAAATTGTGAGGTTTTTTAAGGACGTTTCCACAGGATACAAAGTAGTGTCCTGTACTGATTACTGCTTCTTTTATTAGTAAAATCACACAGGTTTAAAAAAAGGTGCTAGAACACCTAGCTGCTATGCTTTGGCTGGTAGACAGAGTAGCCACAAATACAGTGAATGCACGACAAACATGTTTTTTTTACAAGGAAGGAAATGACTTAATGTGCTGAATTTACAAGAAGATTAATTAAACAAGAAGCTTTAGCTGTTGGACAAAGTTTTGAAGTTTCTCCTCACTCAACAACTTTCTTTGAAGGGGAACATTGCAGTTACAGGCTCAGTGGTGAAATCTGTTAAGACAGACGGCGTGTTCACAAACATCTGCTGCACGTAAAAGAATCCAAACGTCTCGTCTGTACTCGTCTGTCAGTCGAGTCAGTGTTCCTTCAGTTTGGCTCTCGATGCGTGTGTGTGTGTGTACACTACAGAGATATGTGGTCACCTCTGGAGGTGGTTTGAGTGAATAATCATGTGTCTCTGTGGCTGTTTTCAGTATTCAGAGCTCTCCACCTGTCATCTGATTGAATGTTAATACCAGCTCAAACACACACTACTCTAGCACAGTCCACACACACACACACACACACACACACACACACACACACACACAGATGCGTGTAGCAGTATGTGTCAGTGTTTGTAATTTAACAAGCGTTGCAGTGAGATGGATAAAAGAAAAAGGAAGACGGTGTCCATTTAAGAAGGAGCATGGTCCAATGATTCCCCCAGTACAACAGAACGAGCAGCATTTCAATGACTTCTCCAGTCTGGGAGGAGAGCCACACACACACACACACACACACACACACACACACTGCAAATTCATTCTCCACTTTCACTGAGAGAAAGCTCTTCAGCACCCTCAGGGCTACTTGCAGATAAGCACTCTGGCCCGCACTGCTTTGTGCTACTCAGCTTTTTAAATGGAGCACAGTCCTATGCATTATCCCTGCGCACACACACACACACACACTCGCACACACAGAGCTCGGCCCCTTTCAGAGTTGTCTGTTATCATAAGTAGCAGCTCAGTGACATCATATTCTCCTATTTGAATAAAGTTATTTTAATACCGCTGCTAATACTGCCACTAGCAGCTCTATGATTACTGCTACAGTTCTGCCACCCTCCACCACTACTTCATGCTGCTAATATATTCTACTGCTTGGTGGTGACTCTTACTGCTACATCGGGGGTGGGAATCACCGGGAGTGTTTCGATTAGTAAATAGAAAAGAGGGCATTAGTTTCCTTTATAGTCCACTGAATTGCAGTATGAAACACAACACACAGTTAAGCACACAGATGATCTGGAAACATGTTAGTCTTCAGCCTGTATGAGAGTGTGTGTGTTGGGATAAGGGGAGCGGAGGGAAGCTGCGTGAAAGGGACAGGTGCATGCCGGTGTCCTAAAAACAACAGGAAGTTAGTTTTTGGAGTGGGCCCGCTGATTTGGCCGCTTGTTAACACAGTCAGCAGTTGTAGCAGCATCAGCAGCTGTGACACACGGCTCATGGAGGCTATTAAAGCACTTTAAACCCCTTAGCAGCTGATTGCTGCAATTTCCTTCGAAAACTTGTAGCGCAACAGAAATCTGAACGGATACAATGCTACGAATATTTTTAGAGTCACTTAGAAATCTCCAGAGCTGCCTGATGACATGGAGTCTTTAGGTTTTCTTCAGTAACAAAGTGATCTAATGAGTTATCATGGGTACACTGTAAACTAGAAGCATCCCCAAAACAACGAAGCAGGCTAAAATATCACATGGCAACATTATACTTCCTGTTTGAAACAGTTTCAAAACGTAGAGCCTGATTGTGAGTAAGAATGATCTTAAGATTGTGAAAAGAATAATCTCAGAAAAGTGCAATGCAGCGCCTCGCCACTAGAGGGCAGCCACAGGTCAAAGCACAGGCCGACAGTTCAGCGCACTGTGACCACATAAAAGTCTCTGAAAATGTAGGGTCGATCTGTTTCCCTTTAATCACCTTCAGTGTCACTGCTGCAGAGTAACGTGTCGATCCGAACATTTTTATCAGCTGAAGTGCTTTCTGTCCAGTCATCATGTTCTCTGCTCACGGTCTTCCTTTGTCTCATATTGACTGTGCCGTGCTGCTGTTATGTGTCCCTGCAGAGCTGTATAACATCTGTCTGTCCCGGGCAAAAGAGAAGTGGAGGACCACGGCAGCACCTGCCCCAGAGCCAGAAACTGACGGTAGAGATGAATAGCTGTGGCTGGCTGTTGTTTATACAATTTATAAAACTGGCCTCACAAATCATTATGACAGCTGAAGGTTTTGCTGTTTTGAAAAATAGTTATGTGTGTCTTAATATTAGATGCTGGCTCGTCTGATCGGGAGTCGAGTCTGGAGCTCATCAAGCTGGACATCTCGAGAACGTTCCCCCATCTGTGCATCTTCCAGCAGGTGAAGCTCAGCCTCCCCACACAACACAACACGGACGTTTTCATTGAGGAAACGTCTCATTCAGCCTCTTTAATCCAACACATTGTTACCTTGGTAACCGTGAAGCTCAACACTCAACATTACTGTATCAGAGTCAACCTGACGCAGAGATTTCTGGGGTGTTGTGTGTGTGTGTGTGTGTGTGTGTGTATTCTTGGCCTCTTTGTTCCATTCTCTTCATTATTTCTCTGTTCATCATCAGGGCGGGCCATATCATGACGTGCTGCACAGCATTCTGGGAGCATACACTTGTTACCGGCCAGACGTTGGCTACGTAAGTCACACATGCAGCACACACACACAGTACATCCTGTTGTAATACTAACTCTTGTTGTTCTCCAAGAAAAAGTGTGTAAACACTGAGTGTTTAATGGTCGTCATGTGACCATATTAGAAAATATTTATTAATATATATTTTGAACCTGTTAAAGGTTAAAAATGACACAGCACAGACTTGGATCTCCCACGTAACTCTCACAGTCTATTACCTTAAATGAACTAAGTTTGACTGCGGTCGGTATGACTGGCAGCTTACAGTAATTGAGTTCCATCGAGTGTGAGAGTGTGTGTGTCACCGGAGGAGCTCAGCGTGGAGACGGTGTGTTTAATGCCTGCGTGATTTCCAACACGTCTCGAGATTTCAGGAGAAAAAGATGAGCACCTCACTCCACTTCACCTCTCAGCTATGTCTACACGCTGCGTCAATATGTGCTGGAACAGCGCACGTCACATAGAAATGTAGAGTTATTAGAGAGTGAGACAGTGAGAGAGAGAGAGAGAGGACTTTATCGATCCACAAAGGGAAATCACATTTATTGAATACAATAGAATAAAATACTGAGGTAGAAAAAATAAAAAATGGGACAAGGACACTTAAAAACGCAGATAGCTAATAGCTAAATATTATCAGATGGCATCATGGTGATAATGTGCAGGAATTCAACTTGTCCCACTGTCAGCTGACGTGACGTTAATATTTAAAGATGCATTTTATGAAGCAACATTTATGAATATCAAGCCTGCAGGCTTCAGTGTTCCCTCTGCTGATACGCACTGTTCAGGAAATGCGCATAAACGAGCCACAAACATCTGATCAGTGTCATTTCCCATCGTAAATAAACCTGAAATGAAGGTTTGAGACCTCGACCCGGCCTACAGTCATTGAACCGGACCAGTCAGCGTAGACCAGATGCACACAGCTGTATTAGGTAACTGGAGAAGAAGTAGGGCACTGGGGCCGAGTGGTACGAGCATCAAACTTTCCTCTGAATTTGACTTCACGTCATCAGTTCATGCTCAGCAGATACATCTCAGTATGATTGTTCCTGGATGTGACAATTAGACTGAACGAACGTCTCCACGGGGCCTGCTGGTTAGGTGTGATTTCCCAGTTAGCAGACCACATGTTTTCCTTCCATCCACCCTCCTCTTCCTTCGAGGAGAGTTTCTAGTCGTGTGACTCATCACAGGCTCCTCTGATCTGTTTGCTGTGTTTCTTTTCAGAACACCGCTACATACATGTTAAACGTTCAAATCAAACTTTGAGGTGGAAGCATTGAAAAGTGATGGCTGAGCTCTGACACTGAACGCTTCAGACCCGCGCTGTGCTCGTTGCTGTGGTTTGCTCTGCTGCTCCTCACCGCAGACCCACGCTCTTTATATTTTATAGAAATGACTGTGACTTCCTGCACTGACCCCAACCCATGAGCTGCACACACACACACACACAACCTGTGCATTCAGTGCTGTGTGCAGGTTTTCTTTGCATCCGTCTGCGTCAGCATTTCATCTCTCCTTCAAACTAAAATATTCTGTGTGTCGATATTCTAGTGTCAGTGATATGTGGTGCAAAAATCACCTTCTAGCACGTGTTAACACAGATTCAGAACCAGAAGTCAAAGTGTACGTTTCATATTAACACTTTAAGACTTGATTTTACAGTTTTTGTGTGTGTGTTTTGTGTGTGTGTAGGTGCAGGGAATGTCGTTCATCGCAGCAGTGCTCATCTTGAACCTGGACACAGCCGATGCCTTTATAGCTTTTGCCAACCTGCTCAACAAGCCCTGTCAGATGGCCTTCTTCAGAGTCGACCATAGCCTTGTCAGTGCACACACACACACACACGCCCTTACAGATTTTTATGACCAAAACTAAAAACATGCACATACATTCATTTGACATACAATACCTATAAACACACTTTTCACAGTCTTTACAGCTCAGCATTTGATACCAGATCCTATGTCTGAAAGTTCATTCTGAACTTATAACATATTCATAGAGACAGACACAGCTGCCATGAGTATTGGCACTGAATTAAAGCTTTTTATTGGACTGGAAAAATGTTAGACTCTTCGGGAAGATTGTTAAAAATCAAATTAGTACAAAAAGGTTGTCACAAAAAATACATTAAAATATTAAAATAATTATACCTTTACCATACCAGCTACTAATGATCAGTTTCATGATTGATTCATTTGTCCCTTATTTTCTAGATTGATAGTTTTGATTTGAAAATGTCCCAAAGCTCAGATCAAAATGATCAAAATTGTTTGATTTCCTTTGCGGCTCTGATTCCATTCAGTTTGTTCCAGATGTTCATAAACCTGCGACAAAATTGCGATTTGATTCTAGCCTTAAGCTCATCGCTGTTTCGAGGTGTCTGAATATTCAGCAGTGCTGCAAGAGTTTATTACAACTTCACACCGCAGAAATCAGCCGTCCGTCTCTAGTTGACTCACTGCCCCGCACGTTGAAGCTGCTGTGTTTTTGTGTGCGTGTTCCTCTGTAAGACCACAGTCTCCTCTCTCTACAGATGTTGACCTACTTTTCTGCATTTGAAGTGTTCTTTGAAGAGAATCTACCAAAGCTTTTTGCACATTTCAAGAAGAACAACTTGACCCCTGATATTTATTTAATCGACTGGTGAGTCTCGTTTTTTTTTTTTTGGTTTCCTTCAGTCTGCCTCATTTCTTCTGTTTAGAAATACTGTCAATACACTCAACACATTAAACTGTAATATCAGTCCCTTGAAAATCTCCTTGTCAACTCTCCTCTGTGATGTCATGTCACAGCTGCGGTAGTAGCTATTTCTAACAAAAGGAAAATGTGAGCAGGGCTTGTTCCCCACCTACACGCAGAGCACACTTTGTACCCCATACTGTTAAAAAGGTGTTACGTGTCGCTCTCTGAAAACATGACACCTTGGTCACACGAACCCGCCACAGAGTCAGCGTCCGGTGTTTTTCTGAGAACTCAGCACGGGGCTGTTAGTGTGGCTGGTGGTCTGTGTGATCACCTCTAAACACCATTGTTTACTTCACCTCTCACTTATATCACTCACACTGCACCCAGCATGTAAAGGACAACATGCCAGTATTCATCCACTGCTGACATTCATAACAATTAGAATTTAACATTTAATATCGTGAGGTTTATTTATTTTTTTAAATGAGAAAGTTTTTGGTTAAAATGAAACACGATGGAGCAGCTAAAGAGCCAAATATTTCAGCTAAAGAAACAAATTTGGAGACCAGCTTCTGAACCGGGTTCTGAGCCGCAGCGGGGCCGGTGGGACTTGATATATTGACTCCAGCAGGCTGGAAGTCAGAAACAGTGTAGAGAAGCAGGTCAATTTTCAAAATAAAACACCCAAATTTAACAGCAGCCAAACTGGAATACAGTTTAACTCCATAGCATTTTCACACAGACATATTTAGGTGCACGTAATCCAGAAAAACAAAGCCCAGCAGGTAAAACTCCTCTGAAACTCTCCTGGTGAGGTTTTGGCTTTACATTCATCAGGTGGACACAAACACAACTTTAACTATCACCAAAGTGACATCACGTGAGTGATTTGTTCACAGCTCGTCGTATCCGCCGTAGCTTCAAAAGAGAAGCTAGGGCAGATACGATGACTTATCTCTCAGGACGGGTTTTGTGGCAGCCACCACATCCTGGGGGAAAGTATTCATCCAATCAGCTAGCTGATATTATAACTTTTTTAGTATTCAAATTCATATTTTCTATTTTGTCACGGTAGAGTGAGGATTTGACCACGTCATCTTAAATCTAACCCAAAAAAGCATCTTAAACCCTAAATGTTTGCGCTAAGGGACACTAAGAACTGCTCCTCTATCTCCCTCCGTCCCTCCAGGATCTTCACTCTGTACAGTAAGTCGCTGCCGTTGGACCTGGCGTGTCGGGTGTGGGACGTGTTCTGCAGAGACAGCGAGGAGTTCCTGTTCCGCACGGCGCTGGGCCTTCTGCGTCTCTACCAGGACGTCCTGACGTGCATGGACTTCATCCACATGGCTCAGTTCCTCACCCGTCTGCCCGACCTAATCCCCGCCGAGCAGCTCTTCCAGCACATCTCTGCCGTTCACATGACCAGCCGCAACAGGAAATGGGCACAGGTAAAGGGTGGTGCGGCTTTGTATTTTTACGGTGTTTGATTGGTGCTGCTCCTCCTCACATCTTTTTTTTTTTTTTTAACCGCTCCCTCTCTTCTTCAGGTCCTGCAGGCGTTACAGAAAGATCCGGAGCGGGGCAGCCCGGTGCTGAAGCGCTGAGCTGAGATTGGAGGATTACACGCTAAGACTCAACCAGAAAGAACTGGACTCAACGGGACATATTTGGTTGTAGCCGCTGTGATAAAACCTCTTCTCCAGAGCTCTGCTCTAACAGGAACCAGGATCCTGCGCGGGGGAGGAGGAGGACGTGGGGGAGGAGATCTCTCAGTGATGAGGGAGGGGTGTGAATGAAAAAATGAAAAATTACGAGGCCTTATATATCTCCCACCACCCCTCCTCTGCTCAGAGGCCCGGGAAAGTGCAAAGTGTAGCTGGCAGAGGCTGAAGAATGTATCACACACTCCCACACACTCGTCCACCCACCAGGTCTCCAAAGACCAGAGGAAACCACAGAGATACCAGTCACTGCTCACATCCTCCTCCACCTCAAAGTCTCTGCTGTCTTTCAGGCTACAGTTCCACTCTTTACATTCGGCGTGCGACACATGACAAAAATAAGTCAGGGAAAGTAGGCGTCAGATCTGTAAAATGTGAATTATGTGTCTCTCTGAGTCTCATCTCTTTGTTTCTGCACCAACTTTATTCATTCCTTCACGTCACAGTTAGCTGATTTTTGTCTTTTCATTTACCTGAACCATTCCATGAAGTCTTGATGAGTTATAATCCATGAAAAGTGCACATGACCTCCACGCTGCAGGTGAAATGCCTGAAGACAAATCCGGTACCTCTCGGGGTACCAACGTTGTTACACTGAATGAATAGTTTTGAAGCTGCCTGTAAACTATGTTTTACAGAATATTTATGTCGATGAAACTGGACTAAATAACGAGGTGACGTGTTGTTGTCCAGCGTCAGACGTGGGACGCCACGCTGAGATGTTTGAGTTGCATTTCAGCTTGTCAGTTGTTTTTGATTCCTCATGTCTTGGTGTGATGTCTTTAAAAAAATATATTTATTTCATATTTATCTAAAAAGACAACAATAGGACGTGCAACAGGACTTGTTCCGGTCAAATGAAGGGTTGATGCTGGTTGTCTCCTCCAACCTGAACTCCTACATACTCACTTTGAGCAACGCGTAAACAGAGACGACCGTTGTGACCCTGCACCTGAAGGATTAAATGTCCACGGAAGGCAGATTAAGGCTGCAACATCTGATATCTTCCTGACAACTACTGCTTTTAAACATTTCAGTAATTGATGAATTGATAGAAGCTAAAGGCTCTAACCTGAAGGCCCTCACACAGCAGCTACAGATCACTGTGCAGCCATTGTCAAATATCTTTGGCTGTAGTTTCTATGGTGTCTGTTCCTTTTTAAAAACATCCGTCCAGCTGGTTGTTCAGCCCTGGGAATCAGTGATTTCACCTGTTTGGAACTCTATACGTCTGCTGTTAACACAAGCAGCAGGCTCAAGCTGACGCCAGAGCAAGCAAAACAACCTTTTGGCTCCTTTCCATTTGGTGAATTCGAATCCCCGTTTCACCAGGCCCGACAGGTGTCCTTCCCCCGGGGCTCTGCGGCTGCTGTTCTCTGAGGTAGTCGTTTTGTCAGCTGACGCTGCGTTCACACTGTGGTCGATGTGTTATTCCACCCTGACCAGTCGTGGGTGGGGACGGCACTCACATCTCGTTTCAGTACCTGCACTGTTTTGATGAGTTTATCGCAGGAGAAAGTAGAAACATTTGAAGTAACATTTTACTGTTGACCCCGCACTGGAATACAACAGTTTAAGTCTTTTTTTAAAAAATTTTGTTTTGCCAGTTTTGCACAGACCTGCTCATCACGAGTTGTGTAGAAATAGTTTCTCCATCAACAAGTCTTAAAACAAAAGAAACAGTAACTGTCGTGTCATTGGTTGTGAAGCTGCTTCCTCTGGTGTTGCGTGCTACTGATTCTGTGTGTCATCGACTTCATTCTGTGCCCGTCTTTGTTCACACTCGACCTTCTTAAATGCCTTTTTTTTTGTTGTTGTTGTTTTTAAAGAACAATGGACCACAGCTTGGAGTGCAGCTCATGCTCTGAGCTCTAAAAACAGGAAGCGCCTTTCATTTGTAAATCGTCTCATCTGACAGACATTGCACCGTCTCGGCAGCACGCTGCAGACTTTCTGATCACTCTCCTCGATGCACTCCCACCCCCCACACATCCACTCACCCAGCGTGGTGACACACCACAGGACTGCAATAAAGCTTTTTGCACGTTCATGTAAAGCCGTTGAGTTGTGCCTCGCATTTTCACTTTGTCATCGCTCACAGGTTTAAACGGGTTGTCAGTTCCCCATCCTTTATTATTATTATTATGTCTTTGTGCTTAAGTACAGTAGTGACCAGCTGACAATACAAGCTGAAGTTTGTGCGTGCGTGTGTGTGTGTGTGTGTGTGTGTTTTCATGTGTCTATGTGGCATTTCCTGAATGAGACCTATTAGTTACTAATTACTTGTTACATTAAAGGCTGCCCTTCGTATGAATCGACTCCCAGCTCTATCAACACTACCTGCTCCCCGGTGTCACGTTGGCAGCGCTGTATGATCCACAGTGATAAAAAAAAAAAACAATGAATGAAGCTCAATTTGAATTAAAAAGTGTAATATTCTGTTTGATTTGCTGGATATCTGTCATTTCTTGGCTTCTGTTTGGTTTTTTTTTGGTTTTTTTCTTCGTCAAGAGACCCGTGTACTGTAGAGGACTGATGGACATCCATTGAGACAGCAGAGGGTTACCATGCAGCTGTATCTCACTTGAAGTGTATATAAACAATGGTTTTATTAAAATAAAGAGCTGTACATATTCAACCACGAGCACATTGCTGTGTCTTTGTTTGTACATTTAATGGAACCTGATGTATGAACTTCAGCTTACAGATGGAAAAGGCAGAACGTGTCATGGCTTAATAGATCACAGTAGTTTCTATTCATTTTTAACACATTTCACTGACCTCATGAAGCTCGTCCACAGTGGTAGCCAGGTCTTGGGTAATAACAGGATAATATCTAGTTAGATTCATATTGTAGTTCATTGTAATTAAGTGTTTGTGGTAGTCACGTGAGTTGTAGTTGTGACAGAAAGGCCTGGATCTAGTATTGCTAACATCGGGAGTGGAAAACTATTGATGAGTGAGGTGTAAATACCTTATCCGTGACTGGTCTTCAGCCCTGCCTTCTCTTCCCGTAGGAGGTCGAAGAAGAGTGGCCATTGTTCCCTTTCCCTCGAGAGACTATAAACCTTAATTATTATAAAATGTTTTGTTGAATTTAGTAATTCGGGAGCCATTTTTACATTAAACGGTAAATAGGGTAAACCCAGGTGATATTAATTAAGGCCCTGTTCTGTCCAGGTCAAACAGAGTCAGGGTGCTGCTCGTGTGCATGTTGCGTCACCGGAAAGTCTCTGCTGCACTAAATGGAACGGAACCTTAATTAGCCTCACTGGAATCACCTGCATCAGTTTCATGTGAAAATGGCCGCTCATCTCTATTTTTGGCTTCCACCAGCGTCTGAGAAACATATTTGGCTAATTAGCAGCTTAAGGCTACAGGTAGGATACAGCAGGTTAGCATCTTTGGTCTAATATGGCTGTGTGCTGTGCTGTTTATGAGGCTGAACAAAAATGTTTTGTCGTCAAAGTTTTGGACTGTAAAACCAAAACAATGAGCTGAAAGAGGCAAAAAAAAGAGTCTGGAGTCCAGTGTTAACTCTCTGTAGGTCATTTTTTATCAATTGCTAATATAAAAATATTGATTAGTGCAGACTTAATCTAAATGTAACAATGTGTAGAATGTCTATGTATCTAATATCTATGTTTTATCTACACCTTTCCTCGCAGTGATTATTGCTAAAACTCAATGTGGCAATCCACAACCCCCAACTCTGCTGACAAAGTCCAGTTCAGTTTTAACATGGTGTACAAACCAGCTGTGAAACAGCTGTATGAGGTCCTCTGTGGTTCAGACATTGACCAAGTGAAGCTAAACCAAAAACAGACCTCAAATGTGGTCTTTCTTTTATATTTTATCATGACTTAACGCTTTGTCGGGGCTGTAGAAATTTTGTCACTGTCATGCTTTGAGCTACATCTCAAAGTTCTAACCACAGCTGCATTTCCTGCAATCTTACCACTCAACCTTCAAAAAAAAAAAAAAAAAAAAAGCAAATGGAAAGTTTTTCTCAAGCAGCTTCAGTCCCCTTGAAACCACAAACCAAACACACCTACACACACACACACACACACACACACACACACACACAACCCTCTTTTTTTTTTTTTTTTTGTGCATTTTTGATCTTGATAAATGCAACACTGCACCACCTTTTGTTTAGATTGTCTAAACAGGCAGGTAGAGAGCAGTTGTGTTATTAATCTCCAGTCGAGTCATCATGAAGACCAGTCACATCCTTCTGCTATGCATCGTGGGAGCCACGCTGCTGTCTTCAGTGATCTGCAACAGTAAGATAACCTCACAATCTATATTTATTTGACTTTATTTCAGTCACTCTTCAGAGCACTCTGATAACACATCACTCTCTTTTTTTTTTTTTTTCAGGTGGAATCGGCCCCGATGACTGCTGCTTCGAATTGTACCCGAGAAGAATGAAGAAAACCCTCTTCAAGTCATATTATGTGTCTGATCACCGCTGCTCCAAGGCTGCAGTCATGTAAGTACTGAAACCTGAGTTTAGTTCAATACAATCACCTAAATAAATATGGCAAGTATTAATCACTGTGACTATGACTTCATAAATCATCTGCATAACACTTTTTCTATTTGTTTCTCATTAGATATAAAGCATATTGTATGAATATTGAATTGAATTCATGTATGTTTATACAGTAAATTCTAATTTTAGTCTACTTTTTTTTTAAAACCTTGACCTGCCGACACTCATAAAGACTTTAATGTTTTCATCTCTTTCTTTCAGTCTGGTTACACAAAAGTCTCGTCACATCTGTGCAGATCCGTCTCTCACCTGGGTCGACGGCATCATGAAATATTTGGACGAGAAGTCCTTTTAATCCGACTGCCCACCCTTTAAAGTCACTGCGACTTTTGTTGCTTTATCACATAACATACTATGAAACGCATGCTACAATGCGGCTTATCACTCTGATATTAATGTGCAAAATCTGCTCTCAGTAATTAAAGGTTAAATCTTTCTTTTTTTTGTAATTTCTTTTGAATGCTTTGTATTATCCACAACATCATACAGTAAAAAATCAGTCTGAGAACTTTTCTTGTCTCGTCTCAGTTTTTTTCTAAGCCAGAAAAATGTCAAGCTTTTGGTTTGTACACGCCTTAATCAGTCTTTGTCCAAAATATCAAATAAATAAATAAAATAAAAATATTAAAATAGTCAAAGGACATGTTTGTGGAAACAGTGGCTGAGTTTCAAACCTTTGGGTGGGTGTTTCCTATGATGTCAGTTGACATCGCTAGGCGATGCATTGCATTGCTAGATTAAAATCCGGTATATTGCCAAGTAGGTTTTCACATACGGAGTTTGTCATGGTTTGTGGTTTGTCGTGTTTTTAGTGTGTAACAAACATTAAGTAAAAAATCTCAGAATACAAGGAAGACAAAAAATAATAATAATTAAATAAGATCACACTGTACGCTAACAGTGTTAATTCAAGCTGATCTTTCCATTCCCCCCAGTGTTAGCCGTCAGTCATGAACCGTTTAAGCTGTCAGTCTCTGAAAAACATTCAGTGTTTGGGAGGAGTGCTGTGTCCTAATTAAAAAGGGCAGGCTAATGTGGATAGCTTATAGTCAACGTTTCTTTTTAGTCTTGTTATTTATAACAGTTAGTGCTCTCTCTCTCACGCTCAAGAACTTCTGTTAGACTTTAACAGGTAGCAGTACGGTTGGTTTTGAGGTTAAGTGGTTCAATGTAGATCTTTGCACACACACAACAACAGCATTTAAAGTGATATTTCATTTTGCTCCCACACAGTGTGCCCGTGGCTGGTTCATTACAGACTAAAGTTTAATCAGTAGACAGTCGATGGAGGGTCTAAACACATGGTGTTGTGGTGTTGTACACAGTGCAAGTTGTTAGTGTGGGCTATATAAATATCATTTGACTTGACCCGAGATAGAAACATGCAGTGGACTGTCCAGGTCATCGTGGTTCTCCTGAACGTTGCATGGATTTTTTTCTTTTTACAGCCGGATCCTTTCTCAGGTAAGACACTTAATATTAGTTCATCATAACTTCACAGTATAGTATTTGCACCTTTATAGCTTCATGTGTTGGTCATCTTGAGTTGGTTTGTGTTAATTTTCAGTGTCCGTACAGAGAAGAAGCTCTGAGCGCTCTGATGAGGAGATGCTGTTTAGACAGTTTTGTATTCAGCCTCATCCTGACATGAACTGGACTCCGACTGTACATTCAGCCAACCTCACCTCTAATAAAACCAGCAGCACCAACACGACAGCTGAAGGTAAGTCTGTCTTTCATGATTTTCGTTTGTTTTGCAGTCCGACACATTACTCTATGATCACATTAAAGAAGAAAAATGAAGACGTAGCTGTGTCGTATACTAGTCTTGTACTGTGAAAGATGACTGAGACTTGTTCTGCACATTAAAACTCTTAATACTACATAATACATCAGGGATGGGCGATACTACTTTATTTCAATTCAATGATTATTACTGTTGGTTACCATTTTTTACATTTTAATATTAATAGTTAACTGGACGTTTGACTGACTTCACAAAGCCACAGGATGTGCTGACATTTCTTAGTTAGCAGTATTTGTGTATCCAAATTCCAAAAGAGAGCTTCTCAGTGAAATGTACTGTCAGCTGTGTTTGATGTGATGACATTTGCCTGTACTGTAATTTACTGACTAATATCCACATGCATGTTTATGTCTACAGAAAAAACAGAGCTCTCTTTGAATGAAGTTCACGTCATCAATAAGACTGAAACTCAGCATGACTGCAACAACTGCAACGAGTTCAGACCTCCAGCGCAAGGTTATAAACCTGTAATGTAAGCGACATTGTTTCTTTTTTTAATCAGCGCAGTAAAATATTAATTACAGTGTAACAGCAGTATTATCATCATAATGTCACCAGATGTGGAAACCTTCTTTTCTGTCTTTGATTCACTTGTTTCGTAAGTTCTGGATGTTACCTGCACAGTGTATAATAATAAAATGATAAAAAACAGTATGTTGCATCAGCACTCTGTACGATATGCTGTGACTGATAACCTTTAAAATCAAAGTGTTATAATTACACATTTGTATCGCACAAAGAAATGAGCGATTTACAATCATTTTACACATTTGCATTTTACAATCCAGTCTAATATTTACATGTGTTCTATACTTGCATATGTTAGAGACTGGGATGACACAACTGCAGCTCCTTCTACTGCACAGAGACTGACATCCTCAGAGGTTACTACAGCCTCTGGCTTCATTTCCAGCAGCAGCTCAGAAGCTGCTCATGTTACAGTGAGCCGGCAGTCGAAACCTCCTGACAACAAGTACCCAACATGTTCTTCTAGTATGAGTGAGTTGAATGACATCCAGACTTCACAGCCGTCAGACATTGACCTAAGATCCCCTTCACCAGGAAGCACAGCTCAGCAAATGTAAGTAAAAGTTGACTATTATATTCATGTGTTCTATTATTGTTGTTTGTACTTTTGTACATATTGACGCATCTACGATAATGCATCATAAAGTTGTATTGCTGGTGTTTTTAAAAAGAATTTATGCTGCATCCTAAGTGATTATTACTTAAGAAGACAAAATGTAGAGTATTAAATGAATTATGTTTCTGTTTTAACAATGAAACCTTAAGATATGAAACCTATATGATATATTTAAAGTAAGAAAATACAAAATACATTTTGTCAATAATTGAATTGAGCCCTTTATGTAGGACTATGCTGGAAATGTTGCTATACGTTTATTTTCTTCCATTTAATGGAAGAAAATAAATGGAAATGGAAGAAATGGAAGAAAATAAACGTGTAAATGTATTTTGTATTTTCTTACTTTAAATATATCATATTACGAGTAATCTTCTTGATGGTGTGTATAGGTATACATGATGTGACTTTTTCATACATACCATGTGTGACCTCTGTGAAATGTGTCCTGTATGTAAATGTACCCTGTATCTCCTGACCTTCTTGGAGCCTAAACCTATTTTCCCAAAAGTGATAAAAAGCAGCGCTCTGTACGACATGCTGTGACTCATGCTAACCTTTAGTGAAAAGGCTAAGTGTTATAATTACACCTTTGTACTGTGTAAAGAAGATGATCAGAGCGGAGTGACACAAATTATAAAACAATGTATTAGTTTTGCTTGTTTTGATCCATTGACAAACCAGGTGGTGTCAATGGTGTGTTCAAACTATAGGGGGATCACACTTCTCAGCCTTCCTGGGAAGGTCTTTTCGGGGGTCCTGGAGAGGAGGGTCCGCAAGATTGTCAAACCTCGGATTCAGGAGGAGCAGTGTGGTTTTCGTCCTGGTCGTGGAACTGTGGACCAGCTCTATACCCTTAGCACGGTCCTGGAGGGTGCATGGGAGTTTGCCCAACCAGTCTACATGTGCTTTGTGGACTTGGAGAAGGCATTCGACCGTGTCCCCCGGGAAACCCTGTGGGGGGGTGCTCCGGGAGTATGGGGTCCCGGACCCGTTAATACGGGCTGTCCGGTCCCTGTACTCTCGGTGTCAGAGCTTGGTCCGCATCGCCGGCAGTAAGTCGGACTTGTTTCCTGTGAGAGTTGGACTCCGCCAGGGCTGCCCTAGGGGCTAGGGTTCGGTGGCCTCAGGATTGGGTCGCTGCTTTTTGCGGATGACCTGGTCCTGTTGGCTTCATCGGATGGCTGGGATGAAAATCAGCACCTCTAGATCTGAGGCCATGGTTCTCAGCCGGAAAAGGGTGGAGTGCAGTCTCCAGGTCAGGGTTGAGATCCTGCCTCAAGTGGAGGAGTTCAGGTGCAGCTTCTGCAGTGATGCGGACTCTGCGCCGGTCCGTCGTGGTGAAGAGGGAGCTGAGCCGAAAGGCGAAGCTCTCGATGGACGGTCGTTCCAAACAGAAATATACAAGAAACAAACTGCTTCTGGATAACAGCAGAAAAAATAAAACAGATGATTTTTTTCTGTAAATGTTTCACACAGAGGAATGTACGGAGCGCTGATGTCTGGCTGATGTGATGTATGACTAACATAACTCTTTATATGAAGGAATATTTGAATGTTTTCAAATGTTTTACAATCCAGTCTAATATTGTATTTATGTACTGTATGTATCTATCTTGCATATGTTAGAGACTGGGATGACACAACTGCAGCTCCTTCTGCTGCACAGAGACTGACATCCTCAGAGGTTACTACAGCCTCTGGCTTCATTTCCAGCAGCAGCTCAGAAGCTGCTCATGTTACAGTGACCCGGTCGAAACCTCCTGACAACAAGCACCCAACACGTTCTTCTGGTATGAGTGAGTTGATGCCCTCAACATTTTTTAACTGTCTCCATCAGAAAGTTTGATGAAAAAGTGTTTTAGTCATTTGCAGCTTCATTATAAGCCTTTACTGTACAGTGCTGAGAGTGCTTCAAACATGTTTTGACTTCTGATGGCATTTTATGAAACTTAAGAAATAATGTTTTATTTTTTAAGGGTTCTCCTGCTGCAGATTATACAACAAGCAAAGGATTCCTTTTAGCATGATAATAGTATACACTATACAGACAAAGCATGTGTGTTCGATTGACACTGTTATGTAAGTACAAGCTATATTTTAGCTTATTGGTATGGATATGTTACAGTGACCCGGCACTTGAAACCTCCTGTTCAAGTAAAAGACAACAAGGCCCGAACACGTTTTTCTGGTATGAGTGAGTTGATGCCCTCAACATTTTTTAACTGTCTCCATCAGAAAGTTTGATGAAAAAGTGTTTTAGTCATTTGCAGCTTCATTATAAGTCTTTACTGTACAGTGCTGAGAGTGCTTCAAACATGTTTTGACTTCTGATGGTATTTTATGAAACTTAAGAAATAATGTTTTATTTTTTAAGTGTACGGCTGCTGCATATCATACATCAAGAAAAGGATTCCAATTAACATGATAAGAGGATACACTATACAGACGACAAATTATGTGTGTCCGATTGACGCTGTTATGTAAGTACAACATATATTTTAGCTTATTGGTATGGATATACAGACTTTGTCATAGATGAATCTTGATTCCTCTAAAACACAAATGTGATGAATCGATAATAATACACATTCATAAATAATATGATATATAATATTTAAATAATAATAAATAACATTTTCTCTCCACAGTTTTCACACAAAGAACAACCACATCTGTGCTGATCCACGGCACCGTTGGGTCATATATGCAGTGAATAGAATCCGTCTTAGAGCACAGATTGTGCACACCCGTGAGGTGCAGTAGTTCAGTCTTAGGGATTTTGCTTGGGAACCGGAGAGTGGTTGATCCAGCATGGACCAAAGTCATTTGATCATTTGCCTTTAAAAGCTTTTTTACAGTATCATTTTTATTAACTCCCTCATACACATCTAAACAAATCAAACATTAAAACAAACAACATATTTCTCATGTGTTTCTAACAAATGTGTTGCGCACAGGTTTTTCTTCTTTCAGGCCTCACATTGACTTCATACAGTTTTCATTTACTTATCATGAGAAATAAGAAAATATTGATTACATAATACTCTTATGTCATAGACTAGTGTGCTGAGACCCGTATGTGAAGTGTGTGAGTGTGTAGTGTAGACCCTGGAAACGTACATGTCTCATGGATTTTTATAATTCTGCTACTGATATCTGTTACATATTTCTTATTGATTGCTCCCCTTAATTGCACACTGATGATACTTACAGCTGAATTAAATATGATTTCTTTCATTTTAGTACAAGTTTGTGATTCATTTAGCCTTTTCTCATTTTTTAAAATAAATTTCATGGGGCGGCACGGTGGTGCAGTGGTTAGCACTGTCGCCTCACAGTGGGACGGTCCCTGGTTTGAACCTCTGCTGTGGCCTGTCTTTAAGGAGTTTGCATGTTCTCCCCATGTCTGTGTGGGTTCTCTCCAGGTACTCTGGCTTCCTCCCACAGTCCAAAGACATGAACCTTAATAGGTTAATTGTGACTCTAAATTTCCTGTAGGTGTGAATGGTTGTCTCTATGTGTCTTGCAATGAGCTGCCCACTATATGTATGTATATTTCATATTACTTCTATGTTTGTAAATGTTTTTTATCAGTTATGCTGTATATTCTCTTTCTCAGTATTACATTTCTTTCATCTGTGTTTTGTCTTTTAAGTGCGACCTCATGTCTGAAACTCAGTTAAAGGGTAGCCACAGCTTGGGGTGTCGTTTAGCAGTCAGTGCTAAATCTGCTTTTTTTAAAAATAAAAAATAAAATCTGAAGCAGTGTTGTCTTTTCCCTCCTTTTCTCCTCAGAGTACACCAGAATGCCTCATTTATGGATGGGAGGTTGCTGGGCAGAGGTAGCTGCTGGTGTGTGTCACAACCGGCATCAATGCAGGTTATCTTTAAACAACCAGAGGAACAGCCGTGCAACCTCAGCTTCAGGCCTCTTTAATCCCACAGATGAAGCTCCCTGCTGCACACTGGAGCACGCTGCACACCGCCGCTTTCATTTAGACAGAGGGACAATGATTGGCAGAGCGTATGGGTAGTAATAAAACCCTGAAAAACAGGAAAACATCCTTTCACAGCAAGGCACCTAAACATATCATGCAACTAAATGGTTTTATAATCCCCCCAGTGTGAACACCAAACAAACAGTGTGAACTCCTATATGTTTGCTGTCATACACAGCAACTGCAGTCTTCACAAAGTTTGTATAGAAGCACACTGTCTCTACCTGTGTATGTGACAGAGTAATAAGATGGCAGGGGGTGGCAATAAAGCAAATTCAGTTTGTGTTACTTTATTTATTTTTATATATATAACTTTTTCTCGTTAAACCTGGCTTTAAGATTGAGGGTCAAGGTTGAATTTACGTGCAGAGAGAGACGCATCATTATTATGAGAGCAAACAGCCTAAATAAGTTCCTACTGACAAAAGAAAAAATGCATGTACTTTCACTATTCATTCACATATTCATTTCACTATTTTTAAAGTCATTTACAGATGCATTCAGAAAGCTTACATATTAATCTTACAATATACGGAGTAGAAATTGGTATTTTGTGTGATCAGAGTGTCAGAGTGCAATGCCACGTTATATTGTCGGTGGCTGCCTTTTATTTCCTGCCGCTGAAATGAGCAGGGCTTACTATTCATTCAGTCAGAGGTGATCAAAGTTCGCTCCGCCTGGAGTCCGTTCCTGGGAGAATTCACGTGGTTCTGAGAATCACTCGCTCGTTCAGTTGGCCACACCCACCGTGACACACACCGAGTCAACACGCGACTGCAGGCCGACTGAGCTCGTCCAAATCTCTGCTTTCTACGGTAAGTTTCGCTCGATATAACTGTCTCTTTTCCAGAGATATTAGCGGTTTTTTTCTTTTTTCGTTTTGTAGTTGACTTTGGCTGCTAGCCAGCTAGCTGGGCTGGCTAGCTGGCCCTGGCCAACACCGCGCTGGTCCCGAGTTTAGCTAACTTTAGTTCCTCAAATGATTCAAAGTGTCTGTAAAGGATTTTTGAGGCTTTTTGAGTAACAGGAATGTATTGAAAAGATTGTACACCACACGAGTGTAGTGTGACAACACAAGGGCGTAACTTTGGGTTAAACATTGGGGGGGGGTCACACGCAGGGCCGTTGCAGGATTTCAAAACTGCTGGGGTCGGTGATGCGCGGGCTAAAAATCTTTCAATTTTTGAATGATTGGGGGTGCATTACACGTCACACAAGAGATCTATATTGCTGAAATTACTTTAATTACTTAAATAACTTGGCAAAACGTGGCAAGAGTAGGTTAAACTTGGTTTGATCTGGCAAAAGCAATGAGGGAAAAAAGACACTCTCTAACCATGTACGCACATTAACCATCCCTGCACAAATAAATCTGTGGGGAAAAAATCCATATACACAGTGGTGCAACTACTGATTCTTGGATTGGTATATGCAACTGGGGCATTAGTGGAGTTGAAGAAGCCAAATGCTGTTTTTATCTATGTATTCATGGCTGCCAGTTATATAGCCAATTTTTCCAAACATCACTTTTGCTAGTGCTAGCTTTATTATTTTTCCGTGGTGCGATTAAGGTATGAGCGTGCCACCGCTGCCTCTTACCAGCAACTTCGCCACACTGACCGCAAATAGTTAATGTACTGGAGAGAAACCGGGTTGGGTAAGACCAAGTATTTGGCAGGGGGGGGACTACATTACCAGATGATTAGAGATGCTACGGTTTTTATGGTAAATACAGTTAATAAGGAAACAAATCAACAAATTGTTCATGCAAAATAATTAATACATTTATTAATCCGAATGATGTGATTATATTGGGGGGGTTATATTGGTTGGATCTGATAATTGGGGGGGGGGGTCATGACCCCCCTATCCCCCGTGTAAATTACGCCTATGTGACAACATAACGCATGTGCAAGGCTTGTAAAGAGGCTTCCATTGTGTTTGCTAGTGTTGGGTTAAATGTGTGGTTTACAGGGTTAACTTGTTCACTAGTTTTTCTTTTTATTTCGATATTCAACTTGCTTTCTGTTCCAGTTCAGTTTTAGTTCCTTCAACAAGCGATGAAGCAGTTTTAGTTTAGTTTTTATCTGGTCTCAGGTTTTAGGAGAAAGCCTCTATCAGACCTCTGAAGATGAGCTTTTTCCCTTTGAGTTGCATCCCATAATGTTCCCATCAGTCCTCATCATTTCATTCACTCTCATCTACCTGTGCTCGTACTCTGACTTGTACCATATTGAGCTGTGGCCTTTTTCTTCCTGCAAAATATTGTAGTTTTTATTTAGTTCTCATTTTTATTTCCTGTTTACTAAATCATTTTTTCACTGCTAGTTTTAGTTTTAGTTAACATAAATGAAATTTTCGGTTTGTGGAGGAGTGACCTGTCTCTTTTCAGGAGGCTCCCTGAAGAGTGGGACTCTGAGATGGCCGCCGTCCTTCTGCTGCTTCACCTCTCGCCTCCAACAGTTAAAGTTAAGAAGGCCGGCAAGATGAGTGCACCGGAGCTGCTCGGCGTCTGATCAAGCCGATGAAGGTATTTTCTTAGGACTGTACATCACTGATGCAAGGTTCTCATGTCAGCTGATGTAAGATTTTCAGGAGCCAGTATGGCAGGGTAATTGGAGGGGAACAGTTAAATAGTGTTTAAAAAGTCATCCATCCACTCATCACACAAAATATATTAATGTTGTGCACATTCATAGATCCATCGCTGAGTGGATAACTTGTGTACATCATCTATCAAATATGAATTCATCAAGTTGTGTGTTGCACACATCCACTCATACAGTCAGTCACACAAGAATTAAAATGACTTTAATAAAAAAAAAAAATTCTCTCTCACTCACACACACACACACACACACACACTCTCAGGTGGGGTCAAGCATGGAGACCTTCCTTAAAGAAGCTGGCCCTTCTTGGTGTTGGAGAAAGAAGCCACAGCATCCAGGGTTTCTACATCATCCTGGACCAGAAGGCCATTCCCTGCAGGACGCAGACCCCAGTTGCTGCCTTTGAGCTCTTCAAGGCGCATTATGTTTTTGCCGTGTTGTATGATGATGCGCTGTCCAGCTTCTTCATCTTCATCCAAACCACTGTGTATGGCATCGACGTCAGCAAAGTGAAAGAGAGTTCTCGGGTAAAAGAAATCAGAGCAAGGCTTCTTCACTGTGAAGTTTGAAGACTGATACATTTTGACCAGAAATGTACACGTTACATTTGCAAGCTACACCACACCAGTTGTCCAGTGTCATTTAGACATTTGAGGTTTGAGCATGGATTGTATCCTGTAAGGTCTCTGCGTTTGAACTGTGGACAGCCTGGATGTTCACTTGTTTCTTGTACATGTTCTGGTTACTAATGTCACCTATCCCGAGCACATAAAGACTGTCTTGAATTTGAATTTGACACCAGTTGATGTGGATCCTCCTGTGAGGGTCACTACACATCTTCCAGTTGAAAAGAAGAATATACTGGACATGTGCAGCTCTGTTATTGCTCAGGTTCAAGCCTCAGGTGTTCCAGAGAATACTGTGCAGTGTTTAGTTGACTCATTGGAGGAACTGGTTAATGACATCCATGCTCACATAAAGGAAGCTGTTGTTAATTGTTTGTCTTCTGATGCATCTAGGGAAACTTTGGAGAGAGTTGTTTTGATCAACTAGAGAACCCATTTTCATGTCTTAACACAGAATCTAAAAGGATGAGGCATGTTGAAAAGAAATGGATTATAGTAGAAGCTGTGGAGCATGTTCTGGGTGTCCGCTTTGATGTAAGAAGAGAAAGAATTACAGGCACAGACAGGCAATGTAAGTACCTATCCCAGGGTCTCTCTCATCTATGTTTAGTAACAGGGAACTCTCTAACAGTTTCCAAGAAGCAAAACCATACCAGGAGGGATTTTACAGAGATAGAAGTGATGGGTCCTACTTTAAAAATCATAGTTTATCTTCTCAGCAAGAACCCGCTCTTCAGATTCAGCTCTACTATGACGATTTTGAAACTGCCAATGCATTGGGCTCAAAAAAGGGAGTGCACGAACTTGGATGTGTTTATTTTGTTTTTTCAGAAATTTATCACCAAAGCTCAATTCTGTGTTAATGAATGTTCATCTTGTCGCTCTCTCTTCTTAAGAACTATGAGTTTGAGCCAAGCCACTTTGAACCCGAATCGTTCAGTGCGACGTACTGCTGTAAGTTATGTTTAACTGATAAAAGTGAATATCAGTCAGTTCTCAGTGAAGATCAGTCAGGTTTAACTCTACGTTCCAAAGACCTTCATGTTGAGCATGTTTGTGTCATCCAGGAAAATCCTTCTTTGAAATCAACATTTGGTGTCAAACAAGACTGTCCACTCAATTCCCTCCAGTTTTTTCCAATTATGCTGTAGGCATAATGCATGACCTGCTAGAAGGAGTGGTGCAATATGACTTACAGCTTGTGTTTCAGCATTTGTACACTCGTACACATTTGGTGCATGTGATTTGAAGGAAAATATAATTTCATAATTTCTCCAAGAAATCTGTTAAAAACTTAAAAAAACAAAAAAATATTGCAAAGACTAATTTTGAGAACTTTTATTTCCAAATTTACAGTTTGGTCTGAATCCTGGTCAGCAGTATCGAGGGTGGAGAGGTGCTGAATGAAGCTTTTGATGTGTTGTCACTTTCCACCACTTCCTGGGTCAAAAACTATGGAACAGAGTATCAAGTTGGGAGGTATGTGGTTACAACAGGATCGACAGTATAATTGTTAAAGACATCAATGTCTATCTTTTGATTTGTAAAGTCTTGAATATTTTTTTGGTGATTATTTAAATGCATTTGGTATCGAGGAGAAACACAAGGTCTTCATGTAATCTGTGTAAATGACCTGGTGTATTACAGACCTTGTGATGGGCAATTTTCATGTGACACAGATGACCAAGTGTACCTTGTTCCATACTGTAATTATGAATCCAGCCGGACTGTTATTTGTTAATGTGGTGTGGTGGCCATTTAATGAGACTATTTTTATTTATTTCTTTATTTTTGCCTTGTGTATTTTTTGTGATAGGTTTGTCAGGTGGTTGTGGTGGTTTAGGGGGGTTGGTCACAGTCAGTGTAGCATTTTATTAAAATGACACTAGTGTACTATGGACACTACACAGATTAGCTAGTGTTCATTTTGTGTTGAAATAACTATAGCTGAGTGTGAAAACATTAACACTAGTGTTAGTGTTTTTTTGCTGTGTGTTGTGTTCCCTTTGCGCACTGCTTGTGGGTGATCGTATCCGGAGGACAAAGCTGCATAGTGCAGAAACAGACATATGAGCCACAAATGACAGAGACACCATTCACCTGATTATATGTTAATGTGGCCTTAAAATTATTTTAAACCTGCGATTTTATATTTATATATTTTTATAGTAGAACATTTACACAGTATTGCGTTAAGCCCGTAACAGGTTTTCACAGGTTTTAAAGCACTTGAACTCAAAAAGTAGGACCACCTGAAACTCGTTTCTAGTGACTAGACTTCTTCCTTTCTCGTTCACTTAAACCCATAAGACTATGGGTCGTACTCGTCCTTGGCATGTGAGAGGCTGACTACAACTCATGGTTATTTTCAGTGCATGTCAGAAAAGCGCTCCATCAAACATTTAGTCGGTTCATCGCGGTACACTAAAGTCAAACGTAAAGCTGCATGTACGTAAATAAAGTGGATTCTAACAGGAGACTTCAAATTGCTCGGCCCGTTCCCGTTTCGGGGCCACACAACGCTGTCTTTGTGGTTGTGGAGACACGGGCGGGGTGCTGAATGGACAGCATCTTTCTTCCTCGCCAGCAGCGCAAGCCTAAATGTCGAAACAGCGCCACCGCCAGCCCCTTTGACTCCGCGTTGCGGCTGAAAGCGGCACCGCAGCGCATCTCCCAGCACCGCTTCCGGGCGAGGAGAGGGCGGTGATGACGTAACGGGCCGGGCGCAGGCGCATTAGGGTTACCCATGATCCCACGGGGCAACTTCACGGGTTTTAAAGCGCTTTAACTCAAAAAGTAAGGCATCTTAAAACGTCAAACTTGTTTCCCGTGACTAGACTCAACAGCTGCCATCGTGTCAGCGTGGTAACAGCAAAAAAGTTCCCCTGCACCCTGAGTGAAAGCCTCTGCGCCTCGGAGGCCTTTAAATACCGACGGAACATCTCCCTCTTGCCCGCGCGCGTTCAACGCCCAGCGCAGACACACGGCTCCACTCAGCTGTTGTGGACCAATCAGCCGCTGTACACGCTGCCAGCGCCAGCGCTGTGCTCTCGCTACCTTTTACTCATTACACTTATAACGGGGCACTTTGTGACTTTGATAGAAAGCTCGCTTTAACACATTTTGAACAACCAAACGGTTGGCGCCCACAATAACGTCTCACAAGAAGCCCCCGTGCGCATGCGCGCAGCTCTACGGGTCCGCCGGTCGCGAGTTCGCGTCCAGCGAGACACGCCGTGACATGCATACGCTCCTGTCACTCGCAGCATCGTTCAGTTCACCGGTGAAGGAAGTAGTTACAGCTTTAGTGAACGTTAACGTGTTTGTGGAGGCTTGTTTGGTTTTACCTAGTGGGACTGGGCAGGGTTTACTTCAGTTAGAGCACCCATTGCACACGTGGAACATTTCTGTTAGTTTCATTAGATTAGGCGCGCTGTTATTGATCTGTTTCGTTATTGACGGCATGAGTTTAGATACTGAGCTTTTTCCTTCCTCGTTTTCTTAAACCCATAAGACTGTGAGTCGTGCTCACCAGAAAAAAAAACAACATAAAACGCGTATGTGTCCTTGGCATGTGGGAGGCTGACTGCAACTCATGGTTGTTTTCAGTGCATGTCAGAAAAGCGCTCCATCCAACATTTAGTCGGTTCATCGCGGTACACTAAAGTCAAATGTAAAGCTGCATGTACGTAAATAAAGTGGATTCTAACAGGAGACTTCAAATTGCTCGGCCCGTTCCCGTTTCGGGGCCACACAACGCTGTCTTTGTGGAGACACGGGCGGGGTGCTGAATGGACAGCATCTTTCTTCCTCGCCGGCAGCGCAAGCCTAAATGTCGAAACAGCGCCACCGCCAGCCCCTTTGACTCCGCGTTGCGGCTGAAAGCGGCACCGCAGCGCATCTCCCAGCACCGCTTCCGGGCGAGGAGAGGGCGGTGATGACGTAACGGGCCGGGCGCAGGCGCATTAGGGTTACCCATGATCCCACGGGGCAACTTCACGGGTTTTAAAGCGCTTTAACTCAAAAAGTAAGGCATCTGAAAACCTGAAACTTGTTTCCCGTGACTAGACTCAACAGCTGCCATCGTGTCAGCGTGGTAACAGCAAAAAAGTTCCCCTGCACCCTGAGTGAAAGCCTCTGCACCTCGGAGGCCTTTAAATACCGACGGAACATCTCCCTCTTGCCCGCGCGCGCTCAACGCCCAGCGCAGACACACGGCTCCACTCAGCTGTTGTGGACCAATCAGCCGCAGTACACGCTGCCAGCGCCAGCGCTGTGCTCTCGCTACCTTTTACTCATTACACTTATAACGGGGCACTTTGTGACTTTGATAGAAAGCTCGCTTTAGCACTTTGAACAACCAAACGGTTGGCGCCCACAATAACGTCTCCCAAGAAGCCCCCGTGCGCATGCGCACAGCTCTACGGGTCCGCCGGTCGCGAGTTCGCGTCCAGCGAGACACGCCGTGACATGCACACGCTCCTGTCACTCGCAGCATCGTTCAGTTCACCGGTAAATGAAGTAGTTACAGCTTTAGTGGACGTTAACGTGTTTGTGGAGGCTTGTTTGGTTTTACCTAGTGGGACTGGGCAGGTTTTACTTCAGTTAGAGCACCCATTGCACATGTGGAACATTTCTGTTAGTTTCATTACTGATTGCTGTTGCTGTTATTGATCTGTTTCGTTATTGGCGGCATGAGTTTAGATACTGAGCTTTTTCCTTCCTCGTTTTCTTAAACCCATAAGACTGTGAGTCGTGCTCACCAGAAAAAAAACAACATAAAAACGCGTATGTGTCCTTGGCATGTGGGAGGCTGACTGCAACTCATGGTTGTTTTCAGTGCATGTCAGAAAAGCGCTCCATCCAACATTTAGTCGGTTCATCGCGGTACACTAAAGTCAAATGTAAAGCTGCATGTACGTAAATAAAGTGGATTCTAACAGGAGACTTCAAATTGCTCGGCCCGTTCCCGTTTCGGGGCCACACAACGCTGTCTCTGTGGTTGTGGAGACACGGGCGGGGTGCTGAATGGACAGCATCTTTCTTCCTCGCCGGCAGCGCAAGCCTAAATGTCGAAACAGCGCCACCGCCAGCCCCTTTGACTCCGCGTTGCGGCTGAAAGCGGCACCGCAGCGCATCTCCCAGCACCGCTTCCGGGCGAGGAGAGGGCGGTGATGACGTAACGGGCCGGGCGCAGGCGCATTAGGGTTACCCATGATCCCACGGGGCAACTTCACGGGTTTTAAAGCGCTTTAACTCAAAAAGTAAGGCATCTTAAAACGTCAAACTTGTTTCCCGTGACTAGACTCAACAGCTGCCATCGTGTCAGCGTGGTAACAGCAAAAAAGTTCCCCTGCACCCTGAGTGAAAGCCTCTGCGCCTCGGAGGCCTTTAAATACCGACGGAACATCTCCCTCTTGCCCGCGCGCGCTCAACGCCCAGCGCAGACACACGGCTCCACTCAGCTGTTGTGGACCAATCAGCCGCAGTACACGCTGCCAGCGCCAGCGCTGTGCTCTCGCTACCTTTTACTCATTACACTTATAACGGGGCACTTTGTGACTTTGATAGAAAGCTCGCTTTAACACTTTGAACAACCAAACGGTTGGCGCCCACAATAACGTCTCCCAAGAACCCCCGTACGCATGCGCATAGCTCTACTCGTCCGCTGGTCCTGAGTTCGAGTCCAGCGAGACACGCCGTGACATGCACACGCTCCTGTCACTCGCAGCATCATTCAGTTCACTGGTAAAGGAAGTAGTTACAGCTTTAGTGAACGTTAACGTGTTTGTGGAGGCTTGTTTGGTTTTACCTAGTGGGACTGGGCAGGTTTTACTTCAGTTAGAGCACCCATTGCACACGTGGAACATTTCTGTTAGTTTCATTAGATTAGGCGCGCTGTTATTGATCTGTTTCGTTATTGACGGCATGAGTTTAGATACTGAGCTTTTTCCTTCCTCGTTTTCTTAAACCCATAAGACTGTGAGTCGTGCTCACCAGAAAAAAAAAACATAAAAACGCGTATGTGTCCTTGGCATGTGGGAGGCTGACTGCAACTCATGGTTATTTTCAGTGCATGTCAGAAAAGCGCTCCATCAAACATTTAGTCGGTTCATCGCGGTACACTAAAGTCAAACGTAAAGCTGCATGTACGTAAATAAAGTGGATTCTAACAGGAGACTTCAAATTGCTCGGCCCGTTCCCGTTTCGGGGCCACACAACGCTGTCTTTGTGGTTGTGGAGACACGGGCGGGGTGCTGAATGGACAGCATCTTTCTTCCTCGCCGGCAGCGCAAGCCTAAATGTCGAAACAGGCGCCACCGCCAGCCCCTTTGACTCCGCGTTGCGGCTGAAAGCGGCACCGCAGCGCATCTCCCAGCACCGCTTCCGGGCGAGGAGAGGGCGGTGATGACGTAACGGGCCGGGCGCAGGCGCATTAGGGTTACCCATGATCCCACGGGGCAACTTCACGGGTTTTAAAGCGCTTTAACTCAAAAAGTAAGGCATCTGAAACCTGAAACTTGTTTCCCGTGACTAGACTCAACAGCTGCCATCGTGTCAGCGTGGTAACAGCAAAAAGTTCCCCTGCACCTTGAGTGAAAGCCTCTGCACCTCGGAGGGCCTTTAAATACCGACGGAACATCTCCCTCTTGCCCGCGCGCGCTCAACGCCCAGCGCAGACACACGGCTCCACTCAGCTGTTGTGGACCAATCAGCCGCAGTACACGCTGCCAGCGCCAGCGCTGTGCTCTCGCTACCTTTTACTCATTACACTTATAACGGGGCACTTTGTGACTTTGATAGAAAGCTCGCTTTAGCACTTTGAACAACCAAACGGTTGGCGCCCACAATAACGTCTCCCAAGAAGCCCCCGTGCGCATGCGCACAGCTCTACGGGTCCGCCGGTCGCGAGTTCGCGTCCAGCGAGACACGCCGTGACATGCACACGCTCCTGTCACTCGCAGCATCGTTCAGTTCACCGGTAAATGAAGTAGTTACAGCTTTAGTGGACGTTAACGTGTTTGTGGAGGCTTGTTTGGTTTTACCTAGTGGGACTGGGCAGGTTTTACTTCAGTTAGAAGTAGGTAGAAAAAGTAGGACCACCTGAAACTCGTTTCTAGTGACTAGACTTCTTCCTTTCTCGTTCACTTAAACCCATAAGACTAAATGTCGAAACAGCGCCACCGCCAGCCCCTTTGCCTCCGCGTTGCGGCTGAAAGCGGCACCGCAGCGCATCTCAGAGGCACCGCTTCCGGGTGAGGAGAGGGCGGTGATGACGTAGCGGCCCGGGCGCAGGCGCATTAGGGTTACCCATGATCCCACGGGGCAACTTCACGGGTTTTAAAGCGCTTTAACTCAAAAAGTAAGGCATCTTAAAACGTCAAACTTGTTTCCCGTGACTAGACTCAACAGCTGCCATCGTGTCAGCGTGGTAACAGCAAAACAGTTCCCTTGCACCCTGAGTGAAAGCCTCTGTCACTCGGAGGCCTTTAAATCCCAAAAAAAACTTCATAATTTTGCCCTTGCGCACTCAAGGGCAATCACACACATGGCTCCACTGAGCTGTTGTAAACCAATGAGCCATAGTACACGCTGCCAGCGCCATATGCTCCTTTGACTTGCAGCATTCCATTCACTTGTAAAGGAAGTGTTTTGGCCGCCTATATATCTCTTGTGTGTAGTGCCACCACGCACCACAAGTCGGAGAGGCCCAATTGCCAACATCACGGGCAGTTACAGTTTTTTCTGATAGCTAAGACGCAATTTTTGAAACTTTTGGCTTTTTTTGCAAAACTCTACACACAAATCGCAAAACCTTTCACCCAAATAGCAAAACACAGTAGATCACTTGCAAAAACATGTTTTTGTACTGTTGCATAAGCACTTTTTGCTAAACTGTTCACACTCTTTTAAAAATAGTTATTTTTGTATCCGACGGTGCACACAACTCATAATATCAGTAAGCACACAAAGCAGCCACTGCACACTGACAGTAACAATGAAAAACTCATTTGGCTTTTGCTTATCCTGTGTGCAGGGCATATCGGTTTTCAGTACCTTTTACAGTAACACACAGGGGTCAAAGTGAATGGATATTTATTTACACACATCCAAATACGTAAACATAAAGTGTGTTTTTCAGGTCAAGGCACAAAAAAAACAAAACATAAAATGACAATCATTGAGGGAAAAAAATCAGTCTTGTCTTCTTACTGGGTCTGGCCACAAAATCTCGTCCACATCACATGCAAGGCCTTCCATTGCTAGGCACCGGGGAAAATATCTCCTGGAGTGTTTATAGTGCTCAGGCTGATTGCAAAGTGAAGTAATTATAAATAATAGTTTTCACATGTGAAAGTGTGGCCTGGCAGTTGGCAGAATTGTGTAAAAAATAGCCATAAATATGTATAGTTTTGATAGGAGTGTGTAGATCATCTGGAAATTGAGTGTAAAGCAGTGGAGCTGTGTTTACAGTTTTGCAAAAGGAGTCCTGTGCAGTGAATTGTATTTACACATATTCAAAGTGTGTGTTACGAAACTGCAAACTAAGTGCAAAGCAATGTTTGTGCTTTCAGTTTTGCAAACTTGGTGAAGGGTTTTGTGATAAATGTTAATAGTTTTAGAAATTGTGCTATAAGAATCCTAGTAAGTGTTTAAGCCATCAGAAAAAACTGTAAACAAGGCTTGCCTTGTCTTATTTGTGTTGAGCTCACTTCGATAGTCGATATGGCGGACTGTCCATTTGTGATCTGGAGAATCACAGAACGGTCCTTCGGGTGTACTGGGTTTCCTTGGTGGGTCAGTGGGCCGACCAGGCACGGCGTTGTGCTTAAGTGAGCGCTGGCGTTACATTTTTCTACCGTCTATGAGGGAGAGGGGTGACTAATTAATGCTAGTGACAAGCATTATTTCTCGGTCCGAACCCAGTAATAAATAAATAGTAGCAGAGGGACGCCCAGCCCGCCTTCACCAAGTCATATTCTCGACACGAACCCGGTTTGAACCAGCGTCCGGGCACGTTGGGCCCTCCATGCCTTTTTTTAGGAGCCCAAAAGAACAGGCAGCCCAATCCAGAGAGCAGAGGGACAGAGAGAGACAACACAGCAACAGGTGTTTGTGTCTGTGTGTGTGTGTGTAGGCTACCTGTTGTAAAGGGTAGGCTAAATCATAGTTGGCTGAAAATCTCAGGAGATGTGTAAAGCTCAAGCATGTGGGAGTCTCTTTTCATATGTAATCCAGATGAGAATAGGGCAGAAGTGGTGGAAGAACAAAGTGTGGCCTAACAGGCCCATGCTGAAGCGGACACGGCCATTGGAAGGCTGGTCCAAGAGTTTTGTTTTTGCTCTACAGCTCCTCAGTTTGTTTGATGATATGAAACATTAGAGTGTGTACAGATCTAAACAAATCAAACATTAAAACAAGCAACATATTTCTCGTGTGTTTCTAACAAATGTGTTGTCTCAGATGTTTTACTTCTTTAAGGCCTCACATTGTCTTCATACAGTTTTCACTGAACAAGTCATATACCTATAATGAGAAATAAGAAAATATTAACTGCATAACACTCTTGCGTCATAGACTAGTGTATTGAAACCTGTGTGGGTGTGTAACGTAGGCTCTGGAAACGTACATGTCTGTACATATAATACTGCTACTGATATCTGCTACATGCTCCCTGTAATTGTACAGTGATGATACTTACAGCTCAATTAAATATCATTTATTTCTTTTCTTAGGTACAAGTACAAGTTAGTACCTTTCTTGATGTTTTATATATTTCATATTGTTTGTATGGTTGTAAGTGTTTTATCGGTTGTGCTGTATATTCTCATTCTCAGTATTACATTTCTTCCTCCATCTGTGTTTTGTGTTTTGTTAAGTTCGACCTCATGTCTGAAACTCAGTTAAAAAGTAGCCACAAAATAAAACAAGATCCAGATTTATAGCTTCTCTGTAAATTATTTTTCTGAGTTTGGTTTATTTCAGTAACAAAATATGCTACACAATGCTTTATGTCACTGCCATCAGCCTGCAGAAGTGTCCCGGTGAACACATCAGACACATCAATACAGAAGTGTGTGGTCAGAATGATCAGATTACGAGTTTCCTGTAAGGTTAAGTGCTACACACTGTAAAACTAAACTCATTCAGCCTGACTGAAAGCTTGTTGGTGGTATGATCCAGATCCACGATGGGCCTTTTCATTATCAGCAAACTGCTTTTGATAACCTTTGCGCTCCAATCGACTGAAGAGAGTGAGTTCAGTGGTTAATCTTTTTATTGACCTCATTACATACATACACACACATACATTTTACTAATACCTGTGCTGTCAGGCTATTCTCACATATATTTGCTGTGTTCCGTCAGCATTTGAAATGTTCTTGTTCCTCCTGGTTGTAGAGTGGAAGATGCACGCAACAGCTGAACCTGACAAGTCCGTGCGTTTCGGCGAGTTCTGCCTTCGTGTTCCTGATGACTCTCACAGGACCAGCTCCAAATCAGTCACCCAACGACCCATGAAGTCAGCTCACCTGACCAAACAGACGACCCAACAGCCAACCACAGAGCCAACGGATCTAGGCAGTCCGTCAACCCAACAAACCACAGAACCAGACTACTTCTTGATCCCGGAGACACTGCCAACAAGACAACCATACGCAGACATTATAGTACGCCAGATTGCCCCCCTTAATTTACAGAGTCATGGTGAGACCCCTTTTCTACTAACTTTTTACTGACATTGAGCATTTATTTCTTGGTGTTACTTTTTTTTTAACTTACTGATCGGCCGCTATACCTAACATAGCTTATATAAATTGATTTTATAGAATTTTTTATACAATCTATGCATTTTGGATGTTGTTAAAACTTGCCTTTGAAACCATTAGTCCAAAAGCCAATAACATGTCATGTAATATCATGTAAGACTATCTCCTTCTAGCTGGATGTTACTGCGATAAGAGCGAGAAGAAACATCTAAATGAAACATCAGCACTTCTCAGCTTAATGATGCAGTTCCCCAGTGAAACATGCACCTCAGCTGAATACATGTACGTATGTTTGCATGTGAGATTGAAACATTCAAATATACATTTTAAGCCATGTTAGCTGTATAGCTGTGTGGGACTGAGTGAGGTTGTCAGTCTGTCCACCACGTTATCTTCAGCTGCATTTTGTGTTCCGTGCTAAATGTTATTAGGGTAGCCCACTAAACTAAAGTGCTCAAAATGTTCAACATTACCTAAGGGTAATGGTAAGGGTAATGCTAGCGTGCTGATGTTGGTGCCTAACAGAACTGCTATTAAAATAAATTGACTGTGATTTTGTAGATGAGCTTGAATTGAAACTAACCCTTGTTTTCCAGTGGGGAGTTAAAGGATGGAAGTAAAGTGTGTATGACAAGACTCAGCTTCTTAGATTACTACAATGCAATATCAAGGTAAGTCTGTACTCTGTGATATTGAGCATGCAGCAGATTTCACCAGTTAATAAAGTTAATAAAAATAAAAATAATTTCATAGTAACCTTCCAAGTGATGTGATTTAAGGCATCCTTTAGAAAATCCAAAGGGGGGGCGGGGGGGGGGGTTACATACATGTCTTGCCAACTGCTTACTTAACTACTTAACTTAAAAGCCACATATCTTAGAAATATGATGGTGTGGTATTTTCTTTTATATTGCTTTCAGGTCAACTACTACCAACGTTTAACTTAATACAACACTTACTCAACTAATTACAAAAAACAAATAGAATAATATCATTTTCTTGATCCACTACATTCTAAGATGAATATAAAATAGTATAAACTACCTCTGTGGCAATGTTTCTGTGGTTTTTGTAATCTGATGAAAGGCATTTCCTTGCTGATAAGTGCATGTATTAATAATCACTTCCTCTAAGTTAAAGGTTATATTACTCATCCATCCCTCAGCCCCCAGCCTGAACCTGCAAATGAGGGAAGTAGCTACGAAGAGCCTTTGGTCAGATCTCCTACTTTACTGGACCCAACCACAGAGCTACCCATAACCACTCATCCATCTGTGACAGAAAGCAAACAACATGATCCAACTGATGATCCTCTACAAATGACCCAGGCACCACAGCACACTACTCATGGCTGTGAATCCTGCAACTTCAAGACACACTCGGATGATATTGACCCTAAAGCTGTGCAATCTGTGAATGTGACGATGCAGTCATCCTCCTGTCCTCTTCATATTTAGTAAGGTTTCTATTAGCATTTTTCACAATAAAATAAAACCTCAGACAGAGGTTGCAAATAGATCTCTTAACAAGCTTCATGTAGGCAGGTCAGTATTTCATATTTTTTACTCTCTAAGTAAAAAATGGTAGAACTGACCATAAATCGATCATTTTATTCAACCAAAGAAGTATTCATGAATGCAATAAAGAGCTTCATGTAGACAGTTGAAGTAGTATGGTGCATGACACTGATGATATCTTTACCATGAAAGCTCTTACACAGTCACTTTCATTTTTCTGTATTACTGTGGTATGATCATGCAAAGAAACAAAATAATGGTTTTTATTTCTCTCCTCTGCTTCACAGTGTCAGTCTGAAAGATGAGGATTTCTGTTTGGACTTAGACTGGCCACCGTTCATGAGAATGCTGATGAAACTGGAGAAAGAAATTCTCTCTGCCCACGAGGACTGGATGCCTAAAAATAGTTTGTAAAATTGTCCTTTTTACAGTTGTTTGAATGTTCTTGATGGTTAACTCGATCAAATGATCAGTCATTCAGTAATTTCATTAACTAACCTTCATTCATTTTAAAATAAATTCTATTTTTTCTAATTCTAATTTCCTTTTTAAGTCAGCAGCTGTCACTGTCAAGAGAGAGAGACGAAATCTCCAAACGAAACCTCTCCAGTCACAAGCACAAGGATTTGGCTCCCGAGTGAAACATGCATCTCAACTGAATTCATGTAAGTGCGAGATACCGTGTGTGTGTGTGTGTGTGTGTGTGTGTGTGTGTGTGTGTGAAAAATATAAAAGCACATCAGCACATTTGAATTAATGACAGGATAAACTAAATTTTCTATTTAGTTTTTGTATCTTTAAAATGACCATAAACACCAGTCACTAGCTGAAAGTGTACAATGACAGGTACACTCTTGGACTGATTTGCGTGTTTGTGTGTGTAAAAAAGTAAAAATGTCTGAAACTTGTATCGCAAAGTGAAATATATCCTTGTTTTCCAGTGAGACACTGATGGATGGTAGGGAGGTGTGTGTGATTGGAAGCAACATCTTGGCATACTTTGGAATTTTTTCGTAAGTTGATAACATCGGTTACACACCACATAGTTAGGATTGTCTGAGGATTGTCTAAGATAGTATGTCAGCTTGGGCTTGGAGATTTATAACAAGTTTATAACAGAGGACCTGTGTTACAGACTGTGGCGTAGAGGTAATTATCAGGCTGAGAGGACTCAAACAAAGACTTTAATCAGTTGCATTATGAGAAATGTTGGTATGTCCTGTGAACTGCTGAACTCCTGATGTGACCCTTTAAGTTACTGTCTGAAATTTCAGCCTTCTTCACAGTACAATGCTTGCAATAATCAAAAGTGATATTTAAAACAGGTCTGACCAACGTGTATGCATTACGGCACTGCTGTGAGCATTATATTTTGGTGGAGGCTGCATGATTGAGCAACATAAGAAGTAACTGAGAATTGAACTGACATTTTACACATAAAAAGCTCGATGAAAGTAGAGTTCTGCATGTCTAGCTTATCAGATCAAAGTCATTTCCTTGCTGATACCCTGGTGGATGTGTTTAGATGTAATATCTGTAATCATTTCCTGTAAGTTGTCAATAAGACTATGTTACTCAACTTATCCCCAGCCATGTGCCAGCTGAGTCTCACCAGATAACTTCTCTGCAATCCAGCGTTGTTGAAACAAGTGAGTTTTAGCCTGTTTTGTTTGATTCCAGTAAGCATAGATCTAATGGATTACCATATGAAATATTTAGAAGTTGCGAAGACTGAACTGGACATTGAAATGGATTTTTGAAGAGGGGGGGGGGGGTTAAACTGATGAAATAACATTAACAACAAAGTAACTGTCCGTCAATGTAGATATTTATAATATATTGTATATACAGTATCAATGCACCATTACTATCCTGAATAAATGCATGGTTAATGGTTTTACCCTGCCCTACACCGGACCGTAAAATTCTTAACTTTACCCTTTACACACACACACACACACACACACACACACACACCCCACACACACATATTATTACATTATATTACATTACATTTACATATTTTCTAAAATACGTAATCATATATATTTTTACACATTTAGACTCATTACTCATTTAAGATGAGCAAAAAATAAACATACACAACTCATGAGTTGTGTATGTTTGAGTATGACAAACACTGAGTATGAGTTGGAAAAGTCAACCGGCATAGAACAGAGGACACATAAGCTCTTAAATACAAGGTTGATGCAGAGAAAGCAAATATGAATTTGTGAAGCCAATAATCATTTCTCAACCATTCGCACTTCAACAAGAAAATGAATAACTGATAAAGTCCTCAACAGGCAAACACACACACACACACACACAGAATGCTGAAGCGATCCTCATTTAAAACAAAGAAAAATGCAAATTTTCAGAGATTTCTGAAGTAGTCTAGGCGACACAGTTGCTGGATTAATTCCGGAAAAAGTCAGTAATTTCAGCTCAGGAACTGTATAGACTAGGCCTAGAATGAACATCTAGTGTAATGGAGAGATGGTACGATGGTAATGTACTTACTAAAAAGTGTATTTTGTGTTTAGTTAAAGGTCTGTTTTTTTAAATTTTTTTAATACAGTTGAAGAACCTATCCTATGTGGTCACTGCCAGCTCTTCCCAAACTTGTACAACATTGAACCAAATGATGTACAGTCTGTGAAGATGGATGTGGGATCACTGCCCTGTCCTATCTACCTTCAGTAAGTCAGCTTCCCACCGAGTATAAAAATGTCAGGTATTGATTCATATCTATAAGTTCATATCCATAAGTTTCCCATGGAAGGTAATAGAGCCAGCATACCATACTGTATTTATAAGATGTGTCTTTTGGTTCACAGTGTCACCCTGAAAAAAAAAGAATCCTTCTGTGTGGACTCGTCCCAGCCGTGGTTCAGGACTCTGCTGGAGAAGCTGAAAATTTAAGCCTGAGGAAGAATTATTTTTGACATTCCTTTAATCCAGTGGGGAGGAGTACAGGGTGTGGTGTGCATTTAGTCAGCTGTGGAGTCAGGGTGATGACAGCATGTGTTTTATCTGTAAGCCTTTTGTCAATGTGATATTTAGTATATTAAATGTTCATTCATCAAATTGAGTGCTTTTATTATTACTACTCCTGCACTTTGTGTACTTTTGGACTCCAGGACATTAAAAGAAACTTAATATGTACCTTCATCTATAGTGTTGTAACTTTTCTTCTGCTCGCCCCTTTATTGTTAAATATTCCTAATTTACTGCTCTACATTATTTAGTGGTATATTAGAGTAGAGTTAGAGAGTACAAGTGTAGTATATTAGAGTATATTTGTACATTTATGGAAATGTATTTCTATACATGATTACTCATTCATGAGAAATTAATTAAAAAGAGTGTGAAAATTAAACCGGGGGAATGCAGTGCTTGTTATGTACACATGAAAAGAAATCCGCTGTTGGTTTTGTGGTTCAGTGAAATACACAGCTCTGTAACACACAAACACACATGAAGCCATTTTAAAATGTTTGAGAGGTGTTACATCCTGAAGTTCATATTTGCACACACACACAGACGGAAAGTCAGCAGCTGCTTTCAGCGCTGACAGAGTGAAGGTTCTGGATATCAGCAGATAGAAACATGCAGTGGACTGTCCAGGTCATCGTGGTTCTCCTGAACGTAGCATGGATTGTCTTCTTTTTACAGCCTGATCCTTTCTCAGGTAACAGAAGATGTTTCCCATTGTGATTTCTGTTGTTGTTGGTTTGTTTGTCATGATCAAATGAATTCATCATGACTTTGTAACTTAGTATTTAAACTTCATGTGTTGGTCATCTTGAGTTGGTTTGTGTTGATTTTCAGTGTCCGTACAGAGAAGAAGCTCTGACCGCTCTGATGAGGAGATGCTGTTTAGACAGTTTTGTATTCAGCCTCATCCTGACATGAACTGGACTCCGACTGTACATTCAGCCAACATCACCTCTAATAAAAACCAACAGCACCAACACGACAGCTGAATGTATTTTCTTTCTTTGTCATGCCAGGATAAGCGCTGCCAATTCATAATCGTATTGTCTTCTTCATGCCATCATATCACATAGTGAATTTAGTCGTTTACCCTGTGATTAATTCAAATGTGCTGATGTGCTTTTATATTTTTCACACACACACACACACACACACTGTATCTCGCACTTACATGAATTCAGTTGAGCTGCATGTTTCACTCGGGAGCCAAATATTCAGCAGAATAGTCTGTCATGTACAGTATTTAGCTATGCTCACTAAACTCCATGTTTTCCGCAGAATGTGCACCCAGAAATCTCACACTGCATGAAAACAGCAGCTTAACCAGCTGTCAGTGCAACGAGACAAGTATACAAGCACAAGACTTCAGCCTGTCACAGCTGTCAGAGATTGCCCTGAGAGCTCCTGCACCAGGATGCCAACCTCAGATCATGTGAGTTCATATTAAGCAGTGTGGCTTCAAATTAGTTCATAAGTGATAAACGGAAAATAATTAAAATCAAAAAGATCTCTGTGTTTTTTTCGCAGCCCACTAAGCCTGAAAAAATAATAATTTTCTTTATTTTATATTATACATCACTTGTGATGTATGAATTTATAAAAATATAAATATTTTTCTACATCAGCACACACAGCACACACATTATTAACTTGCGTGCAAGTAACTATGTTGTAGAAATACTGATATAGTATAATTTTTTAGAATACGTTACAAACCAGGTATTATTATAGATTCATATTTTGGTTGTAAATTGGGGTGCTGAGAAAAAAAGTGTCTGCAAAATAAGATAATTTGTGCACACAAGATAAAAACTCAATATAAAAAGTAAAAATGATACCATACATTTGATTTTCAGGGTCATAAATATATGCTATATCATATGATATTTTATTATCATTTATAGTACTAGTTGTATTAAAACTACAGCAGTAGTGCTATTAGTAACAGTTATATAGTACTTAGCACGTAGCAGTAGTATTTGTATTTGACCTGTTCATCACGGTGCTCTCTGTATTGGACTAGCATAACGTTTGCAGACAAAGAGGTGTGTATCAATGTGAGCAGTTTCCTCAGTGCCATCACTCCACTTATTCGGTAAGTTCTGGAACTTTGGATCTTTCTGTTGGATTTTCATTGAAGTTTGACGTCCAAAAAGTTGTTCATCCCAGTCATGTGTTCTTGTATCCCCTGTTTGAGACAACTTCAGCTCGTCCCTCTCCTGTGCGACCACTTGGGCCTGCCGAGTGCTGCATCCAATTCTTCCCGAGAAGAATAAGGAAAAACCTCATCAAGGCATATTACTGGACTGATGTCCTGTGCTCAGCGACTGCAGTTGTGTAAGAAAAGTTCATTTTGTTCTTAACCAGTGAAAAACAACAATAACTTCAACATATTCAATATGTACATTGGTCATTATTAAAACATATCTTACAATTGTATTTTTTCTGTTATTAATTCAACATTTGACAGAATACAGAAAAATAATTACTATTTGATTAAATCTTTTTTTTTTTTAATTGCAAATGTACATATTGAAATACTGAAGTTTCACTCTGTTATAGCAGGAGTTTGTTTCTTAATTATTTTTTATTCTCTTCTTGGTTTCAGTTTTGTTACGGTAAAGTCTCAGCGCATCTGTGTAGATCCAGAACTCTCCTGGGTTCAGAGCATCATGGAAAGTCTGGACAAAGGCACCTCTTAAACTGTCTGCCTGCTCGTCTTTCTTCAAAGTTTCTGCAGCTTTTGTTGCTTCATCACATCACTTATGAAATGCATGTTCTTTTTAATGAATTTGACCAACAGCCTGTCTGGAATGAGCCTCAGCCTTTTTGAAACATTTCTGCTGCCTTTTCTGCTTTGACCAAAATGTTTTGAATGATCTTATTTTAAAATATATTTCACACAGAGTCTAAAATAAATAAGTAGTACAACAGTATATTGCATATATATATTTGATAAAGGTATTGTTCATATTATCTGACTTATTAAACACTCTGAACTTGTGCTGGTTTCATTTTACGGACTAGATGTTTGTGCACATTGAGGCCTGTAGATTTGGTTTACAGTGTACAGTGGCTGCTGATTACAACAAAAAAATAATTATTACAGTGTAAATACGGCATGCCTTAAAAAATCTGATCCTTTTATTAAAAAATGATATACCACAAAAACTCTTATTCTGTTACAAGTTCATACTTTATGTTGGCAGTAAATAAAATAGATGTTACAGACATATAGATAACAATGAGTGACACATGGCAATGATGGTCAGTTCCTGGTCCACCACTGTACATTCTGTTGGATCCAGCTTGAATTTTGCAGTACGTGATTCAGAATCTGAAAGTAAGCATGCATGTGTAAGACTCTGACACACATGACGTGGATTAAGGAAGGTCAGCCAGTTCAAATGTACATAATTTTCAACTCGTTAACAACAAGTATTGGTAGATACTGTTGCCCATAAAGATTCCTCTTTTTATTCTTATTTATACACATCATGTTAACTGTGGTTTCATTTTTTTACTATGATAGGTTTGGAGGAGGTTGATCAATAAAGTTTTGGGAAGATACACTTTATGGGCAATTTTTGGTCCTCTTGATGTGTTTGAGACCATCAGTTGTGTTGTTCAGATGTAGAGAACTATTCACCGTGGCTCAGTGGTAGAGTGGGCTGTTGGGGGTTCGATCCCGCTCACGCTGCTCGAAGATTTGGTGAACTGACAGCTGTTGTCACCTGCTGTGAGTTGATGCTCACCACTCCAGTGAATATGGCGTCTGTCTCTATGAGTGTGTGACCCTGTGCATGTGCAGGTGTGTGTTCCAACAGGTGCCAACCTGGATGGGTTCAATGCGGAGGAGTAATTTCATGTGTTTCAACGTGATTAATAAAGTTTCAACTGAAATGAAGTAGAGAGAATCAAGAGTCCACCATTACTTTAAAACATTAAGGTCATTCAGTCCAGAACATATCAAGAACTTTGAATGTTTCTTCAAGTGCAGTCATAAAAATCATCAACCAACACTATCTGCCCCCCAGGAAAGAAGGACCAAGACTTCTTTAGAGTTACCAGCCTCAGAAATCATCAGTTAGTGTAGCAGAAACATCTCAAGATCAGCTGTTCAGAGGAGACTGCGCGAATCAGGCCTTTATGGTGCAATTACTGCAAATATAGAAATAAATGTCTATATATGATTACTCATCCATGAGAAATTCATAAAAAAGAGAGAGTGAAAATTATACCATTGGAATGCAGTGCATGTTATGTACCCATGACAAAACCACCGTACAGTCTGCCAAAGATGTGCTGCTGGTTTTGTGGTTAAATGGTAAATTATGCAACTCTGCAACACACAAACACACATGAAGCCATTTTAAGATGTTTGAGAGGTGTTACATCCTGAAGTTCATATATGCACACACACACACAGACGGAAAGTCAGCAGCTGCTTTCAGCGCTGACAGAGTGAAGGTTCTGGATATCAGCAGATAGAAACATGCAGTGGACTGTCCAGGTCATCGTGGTTCTCCTGAACGTAGCATGGATTGTCTTCTTTTTACAGCCTGATCCTTTCTCAGGTAACAGAAGATGTTTCCCATTGTGATTTCTGTTGTTGTTGGTTTGTTTGTCATGATCAAATGAATTCATCATGACTTTGTAACTTAGTATTTAAACTTCATGTGTCTTGAGTTGGTTTGTGTTGATTTTCAGTGTCCGTACAGAGAAGAAGCTCTGAGCGCTCTGATGAGGAGATGCTGTTTAGACAGTTTTGTATTCAGCCTCATCCTGACATGAACTGGACTCCGACTGTACATTCAGCCAACCTCACCTCTAATAAAACCAACAGCACCAACACGACAGCTGAAGGTAAGTCTGTCTTTCATGATGATTATGTCTCTATTTTTTTATTTTCTCATGTAAACTGTTTGGTTTCCAAAAAGTCTATGCATTCATACATATTGCAGTATTATCACTTATATTAAAGAGTCAAAATAAAAGACATATTTGTAAGCCTTGTACTGTGAAGACAACTGATACTTGTTCTGCACAATAAAATACACACAATACTGCATAATACATCAGGGATGGGCGATACTACTTTCATTTGATGATTTTGATGTGATGACGTTTGCCAGTACTGTAATTTACTGACTGTTATTCTCATGAATGTTTATGTCTACAGAGAAAACAGAGCTCTCTTTGAATGAAGTTCACGTCATCAATAAGACTCATGACTGTCAGTGCAACAACACACATATGAAACAAAGTGATTACTCAGGGTTTTTAGATATCAGGTTCAGAGCTCCTGCACCAGGATGTAAACCTATGATCATGTAAGTCACAGGTTGTTATTTGTGTTTTGATTTGTTGTATTTTTCTTATCAGTTTTCAGTAAATGTTACAGCGTAGCAGCAGTATTAGCATCATAATATCACCAGATGAAGTAACAGATCTTTTTCTTTTCTCTTATATGTATGTGACTAGCATGACGTTTCCCAACAAGGAGGTGTGTGTTGATGTGGAAACCTTCTTTTCTGTCTTTGATTCACTTGTTTCGTAAGTTCTGAACATTACCTGCACAGTGTATAATAATATAATGATAAAAAACAGTATGTGACATCAGCACTCTGTACGATATGCTGTGACTGATAACCTTTAGGAAAGGTCAATAGTGTTATAATATATAGTGTTAGATGTTGTCACATCTTTGACATCTCTGTACATTGTGTGTGAAACAGACAGTGAAGGAATATTTAAATATTTTTTAAAACGATTGTATCCAGTCTAATATTTACATGTGTTCTATACTTGCATATGTTAGAGACTGGGATAAGACAACTGCAGCTCCTTCTGCTGCACAGAGACTGACATCCTCAGAGGTTACTACAGCCTCTGGCTTCATTTCCAGCAGCAGCTCAGAGTCTGCTCATGTTACAGTGACCCGGCAGTCGAAACCTCCTGACAACAAGCGCCCAGTCAGTGAGTTGATGCCCTCAACATGTTTTAACCATCAGAAAGTTTGATGAAAAAGTGTTTTAGTCATTTGCAGCTTCATTCTAAGCCTTTACTGTACAGTGCTGAGAGTGCTTCAAACATGTTTTGACTTCTGATGGCATTTTATTTAACTTAAGAAATAATGTTTTATTTTGAAGCAAGTTGCTGCCGAAGAACCAGCACCATAGAGATTCCTTTTCACACAATTAAAGGATATCACATACAGAGAAGATCTGGTCAGTGTGTTAGCGCTGTTATGTAAGTACAAACTATTTTCTTTTATTAGTAGGGATATACAGACTTAATCATAGATGAATCATAATCTCTCTTCAACACAAATATGATATGATATATTAATTTATAATAATCCATAATTAGTCATTATGATTAACTCTCAGAAACCCTGATCTTATTTTTTCTCTACAGTTTCTTCACAAATGATGGCCGGAGGTTCTGTAGTTCTATCCAGGCTCGTTGGGTGATTAAGGCATTGATAAGACATCATGCTGGAACAAAGAAAGCACGTGAGATAGCTGAGGGAACGGTGGAGACAACCTCTGCCACTGTTGTATAGAGTATTTTTTTTAAAACCTTGAAGTGAAGGCCAGAAGGGAATTGACAAAAACCCAAAAAAAAGTGTAAGCTAAAGAAAGACTATAGTTTTGTTTTTTGCTCATTTGGGTTTTTCTCCTTTCAGGCCTCACATTGACTTCATGCAGTTTTCATTCAACAAGTTATTTACTTGTGAGAGATGAGAAAATATTGATTGCATAACACTCACTGCGTCATAGACCAGTGTGTGTGAAGTGTGTGGGTGTGTAACGTAGGCTCTGGAAACGTACATGTCTGTACATATAATACTGCTACTGATATCTGCTACATGCTCCCTGTAATTGTACAGTGATGATACTTACAGCTCAATTAAATATCATTTATTTCATTTCTTAGGTACAAGTACAAGTTAGTGCCTTTTTTGATGTTTTATATATTTCATATTGTTTGTATGGTTGTAAGTGTTTTATCGGTTGTGCTGTATATTCTCATTCTCAGTATTACATTTATTCCTCCATCTGTGTTTTTTGTTTCGTTAAGTTCGACCTCATGTCTGAAACTCAGTTAAAAAGTAGCCACAAAATAAAACAAGATCCAAATGTATAGCTTCTCTGTAAATTATTTTTCTGAGTTTGGTTCATTTCAGTAACAAAATATGCAACATGATGGTTTATGTCACTGCCATCAGCCTGCAGAAGTGTCCCCGTGAACACATCAGACATTAATACAGAACTGTGTGGAGTGTGCAGTATCAGCATCAGCTCACTTGACAGGACAGCTCAGTAAGAGTACTTTGGTAGGTCCTTCTGTTGCGACACAACATCAAACCAAGCCTTCAGCTTCAGAACTTTCTTCCTTATGTGCTGCTGAATGATCAGATAATGACTTTCCTGTAAGGTTAGGTGCTGTACACTGTAAAACTAAACTCATTCAGCCTGACTAAAAGTCAAGTGAAAGTTGTTGGTGGTACGATCCAGATCCACGATGGGCCTTTTCATCGTCAGCAAACTGCTTTTGATAACCTTTGCGCTCCAATCGACTGAAGAGAGTGAGTTCAGTGATTAATCTTTTTATTGACCTCATTACATACATACACATACATACATTTTACTAATACCTGTGCTGCCAGGCTATTTGTACCCTATTTATATATCCTATGCAATATCTGTAATATTATAGGAGTGATGTGTTATAAGCAAAAATATATTAAAACAGAATTGCCTCACAAAGAACTGGGCCGAAATGAACATGGATGTGTGATTATGTTTTTGGTGTAGAATCTAGTTGTTCTTGTTCATTCTGTCTCATCTGTACGTTTGGTGTGACAAATCTTTAATTCAGTGATTGTATGTAATGATGTAATGATGAAATCGGGTGTTTGGAAGGTTGAAAGAGGTTCAATGCCCATTTAACATTTATGACATTTATTACATTTATAACATTTATTATTTTTCAGACTGATCTGAGAACTGGCTGATACAGTTGTATTTTATATTTATAGAATATATAATTGAACATAGTTTACTGTACAGAAATTCACATGATGGCTCTAGAACTGTTGGGTTCATGACAAGTTCACTAGTTGCAAAACCTGCATCAGTTAAGCAAAGTAATCTTCACTAGCCGGTCAGTATATTTGCTGTGTTTCGTCATCATTTGAAATGTTCTTGTTCCTCCTGGTTGTAGAGTGGAAGATGCACGCAACAGCTGAACCTGACAAGTCCGTGCGTTTCGGCGAGTTCTGCCTTCGTGTTCCTGATGACTCTCACAGGACCAGCTCCAAATCAGTCACCCAACGACCCACGAAGTCAGCTCACCCGACCAAACAGACGACCCAAGAGCCAACCACAGAGCCAACGGATCTGAAAAATTCGTCAACCCCAAAAAACACAGAACCAAGAAACAGAACCTATTCACCCAAACCGTCTAATCAAAAAGAGACAGGCCAACCATACATACGGAAACCCCTGATCGCCCCCAGTAATTTCCAGGGTAAGTATTAAGTATTATATCTATTTATGCCTAAATAGTATAAATTATTTTTTATTATACAATATATGTTATACGATCTATGCATACTAGATGTTGTTAAAACTTGCCTTTGAAACCAATAATCCAAAAGCCAATAATATATCATGTAATATCATGTAAGACTATCTCCTTCTAGCTGGATGTTACTGCGATAAGAGTGAGAAGAAACATCTAAATGAAACATCAGCACTTCGCAGCTTCACAATGTATTCCCCCCGTGAAACATGCACCTCAGATGAATACATGTACGTATGTTTGCATGTGAGGTCAAAACATTCAAATATTTTTTTGTTCCGATGTCAATAAATAAAGTTTTTGAGCCATGTTAGCTGTATAGCTGTGTGGGACTGAGTGAGATTGTCAGTCTGTCCACCACGTTGTCTTCAGCTGCATTTTGTGTTCCGTGCTAAATGTTATTAGGCTAGCCCACTAAACTAAAGTGCTGAAAATGTTCAACATTACCTAAGGGTAATGGTAAGGGTAATGCTAGCGTGCTGATGTTGGTGCCTAACAGAACTGCTATTAAAATAAGTTGACTGTGATTTTGTAGATGAGCTTGAATTGAAACTAACCCTTGTTTTCCAGTGGGGAGTTTAGAAATGGAAGTAAAGTGTGTATGACAAGACGCAGCTTCTTAGATTACTGCAATGCAATATCAAGGTAAGTCTGTACTCTGTGATATTGAGCATGCAGCAGATTTCACCAGTTAATAAAGTTAATAAAAATACAAATAATTTCATAGTAACTTTCCAAGTGATGTGATTTAAGAGCCACTTAAAACTTACTTAATATTTCACTTATTACAACACTTACTACTACTAGTACTAACTAATTACAAAAAAACCCCTCATAGAACATCAATCCCATCCTGACCCCTAACATACTATTCGTTGTTTGTTACTGTTTCTGTGGTTTTTGTAATCTGATGAAAGGCATTTCCTTGCTGATAAGTGCATGTATTAATAACCACTTCCTCTAAGTTAAAGGTTATATTACTCATCCAACCCTCAGGCCCCAGTCTGAACTTGCAAGTAGCTACGAAGAGCCTTTGGTCAGATCTCCTACTTTACTGGACCCAACCACAGAGCTACCCATAACCACCCATCCATCTGTGACAGAAAGCAAACAACATGATCCAACTCTACAAATGACCCAGGCACCACAGCACACTACTCATGGCTGTGAATCCTGCAACTTCAAGACACACTCGGATGATATTGACCCTAAAGCTGTGCAATCTGTGAATGTGACGATGCAGTCATCCTCCTGTCCTGTTCATATTTAGTAAGGTTTCTATTAGCATTTTTCACAATAAAATAAAACCTCAGACAGAGGTTGCAAATAGATCTCTTAACAAGCTTCATGTAGGCAGGTCAGTATTTCATATTTTTTACTCTCTAAGTAAAAAATGGTAGAACTGACCATAAATCGATCATTTTATTCAACCAAAGAAGTATTCATGAATGCAATAAAGAGCTTCATGTAGACAGTTGAAGTAGTATGGTGCATGACACTGATGATATCTTTACCATGAAAGCTCTTACACAGTCACTTTCATTTTTCTGTATTACTGTGGTATGATCATGCAAAGAAACAAAATAATGGTTTTTATTTCTCTCCTCTGCTTCACAGTGTCAGTCTGAAAGATGAGGATTTCTGTTTGGACTTAGACTGGCCACCGTTCATGAGAATGCTGATGAAACTGGAGAAAGAAATTCTCTCTGCCCACGAGGACTGGATGCCTAAAAATAGTTTGTAAAATTGTCCTTTTTACAGTTGTTTGAATGTTCTTGATGGTTAACTCGATCAAATGATCAGTCATTCAGTAATTTCATTAACTAACCTTCATTCATTTTAAAATACATTCTTTTCTAATTCTAATTTCCTTTTTAAGTCAGCAGCTGTCACTGTCAAGAGAGAGAGACGAAATCTCCAAACGAAACCTCTCCAGTCACAAGCACAAGGATTTGGCTCCCGAGTGAAACATGCATCTCAACTGAATTCATGTAAGTGCGAGACGACTAAATTTACTATTTAGTTTTGTGTACAATGACAGGTACACTCGTGGTCTGACTTGCGTGTTTGTGTGTGGGGGGGTGACATGTAGCACTTTGTGTAAAAAAAAAAAAAAAAAAAAAAAAGGTAAAATGTTGTATCGCAAAGTGAAATATATCCTTGTTTTCCAGTGAAACACTGATGGATGGTAGGGAGGTGTGTGTGATTGGACGCCGCATCTTTGCATACTTTGGACTTCTTCAACCGTAAGTTGATAACATCGGTTACACGCCACATAGTTAGGATTATCTGAGGATTGTCTAAGATAGTATGTCAGCTTGGGCTTGGAGATTTATAACAAGTTTATAACAGAGGACCTGTGTTACAGACTGTGGCGTAGAGGTAATTATCAGGCTGAGAGGACTCAAACAAAGACTTTAATCAGTTGCATTATGAGAAATGTTGGTATGTCCTGTGTACTACTGAACTCCTGATGTGACCCTTTAAGTTACTGCCTGAAATTTCAGCCTTCTCCACAGTAGAATGCTTGCAATAATCAAAAGTGATATTTAAAACAGGTCTGACCAACATGTATGCATTACGGCACTGCTGTGAGCATTATATTTTGGTGGAGGCTGCATGATTGAGCAACATAAGAAGTAACTGAGAATTGAACTGACATTTTACACATAAAAAGCTCGATGAAAGTAGAGTTCTGCATGTCTAGCTTATCAGATCAAAGTCATTTCCTTGCTGATACCCTGGCGGATGTGCTTAAATCTAACACATGTAATAATTTCCTGTAAGTTGACCTGTCAATAAGACTATTATTCAACTTACCCCCAGCCTTTACCCTACATCTTCTATTCGGAACGGAGCAGCAGGAGAAGAAGGACAACAAGGAACACATGGAGAACCAGGACCACTAGCACCACAAAGGATACCAGGACAGGCAGGGATACCAGGACAACCAGGACAACGAGGACCACCAGGGATATATGGACCACCAGGTTTAGCTGAATCAACATATCACATCACCATTTGACATAGGACAAACTTGAGATAGCAAAGTCAGAAACTACATTCATTTTCAGACTATGCTACTTGTGTCCTCTTATGGCAGCTCTGTTCCCGTGTGGTCTGGGGCAAAATTTTATGTATTTTCCATGACAAACTACACCATTTTTAGATTTACTTTACACCAATATGAACACTGAGTTTTGATGGCAAGCAAAGGTATAAAAGATTACCATTCAAAACATTTAGATGTCATGAACTGAAGTGGACATTGAAATTGATTTTTGAAGAGGGGTTTGAGAAACTGCTGAAATAACATTAATGGCAAGTCACTGTCTATATACCATTATTCAATATAAATTGTTTATACAATATAAAAGCACTGAATTTGGAGCAGAACAAAAATGATTAATTTGTGAAACTATTGATTATGACTGATTATGATTGATTATTGACTTCAACAAAACAATTAATAACATGCTTTAAGAACCTTTATGAGGGCAATGAATGAATGAAAAATACATAACTCAATGGCTGCTAGCACCATGATATCCACAGTAGTGCTGCACACCTTGATTACACTACAGCGTGGATATACTCATTATATATTTTATTAATTAGGTGTCATTTAAAGTAAAATATAATGCTTAATTGTTTCATGCTTTATTCTGAATTACTAATTTTGTTTAATGATGTGATGGATACTTGAAAACAGGTATTGTGTGCTAAATTTAAAGTCTGTTCTTTTCTGGATTTACAGGGACGATATCTCTCTCCTGCCCTCACTGCAAACCTTTTAAAAACTGGCACAACATTAAACCAAAGAACGTCCAGTCTGTGAAGATAGATGTGAGATCACTGCACTGTCCCATCATCATTCAGTAAGTCAGCTTCCCACTGAGTATAAAACTGCAATGTATTGACTGATATCTTTTTGAAAACTATTGAAACATATAATCAATCCAGACTGAGAGTTTCCCATGTAAGGTAATAGAGACAGCATAATAAGAGCGCCATACTGAATTTATAATATATATAATTTGTCTTTTGGTTCACAGTGTCACCCTGAAAAAAAATAAAAACTTCTGTGTGGACTCGTACCACCCGGGGTTCAGGACTCTGCTGGAGAAGCTGAAAATTTAAGCCTGAGGAAGAAGCCTTAAATGTGACTTTTTGACATTCCTTTGATCCAGTGGGGAGGATTACAGGGTGTGGTGTGCATTTAATCAGCTGTGGAGTCAGGGTGATGACAGCATGTGTTTTATCTATCTATCTGTAAGCCTTTGGATTTTCTTCATATTTAGATACATACATGTATCCTCTTCATTATTACAGTGATAGACAAGAAAAGAAAACCATTTCTCATGATGGTCTTCCTCTGCTACTTGAGGTGGGGAGAGATTCAGTTATTTCTGTTTGTTTTCCAGTATTTTCTTATTTCTCTCATTTCTCATTGTTTCTCTTGAACATTCTAATATTATAGAAATCAGTGTGACATTTAGTATATTAAATGTTCATTCATCAAACTGAGTGCTTTTATTATTAATTACTACTCCTGGGTGCCAGTCAGCAAAATATCTCAAAAACCACTAGATGTATTGCCATGACATTTTCTACATTCAGCATCCCCTGAAGATGAAGCCTCCAGACTTATCCTTTCTTTTCCTGTAGCGCCATCATTAGATTGACAGTTTTATCTATTAATAATATGACATTTTTTTGAGATAACCATGCAGGTTAACTTTGGTATTTTGTTTAAACTGGACTGCAACGTAATCCTTCTGCTCTACTGTGCACTGCAAAGTATGTCTCCTAAAACTGTTTTTACCACAGACAGGCTCAGAAAGTGTCTGAAATCACTAAGAGAAAGATCCCTACACGACTCTTTTTGATCTGACTATTTAACTTTGTGGTCAAATATACATTTAAGGGTGGTAAACAATGGGCTTCTGCATCCGTGTTTGTGTACCATTAGGTGCCAGCGTCAGAGCCTGTGAAGTTATGGAGTTCACAGATAAACAGTAGTTTGTGTAGAACTTGTTTCAGGTCCCATTTTTCATTCCCATCCTCACTGCTAGAGTAAAACTGAACCAGTGAGCCAAGCTAGGTGAGTTTCATCTCTCTATACAATCTGTGACGACTGTCCACAGCTGTGGATGTCTGCATATAAACTAGTGTACAATAGTGTCACCTACTGACTACAAGTGAAAACAGCATGTAACTTCTGAGACAGTGAAGCAGTCTATATACTGTGCATAGTGTGTTTCTCATTGGACTTTACGGTTAGACAAAACTGTGTTCAGCGTACTTTTTTATTAGTATTAATATGAATCATGATTCATTCATTCATAGTTTGGGGTCACTGCTGGCAAAGTTTGACCGTTTGCCATAGACAGTTCCAATCACCAACTTATGAAACACACTTTATGTTCTAACATTTGAGCAGACGTGTGAGAGTCTATTGGCCTAATGAATTGAGAATTGGCTGTTGCCTACACTGACACACTTCACAGGATAAAACGACAAACAGTACTGATGCTCATTTTTGTTCCTGCCCGCTCAGTAGTCTGATCACAGTTCTTTGTGATTAGGTTGTCCCCAGCGTCTTCCTCCATCTGCTACAGCTGAAGACAATCTCAGCTTGCCGACCCTTCAGATTCTCCAGTTGTTCCTCCAAGTGGTCGGAGGCGTCCACAGTGTCCTCAAAATCCCGTAGCAGAACTCTGTTCCCCAGCAGACCACGGCGCTCTTTCAGCCTCAGGTTGTCTCTCTGCAGGCTGTTGCGTGCCTGCTTCGTCCTGGTCAGGAGGTCCCTCTTCCTGGCCACTGTGGCATCCACCGCAGCCAGCTGCTCTTGCTTGGCATGGACATCCATCTGGCACCAGAACAGCTTCTCCTTTATGTTTGACAGAAGCTGATAGAGCAGAAGAAAACACAATATTGACCCTATTACTTATCGATTGAAAAGTATATTTTGTGACTACACTACTACAAAACTCAGTCTGCAGTCTGTGCCTGTGGATACTTGAACCTGCCTCCAGGCTGCTGCTGATCTTTTTCTGCATCTTTAACGATTCCTCGCTTTGCTTCTCGGCATGTTTTTTCATCTCCAGCCTCTCAGCCTGCAGCTGCTCGAACTGGAGCTGCAGCGGGTCCCTGGCGTGCTCTTCCCCGTCACGGAGCTCTGCCTCCAGCCTGTGAATCTTGATCCTCAGCTTGATGTGCTTGAGGCGCAGCTTGATCAGCTGGTCGTGGCAAAGCTGCTCTGCCGCCAGGGTGGACTCCACTTTGGCCTGAGCAGCTTGCTTGCCCAGGCGTCGGCTTAGCACCGTCACAGCTACGTCCTGCTTCAGTGCCACCAATGCTTGCCACTCATTTTCCACCTGAGGACAGAGATGAGACAGTTTTGTCCACTGATCAGTACACCATTAGCACACACAATCAACACCTATTGCACAACAAGATTGTTATATGTGCCACATCTGTCAGGGTACAGGGTCTGATTTTTTCAGACTTGTGAGATGTATTTGGTTTGTTGCTAAACCGTTGCATGCACATAGTGCTGAAAGATCTACAGGCTCAGCATGCACATCACATCCACCCAACTCACTGCACAGCTGCATGTGTAGACCCCTTGTACTCCTTTTCCCTAGAGAGATCGGAGACCATTAAAGCTCCTGAAAACTTGGTTTCAAATAAGTATTTTTCTACACCATCTCAAACTTTTGCACCGTGTACCACCTCAGAAAATATTAGACTCTCCATGTACCACCATTATGACTGATGTTCAATTACAATGACTCTCTTCAGCTATGGACAGTTTACACAGGAGGCAGGTTTATCGTTGACTGATGATCTGGTGGTACTCCTGATTTCTCCCCCTAATATTTCCTGTTCCACAGTTTGAGAACCAGTATAGCCACACAGAATAAGAAAAATGAACCTTTTTAGACACTGCAGTAGTATGCCATGTTGAGCCACCATGTTTCTACAGTAGCCCACTAAACACCAGATCTTCTGAATAAGGCCTTTTGGGATTTTCATGGCTGAAAGAAGAGGCGTGCAATCTATACATACACCACTAGGTGTCACTACATCCTATACGCTTGTTCTATAAAGTTATTTCCTTAATCTGCCATCAGGACAGTGGGTATGCTTTGCAACATTCCATACAGGAATCTCCCGTGTGAACTAATAAAAGCTCTTTTGACTTGGACAGTCTTTTCTTGTAGGACACCACATCGAGAGACAGTTCTGCAGCTGCCTCACCACCATCACCACCATGCAACTGGTTTTATTTTAGTACTGCCTTCTTATAGCCATTGCATTGTGGGACAGTGGTGTCCATCAACGGCACACAAAGCTCAGCATTTTCTTCACTATGCACAGTGATTTTTTTTAACAATATGGAATTTTGCCACTGAGCCAGTGTGAACTTCAATTCAACTGCTGCTATTTGCAGCGACTTGTTGCGACATACATAATTAAAACCTCTTTATAATTAGTGTATTAAACAGTATCGCGTGTGTGTGTGTGTGTGTGTGTGTGTGGAATTGGGACCTCTTCACCATCACCTTAGAAGAACATAACTTTGCTTATTATAGTGATTCCAGTGGTTAAAGGTTGGTACTGTGCAGTGCAAACACACAAACACTGGAGCATCCTCCATCCTCTCTCTCCCCTGAATGTCTAACTCTCCAGCTGTCACTATACAACAAAGCAAATACCCATGAACCTGCAGAAGCCGTCACAATAACACCAACCTTGTCCAGCTTCTCTTTTGCCTGGAAGCTCAGCTCCTCTTCCTGCTGCTGAGCTGCCTCTGACTCAGTGGTGATCTGCAGCTTCAGGTCACTCAGGATGCTCATGTGCCTCTCATACTCCCGCAGCCGCTCTGACACCGGCAGATCCCTCTCCAGCTGAACGTCGTCCCTGGCCCTTTTGCGGAAGTACTCCGCCAGCTTGGTCTGCAGCTGGCTGCTGCGTTGGCTGGCTTTATCTCTCTCCTCACGCAGCTCCTGGAGTAGCCGCATGTGTTCTTTGTAGCTGACATCTTCTTTGTCTGGAGGAGCAGCAGCAGCAGCAGCAGCAGCAGTGGTGGGTTCCTCTCCTTCAGCTTCGTCTTCCTGCTCCTGTGTGGGGCTGGTGTTCTCTCTCTCCGGGGTCTCGAGATGCAGACTTGGAGGACCATCATCGTCGTTGCTGTTCATCTCAAAAACAACGCTCTCCTCGTGGGACGGTGGCTGTTCATTGACTTCATTCATCTCCACGTCCAAGTCTGGGCTTGTGGTGACAGCAGGGAGCTCTTTCACGCTGTTCTCTTCTGGCTCGGAGCTGGGTGCCTCTTCAGCTAGGGCCTCCTCGGTGGCCTTCATACTTTCAGAAGTTTCTCCATCCTGATCTGATGCACCCGCCTCAGCTGGGACACCTTCATGTCCATTAACAGCAGCAGGAGCAATGTCCTCCTCACTGGAGAACTCTGCTGAGACCTCCCTCTCTGTGTCATTCCTCACCTCATTTTCTTCATGTTCTGCCTCTCTGTCCATGTTTCAAAAATGAAAATAAAAAACAAACTATTATGCACTTTGGCTGTACCTGTACGGCTCGTTCACTTCTGTGGTCAATGAAACTGTTCGTTTTGTTTCGGTTGTCCTGGAAACTGCTTTCGGGAGCCAATCAAAAGCGGCCTGACCCTTCCTCATTAATATTAACAAGCAGGATGTGAGTAGGTCGCGCGGCGAGAGGCTCGCGGTGCGCAGGCGCGCGAATCTGCCTCCAACAACAAGAAGCAGGAGCCAGGCAACATGGCCGACCTGGGGAAGAAGTACTGCGTGAACTGCCTTGCAGATGTTACGAACCTGCGGCTCCGCTGTACCGACTGTCCCGATATCGAGCTGTGTCCGGAGTGCTTCTCGGCGGGCGCAGAGATCGGTAATCACCGGAGATGGCACGGTTACCAGTTGTTCGACGGCGGTCGGTTCTCTCTCTGGGGTCCCGAGGCAGAGGGAGGATGGACCAGCAGGGAAGAGCAGTCGCTACTCGATGCTATCGAGCAATATGGATTTGGAAACTGGGTACTTTTTTAAAGTTACTTCACTGAATTCATCTGTACGACACGTCATACATGCCGACAAGAGTTTTTATTTTGAATTGCCTAGTAAAAGTTAAGAGCCAAAGTTGTGTGGCTAACGTTAAAGTAATGTTCATGACCTCTATGACAATCCATTTTCTCTCCGTACCGACGGGAAAGTTGGACGGCTGAGCGTTAACACAGAAGAACAGTCCCACACAGAGCTTAGTGTTGCTTTTATCTCATATTAAAGGCGCAACACAACAGTGTGTTTATAATGTGTCACATTATGTGTATGGCGACTTTACATCTTCAGATAGTTACAGCAGCCAATTCACATGCGTCAACACTGGAGCACTCCAGAAGAAAATGAAATTGGAATTAAATGTAAAAAAAAAAACAACAACCCTAAAATCTTTAACTACAAACCGAACTAAACTAAAAACTACAAAACAATCGAAAATGATCGTTTGGACTGAACAATCTGATGAGTGCAAATCAATCTTTGGTGCAACTGCTCACAACAGCAACAACTTATGCAATGTGTAATTTAAATTCATATTCTTCCATTTTAAAGCTTCACCCAGCAGCTGGGGAAGAACTCAGATGCACCATTAATGACTGCTAATATGACTCCCTTTTTACATGTCATCTAAATACATTTATGACATACACCACATGCAAGCATTAGATTATTGAATGAACACTGCATTATGTGGTGTGCAGAGTCTGTTTAGGGGTTAAACTAAGCGATTTTGAGTACTGATTAATCTGTAATAGATAATAAATTAAATAATGGATTTGGTCTGTTAGGGTACTGCTTTTGTACTTACTGAATTTAGTTACAACTAGTGGTCTAGTCACTGCATTGCAATCTCCTCACATCACCCTCACCTTCCTAGGAGGTGAGAAGCAACACTTGAAAGACCGTATCTGGAGTCACTATTTAGTTTGTCTGTTCTGGGTTACTGTAGAGACACTGTGTTTCAACATGGCGGCCTCTGTGAAAGAGGACTCGCTCCCACTGTAGATATAAAGATATAAATAAAAGATCATTTTTAAGTAACAAAATTAAAAGGGTCTTATAAAGGTAATTACACATGCATGAAAACATATAGTTATGAATGTCATATTTAATTAATTAATATTTGTCTTATTCTGAAAATAAACGCCCCAAATCTTACACACCAGACCTTCAACAGGTCTGTTCTCTGAAAATATATATATAAAAAATATATCATTTGGCAATAAGTATTGTGTAAACCTGAATTCCCTCATAAGAATAGATTCATCTAAAGTAAGGATGTCAACAGTTAACCGTTAAATCAATTAACCACCAAGAATTCTTTCAACCAGTTATGTGTCGGTCTACAGATTCATTTGCATACACACTCCTGGCGATCTCGGAGCCCATGGGCTATCGTCTAACGTTTATATAAAGATAAGCAGTCAGCAGTCTGAGGTGGAAAAAAGAAAAGAAGAGCACTAAATGAAGCTCTGTGTGGGACAATTTCCTCCAGTAAGGCAACAAATGTCGTTAGTTTAGTAGTACTGGCACTATTCTGTGACTTGCCACATTAAGAACAGGCAGCCCTGTGAATGTGAAAAATCTCCCGGAGCACAGAGTGACACTTCAAAACTCAAAGTTATTCAGTTTATGAAGATGACACAGAAGCAGGAACTCTATGAAAAAATCCTCACATTACAGAAGCTGGGACCAGGAAATGTTTTGCCTTTTTACCATTTAGTCCCACATTACAAATATCACACAGTTTCTTCCAGCGTGCTCATTAGTAACATTTCCTGCTTGTCTTGTCTTTCAGGAGGACATGGCCACTCAAGTCGGAGCATCCCGCACTCCTCAGGAAGTCATGGAACACTACGTCACCATGTACATCCATGGAAACCTGGGTAAGGCTTGCATCCCTGACAGCATTCCCAACCGGGTGACCGACCACACCTGCCCAAGCGGGGGGCCCCTGTCGCCCAGCCTCACCACCCCGCTCCCACCCCTGGATATCAGCCTGGCTGAGCAGCAGCAGCTGGGCTACATGCCGCTACGTGACGACTATGAGATCGAGTACGACCAGGACGCGGAGAAGCTCATCAGTGGGCTTTCTGTGAACTACGATGACGAGGATGTGGAAATTGAAATGAAACGTGCCCATGTGGACATGTATGTGCGCAAGCTCCGAGAACGCCAGCGACGTAAGAACATCGCCCGAGACTACAACCTGGTGCCTGCCTTCCTGGGCCGGGACAAGAAGGACAAAGAGAAAGAGAAACCGGGAGCACTGGGAATCATAGGCACTGCTGGTGGTGTGGGTGGGGCAGGAGCTGGCGGTGGCACAGTAGGATCAGGTTCCACAACAGCAGCAGGATCGGGTCCTGTTCCGATCACACCCAAAAGAAAGATCACCAAGGAAGAGAAAGAGCAGCGGGTCAGACTGCGGGCGCTCTGCCAGTTCATGGCCCATCGGGAGTTTGAAGACTTCTTTGAGAACATGCATAAAGAGCGCATGCTGAGGGCCAAGGTGCGTGAGCTGCAGCGTTACCGCCGCAATGGCATCACCCGCCTGGAAGAGTCGGCTGAATACGAAGCGGCGCGCCACAAACGGGAGAAACGCAAGGAGAACAAAAGTGTGGTCACCTCCAAACGGGGCAGTGGAGGAGGAGGTGGGCTTGGCTCTGGGATGGGTCTTGGGGGTGGTGCTGGAGGGGGAGGAGGCATTGCTGGAGGGTTGGGGGTTGGAGGTGGGATCAAAGAAGAGGGCAAAGATGGCGAGTTTGCCGCCATTGAGAACCTGACAGGATTTGAGCTGCTGTCAGACAGGGAGAAGGTGCTCTGTAACTCTCTGAACCTCAGCCCAGCTCGGTACCTGACTGTCAAAACCATCATCATCAAAGATCACCTGCAGAAAAGGCAAGGCATCCCGGCCAAGAGCCGGCTGCCCAGCTACCTGGACAAGGTTCTCAAGAAGCGCATTCTCACCTTCCTCACAGAAAGTGGTTGGATATCCAGAGACGCCTCTTAGCGACCCATCTTTGGTTGAATAGCAGTTGATGATCAATGATTGCTGAGTTGCTACAAGCTCCGTAGGCAAACTACTGGCTTTCACCAACTTTTCAAAGGTGACCATGTGAATATGTACATTTAGGATGCCCCACTGGAAAATGTCTATTTTCATACCAGGGCTAGAAACAAAAGTAAGCCTATATTTTTACATTTGGAATGGGATGCGGGTGAAAAAATCTCTGTGGGTTCAAAATAGTTTTTGTCCATATTGTTACCACATGATGGTAGCTACAATACTAACAAGTATTATAGTTCAACATGCTCAGTTATTGCAACACGCTCATTGAAGAAGTCTATGGAGAAACACTATTTTGAATCCAATCCAGCGACGGAAGCCTAATTTGGTCAACTTTGTCCAATAATTTCCTAGAAATTGTCACACAGCTCAACTCTCAATTTTTTGACCAATCTTATTCCTTTTTACTGCCCACGATGGCAGGAAAAGAAAAGTCAGGAGGGTTCTACAATCGTCCAGCTTTCTCTGAAATACTACTGCCTGAACACAAGTCGAATCATCGATCTGAAGCTGTTGATCTAAAGCTAGACCGATTAGATAAGCTGTGCCGATAGGTCTACCGATTTGTATCAGCATTGGCACATAAATGAATCACCAAGAAACGTCAGTCCAGGAATGCCAAAGAAAATGTTAGATAATTAAGAATCAGTATTTCCATCACAATCTGTCCATCAGGCTAGGCAAGGTATAAAATGTCCCACTCACTAAATAGAATGGTCACACTTCAATTTAAAGCATCCTTTGTAAGAAATATGCATTCAGGTTGGCGTGTTAATGTGGCACACTGGCTGATATATTTAACCCCCCAGAACTGTCATGAGGTTTGGATCCAGTTGCCGCACCGCGATTGTTGCAGAGAAATATGTGACATCACCCAACTAAGCAACCACTGAATTGTTGGTAAATCCTGAGTGGTATCCAGAAATAGTGAAGATGTTGTGTCATTCCAATTGCCATGCCTACTTGAAACCAGTGAGGGGGGGGAAAATTATAAAGATTTTTAAAATGTTGGTAAAAAGGAGAGTTTACAACTGATTCTATCATACCCGGTGAGAAAAGCAGTGTTCAGGGCCTTTATATATCCATGTGAGTATCAGCTGGGCTAGTATTTTATTTTTTTGATTTGTTCATCACCTGAAATTAGTATGTAGGAGACACCTGTCTTTGAAAATGTATTTATTTTTACAGCAGCAACTAGTACAGCTTTAAATGTTCTACTGTCCACATGGTACGATACAGGTAAAGAAGCTGAATGTGTAAGGGCATTAACCAATGATACTCAAACATACAGTTCCAAGATTGTTGTTTACCGAGTGTGTTCGATGAGTGTTCGTCCTCATTCGAGTTTCCTAACACCTCACGCCATTTCAGATGGTCTGTCAAACCAGATGTTGCCTGCAGCCTGGCATTAGTGCTTTCAAAGGTAACTTCATTTGAAGGCAGAACCATAACAGCAGCACTCGTGACAGTTTCCTGCTTTTTTTTTTTTTCCCCTGCAAGCCAAGCAGTGCGGCGTCCATTGTGCTATTTAAATGTAAATGAAGTTATTGAATGGGCTGTCATTTCACAGCAGTAACAGAAGCTGTAAAAAAAAAAAAGAAGAGAAAAAAAATCACAGAAGAAAAGCATGTGAATGTTACCGAAGCTGGAAATGCAAGTAATGAGTGGCGTTAGTTCTCTAGGGGTAAAAGTGGAGCTTGGCCTCTTTCTTTTTATGGTCATTGAGGAGGAATGGCCTCCTCTGCGTTGTGGAAAGATGATGGATCGACTGTGAGGGGAGTTCTGTAATGGTCAAAATCAGTCGCTAGTCAGATTGAATGAACGCAGAGCTCCAAACCATCTTCCCTTATGGTCAAACACTACAGCTGCTTTTAAAGGATAGCTGGTTTATATATCTGTCTTATTGTCAACAAATCCCATGAAATGACCAAAACCCACAATGAGCATTTTTCCTGCTGTTTGAGTTTGCTCCTACAGCGTTCAGCTGTTTTAGGAACAGACATCCGTGACACATTCTTCGAGAAGATTGTTGTCTTCCACAGCAACCAGTTGGCTTGGGGCTGAGTTCTACAGACCGAGAAAGGAAGTCGTAGAGTAAAGTAAAGTGGTAGTAAAGTGGACTAACTTTGACATACCCGGGGGTATGTTGACGGTGGGGAAAATATTCAACATTGCCAGCCTTATCCTTTAAAACTTAAAGTCTTGTCATCTCTGTGCGTTGACTCCAGGCCTTCGTGGTACACGATTTAAAGGATCACTGGAAAACTTTCCAATGTTCATTGTGGGTCACCTCCAGCGCGAAGATTTCTTTTAGACTATCTCTGCGGCACAATAACCCATTGCTAACATGGATCCATCAGTCAGCTGAGGTCAGGTTTATTGAAGACATTTTCTTTTTTGTGTTGAGGCTCAGTGGAAAGTTTGAGCATCCTACTGTAACCAGAATGTTCTCGAAAAGGCAATGTTAATTTCCCGCCTATAAACCAAAAGTGATGACCCAGAGCTGTCAGGTGAATTTGATGGTTCTCTTTTGTTTGAATGTTCTCTTTCTGTTTTTTCCTTTTTTAGATAGCTTACAGTGATTTCCGAGTTTTGACAGTGGTGTCATTCTGCATGTGCAACCAGACGTTCCGCATTTGTTTCAAAATGGTGTGTTTCAGTGTAAATGTCTCAAAGAAAAACATGGCAATTTGATTTTTGTTCTCAATATTTTTTGTAAGGGAAAGGGGGGTTGCTTACTTTGTCACCAAATGTAAATAAGTTTGTAAGATAAATTGGAAAAAGAAACTATAATTACTGACCTGTGAAATGTACAGTATTTTGTGTCATGGAAATTTTTTTTTATAGCTTTTGTAATAAAAGAAACTGGTTTTGGATTACAGAGAAGCATTTTCTGAAGCTTTGGGTATGGTGATGGCATGCTGTTGAGCCGTCTTTAATCTGGTTACCGAGCTGTTTTCTTGTCGTGTTACTTTGTTGTTGCACATGACAAAGTATGTATGGAGATGTATTAAAAGTGCAAATGCTTTATAATTCTACATAGTCTTGTTTCCTCTTCAGTCATTTGCAGTACCTGTGGACCTAAAAACAAACTGTTTTTATTGCAATAGATGGACAAAGCGAGGACTTGTTACTAATGCTGCAACTGTGGACTATGAGTCAACACAAGAGCAGCATGTTAATGAGGTCACAATGTTTTCATTTACTGCGGCTACAAGTGAAGGCACGTTAGCGTTCAAGATGTGGAAGAGATAAAAAAATAGCAAATTAAAAATCGGAAGTCAGAAATATCTAAAGGTGAGACATAAATGGTGGACAAGAATAGACTAAAATTCAATTTATTTAGTTTCAGTGGGAAAGAAATAAGGCTTGAAACTGATCGTTTAAAAAAAAAAAAAAACACTATCATGTAAATGATCCAGCACCTCTTAAATCACTCTCTTCTAGGTTTGTGGTTCCCACCGCAGGTATGGTTTCAGACTCGTTCTCCACCTCCCAACACTCACATTGAGTGCAATTGATTTACAAAACAAAAAATCTGATATTGTAACAGACCGAGAACAAATACGTAAGTAGTCAAAATGTAATAATTGCATTTAAAAGCATGCAGCTTGATTTATTGCTTCGGACACTACGTGCAATGCAGTCAAAATAACCTACAGTGTGTGTTCATGGTAATGAAAGACCACGTGTGTAAAAGACAAACACCAGACCAAGATTTCAAACTTGATCAGTTTATTCTGACGCAGTGACAGCTGGACAATGGTCCACACGTATCCTAATGGTTTACAGATAAAGCTGTTACATGACTGAAGAGTGACGTAGAGACGCTACAATGACCGTGGCTGGCTGATCAAGATGTTTAAGATTTAAGCCCGCCTCAGTCCAATGCAACATCTCAAACCTTTCTTCATATTCTCAAGTACTGACCCTTACTTTATTCACAGAATGAATTTAAAACTCAAAAAAAGACAACTGAGGAGTCAAGTTCAACATAATTAGGGCTTTAAACAAAAGTCCGGAATGATGACGGCAGTTCAGAATCAACACTGCTCAAATTTGTGGATGGATTTCAGATCGTAGCTCACTAAAAATAGGTCTTGAATCTATAGGGGTTTACGATCATCTGCTCAACTTTGTTGTGAAACATCACATCTTTCTTCTCTTCCAGTTAAGATGGCGGCTGTGATCTGTTGAGTTTCTTTTATTAACAACCTCTGACAAAAGACTGATGACGAACTGAAATGTTCCTGTAAAGACAGTCCTGTGCCAGACAAAGTGTGATATATCTGTTAAAAGCTGGTGGATATTGTCCAGATGTAGTCGGCTTCAGTTCAGTTGGCTTCCTCTTCTCTTTTAGGCACCTTAGGGTGAGGGTAGGCTTGTGGGAAAAGGGTGGCAGGGTGCCTTGACCAGTCCGCTGTACCTGAAGTCATCCATCACCCAGGCAACAAAACAAATCACACTTTGTCGCGGTTTCATCATCGTTTTTAGGGGGCTTTGGCGACACCCACCAACGCTGGCCTGAGGGTGCGACCGTGAAGCTTGTACCCTACTTTGGTTACCACAGCGACGCTGCCCGGCTCCTTGCCCTCCACAGGGGCGTGGAACAGGGCCTCGTGCTCGTATGGGTCGAACTTCAGGCCCTCGGGGTTGAGCTTGACCAGGCCGTGCTTTGTGAACACCTTCTGGATCTGAACCTCGGTCATCACCAGGCCGTCATACAGGTTCTTCAGGTGGGGGTTGTGGCTCGTGACCTCCTCCTTGGGCACGCTTTCCGTGGCCTTCTCCAAGATGTCGGCCACCTCCAGCAGGTCCTTACAGAAGCCCTGGATCCCTGTGATGGAAGAAGTTGGAACATTGTTCAGCCTGCTTTAAAATCTATTCTATCAACTGGTCACACCAGATCATGGAAGGGTGGAGCAACAAGCAAGGGTGTGTTTTGCTGATGTTAATTCATTCAAAAGCTATACTGTCTGATTTAACAGACAGACTTATGTCATAAGAGTCATAACAAACACTTTCTACAGCTGTTGTCAGAATCACACCTGGCAGTAAATTTAGACTAAAAGGCCCAGAAACAAGAAAAAAGAAGAAAATGATGTGACACTTTTAAAACTTTATGAATACACGTGGATGTTTGCATATTCAGTTCAGAAAAGTGTCACAACCTTGTCATTAAGTTATAATAAAATAATAAAAACAACTTTTCAGACAAACAGCATAACTAAGACACCCAATGTAGTGAAAAAGGCTGAAGTTGCCCTTTGTTGACATCTAGTGGTTGAAACATACAACTGCAGAATACCACATGGTAAAGCCTTAAAGAGCAGAGCCTGTTGTAAATGTAGGAGATGGGTCATTACCGTATAATTTAGCATCGTCGATCATCTTCTGACTCCTTGTCCTGAGGTTCTCTGTGTCCGCCAAGGCCCGCTTGTACTTTTCCTGGAAAGACGGAGGAAACAGTAGGTCATGGCTTAAAACACAAAATGTCACTGACAATATGCAGTGAACTCTAGATTACAAACAAATGAGTTACTGTGTCTGTTAAAGCTCCTAAATGTATGCCCTCGTTGTCCGTGTTCAAATTCGTCAGCCTGCTGCCATTTTAGTGTAAGAACGATGCAGTCAGGAGATGGAGTAATTCTCCCCGTCTGCTTAACAGGAAATGACCTTGTCTTGACTTACTGTCATGTCCTTGAGCTGATCCTCCAGCTGGGTCTTCTCCTCCATCAGGGCTTTCTCTGCCGAACTCTGCTCTGGCTTTTCAGCCTCCTCCTCTGACCTGTGGCCATTCTTCTGCTGGGTGGCAGTACACAACAATCGCGGAGACGCTCTGAGTGGGAAGGACACACACAATAAGAAGTCATTTGTCATTTGCTCACTTTTCCTGTCTTAATTATGTTCAGACCATTTTTCAGACCCTGATCAGCCTGCAGTGTATGAGCTCTGATGCTCCAGGCTTACACAAGCTAACATTTCTCTGCAGCGTGCTCACTGTTTCAACAGATGGATTCCTTGTTCTATCTCCTGACAGGCTACAAAGCTGTCTGAGCCTGAAGAAGCCTGAATCCAGATGTTTGTAGCCAATTTGATGTTCAATCTGTTCGACATGACATGATTTAATCAATTAAATGATTGATGTAGTCAATTGACTACAAAAAGTAAAATTTTTTGCTGGTTCCAGCCTCTCAAATGTCAACATCCCGTTTTTCTTTGTGATCCACGGTAGTAAATTGAATCACTTTCAGTATTGGTCTGCTGGTTAGAGAAAATAAAACATCTGTAGACATCGCAGCAAGTTCTTGGACTTCTTTCTGATGTTTTACAGACCGAATCATGAAACAAATATTGGTTGCAGCCTCAGATACGTGATCATCCGTTGCAAAGTTCAAATTCAGTGAACATGCCATCAACATGGCAGCGAGTTACACTAACAGGACACAGGGGCCGGGGGCTCGCTGAATGCTTTGTGGATTGTGAAAATAATGTTAAAAAGATGCCACAGTGTGCACAGTCACCAGATCTCAGTCAAACTGAACACTTAGGAGAGATTTTAAAAGGAAGAGTTAAACAACTTCTCCTTCAGAAGTCTGACTATTCTGGTTCTGTGTCCAGACATACTAATTAATGGAATTAGACAGCTTAATTCACACGGCTGTACAACTGCCAGTAGTACTTACCGAGCATGTTACGCAACTACTCTGTATGTGATTCAATGATAACTGTCCAGTTATATACAGCATATTAATAAATGGAATTCTGTGGACAAGCAGCAGGAATAGTCTATTTCACCATATGACACATTATGTCATCATCTCTCTAGCCAATAGAAAAGTGTGGAGACATGTCGTCTCACTGCATTCACAGACCATTCATTATAATATCACGAACAACAATAACAAACAAACAGGTTTATGATTAGAATATAGACTGGGAGGCAGAGCTGGTCGTCCACTAATCAGATGATCGGCGATTCGATCCCCGGCTCCTCCAGTCCGTGGGTAAGAGACTGAACCCCAACATTGCTCCCTGTAAGTGGCTTTGGATAAAAGCGTCAGCTACATGACTAAATGTAGTGTCCGATCTCACACACACACACAAACACAAATCTACATCTCTCTCTTCATTTAAGATATGTCACGTCACATCATCCTGATCCCAGCTATGACATGCTAACAGTGACACACACTAATGTGTTGGTCAGGTTTAACGGTTAAATGAGCCAGCTCAACTCAAACACACACACGTACAATCACATATCAGCTGTCACTTCATATCTGCATTATTAATATAAAAGTTAATATTATGGACCACGGTCGGTTATGAAAGCTAACGCTGCTAGCTGACTACTACCACTACCACCATGGGTTAACAGGAGCTCTCCACTCTGCCAACCCGAGCCTAGCGTCTCTTTACCGGCCACATTCAGTCAGAGGAGTCCATGCTGAAGTCTATTACCTTATCAACGCGGGCGAAGCTACAACTGAATAGCTCTGTCTCACTGCACGTACACACCAGCTCGCCATTTTCCACCGTACGCCGCTCTGCAGGTAAATGCTCCTTGTAACACACGCTGACGGTACGCTCAACCGTGATGGCAGCGGCGTGCTGTTTGAACCAATCAGGTGTCAGTAGGGAGGCAGATGACCAATCGGATTAAAGGAAGCGTTTGCCGGCGAGTTATAGTTTGGTTGGAGTTGAAGTTAAAGGTGAAAGTTGCACATGTGACCAAGGACAGTTTTTAAAAAGTCTGATCAGACAGAAGGTCACTCATCCCCTGGTTATTCAACTCACACCGTTTACTAGCATACGTTCAGACCTGACGGTTCATGTGAAATGTAAAAGAAAGAAGTATAAAAGAAGTACAAAAGAAGTAGTCTTGTAGTACATTAAAGCAGCTACATATAAAACTCTATGTTTTCACATCCTGCAGACACGGAGCAACATTAGCTGTAAGTCTAATATGTATGTATGTATGTATGTATGTATGTATGTATGTATGTTTCTATCTATCTATCTATCTATCTATCTATCTATCTATCTATCTATCTATCTATCTATCTATCTATCTATCTATCTATCTATCTATCTATCTATCACTTCACCACTGGCTATCTGCTAACTGTGTTGTCCTCTCTGGTTCTGGGCAGGTAGCATGCAGTGCATGCAGCACTAAAACCCCCAGATTCCAACTAAGATGCCAACTAAACTAACAGGGCTAACCAAGCTAACTGAGCTAACCAACCTAACAGAGCTAACCAAACTTATTCGCCATGAGCGTCTGCTGTCTGTATCAGCACTGTGTTGGCACATGTGTTGGATCTGCTGCTCTGAACTGATAATGCTCAGCCAACAGGCACGAGTAGCTGCTGTTAGACTGTGTGTGTGTGTGTGTGTGTGTGTGTGTGTGTGCGTGCGTGCGTGCGTGCTGGAGATGTTATGATCAGTGAAACACATTCATGGTAAATATGTTGTGATGTTAGCCAAGAAAGTAACTGAGAGGGGCTACATCTCTTGTGTGTTTGGCTACGTAGCAGGCCACAGTCTGTACAGTCAAGCAGATGCTGGTTTTATAGGAGGGGACGGGAAGCCAGGGGTGGTCGGTGATTAAAGCTGCCACCGTCACTTAACACAGATCAGCCAATAACAAAATTAATTTGCAATAACAAGGTTTTAACCAGTAGAGGGAGGTGGTTATGCATATTTATAGTGTAACTTAGAATTTAAATACTTTTCACTAAGGAACAAGGTGGTCTGGACCCAGACATATGGCAACACTACTGAGTACCACAATTATGGTATCCAGTGTAAGTAGGTGAGTCCAGATGTTACAAATACTTGGATTAAGATGGAAACTTGGAACTCTGGTTCACGGACGTTGATGGTTTCTATGTGCGTTACAGAAAACAAAAACTACATTATAATTTTGTTGTTTCAAATACTACCCAAAATGAATATTTACCAGATTACCAGGTTGATACTATACTGACTTGTAATCAGGTGAATGATGTCTCTATTTCAATGATTTTGGTCATATTTTATAGTGAATATGTTTTCTGATGGATGGTAACAGTGAAATGTAGCTGCCGTTAGTCAGTCAGTGTTAGTATTTGTAGAAAAGGTGTTTTGGACCACTGGGAAGAACAGGAGGTTTTCAGATTCAGGACGCGGGGAGGAGTGGAGCCAGTGTTGTGTCAGAACCGGAGCTGTGCAAATGGGCCATCTGACAGAGGTTTGTGATTTAAAACACCGAGCTGGGCTTCTTGCTGTTGGACTAGTAAGTAATATAGCTGGCTGCTATGTCTTGTGTTGTTGACCTTGCTTGATGCTCATAAGTAATATAACCATAACAAATACATATGTACAGTTATCCATATTGATTGCAGTGGGATTACACTCGCAATTACAAAAATACCATTTTCCATGCAGCGTTGCTTTAATTCTGAGAGAGAATTTCTCCACCTGTTTAACGTGTTTTAGAGAGAATATAGAGGATATAATACGAGTCATTATTATTTCAGAGAATTCAACTCAGGACAGGAGAAAAAAGCTGCTTTAACACTTGAACTCCACCTGGGAAGTGTAAGAGGTGAACAGTGTGCATATATGTGAGACGTGACAGTCAGATTGGCTTTTGAGTGACACTCCTGCTTACAGCCTGCTCATTCAAAGACATGTTGTCTCTGTCTGCTTCTCGTCAACTAATCAGCCTCACTGTAGATGAAAAGGAACTTTGCATCATCTCTCGCTCCCACACACACACACACACACACTCCAATCTTTTATTCATTTCCCATCTCTTTCTTTCTTTCATTCTTTCTTTCAGTGCACATCTGACAAGGCGGAGCTAATTGATAGGCATGTCATTTCTCGGTGCTCCTTCCTAGCCCTGCGACTCCACCTGTTCACACGTCTGCAAATTACTCCTTCATTTCGCAGTAAGCAGAGCAGACAGGTTGGCGCTTCCTCATTAGGAGGAGGTTTGTTTCACAAGGTGAGGCATGGATCTCTCGTTTCAGCTTTGATGAAGCCTCACAGAGTCAGACTTTGATGTCTGTCATTAGTGAACCTCTTAAAAGAGTTCTGATTCGTGTGTAATGGGAAAGGGACTCGGGCAGCGTGGTAGTTATGGAAGCGTACAGACAGCTTCTGTCTCAGGCTGGCTTTGACTCTTTGTTTACTTCCCTCTCTCTCTCTCTCTCTCTCTCTCTCTCTCTATCTGCAAGATGAAGCCTTGAAATGAAACGTTGTCATGCTGTCATCATAACCAGGTTTCATTTGAATATTAAATCTGTTCAAGTTCTTGAAAGGGTCACTCTGTGGGGAGCGCGAATCCTCGAAAACAATCATATAGACTCCTGAGGCTCTCGAGGAGCTTTGTCAAGTCTGAGAAAACAACCCTGATGACATCATAGTGATGTCATCACCATTATCTCATACCTGAGGGGACCTACTGTAGATGACGACCAGTGCACCCACAGTTTGGAGCAGCTGTCAGGTTTCCTGGCAGAGAATCAGACCAATGCACTGACGTGGACAGGGTCAGCAGAAAAATCTATTTAAGCCACATTAAAATGGTCCACTTCAAAAAAATCTGTATCCTTTTAAGTGTAGAATATTTTCATGGCTCTGACTTGCCAGGAAACCTGACTGCTTCCCTAAACTGGTGGTGCTCTGACCGCCATCTAGCGACGGTAACACACTGACTACCATCACTGTAAGAGCCAAATGCAAATACAAATTGTTGTCTCCTGTGTGTACAATGGGTGGCGCTGTGCACATATCAGAGGTTCAGGTATAAAAGTAGAGAGTGACAGTTTTTGGTTTTCATGGAGGACATCCACAGATGGAAAAGAAATGATTATTGCTGTATCCAAGAACAACGTGCGGACTTTATACTAGGAAAACTGTGAGCATCAACCAGGTTGCTGCAATGAATTAGTTTTACTTTGTAAGCATTTCAGTGTTAATGTAATGTCAAGTAAAGATTAAAAATTGCTAAATAATGAATCTCCGAAAAGGCAATTGCTGCTGCAATACACACAGACTTAACACTAGCTTTGTCTTCATCACTCCTCCCTGTAAAACAAGTAAATGACACCATATAACCATTAAACCAGTGGGTTTCCACCAATGATATATATGATGTCACCCATAAGGTTGAGCTCAAAATTTGCAGCGCTGGTAGTGGCCATGTTGGCCTAGTCTATCTAATCTAAATATTGGCAAAGACGTGGATCATCGACGGACCTAAAATGGGCTGAATAATGCTTAAATTAACCATCTGTAATGACACCTACCTGTCAATCAAAGTGGCCACACTGTTAATTCTGCATAACTTTAAGCCTTAATATAATTTGAACAGGTGAGTTCTAAAAACATTCACCCTCAGTACAGTTGTCATGAACAGGGATTTTTTTGTAAACATGTTTATTTCTGCTGTGAAGTTGGACATTTTAACATAGGAACATAACATTTTATGTTCTGTAGCCAGCCTCAAGTGGCCACTTCTGCACTGACTTAATTTCCCAGCCTCTTCCACTCTTTGTAGAAATAAAGTGTTAAAGTTGGACTCTTTGTCTTATCGATATGATGACTTTGTCACTTTGAAGTCAGTGTGGTAGAAACCACAAAGAAAATATTTGATATTTGAAACAATCTCACCTCAAGGCCCATTTAGTGCTGCGGCTCTACTGTGCTGTACTTATCTATGGACTTTTTTTCTGTGTTGTCTGAAGACTTTGACTCTTCGTCCTTGTTGGAATAAAAGTTGCATTTGTAGGTTCTTTCTTGACACAGCTGTTATATAAATGTTCAAGTTTATTAGAGTTTGTTTGTGATGATTTGTTTGTATTCAGGTCGCCTTCAGTAGCTTTCTCTTGTGATGCCTTACGTGTAAAGAAGTGTATGTTATATGTTATGCTTGTGCATCTGGGTTAAGCATTCAGACTTTATGAATGGTCATTGTGAGCTGTCAGCCTTGGAGCCGACAGTTTGTTTACCACAGATGATGAACCAACTTGCCTCGAAAACCCAATGTCATTGAAAAGCAGGAAAGAGAAGAGGGGGTGGTTGTTTGCTGATGGAAGACAGACACAAATGAGTACGGGGTGCAGACACCGATGTAAAGGTGCAACACAAGAGCTCCTCACATCAAAGAACGCTTGTAATGAAAGAAAGGTTGAGAGCAGCCGGGTGGATGCAGATTGTCTGAAAGTTTTTTTCTTTCCCTCCACGCATACTAGAAGACAACATATTCAAGGTTGTTCAATTATTCATGTTCAGGGATCTTCTCCGAGCCTTTCCCCGTCTCAACCAACAAGACTAACAAGACCTCCACAGTATTACCACGGGGATGTTTGTTTACATGGATCAGATGCAGAGCAGGGAAAAATAGGCTCACCGGGGTCAGACGATTGCCACAGCTTTTAAAAGGCAGGGTGTGCACACCGCCAGCAGGGGGCGTTCAAACACACGTTTTACTGCATGGCCTTGGGTTTGGTTTAACTGATTGGAGACATGGCAACAGACAGACTTTCTCAGTGTTCCTGCCACGCACGCGATACAAAAAAAGGACCTCCATTCATCGTTTTCTTCTTTCCTTGAGATGCAGGAAACAGCAGCCCACTCACAGAGCACAAAGAGGGGTCGATCTCAGGCGAAAGAGACTCTGCTCCTCTATCTGAGCGCCCGTGACTTATTAGAAGTAATGGAGAAGGAGAGTACTGTAGTATGTTAAATGAAAGCTGTTGGAGATTAGTCCAGAATTGTAAATCCGGACCTCTCATCAGCAAAAGAGAAAAGTTACTCAAGCTACTCAAAAAAAACCAAAGAATTGAAAAAAGCAAGAACAGAGTTTAGGCAATAGAGTGTATTCTTTCACAAGAGATAAACCAAGAACAAGAACTGAACTGACGACAAAGTACGCCAACTCTTAGAAATAATGGTAACTTTTTACTTTAGTTCCTCCATTTTTGGATATTCCAGGGTGTCTGCAGGGTATTAAAATGTGGGTGAAAATGAGACTGTGCAAATGTGAAAAATGATTTTGCTGCACCGGTTCTGAGCTCAGAAACTGAGGTTGGCAGAATGCATAGATTCACTAAGCTCTGGCACCAATCACCAGCAAAGAGGAGTGTAGAAAACATTCATCTTCCTGACACCTGATCCCCATCTTTAACTTCACCTTGACCTTAATACTAACAGAGCATTGTTTTTTCCAATTTGAGTTCGTTTGACAGGAATTGCACATAAGTCATGCTCATAATAATTTCTGCGAAAGTGTCAGAGCTGTTTCAAAAGTCTCCTTCTCATCTGTAGTTCCTCATCAGGTAAACAGCAAGGTGAGTGATGGTGGTGTTTACCTGCAAAATTTGAATTTGTGACATTTGTTGAGTGGCCTGCAATTCAAGAAATAATCCAGAGTCGACACTAAAGGCCTCCTGTTGGCTTCCATGATATGAACTACATTACAGCATCCTTTTAAATCTTCTTTCTTCAGTTATTTTAATCAATGCTCGGAGCATAATTAAAGCTAAGGTTTCTGAAAGTCATTAGCATGCGACTAACAACGCCTATGTAAATGGAGTTATGTAGTACAAAGTACAAGCATAGAACATACAAGAACATATTAAAAGTAACTAAAAGATTAAAATGCTCAGAGGTGATTAAGCTAAATGCTAATATTAGCATGTTTGTTGTTGTTTGTTACCATGTTTACCAGGTACTACAATATTCACCATCTTAGCTTAGCAAGCTAGCATGCTAACATTTGCTAATTAGCACAAAGTGCACCTGTGGCTGTTTGATATCAACGTTACATGAATGTTAAAACTTTTACAGACGTGGACTCGTCACTTATTGGTCTGGATCACTGATGCTGTATAGAATGGATTGTGTGATGTCACCTGATGTAAACAGGTTTATTTCTTCTGTGAAGTTTGACATTTTAACATGGGGACTTATGGAGACTGACTCACTTCCTGAGCTGGCCTCAAGTGGACATTTGAGGAACTGCAGTTTGTGTACACGGAAGTAGCCACTTTGCTACGGTTGTTTTGTGATGACAGTACAGTCTAGTCTAGACTGAAAGTGAAGATATCTGTCAGGCTGTGTGAGGACACTTGCACGTAGAAACACAAGATGGCGTCTCCCCCGTGACTCTTCCTTCTTCTGGGCTAACCTTGACCATGGGACTGCTTGTGAGGGTAATAACTCACTGCTACATTTCTCGATGTGACATCCTATCCCCTCGTCCCTAAGCTAGCCAGCCTCCTGCATCCTCCATCCATCCTCCCCAACACACACAAACACACACACACACACAGACACAGACTCCCCCATCCCTCTCTACCACCATCCATCCTCTTTACCTTCCCATCCTCCCTTGACAACAGTTAAGATGTTTGCCTTGCACAATAAACAAATCTGTTACAATTAGTGTTATCACGGCGGGGTGTTTTTCAGTTCCCTACCTCAGGTCCAGGGTGGAGGCACTGGGAGTCTCTTGTGTCAGGTGTTCAGATGTTTAGCTGTGTTGAAAATAAATCCCCACGGGGAGGTTTGATTGAGTGAGAGTTGTGGGAGGGAAGGATGGTGGAAAGTGGCCTGGCTCTCTGGGGAAATCTGACAAATGGAAACCTATTTCCATTCCCAAAGCAAAAAAATTTACATCAAGCGAAGGCAGAATGAAGCTGCTCTGATGTGTTTATTGCTGCAGTGAAGAGGCTTTAAAGATGCGGAAAGTTAACGGAGCTGATGCCTTTAAAAAATGTGACAGGATATCATATGGCCACACAAGCCGTTGTCCTGAGTTTTACTGGAGAGTTATATTGTGCTGACGTGGTCTAAATACTCTGTCAGAGGCTTTTTACTGCCGAGTCATTTTACATTTTGTCAAGAGACGACTCAGCATTACACACAGATATTAACCATTTTAATGATAAGGTACTAAAGGGGTTTCTACTGCTGTTTCAGAAGGTGTATATGTGAATCTGTTTAAAAGAAACAGAAATCAATGACTTATTTGATTTTTGTTTTAAAATCCAAACATTAAAATACAAGGTGTTTTTGACTTTCCAGGGTCAAAAAGAGAAATGTTTCTCATAACAGAAACAGGGAAAAAAGGTCAAATACTTGATATTTGCCAAACCTTTTTAATATTTCTTACACTTGTATATATACTTTATATTTATTGCTTTCTTTGCACCAGGTATATGAGGGGAACAAAATTTGGACTGTCTGTATGTCTTGCATATATGGCAGCCTTGACAATAAAGTTGAACATGAACTTAATATTACACATAATACAATACAGTTCTAATTTAATAAAACCATCACCTCAGATGACACTATATCTTTCAGAAATTCCTCATATTTTTTAATGGAGTTGTGACACTGTGACATTTAGAGTTGTTTTACTGCTCCGTTTTGGAGAAAATAATAAATGATCATTTGAGCTAAATTTCCCTTTAATATTTTTTCACTTTTTCCCATTGAGCAGTGAGATTTCTGCAGATGACAAAAGAAAAAACTGTTTGTTTTGGATTTTCTGAAATATCCAAAATTTTGTGAATGACATGATCTTATTTCTAAAACAGTTCCGTTGTGTTTCTTAGTTTTCTTAAAGATTTGGGGAAAAAGATCTAGGGATAGTTTTAGATGAAAATACTAAACATTTGTGAAAGAATTCATTTTCCATTTATAAGTATCAAAATGAAGCAAGGTAATTTGAAGTGCATCCATAAATTCTACTAAATTCTCCAAACTGTTCTAGATGTAGAACTAAAGAGGGAACATTTATGCATCTGTGATTTGTTAAAAAGTTTCTGGGCTTCAGTTCCTTATTTGCATAAAATCTAAATCTAAATCATCTAAGTCTGAATCATTGATGTGGCACAACTTAATACCTCCACAGTTGCTCTTGGTGTCTCTACAAAAAGTAAGTTGCAGAACACTCTCCCACATTAATTTTGGGGCTGCAGTAGCTCAGTCCACAGGGAGTTGGCTTGGGACCAGCTCAAGTCCAGCATGGACCACAGCTTTGGAAATAGAACTTTTGTGTCCATTTATAAATGGCATACCTGAATTTCAATCAGATCCCAAGAATGCAAAATACTAATGCTATTTTAGAAGAATCTCCTCCAACTTTTAAGCTGTTTCTGGACCAGTCATGACATTCTTTTAATACCAGAGTTCTAAGGATCTTTTAGCCTGGGCTAAAACACAGGAAACACAGGCTATTTATCACTCTTTGTCCTTTTCTTTATCGTTTTTTTCTGTTTCTGAAAATGAAATACGAAAAACAAAGCATTTGTAAACATTCAGTCTTCTCCTTTTGACCTTATTTCAATTTTTAAATAAAAATTAAATAATATATTATATTCTGAACAAATGTGTAACTAATCCCTTTATTAATATTTGATAAATTATCTACTAATTTACTTAAACTTTATATATCAGTTGTAAACTATTTGTGAGAATATCTTTTGGATTGCCAGGTTGTGAGAATCTCTTTGGCTGCTGTTTAATCTCCACTCAAGGCTGGATTGGAGCTTTATTCTATTGGTAAAAAAGGTCTGATGGCGTTTCCAAACTTCTACATAGTCTAAATCACAACTTAACAACTCCACAGATGCTCTTGTGGCGTCTCCTACAGAAGGTAAGTTGCGGAACACTCTCCCGCATTAATTTTGGGGCTGCAGTAGCTCAGTCCACGGGGATTGGTCTTGGGACCAGCTCAAGTCCAACATGGACCAGAGTTTGGAGCATGGAGAGATGCCAGTTCACATCCTGTGTACTGCCCTTATGCAAGATGCAGCTAGGTCCAGTCCAACATCTCTCCACATTTGCATGTCTATGAGTTCTTTATGTGTGTGAGTGTGTGTGAGTGTGTGTGTGTGCGCGCGCCGGGTTTATACGAGCACATACATCTCATTCTGTCCTGATAGGTTTGGATTGGTTAAAGCAACCAAAGCTGGCGCCCTTAGCTCTGATTAGCCCATCAACCTTGAAGGTTTACTGTAGGTCAGTGTGATTGCCGTATTAACCTGCCTATGACGCAGCTCTACACATCTCTCATCACATCTCAGCCATATAACATAACGGCACAGGGACAGGAAATAAAAAATACACATATTTGTCTATATTTATTTCAACTGCCACAAAAAGTATACTTATGTTATGCTGCTCATGAATCTGAGTGCTTCTTTATTGACACATATAAAGCACATTTTCTACAGGAGAAAAAATATGTTATCTAACTATTAATTCATTTCCTAATTAATAATGTAGACATTTGAATTGAGTAATTATTTCACTCTTGGTATACATGAAAAGTTCGACCTTTTATGTATAATGTGCATTCATCAGTATCGGTGCATTCAGTAGGTGTCGAAGGTGCAGAGCAGAATGCATGAAGTTGTGAACAATACTCTTGTATGTTTGTCCAAAACAGGCACGCCTGCAGCATTGTTTGTCCGTGCACCAGCGGTGCCGAGGGAACGCCGAAGCGTTGAAAGATCCTTGTTTCTTCCTGTCCAAGTGTGTATCCATCAGCCAGGGTGAGTTATCAAGCGTGCCACTTTTAATCTGTGCTGACAGAGTGTGACTGCTGGGGACGGCTAGAGGAGGGGACAGCGCCCATGTGGTCCCTAATTGATGGTCACACCTTTTAAACCATGCAAGAGGAGATATGAAATACTTAGAGGAGGGAGGAAAGATGAACGTTCGTGATAATGCTTTGAGGATCCTGAACCGAGGTAATTACTCCTCAGGAGTTCAGTGGGGTCGATTGTTGGCTGGCTTTTTATTGGGGTGGTAACAAAAAACCCACAGAGAATTATCACTATACTCGGCAGTTTCCCTCAGCTCCACAGAGCTTTATGTCGTATTTCAGCTTTTGTGTGTGTGTGTTTTTTTTTTCAATGACTTGCAAGTTTACTCTTTTGGCTCACTTCCATTCTCTCTCGTTATGCTTGTTTTTTTGGTTTTTTTTTTTTGAAAACTAAAATACAACACACTGTATGCTAGCTGGCCAAAAACCAAACAGCAGACAGGCCTGTTTATAGACAAATAGGTGAACACAGTGTAGCATTTAGCAGCTAAAGAACCAGATATTCGCCTCAGGAGTTGGTGGAGACCAACTCCTGAGCTAGAAGGAGAGTGAATATCAGTAATATGCATATATGCATATGTATATAACATATATATAATATATGTTTGCTATTGGAGGTTTCGAAAAAACATCTGAAGTTTGCCATTCATTTGATTAAAGATTTTGGTAGAAAAGGTTGAATATTTTTAAGTATGAAAGGTATAAATTTGTAAAATGCATGCCATACTATGCTGAATGAGCTGAACACTGATACTTGAATGGTTTGTGGGAGTAGTGGAAAGTGTTTTTTTGCAAGAATAATAATAAAGAAGAAGAAGAAAGATTTAAAGAACAATAGTGGGGTACAATTAGTATGGGTGCCGGTTCAGCTAAAAGTACCTCCCTCCCTCTTACATTATATATAGTAATTGAATTTACTTCTAAAATAAACTATTGATTCATGCAACTTTGGTTCATTTCCCAGAAACACCCTGAGGAGGACTCTCAGTCTCAGGTGTGTGTGCATGGGGTCAACATGAACACATCTATATATAAGAAAATCACATCAACACATTTCTGCATGTTAGATATAATGTGAGAACTCTCTTGTAAACTTCTGAGCAAAAACTGCAAGAATCAGAGACAAATTTCTCCACAGCATGATCTCTCGGAAAAAAAAACTAAACTCAGTAAATATTTCATGGCCCTCATTGATGGGCGCCTGTGGCACCATCTTGTTTGTGTGTGAGATTGCAGATGAGAAGTATGGATGAATAAAGCAAAGCCTTGCATCATCTGAGTGCAGAGACGGCTCAGGGGGAGGCAAACCTTGGACCATGGGAGTCCAGGCTTGTTAGCATGCTGCTGAGCGGCTGCTGAACGTAGCTTTGTTCGTCATGAAACTTTCACGGATAATTGGACGTTATGAAGATTAATGCGCATTAGTTTTACAGAGCAGTGGGAGAACTGCAAAAGACTTTGACCCTCAGCAGCTGTCTGGCCTCCTTAGAGGTGATAGTTGTCATAGTGTTAGGTTGATTTCTTCTTTTTTTTCCTGAGAAGACTTAAATCTGGGGTGACTGGACTTGGTTGTAGTTTCATAAAGACGTTTCACCTCTCACCTAGGGGGCGTCTTCAGTTCCTCAGGACCAGAACTCATGGATCTACAACCAAGTCCACTTGCCCCAGATTTAAGCCTTGTCAAAGAACAATGACTTGGATGTCTGAGAACCTACACAGATGACTTGATTTCCTGATTGTTAAGCTGATTGACTGATTTCTTTCATTCACTCACATCTTACCAATTTGTACCAACAGTTCATCTGTACTCTTACATGCTCAGGGATGATCTGCAGTTTCGCTTCACTATAATTTGCCACAAATTACTCCAATTAGAGAATGCATAGGAGCGACTCTAATTGTATGTTTCATTCTCATTACTATTATTTCCCCACGTACACTGCAGGCTGTTCAATTGTGAACTAACCACAAAAAACCCTCCATAGATGGGGTCCCTTTGAGTAAAATCATATCCACTGCAGTCGCCGTGTCCCTGATTTAGATTCTTACCTTGTAAATGTTTGAGAGCTTTGCACAGGGCATGGGGAAATGCATATATATTAGACAGCAGGATAAAAAGGCATTCTTTTGCAAAAAAAAAAGTTTGGTGCTTGCAAAAAAGTTTTCTTTTCTTTCCAAAAAGTTCAAAAGTTTCTCTCGCAAAAGTTTGAATGTACGAAAGTTGTGTTCCGTTTCACAAGAATTTGATCTTATTGGAAATCTTTTAGATTCTTTTGCAAAAGTTTTGTCCTCTCTCAAAGGTTTTTTTTAAAGTTTTGCTTCAACTTAAGAAAATTTTTTGCAACTTCTCGGAAATATTTTGCTTGGAGCTCCACACCAGTCAGTCATATCTGAGGAAGCCTGTTGGATGAGAGGTGAAACATCTTCACGGTTTACAGCCAAGTCCAAATCTGGGGCAACCCCAGATTTAGCCCCTCTCGAGGAAAGATGACCTGGGCGACTGAGAACCTTCACTGACTATTTCGCTTGCAAGACTTGTTGCTGACTGCAACAATCAAATAACTTTATCTGCAGCAACTTTTTTCACTGCATACCACCTCAGAAAATATTGAGCTCTCCAAATACCACCAGTATGACCGTGATGTTAAAATACATCTGAGGTGGGTTGCTGGGAGTGTTTGTCCTGAACGTAACCGTTGTGAAACAGTCAGGAACTTCTTATTTGTCTGATTAACAGGCTCACTCTCATTCAGGAAGTCTCTGGACTAGAGCCAGACACATATTTAGAAGCTGGTTAGCTCGTAGCTCCCATTTCATTTTTAGCTCTTTTACTATTTCCCCATCACAGTTTAATTCATAACAAATCAGGGTGATGGATATGCATGCTTGTGCATTGCTTACACTGAAACAAAATATATCACAGGAAAGACAGAATGGATTGTAAATTACACTTCAGCAATATTGTAGTTATATTAGGGCATCGCCCAGCAGAAAGGTTCCTGGTTCGAACCTGGACTGGCCTTTCTGTATGGAGTCTTCATGTTCTCCATGTGTCTGTGTGTGTTCAATTCAATTTTATTTATATAGCGCCAAATCATAATAAAAGTTAAAAGAGAGAGAGAGAGAGAGATGCGAACTGGGACACGAGCCAGCCAGAGCGAGCCTTCGCATGTGGGGCGGCTGCTCTACCGACTGAACTAAGTGCCAGCATCACTGTTGTTGAAGTTTATATAATCTTTGTGTAAAAATGTCACAAAAATTCATCCTTTTTTCTTACATCAACAATAATTTTTGCGACTTCCGAGGCTCTGTAGAGAGTTCCTTATTTAGTGGTCGAGTATGTGGACGGCAGAGTAACTCGCTGCTGCTAACCAACATTTTCCTTCTGGTTTGATGATAAGAACGATTGTTAGCTACACTTCATGCATACTTTCTCCAGGCATGGTGAAATAGTCTGCTCTTTTAATGGCCAGCCTGAATTCTCTGGGTGAACAGGAGTGTTTGGACAAATGCAGTTTAAACTGTCTGTTTAATTTCCACCCTAATTGGCTTTCGTGTTGTGCCTGTCATTTAGATATTTCTGCAGCCTTACCCCTCTCTCCCCTTCTATAAACTCCAGCACACACACACACACACACACACACACACACACACACACACACACACACACACACACACACACACACACACACATTTCATTTCCACAATCTTATGAAATATTTAAACTTAAGCTCCAGTTTAGGAGGTGCAATTACAGGCAGTATCCTAGCAATAGAGGTCACGTAGGGTGCACGCCCCGCCATCATCTGCTCTGCCTACACTTGTGCATGAAAACTCAGAACATAGATCTATTTTCAAGATCACAAGTACATTTTTAATTTCAAAGTGCTGCCAGATCTACTAGATCTGAACTACGCTGCATTTTGATGTGCGAGCTTCTGTAGGCATCACGTGTAGGTGCACTTTTCATTTTAATACATATTATTAATGTAGACTGAATTATTCAACCATTTCCAGCCACATGCATTATTCACAGTGTTGTCTGTTGAATTATTTTGTTTAAAATGACTAAATAAGTTAAAAATAACTAACGGAAAATCATTTGAAGCATCCTGCAAACCCTTCCATGGCTGTCTCATATTTTTTACCCAGCAGTGGATCTTTGACTCAGTCCGCTGGGGTTTATGTCTGCCAAATACAATATTTCTATTCCTTAGCTTTTACGAAAATTCAAGTTTGTGGATTCTCAGTGTGTATGGGAGAGAAGCAGGCACTATAAAAGAGTCAGAGAAGGTTAAAAACGTACACAAAATCAGTATGATAGTGTTGTGAAAATGTTCCCTGCTCCTCTTTCCTCTTACTTTTCTGTAATACTGCTGCACCCTCTGCCCTCACAGCCATCAAATATTCAAACTAACTCTGCTCCTGTTCTGCCACTCTGGGCACCTGAATGCACTGATCTGAGACCGGTTGAGCCAACAAACATTGCTCTCTCCATTTATTCCCAAGCAGCAGCAACAACAGGACTCTGACGTGTAAATAATTAACAAAGATCACCCTTTCAACACTGATACTGGTTCGTAGGTCAGTGAGACCAGAGTTCTTTCTTTAAGGAGAGGTTCTGCTGAAATAATAATGTCCTCCCCCTGTCTCCTAGAGATTATATTTAAAAGTCTGAAGCGACTGCAAGCAGAACTCAACTTTAAATATCAGCAAAATTTACATGAGGGTATGTTTCGGTTTGGGGTGAACTTTGTTCTTTGCTTCACAGTTTGGTAATGACGAAATGCGCATCAAACTCATGACCCCTTATCCTCTTCGTTCAGTTCATTTCACAGCCATAAACCCAACATATTAGTGTGAGCTGTCTTTTTCAAATGATTCCTCTTCACTGGGTTCTGTGTAAAATGTTTGGTGCTGGGAAGGTAGTGTGCAGTGAGTTTATCTGAGCATTATTTTGAGGAAACAAGGTTGATGAGAGCAGTGAGATTGAACGAAAACTGTGAAACCAAAACAAAAAGCTGAATGAAGCTAAATATAGCTAAAAATTTGCAGGGAATTGCAGAATTGGTCCCCTGAGTGACATCTTTTACATGACACATAGTCATGTATTCGTGTCATGTGATCATGTTTGATCCATTGTTAATATAAAAATATTGATTAATGCAGCTTTCATTTACATCTGCTTGTCAAATACTGTTTCCTGTTGAGCAGTGTACAAAATACACTTTAACTCAAGTACCAAACCACAGACACAGGGCTGGATTAACCTGCTAGTGGGCCCCTGGGGTAAAGTAAGCCAAGGGTCCCCATTAACCCCCCTGTGTCGATGAACGTCATTTATGAACTGCAGTTTTATTTAGGAATATGCACCATTATAATATCATGGCCATCATGCCATTAAGGTTAGGGGACATTGAGCAGTTCCCCATGTTCCATTATCTGTATTATGACACCATTCTCCAATTACATCACAATGTTTATAAGTGCAATAAACAGTGCAGTCAATGCAAAATGCTACTATTGTCAAAGACTCTGCAGTCTCAGGCGTTCGTTTCTTTACGTCCTGCCCTTCATCATCAGTAAAACTAATAATCTAGATGATAGAGAAATCATCATTGGGATTATGTGACAGCACCTTAATGTCAGTATGAAAAAGTAAATCCTTGATGTTTGACCTGAAAAGACATCCGACCCTGACCAATCCTGACCCACCAAGTCATGGGTTAATCCAGACTCTGCCTATAATTGAATAGGAGGACAGACACAAAGGAGATGCTATTACTTAGTGAGATCAAATACGTGACCTATGACCTCCTGGCCAGCTGGCCACCAACACTCAGGCAGCGAGGAAGGATGAGTAGATTACAGACAGCATGCAAATATAGTCCTGCTCTGTCTTTTTGGGGAACTGCTTTAGGTCATTTGTTTTTATCTTTTAAATTGGGTGCAAAGATCAAATTGAAAAAATGCAGGAGATTCATTTAAAAGTTGAAACAAAAACAAACCAAAGGAGAATTTGGGGGGCGACTGCTGCCAAGATGATTAACTGATGACCTGTAGGAGTTACAAATTATCCTCAGGACCAGTCTTAGGTCATTGTTCCACCTGCTCACAGCACAGAAATGGAGATGTGGACTGGAAGCTTAATCAAAGCACTCTTCACTGACAGATTCCTTTGGATCCGTAGTGCTCTATTTGTCCTTAAAGGGGAAACAATCTTACACTATTAAAAAAATCACTGGGTTAAAAATGGACCTAATGTAATATGACACCATCAGATGCAATAGTGGATAAAGTTCATCCTCCTTTGACCTTAACGCTGCATTACGTAACTTCTCTACCATATTTCCAAATGCTGATGCTACACTGACTTGGTGATCTATCATCCATACGTCTGTTCTCACTATGCAACAGCCGTAGCTGCTGTTAGATAATGTTAGTTCAGAGGCGGTTTTGGACCACAGGGAAGACGAAGTTTTCAAGTGTGCAAGGGAATTCTGGAGTTGGTGTCGTGCCAGAACCGGAACTGGGCAAGTGGGCAATGTAACCCAGCTCAGCAGCTGCTATGGACATGGAGAGAAGTGACTGTAGAGGGGGTGGATGGAGGAAGCTAAGAAGGGAAAAGGAGAGAGTGAGCAAGAAGACACGAGTAATTCTGGGACTGACTTCTAGTCCTTGGTGAGAATTTGGTGAAATAAAAGGCTGGAAGGCAGACGCTGAGCTGTTAACATTAGCATAACATTAAATCAATGTTGATGCATCAACGAAACTGCCATTGAATCAACCTGCTCAATATTGAAATATAATATTGATTTTTCATCGGTTTTGCGCCATTAAATAATAAGTTATTTCAATGATGAACCAGCATTGAAATAACATTAATTAAACGAATCCCCACATGGCAGACCAACTTTGAATTAATGTTGCCTTTATCACTAATTTATTAACCTCAGCCAAAATGGTGATTCTGATGGAGGTTCAGCATTGAATCTAGGAAGTAATGTCACTACTAATACAGCTTTACCACAGTGGGATTATGCTCTGGGGGCAACAAATCACAAAAATACCAATTCACGTGTAGTGTTGCTTTAAAAGCTGTTGTGCATTTCTAATTAGTTGTATAAAACAATGTGCATATGACATTCAAAACACATAACCATGGTATCAAAGCTTAAACCACAGTGGTGATTCCACTGTGCTTCAGGGCTTTCATCACATTTTTTGCTCTAACAGTCATTAATCTCCTTTTTTACTGTGAGGGAAAATTGTGTTGAAAGCAAAGTCCTGTGAGGGAACTAGGATCAGATTTTGGATGATTGTGCCAGCAAAAACGGTCCAAGCTCCTGAGGGCCTTCATATAGACACTTAACAATCATATGTCATATTTAAAACGTGACTTCCTCGTGCGCTGACACGTTCTGGAGACGGACTGAGTGGAGTTGAGTCGCTGCAGTTGCAGGACAGCAGATGGCACCGCTGCGCCGTCCCGTGGATCCCGCTTGGCACAGAGACGCTTCCACGTTGTTCCCACTGTCTGCCTTCGCTCTCGCTCCCCTCCCTCCCTCCTTCCACTCTCTCTCTCCCTCTCTCTCTCCCTCGGCTTACAGTATACACCTATCTATCTTCCACAAGCATCAGCAGTCTCTCCATCAGTCTCCGCGATACGAGCGCTACTACGGCGCAAAGCATGGCATCTCTGCGCCCCGAAACCCCGGTCCCCGCTGCTGCGCACCTCTGCGTCTTTCTGCTGACCGCCTCGGCCTGGATGGCACTGCCGGGACCCGTGCGCTGTGACAGCGGGGCTTTAAACCGGCGCGGCGGGGAGGACCGTATGTTTGACATGGGCGGCGGAGATGGAGGCTCCCCGCCAGGTTTACCGACGGACAGTGACGAGGAAGCCGTCGGCGCGGAGAGCTCACCCCGCTTCAGGAGAGCACTGTCCCGGGAAAAACAAATGTCCCTGCTCAGCAGTTCGTTCGTGCTCAAAGGGGATGCGACCCACAACCAGGCGATGGTGCACTGGACAGGAGAGAACAGCAGCGTAAGTAACCTTCCCATCCATCCCGTCCCGTCACGATCCGCTGGTTCTTGCACCACCTAACACCATGCCCCTCTTTGTCACCTTCCACCATCCATCAGTCCAGCCACAGCGCGCATCACCAGAAACAAGTTATTGTTCTCAGGAGGCAGCCGCTGCAGACGCACGCTGCGCGGCTCTCTGAGAGGAGGAGGCGCGGTGTGGCTTTTACGCATCCAGGTGGTCCAGCTGGACGCACGGTGGATGCTGTCAGGCATCGGGCAGGACTTTTTAAACGTTTTCATGTCAGGAGCCACACACACACACACACACACTCTGTCGACCCAGACTTCCATTACATCACACGGTGTCCCTGCCTCTCGAGCATCTTGTTATTGTCTGTTAACACTGCGCCGCGCAGTTAAATCAAAGTAAACTTAACAATATGTGTCCTTTGTTTGAACCTCCCTTCATATGAAACTGCAGTGAACGAACACATGCGTCATGTGACGTGGGGGGGAACCCCTTTTAATGTTCAATTAGTGACCCTGGAGAGGTCTCCTGACCCCACTTTGAGAACCACAATAATAATCACTCACGCTACCGTGTGTGATAACATTCAGAGGGAGTCCAAGGACGCGCCTGTGAGCGCACAGAGCCAGCGTGGAGACAAGGAGCGTGCTAAACAGACAGCTCTGTGCTTGATTCAGTCACACGAAGCCACGACGGAAATATTGATGGAGATTTTTTGTCCATGCGCTTTGTTTGTGTGTGCCTTTTTGGCTCATATGGATCACTGGATGTAGCAGTCTCCCTTTTCCAACCTTTATCTCCAGTGTCTGCCTAAATAAAGGCACTACACTGGATTTCACACAGATGTTGTCTGATATCACAAAAAAAGTCCCACTGGAATTGAAGAGTGATGTCAGAGCGGACAAAAATAGCAACATGTGATCCATGCAGCCACTCAAGTGACCACTGAATTATATTATATTCCTGTAGGAGCGTTTGAGGTTTATTTATGTGATTACACTGGAGATGAAGTATGAAGTATGGATATTGTAGTTATTTTTCCCACAGGACGAGCAGCTACACTGTAAACAAGAGCAGTCTTTGTGATGGATATTGACAGACGCTGGGGGGAGGTTGGAGTGGTGGTGTCTGGTGGGGACATCTCTTGCAGTCAGAGCCTTTTTGTCAGCGGAGCTGTTGCGTTGCTGTTTTACTGGCATGTGGCTGCAGGAAAGAAACGGAATAAGCAGAAAGGGGGAAGTAATCTGACAGCAGACCTATTTTACTCAAATCTTCTGGCGTTTCGTGACAAATTGTTGGTAAATAATATAACATTTGCAGACTTATTGGATTACGGACAGCGGCGAGAGGGATTGAGTTTAAAGCCCCTGTGGGCACCTTCACAGGTTTTTGAGCGCAGAACTGTTGAAAAAGTTGAATTTGAGTAGGGGAGAAATCTTTGCCCAGTGTGTTTACTGCCAGGGAACCCAGATTACTCTCACAGGAGTGTTAAGGAGTTTGTGACTGTCGGGTTTTAGAACACTGCGTCTTTAAAGTTGAGCTGAAATTTTCTGAAATTTAAAATCTCCTCCTCACTTGTTGCCTTCGGAGGTCCAAATTACAGGGAAGCTGCAGTCATGGTGTGTTTTCTTCCAGTTTTCAGAAGAGGATGAAATCATTGTTGGATGGATTTGTGAAAACATCATCCTCTGAGTGGACGTTTACCATCACAGCGGTGTTGCCTTTTACATCAATACATAATGCCACCACACCTTTGACATCTTTTTTATCAAGTCATGTTATTTTCTTAAGTCTCTCAAAAATAGGGCGGCAGCAAGTAAGATTTACTTACTCTCACCCGGAAAGTGGAAGCTTGTTAGCCTAGCTTGCTAACATTAGCACTAATTCCTACTGGACATCATTGACTTGCATTTAGAATAGATGTGGCACCTCTATCCAACAATGACTTCCAGCGCTTTGGCATTTAAGTCTGGACATTTAAGTAATAAAAGAAAATTTGACATTCTCCCAATGGACTCTGGCCTTTCCTGTGAGGAACCTCCCAGTCTACACCTCCTCTTTTTTTGATCTTTTATAATCAAGGCGATGAGTCCTCAGGGATGCTAGTGCTCAAGCTCTGCCAGTCATAGGAACTCCAAGTTTGACTTATCCTCAGTTCACTTGGCATGGGTATGTACTCCAAAAGGTCATTGAAACCGAGTTCATCTCAGCCTAATAAACACAGACAAATGGTGCCATTCAATTTCCCTAAGGCTGACATTTATGAGCGGTGCACAGATTGATGGGTGGGAAAAATGAATCTCTGCCTCCTCCCTTGTTTCATCATTTCGTCTTTTCGAGTCTTGGAGGTTCCAAATGTAAGTTGCTAATGAGAGGGTCAGCAGCACAGAGGACTTCAGTTGTCACATCTGTCTTGATGATGGGTAATCAATCATGTAATAAAGAAAAACGTTTTCTCAAATTTTCTCAAAACATAAATTTCACTTTAAGGCAATTCACCACCTCACTGCATCGTCATTGTAATATGTGTATGTTTGTGTCCTGGCTGACTTCCATCTCTTACCAGACTACAACGTTTTGACAAGACGATGAATTGTTCATCTAGCTTTATAGTAAAAGTGCTGCTATAGAAAACGGCTCGTGTTCTCCCTGTAGCAGCAACGGCAACAGTCACTTTACTTTGGCACGCCTCGATTGGTCAATTGATGGCTCAGAGCCTTAAAGAGCTTTCACTCTAGCATTCTCCAGAGGTGTCCTTGAAGAGCAGAGATAGCTGATGAAGTGTGTGTGTGTGTGTGTAAAAGGCTGTTTTAGAGTAAGAGCATGTAGATATTCAAGGAAAACTGGAAGAAAAATAAGTGGATGTCGCAGCTAGTACACAATAACTGCAACAGTAAAATGCTCGCTTTCTGCTCAGGTGCCGGATCATCAGCATTATAAAAGAAAATCCATTATTGAAGAGGTCAAAGGTCACAGCCACAGCTACGTGACCATATTCATGAAGTCTAGAGTGAGCATTTCTGAAGAAGAAGACGGAGATTTTCTATCATCTGTCATATTTTGTGTGTAGTAAACTCTGCATGTACAGTACATCTCTCTTTAAGTAAATAGGCAGCAGGCTTGTTGTATCACTCATTTACAGGCTGCAGGAATTCCCTTATCTCCATGGGCTGACAAGACTTAAACGTACCTCTGATGTTCTAATAGTCATAATGGTGATATTTCCAACTGTCAGATGGTATTATTAACAAGAATATTGTCTATTTTTTCAAATATTCAAGAGAAAATGTCCACATGTTTCTCATACTTCCCATTCCACCAACTGAATCCAGTCAATATTCCTATAAATGCTTTGAGTTCATACTGTGAGTTCCTATAGTACTTTGCTTTGTCTGTTCACGCGTTTGCTGATAATGCTAAGATGCCCTCATGTTGACAACAGTAGACATAGAGGCTTTCAGGACCTCATTGAATCAATGAACACTCGTTCAACCTTCAGGTAAATCCTGCCACTTAATGGTATACTCCAGTGAGTTAGTGTTGCACTTCCATAAAGACTTTTAAAAAGACTGTTCAACACTGAAGCAGCAGGTGCCAAGATAACACGACTTTCGGCACCTAGTGTGCGTCCAAGTTCCAATAAAGCTTGTTCCTACACTTCCCATAATGCAAAGGGCAATCATTGCTCTCCTGTATTAAATGGCCACGTCTTTCAAACGCCACAACGCAAGTTAATTTAAACTCAAGATCCATTTACCAGCATTTAATGACAAACTATGAGACGTAGCTGAAAGCTTCAGTCATCTTTAACATTTTTATTTACTGACTTATTTTAACTACTCAATTGACTTAACATTATTTTGTCAAACCACTATTTCCACCGTGAAGAATGAATTCTATTAACAACGCTGACCCCAATAATGACCCTAGTTTTTTTTAAGCACTTTTATAAAAATTGCAGTCTCCAAACTCAACCCCTGATGGGATCTCAGAGAACATTATACTTCTTTCTCAAGCTGAACACTACTCGGCACGATGAGTCGTATCATGTACACATTTAGAACCACTGTGGTTGAGCTTTCACTCCTAGGGTCCTCATGGTCTCATAGACTGCACCGAATTCAACTGGGATTATCTCAGCTGTCACCATTTTTATCATCAGAATAATTTCAAACATGACATAAAAATTCCACATAGAGGGTTTAATATGCGGAGTATGTACGTACAAGGGATTTAATAATCACAGGTTCAAGGACATTTCAGGACATGATTTACAATAGAAAAATAACACAGAATCATTGTTCACCGCCACAGATGTAAACATGCATGCATATGGAGATTGTGAGTCCCGGAAGGCATTCTGAGGAAGGATATGAGGTTGTATAACATGATACCAGCCTTGTGAATGAAGAGAGCCTTCCCCTATTGAGAGTACTCTCTTTGTGCCTGTCTCTCTCTCTCTCTCCTCCTCTCTGAGTTGTTGACCAGCCCCAGGGAACTCTGAGCTGTGTTCGTCTTGCCTTCTATTTCTCTCTCCTCTCTCCATGGACGTGAACAGCAGCACTCTCTGCGCACGTGTCTCCGATATGCGCATTGGATATGGGCGAGGAAACAGCCCTCAACATTTAATAGGGTGCCTCTATTTTGCGTCTATTGATTGTTTCATGGAGAGACAGATCTTGCATTGGTATTTCGCTCACACCTTTTTTAAATTTGCGAGCGTATGTGCTTGCATGTGTGTGTATGTGCCCCTGGCGGCCTGTCCCACAGTAGCCTAAGTGATTAATGAGCAGCAAAAGGGGCGCTGACAGTCCAAACTCTCGTCTCACCCTCTAACCCCAGAGGAGAATTGTGGGTAATTCCTGCCACTTCCATGTTTAAGAGGGAATATTCCCTGGATAGGAATACGTAAAAGTAGAAGAACACGGAATTTATGGACTCAAGGATGTAAAATATACAAACGGTACAAAAAATATATGATTACCTTATCCACTGTGTGTATAAGCATCAGTTGATAAGAACTGGCCATGTGGCAAGAGGCCTGATACACATCCATACAACTTATCGGGACCAAAGATAAAGTTATACTGAAATTATCTGGTCAGTCATATCATATTTATATTTAGTAACACGATTAAAGTGCAACATACATCAACCTCTGTGTGATATTTGAGGGCCGCACCACACATTTGAGGCGGCAGATGTGATAAATTGCTATCTCTCTGGAGAGCTGACACCGTAGAAAGCGTAAAAAACATGGACGTAGTCTCTATGACGTCACCCACAGGTTTCCAAAGAGCCATTGTCAAGCTCAGTGCGGTGACCGTTGCTATAGCTACACCAGCTGCTCTGTGAGACTATATTTAGGCTTGTCTGAACTAAATGCTAACGTCAGCATACTAACATGATCACATTAACAATGTTAACGTGCTAACATAGCACCTTCACGATGCTTTCCATCTTAATTCAGCACGCTAACGTATTTTAATTAGCGCTAAATACAAAGTTGACATCATTTGAGGCTGGTGGGAATTGGTCATTAGTTTTAGGTAGGTGTTTGGTCACAAACGTACTTCAAGTTTGATTTGATGAAAGGAATCCCCAAAGTTCAACCCAAGGGGATTGTGAATGTCCATAATTCATGGCAATCCATTCAATAGTTTTTGGGAAATTTAACTCTGTGGTGGTGATGCTATGAAAGGTTAGAGGCTCATCAAAGTCAATGGGACACACTGTCAGACCAACCAACACATTTTGTGCCAATCCATCTAGTAGATGTTGACAGATTCATCCTCTGGGCACCATAGATGTCTGTTCCATATTTCAGAGCAATTCATTTTTTGTTGTTGAAATATTTCACTAGAAATCAAAAATGTCAAAATGTTTGTTGGCACAGAAGAAAGTCAAGGGTCACCAGAAGGAGAAGTCAGAAGTATTCATCCTGTGGGGACCATGAATCCATTCATTTTCATTCTACTAGCCAATGAAAAGTACATTTTAATGTTAAATTCTAAGACAGTGAAGGGCAACATATGCCAGCTGCCATTGTTTTCTATGAAGCCTGTACTGTCCATATTGTGTTTACTGCCTCTGTGTGCTACTAGTGTCAATTGACTCAATTACACAATGCTCCGCGACGCTGCTTGAGCGTGTTGCACTTAAAGCAGCAATTCACGCCAGTGACTTTAATGGGAGCCTTCAATTAATTTTGTTCTTGTTATCTTGTTGGCTGAAATCATCAGTGTAAATATATGTCATCACCATTCATCCTCCTCATCTCTCGCTTCCCTTTCTTCCATCACAGCGTCAGAGTGAAGGTTCTTTACACTTATTTTTGCTTTCTATCAGTAAAAATATCAGGTGATACCACCTTTTACCTTCATCTTTTCCTACATCTCCTGAGGTTACCTTGCCAACGCCACCTTCAGATCACAAGCATCGTTTTAGCCAATTATGTCTAAGGATTATCCGCCTGCAGCATACATCTAATCTAAACATGGCATTGGTTGAATTTAAATTGAGTATTTAGAGGCAACCATAATGTTTTATAATAAGGCGCTTGCCTTTATTTGCATGGGAAATCATAGCTCATGCAGGTGTGTACAGACACACACACACACACATAATCTGTAACAATACAGAGCCATGCTCACTTTCTCCCTCTCTCCAATAACACACACATGCACACACTATCTAGGTCTCTAGGGTCCTGACTTAATGTGAAAGGCATTTGTTCACGCTTCACATACTGAACAGACAGTTCATTTGGCCCCTGGTTATTCTGCGGTGGAAAATTGTTTGCACATGTGAGGAGAGCCTTTCTCGTCATTTATCTTGTCTGCCCTCATTCATCCTGCTTAAAAAGACACTCTGAAAACCCGGACTGTAAATCATCAGACTTGTTTGCTTGGTTTTCCCCCCGTCTTCCTTTTAATGTGAATCCTGCAATGTCTCAAAATTACATAGTACAGTAGCACTACATGGCCGTAAGGACACATCCAAGCACAGTTGAGTGTCTTTACAGCAACATCGGACGGCTTCCTGGCTTCCTCTCAAGGATGATTGATGTCTGCCATCTATTATGTCATTGTGAAAGTTTGAAAGCTGTATCGCTGTGATGTTATGTCAAGCAAATATTGGAAAATACATATTTTCCAGTCAGGGGAACACTCAATACAATCCACCATATCAACACACACTAATCAGTCCTGCAGCATTATCCCTGTGTGCAGTGAATATGTTAAAAACAAGCCACTTTTGTGGCACCCTAGACATTAAATGCTATGACTTAAACACAGAATTAATTATTCAATGTTTGCATCATTATTTCACTGTAACTACATTATTATTATCATGGACCCCAGGAATATTGTTAAGTTAAAATCTACCATGCATTTTAAGCTCTGTGTAAGAACTACACCAGTCTGAACGTAGCACACTCACAATAAAGGAGAGATGTTACAAAAATGTTCTGTGTAGATGTGAGAAACTCCATGTAGATATATTTTATTTCCCTGTTAATGTGGAGATGTTTTATGTGTCAGGAGGATATTAATGTTAGAAAATGATGCAGCTAGTAGCAAGTAGCTAATCTGCTATGCTAGTCTGGTTAAGCTAGCCACGTTAGCTTTGTTGCTAAGTGCATGGAAATTCCTACAAAGAGCAGCTAATGTATGAAAACATTTCATGTATGTCATTTGTAGTTAGACATGCTTTTTAAAAAATCTCTGTTATATAAAGGCAGTACACAGACTTCATGTGAGGGATGTGAATGTAGCACATTCCAACAGCAGTAGAGAACCACTGTGTCTTTGTTCATCTAAGGCTTTTCAGATGCAGTTTTTAAAATTGCATGGCAGCTGAACCACTGTTTTTCCATGTACATTAGCTTATCCTGCTAACCACACTAGCATCAGGCTGTGTGCTTTGGTAACAAACATGACTGAAACGTACTGAGCATACAGACCAGGTGTTAGGATTGGAATCCATTGTAACTGTTCTTCTAGAGCTTCTAGAGCCACCATTCAATCCCGCAAATGGTATTTGATACATTAAACATACATTTTCAGTGGTGTACTACTTATTCACATAATAGAGGAAGGGCCATGAGTTTGAGGGTTTCAGAGATGTCAAACCTCTCTTCCCCCACAATAATCCTCTCTGCTGGGCATTTTAGTGTTTCACTGTCAAGTAGTTGTGAGCGTGAATGAAAAATGATTTTTTATTTATTTATTTGGACATTGTAACACATTCAAACATACACATGCATAAAATCCCAAAACAAAAAAATCAGTCTCTTCCAAAACCCATATCAGTGAAATCTAATCAGGCTACCTGGCACAGTAGAATGCTGGTAGTCCTGAGTGTGAAGCAAGACATGCATGTATCCATGCCCAATGTGTTGGCAGGTTTGACACAGACAACAACAGCAAGTTAATTGTCTGAAACACAAAAGCACTGTGGCTTGATCGAGCTTATCCGCTGATAAGATCTCCATCCAAGGCCTTTCTCTTAGTGGTGTGGACTTGGTGCTGGCACCGGATCGCTCTTCGCTGCTTGGCACTGTGTAGCGTTTGTCGCTTCAATGCCATGGTTGCCTTGCTAACAAGACCTTGGGAAAGTACGTGGAGCAGAAAGCTACTGTAGTGTTACTGTCTAATTCAGCATTTAGTGATGCCAGGTAGATGCTGGCTGCCCGGCAGCTAAATAAAAGCACCGAGACGTGTTTGTCTTACAGGTTGTTCTGAGGCTGCTGGCAGCGTTGCTGAGAGATTGTTGTCTGTTTGTTCCTGCAGTGCTTTGTGTGTATGTGCGTGTGCTCCATCGCTAACCGACTACCTTCTTTTCTTCTCTGCTTCACAGTCCGCACTGTGGAAAACCCTTAAGGGCAAAATTACTCAATATAAGTGTTCATCGTTGTGCATGCCTGTTTATGTGTTTGTGATAGAGCTGAGGAGAATGGTTACCAAGCGACAGCCAAAACAACCACTTGACAGGCTGTGGTTCACAAGAACACCCTCATCTACTTGAACATCCCAGACATTCTCTGAACTTAAATTCTTTTATTATGTTGTTACAGTGTTCCTAGCAAGCCCCCACCCCACACACACTTATGTTGCCCTGGCAACCCATACAGGAATCCTGTTGGGGTCTTCCAGTGGTTTGGTTCCTGATCTGAATTTAGAGTGGCCCCTCACCTCTTGCTCTTCTCCCAGGTCCTGCATATTTCATGTATAGCTCCTGCATAAATATATGCCAGTCATGTTGAGATTGTCAGGCGCAGTCCTTTTACCTCCAAGTCAAATTTCAGGAGTGAAGGAAATGAACCCATTTTTAATGGGCTGACCATCATGCATTTTTGGATTTATCCAATTTAATTTTCTATTACTGATGCTCTTGCTTGCTTATTAGTCTGCCCTGTGCCCATCCAAGTGAGAGCAAAACATCTTGACAACCACTGGCCAGACTGCAATGAAATTTAGTAACCCGGTGATGTACCTTAGGCTGCCACATCAGGCCAGTTTGATCAACAACCATGACATGGTATCCCTATCTATCTAATTGTAGAATTTACCAGAAATTTGAAACTTATATTGATATTCTTGTGACCTCCTGATCTTTCCTCTAGTGGCATCATTTGGCCAAAATATCCACCTGGAGATAAAAAATATCATTCATAATATCATATGGTGCCATACTTCCATGAAATTACCAATGTATCAGTGCACATTCATGTTATCCAGAGGATAATCCCTTTCAGTTTAAAACACTCCATGAGGTTTCTTCATGCGCTTAGTTCAGGCCAGAATATTTTACTTGTCCTCAGAAAACATTATTATATCCTTGTGATACTACCATGAAATTACCTGAACATATTCATGCGCCCCAGAGATTTCCTTTTTGAACACTCAATCTGATAGACAAATTGGCATGTAATTCACAAGTCCCTGACACATTTTTGGGTGTAAACGTTAGACACAAAGATTGAAGCTGAGAAGTTTTCATCTAACAATAATGATATTTAGATACATACTGTATACAGGCTTGAAATATTTGGCTCTGCTAAAAGTTCGTATTTGTTATGTTTGTGAGGGGGTGGTGTTAGATGTGTGTGTGTGTGTGTGTGTATGCCTTCCTGCTTGTAGCTACTATAGGAGCAGTGGGAAAGCTGTCCCTATAGAGCTCCTCAGGGAGTTGTGAAATGCAGCCCAGCAGGGTATCTCCAGTATTTCACCTTCACAGCAACACATTTAGAGATTGGATCTTCTTCTCTAGGCGCTAAGCCATTCCCCACTTTCTATCAAGCCCTCCCCCGCCTCATCTGAACCCAACCTCTCACCAGGAAACCTGGGTATTTTCAGTTTCCGTCTTAAGCCAATTGCACAACAACAGCATGAAGTCTTCCGCGCAAGTCAGGCGTCAGAAGAGAGAAATGGATCCAGATATAAAATGGATTGTCTTGGCCTGTGATTATCGGAGGCAAAAATACACAGCAAACACACAAAGTGGTTGCATAACACTTTATTTATATATTCATGATTTCATATCAGAACATATACTGATGGATTTATTAAGCTGCAGTAACATGTATGCCTAAAGCCATACTTGTGGCTGACAGATTTATGTTTTTTATCATCAAATCAGCCATTTAACTCTGATTTTAGATCGGGTAATGGGACTCTGTTCATCTGAAAAAGCTTTTCAAAGAAGTTCACATACATTTCTATGCGATATGTCATGAATTTTGTATAAATAGCCTATTTGCTGATTGCATCATCGTGTATACAGTATTATTATTATTATAAATTATTCCTTCATGCAACCATGAAGGGTTCTGTTTTTGTCTCAAATATTGTTTCATCTTTCATCCATTCGCATAAATCATATTTTTCTCTTGTTTAAAAACCCCTTCAAACCACAGTCCCTTGTTGCTTTTAGCCAATTCCACTTCCAGTCACACTTCCTGTGAAGTGCACAGTTAATTAGCTGTTTGTTAATTTGATTCCGAACAGGCTCTTTCTTCTTCACAGGTAGAAAAAAAACTGTTCTTCAAATGTTCTTTGATGATTCCATATGAAACCATAATCAAGGTAAATCCATGTCAGCAAGGTGCTAAAAAGAGCTTTTCTAGCAGTTTTCAGGGAACCATGAAGGGTATTTCTTTGTTTTTAAAATAAAGAACCTGTCTTTGGTTATTTGGAGAACCTGTTTTGGGAAAGTCTGTAGTTATTCTAAGTTCCCAGCTGGCTGAACTGGAGCGCTAACCCAGACTCAGACTCAACCCTGTCTGCAGTTCAAAGACAATTCTGCCACCCAAGTTTTACCAGCAACGATCGGATCACCGCGCCAACCTCACAGACACACCTACACAGAACGCAAGGCGGCTCAAAGCGGTACAACAGGAATTAGCATGTGTTGACGGACGGACGTGAAGGTTGCCAAGTAAGAATTTTCTTGGAAATGAAAACAAAACAAAACAAAACTAAACAATAAAACAGAAAAAATGGGCTGAACGTTTGTGACTCATGTTGATAGCAATGAGAGCACCAGAGTATCAGGGGAGGGGCAGGGGCGGTGGTGGTGGTGAGGGTGTGGGAGGGGAGAAAAGAAAAAGAAAGGAAAAGCAATGTCCTTGGGTGGGTTTTAACAAACATGCTGTCAGAAATGGTGGTTGTTTTACATGAAATAGACGAGGCCGTGCGCTGTGATCCGACGCTGGCAACAATGTAACGTAACTCCCAGACTGACTCCCCACCTCCATCATCTCTTTCTCTATCTCCCTCCGTGTCTCTCTATCTGCTTTACTTTTGCTTGATTGAAAGGAGATGTGTGCCTGCGAGCGAGAATGAAGATGCAAAGCAGCGACAAATTGAATTATTGTTTGGAGTGCTGCTTGTCACAACAGTGGCGTCAGGTGATTTCAGTCTTCAGCAGCGTAAAAGGAGAGACAAGGGCAGCTTACACAGACGAGGTGACAGGCAGCCGCTGGGATGCTAAAAATAGAGCTAAATGGGAACTAAAGGGCTGATTATGTGGTTTTTTAAAATGCAGGTTAGTAATTTGAATGTGAGCTCTTCAGGTATGCATTCATGCACAAGCATTTCTTTTGAAGAAGTCTGAAGATAGAAAGCGCTCCAGGCTTGCAGTAGTCGGGAAGATGAGATTAAATTGGTGGAACTTTCTTTACGTGAGAACAGAATTTGTAGATCATTGAAAATATGAAATGCAAATAAATGATAAAAAGAATGAACGGAGAGGAATGTAATAGATAAATCAAGATTACATCTTTGCTGACAACTGTTAAAGTAGAATTACCCATTGGAGCATAAAAACAAAAAACAACAGCATCAGGAAAAAGAAAAGCTGTAGTAATGCTTCCGCTTATACATGTTAAGGAAGCTTATGAAGTGTAAGGGTGCATTCACACAGGATCAGGTTCTGCAGCGAATCACTGTAAGATTGTGCGGTGGTGTGTGGGGGTGGCGTTGAAGGGGTTGAGGGGGTGCTGTTGGGGTTGTGTCTATATGTGTTGAATGTAACCGCTGTGAAACTGAGAAAATAACTTTTTTATTTTGCTGGTTTATCAGCTTTCTTAATGCCCGCGCTCACTCACTCTCATTCACTATCTGTGTCGCTCAACCAATACTAACTACATGAAATAAACAAAGGTTGAACAGGTAGAACATATATCCACATGGATAGTCTCAGGTTCAGTGACTTTGCAGGGGTTTGACTGCTCTGATCATCTGATTGGTGGCTGCAGCATGAGGTCGGGGCTGGATCTGGCTCAACTTATCCACCGCAGGCTGCTGCGTTTTTTGGCGGACACCCCAGGTGGCACAGCTGCAGCTGTAGAGTGGGTGTATGGAACCACACCATTTCTGTGTTTAAGTCCAGAGGGAAGCCCTTGCTGTCGCCCCCCTCACGGACAAAACCTCCACAGAGTACATGTCAGTCAGCCAACTGACATGGAATAGTGTGAGTGCAGAATATGTACATGAGCTCTAAGCTCGTCCCACAAACTTCCAGGATTGGGGAGTGATAATTCTGTAGACTCAGTGGAGGATATACGATTAACAGCAGCAGTAGCAAAGAGTGACATTATGACTTTGAGGTGGGAGCAGACTGCCTAGCAAAAAAAAAAAGCGAGCACAGGGTTTGTTTGAAACATGTAGCAGTTAAAAGAGTATGCCATGTGAGAGCAGCACAGTCGAGCTGATTGTCTTGAGTGGTTCACAGACTTGCTTGCCATGCTTGCAGCTCTGTGAGGTTGTACTTAGAAACAGCAGTGCTTTGAATTACATGCTAAAGTCAGCACGCCAACATGCTCACATGCCATGCAATATTTCCTTCAGGATTTTGTGAGACTGTGGCGGGTGGACTGCCTAGGGTGGTTCAGCTACACCACTGGCATTGAAATGCCATGTTGGTCGTTAATTCAACACCCTCATCTACTTTTGCCACTACCGCCTTTGTTTGGTGTTAGGTATGACACACTGACGGTATAACCAAACAGATGTGCTATCTGTGATGTCATCCACAGGTTTCTGAAGAGCTGTTTTGGAGCTCAGTGTGGTGGCTCCGGCTGCCACCATGTTGGCAGTCCTGCTTCCTCTGCCTCCCGGCTAATCTCAAAAATTTGCAAAGACGTGGATCATTGGTTGACCTGAGGCTGGTTTGAGGCAGACCTTAAACAAACCATCTGTAATGACACCTACCTGTCAATCAAAGCGGCCAGGCTGTTAATTCTGCATAGCTTCAAGCCTTAATATAATTTGAACAGGTGAGTTGTATATAAATTCACCCTCAGTACAGTTGTCATGAACAGGGAAATTAACTATAGAGACCAAAACTGTTTTTTGTACCAGGCTGTAAACATGTTTATTTCTACTGTGAAGTTGGACGTTTGAACATGGGGACTTATGGAGACTGACTCACTTCTGGAGCCAGCCTCAAGTGGACGTTTGAGGTTTTTGGCTCTTCCACATTGGCTTCATTTCACAGTGATGGTGGTTGCCACTTGGTTTGACCATTAGCTCATAATGGCTAATTTTAGCTAATGTTAGCAACCTTTCCTTAGATATTAGAGCAGACAGTTTTTTGACCTCATGACACAGTCAGACATAATAGTCTCCCTCCTGTCCCGCCTCATTGTTCATGTCCATGCCTCTTCTCAAGTGCTGTCATTGGTGGTCATACTCCAGTGAAGTAATTCTACCAAAGCAACAACCCGCCTGCGACAGCCCTGCTCTGGGAAAAAGAGCCATTTGATCCCTCAGCGTCCTCTGTGGCTGAGCAGGCCGCATTGTTATTGCAATGGAACTTTTTTTCCCATCCGAGAGAGAGAGAGGGTGGAGGAATGAAGGATCGTCAAAGCCTCTTTGGAATAACGCATGTAAACACAGGCAGTGCATCACTCAGGTAATGAGATTCTCCACTCCGTCTAAATCGAAAGCCCCTCAGCACCTGAGGAGGACAAACAAACCCCCTTCCCAACGCTCTCTTTGAGAAGAAGCGCACACATACATACACATGCATGCTCACCATATTTCCCTGTTTCTTTCTCCCCTCCATTCCTTCCTCTCCTGCTCTCCCCTCTGTGAATTTAGACAGGCTGTTTGTATGCAAATATGTCATTTGGAAGACCCCCATGCCAAATACACACACACACACACACACTGACTCACAAACAGAGAAAACCCTGTAGAGGTTCAGAGCTGGCATGCTGAGGTGAGCATCACTCCAGCAGAGCAATAGAGGCCGGCAGAAGAAAGCTTGTTTGACTTTTTTTTTTTTTTTTAATTTATTGTGTGTATTCAACAACAGGCCCAACTGGTTCTCTCCTCTCTTTCAGTGGTTAATCCTCTTTTTCATTATCATCCTTTTCTTTTCACTCGCCTCTGAAAAACAGCTTAACAGCAAACTCAAAACACTAGTCCATTTCCGGAGTGTGGTGTGTCTTTCTTTGTCCGACAGAGATCTGTAAAGCTGCTTTTGCTAAGAAGTCTTTGTTGTTTTGTGAGATGATTGATGGCCATTGCTGGACGTGTCTGTGTTTCTGAATGTCAAGGTCTTTGTGATGTAATGCATGGAAATGTATAGCTCTACAGTTTGACTCATCAAATCAGTCAAAAGAAGTTTATCAGGCCAATAAAAATCAGATGTCTGACAGTAAATGTCACCCTCTGCCAATGTGGCAGATTCCAGTGGGGAAGTCTCAAAACCTTTGGAGGATTAGAATGTCAGAGGCAGTGCGGAGCATGGGAGGGTAGCCACAACAGAAGGGAGGCCTTGATGATCCTCCAAAACCCATTCCAAAGTCAGCCACATCACATGTCCTATAATCTAGTAAGAACATGGGAGAACATGAAAATACTCAGAGGTTTCTCTGCAATATTCAGCAAATACTCTTCAGCATAAACAGTAGCATGAATCAGCTTCTGGATAAAGTTCAAGGGGCATCCAGGTATCTAGGCGGTTAAAAAAGCATCTTGACCTTCAATATAGTAGATCCACTCAATTAACACTTTTTTGTGTTTCTGCTACTAAGTGGACCTTTAGTTTGAATTGGTTTAAACCTAAAAAAACAAAAAAACAATCTAATTAAGCTTGGACACTTTGTGTAAATTATATTTACCCAGTTAGCTTAAGGAACAGTTGATGTTGTCATGGTTGCAAAGTGTCAGTGAAAGAGAGCACTTGTCAAACCACCTACTTGAAACCAGAGTAAGCCTACAATTAGCAGAGCACCATTTGTGCGCTGGCTTTGTGAGGGGGCTGCAAAGTTGCTTTGGACGTTACAGTTGTGAGACCTGTTTCTTAAACACAAGACCTACTTTATGTGACGAGCACTGATGCTACCAAAGTGATTAATACTAACAAAGTCATAGATTTCTGCAGTAATGATATCATCTGTTAGATATTTGGTTACTTTTGGACCTGACCTTGTTTCCGCATCCAGCGGCCTGTGCACTGTAAAATATACAGTACCTCAGCCTGAGTCTCGTCAGAACAGGAAGTTCTTTAGCACACAAAGTGATGATGAAACATCACACTGTATCCGTCCTCAGTGCATGCGTGTTGCCGTGCCACTGTGTCCGTCTCTGTTAGTCCCATTCCAGTGGCCCATGGAAAGAGGACATTCTTTTCTGCAGCGCTACAGCCTTGTTAAACCCGTTCCCCCCGCTTCCTCCCCTGTTAAACCTCATCTGTCTCACACAGCCCTTTTCTCAGATCCATTCCTCCTTCTCCAATTCTCCAGCCAGTGAAAGACACTCAGTCACTGGCCATTCACAAGCAAAGGAACACAATGTCTGATGGGTGTAAATAAAAAGTTCTCTTTGAGGCTACTTTTGATTAAGTGTGTTTGCGTACTTCAACTCTACTTCAACGTCAAAAGGAAAAGATAAAGTGAACTTTTTTCACCCTTCTTTCTTCCTCTTTCCCTCATAAATTCTTTTACTGGAATTGGCCTCCAACATGGCTGCCAGTTGCCAAGAAGTTGCCTTATTTCCCAGTCAGCTGCCGCCACTGGCCCAACGCGCAGCATGTTTTGACACATTGGTTGGGGAGTATGTGTGTTGTAGAAAAGGGGTGTTATGGTTCTGGCTTGTGTCCCTCCCCACATCCGTCACAATAGCTGCCAAAATCCCCATGACCTCATTCTCATTAGTACTGCTTTAGACTACAAAGGTTCATCGACGAGGAGCACTGGTCCTGAATGGACAACGCCCGCTGCATTTCCAAAAAGGGTTGGAGAGTTTTGGTCGCCACGGAAAGCGTGGACAAAGTCTGCTCGTGTGTAAACATGGTGGATAATTATGCGAGCCGGTCTGTCGTCTTAGCGTGAGCTGCAGGACTCCTTGAAGGTCTCTAGAATTAATTATGCTCGTCTGTGGACGCACTCACCAAATTTGAGAAGCGGTGCACCTCGGAGAAATGCAGCCATGTGGAATGTTTTTAACACAGATTTCCCATTTTAATTAATAAGTTGTAGCTGGAGGCTGACAGCGGGGATGTTGAGTCAAGGTTTGCAGACAAACAATTTAATAGGGGGATAAGTCTGTCTAATGGTGTGAATGCAATGCCTTTCAGACATTCTATTCATTTGCCTTTAACTGTCATACACAAGAGTGATATGAAAAACCAAACCCGCTACCTGCTTTCAGATACTGCATCAGAACATCGGCGGTTCTGAGGTGATGGCGGTGTCTCTGTTGTTTCAAGTGTTATGGCGTTTGGAATTACTAAATTAGGGCTAAAATCTTCTTACAGTATGTGTTTCTAACCTTAGGAGACAGTCGAGATAAAAAGGGAAATCATCAGGCCCACTCTCGGGTAGAGAGAAGATAAAATGACGGATGATGAAAAGGTTCCCCTCTTGAAAATCTCCCACCCGGAGAGGGGATTATCTCTCCGGAAATATCTCCATCTTCAAGCCTCTGCAGTTCCTATCTTTTTCTCTTTTTTGGGGGGGGAAATCTCGACATTTCCCTCTGGTCTCGTCTGATTTTACACTCCGTCACGAGAAAGCCTTACCTGGGGCCGAAATCCATCTTGACTACAGGTGGAGGAAGACACTTGCCTGGACTCCTGACATGCACCTCTTTCCTCCTGACCCCTGACCCCACCATATGCCTGAATATGCAAGATGATGATGCTGTTTAACAATGCAGATTTGGCACTGTAAAACACAGCGGCATCATCTGCGTATGCAGACCTGTTGCTGATGGGAAGAGTGAAAATGCGGGGATGGAAAATAAGCAAAGCACTATGGGGAATTTTGGAGGGAACGACCTTATTATGTGGGTGACGCTTGCTGTGTGAAATGCTGATTGGCTTCAATTAGCCCGTTGGCACCTGGGGCAACATGTGTGTCCCAATGGTGCCACATCCATTACTGCCACGATGATTCCTTATCTGTCTGGCAGAGGGGATTATCTTGAGATAGATATGGGGTTGGGATGCCTGATGTTAATGATGCCGAAAGGCAGCAAACACCTGCAACAAATCCACATTACTGTATAATAGTGGGGGGTGGGTTAGGACATCTGTATTTTAGGAACGGGATGGAAAATGGAGTTGAGAAGGAAGTGGATTGCCTCCCTTGTGCCACCAGCTGCGAAGAAAGTGTTAATCGGTGAGTTGTACAATAGCATTGATATGCAGATGAATTTCCCTCACGCCACAGGGAAGGGTATAACAAATAAGTCAGGGCTGTTTCGCTCCACTGTGGACTGAAAATACTTGCACATTAACTATTTTTTCCCACCGCTGCTCCGCCTCACATTCTTATATTTCGCTCTGCTCGGGCACCATTGTAAAAGACGTCCTCCGCTTGCTTTTTCAATTTGAGACACAATTCGCCGGGCGAGATAGAGCCCCGTGTCAGGGTACAAATCATCCCAGTGTGTCGAAGAAATTGAATTTCCCCATGAATACGTGATTGGCCGTGATGTGGCCCCCAGCGTGCGTGGCGGCTAATCCTCCCGAGGTGGCCTTCGGTGGCGGGGCGGGCGGGGTGTGCGCGCTCAGGACTCAGGCAACGCTGGGTCGCGACAGCTGCGTGGGCAAGCGCGCACACACATGCCTTCACACACACACACAGGAAGACACACCTATGTGATGACACGCTTATGTGAAATGGAACCCCAGAGAGCCACAATCACATGCTCGCAGCAGGTCGCCGGCAGCTGCCTGTTTGTGTGTGACTTCAGAGCATGCTGCGTGCAATTACAACCTGCTGTGTGCATGTGTGTGCTGTGTTTATCAGTATTCCTGTCTGGTTGAATTTGTTGCCGCCCCGTATGCTGTTGCCCTCTCTCTCCGCTGTCACATTTACAGACCACTTGTGGGCCTCTGTAGTGTAACACGGCAAAACTCCTGCATCACGCCTGTCATCAGCTCTCATGCTAAGAGCCTCTTGAGTTCAGCCTCTTCTGTCTTCTACACAAAAGAAGCCATCATTTGCTTTGTTGCCCGTGCTCCACTGCAGCGAGCTGATATAATTTTCCCATGTATTTCAGGAAACAGTAATGAGCGTATATCCAGGCAAGCTAATGCCTATCGGGCTCGTCTCCCATGTCAGACAATGGTTGGTGGATGAGTCATTCAGACACAAGTGCATATGATTGCACAGGCACATACTAACCTCACACACACACGGAATTTAGCGCACACCGAAACAACGAACACACAAAGCAGTTCTTTAGTTTAGATTACCACCTGTACAACCCATCACCAGGGATCTCCCTCTAGTCAAGCAGCTGCCATTCTGCCCGTGATGAACTCGAACAGTGAGGTGCTTTGAGACAGTTGACAGTTGACAGTGTTTGCACTCAGCTTTGGACCAATGCAGACATTGGCATCAAATATAATATTCCCAGAGGCTTGAAACATGAATCTACCACTGCACAAAGGCCGTTACATCACCACATACATAATACAAAGGGCGATCAGTTCATCAGTCACAACACCTCATCATGACATAAGAACAGAACATCAAGATACCACCAAGGTCCTGAGTTTTACCAAACATACACACAGGCATGCTGCTTGGACCTAAAACACACACATAGAAACCCACACTAACACGCCGTCTGCATATACACAGCTATTTAAACAGCTAATGGAGTTGAACAGAAAACACATTTATAGAAATGTAGCCTATATTTGCAGCTCAATCTGAAAAGTGAAAACAAATTGAAAAAAAATTAGTTAACTCCTAAATGTGCTCTGTGTATTTCTACTGCACTGTAACCATGTTAAGTCCGCGTTTAAGATGTGTTTGCACGAGCACGATGTTGTGATGTGCACGCAAGAAAATGTAATTAATTTGACGTATGTTGTACATGTCAAGTCTTGAAACATGAAAAACACGGAGGGGATCACATAGCTATCAAAAACATGAAATGTTGACTTTAATTACATTTATTTTGTCAACAGCTTCTACATAATGCATTAAGTTATTTCAACTCAAAAATGTTATGTTAGGGGTCCAAATACATAACATTTTTTTGCTTATGTTACAAGTCTTCTGTGGTCAAATAGCTGGTTTGCAAGTGGTACAGACGACACGGTTTGCATCACTTTATCGGTCCTTGATCGAAAACCATAGAGAATTTTTGGGTATGTGATCGCTGGTTATGTCACATGAATACATTTACATGAGTACACTCAAAGCTTTGAAAGGACTGTCCGGCTTCTGATTATCTAGGATCTGACTGTATTCACGGGTACTATATTAGGACATAATTGACACCTATGGGTGCAGGATATAATTTGACTTTATAATTGTTCATCAGCACTGAAGGAACATGTCAATTAAAAGTCTGGAAACTTGAGCGACGTTAGCTTAAAGGTGATTTTTCTGGTCTGCCCCAATGTTTGAGGTATCAGACGACTAAACTTCAAGCTTCAAACTTTTAATATGTATCAGTTTCCTCTACTTTAAACTATAACCTGCTCTATTAAGCTACCTGATGAGGTTAGGCTGGAGGATAGCATTAAAGTAGCTGCTGGTGCAGGTCCTTGGTAGGATTAAATGTAGCCGGCAGGCAAGGTGGCATTGTGAATTGGTGTTTTGCCCCCCATTTAAAATACATCAGTGCCACTGGGCACAGGTGCAGTGGTAGAAGTTTGCTGTCTGAAAGGATCTTTAGTGCTTTCTCCTTTAGGCAGGTGCTTTGACACCTCTTCCCAGTGTGCATACACCCAGTCATAAATCACACTCCCTCTACAGTGATCCCTTCATTGTTTCTACCGGTGAAGCAAATCTTTTGAATTGTCGTCCTGAGGGGTTAAAACTGACGTCCAGATGTAATATGTATGAAGAGAACAGCTCTCCATGTTGCTGCAGTTATCCTCGGCTTCAACGTCACCCATATCTGCTTCAAATGCCACTCATCATGCTGGAGCAGTAAACTGACCATTGGACCCATGGAGCAGCTCTTTACTCATAGTTACCTGATGGATTGGATTAGAATATATACCTCTTGAAATTTGGGAAGTGTCGCCTCATGAAGCCTTTATTATACCCAGATGTTGATGTTAATAGATTTTTCTAGATGAATTTCCTGACCAGATTTAGGAAAATATAGACATCCATAGTTTTCTAGCCTTGTTCTCTCACTGCTGAGTGGCTGTATTTCAAAGCTAAGAAAACCCTGCAGTTGTAGTATTCCCTTGCAGGGGTTTTCCCCCCTCTCATTTCTATAATGTGAAGTGAACCTGAGCCAGGGTGAAACTCAATATATTTCCACGGGGAGGCCAGTTAAGAAGTTTAAAAAACTTAGTGTCACTGTGTTTGTGTGTTCACTGCTCAGGGGTAATTGGGCTTGATTGGCTGAGTGGACGGTCAGAGGAAACTATCCAGAGCCGGCCTGGGAGTGTTTGGATGTAGCCACCAAAAAAAAAACATAAACCCAATACTAGACTGAGAACTCGCCTTCGCAAAAAACCCACATAATATCCTATCATTATTGCTCCACAAGCATTTGAAAACATTAGTAGCAGGAAAACTCCAAACAGGACATTCCATATCATTTTGGATTTTTGCAGAACCGCGTAGAGCTTATATAACTTCCTGATAGCTGCATAATCTGCACTTTCATCTGCCCTTTTCTTCGCAGATTTCTCACCTCCCTCCTTCTATCTCCATCCTTTTCCTGTAGTAGGCTTTGTATCTCGTACCCAGCTGGACAATGGCATGTAACCTGGCACGTCTGGGAGACCAGAGGGAAAGACAAAAGTGAAAAGCGGGAGTAAGAGACCCGTAGGAGATTTTGGTGATGCCCAAACACAGAAGAAGAGGCAGGTTGTTAATCTGATAATGGCCCCTAGGCAGAATGACTCTTCCTGGGCTGCATTGTGGCTTCACACACAGTCATCTATCAGGCCTGGTCTCTCCTGTAATTACATATTCTTCATGTGGATACAACTGGGGAGAGCGGGCGCATGGGGGAGCGGAGAGGGCCGGTCAGCACATTGAGGCGTGGGATGATTGGAAAAGAAGAATCAAAAGAGGGATTTTTCTTTTTTTTTGCCTCTGAAGGCATTGAGATATGAGAGAGAGGGAGACAGAAAGGGACGAGACACAGAGGGTGAGGTAGGTACTGTAGGTAACCAGCCTGTTGTGTCCGCACTGAGATAAGACGGGACAGGATTTCAGAGGCGGCTTTCAGATGCCCTTTTTTCTTTTTGTTGTCGAGCCGGATGCATTTAGTTTCTCATGTGTCCTTTACTTTGTCGGCAGCACCTCGGGTGAACTTGAGAGTTATTGCTGAACCCGAGGCGAGTTTTATTTGCACAAATTTGATCTTGCACTCTCAGCCAATGTAATGGTAACACAGTCACTGACTGCTTGTGTGAGCCTGTGTATTTCTTTGTTCTTTGTACCTCTTGACTGATCTGAGAACTAAGAATGAACTCCTCTAAAAACACACTGTACACTACCTGCTCAACACCAAACAGCAGACAAAGGTAAAGACTGGCTGGCGAACACAGCAGAGCATTTAGCAGCTAAAGAACCAGATATTTCCCTCGGGAGTTGGTGGAGACAAAAAAACAAACGAAAGTCCCCCATTTCAACTCAAAGGGAGGATGATATGTCTATGTTGTGTTCACAACTTGTTTCTGCTGCCCCTAAGTTGCTAAAAAAAACTGTTATTGCATATGTAAGGAGTCATAAAGCCTCAATATAAGCTGAAAGTTAAAACATTTTCAACTTGCACGCATGTATATTGCCTTAATTTGTGCAGCCTAGAGAAAAATCAGTCTGAACACATGTCAAGGGTTCAGTCATACCATCTTTGTGAGCTGGGTTGACTGGTCAGGATACCCAACTGTCATATCTTTCTAGCTTTGATGGTGTCGAAAGGAAGCATTCTCTTTCACATTCACTCCCAATCTTGGCACTTTCTGGCCACCATACGGTAACTACTTCCTGTGTCTGGTTGGGACATCCAGTGTGTGCTATGTGGGGTCAAATGACATGATGCTACAGGGCACAGTGTGTCTGTTGACCTTAAAGGTCCGCTTCTCAGCTCATCTTTACCTTTTAATCAGATGTTCCCAAAAAGGTGAACCATGAAAACCGTGAAATGTCCTTTGCTTCGGTCCGCTGCATCTGTCCAGACCAGATGAAGGAAAGCTGGATCTGACTGCATCCATTAGTTCCACTGTCCTACATCGACTCATGTCAAAATCGTAGTGGCAGATCACAGCCAAGCCCAGCGTTCTGGTTTGATTGGGGGGAAAACCTTTTCAGTTAGATTCTCAGGACTTCCTTGTCTGATGCGCTTGTAGCCACGATGCCTTCAATTATGAGAGACTGTAGATACACACACGCACACATATGCCGTACATGGTCTGTGCCATATACTTCAGCTATCGGTCCCATGACCAGTGCTGCTCTCTCAGGCCACGCTGAATTCCAGGCCAGGGAAGGAGGAAACAATCTAATCGAATTGCCGCTTGGTTGATGTGACCCTTATCTGCTCTGTTCTGTTTGTGCCTTCCATGTGAACCCTCTCAAACCAGCACTACTGGTCCACTTTTCAGCTCTGCTTTACAACCATAGCCTTTTTTTTCCCCGCAGCGAAAGCTCTTGTGTGGAGCTTTGTGTGTTGACCCTGCACATCCTGGAGAAGACTGAATCCCCCTTTGTGAACTTGTCCACAGGGGTCAGATTCAGGCTGACAGGCTGCAAAACCAAACACAGAAGAAGCAGATTGTTGTATATGGGTAGTTTCTTAGATCATTCTCCTCTGAGGAGGATATGACCCAGGAGCTTGGAAAGGTGATGGACTAGACGGAATACCAATTACAAGCAGAAGATAACATATCTTTCATACAAAGCCCAAAGTTTGGATTTGGTAATTGTGTATAGAAATGGCAAAAATAGGCTGTTTGTATCTGGTGTTCGCCTTCTATACGCGCATCAGGTGATTCACCCTCAGCTTGTTTTGTCCCGAAAAAGAAAAGGATATTTTCGGAGGGACAAAAGAATTGAATGAACCTCCCAAGTTGCTGCACAGCTGTGGAGGTTCATGTGATGTCATGTCAAAGGATTTGTGAGTCACACTGGAGAGGGAGAGCTGCAGAGGCTGGCTGCCCTCACCTCATCCAGGTGTGTTGGTTGAATCATCTCTGCTGAAAAAAGAAACAGCTCTCCTTCACGGCTCTCTTTAAAAAAATTCTTTACTTACCTCCCTCAAACCTTTACAGCACGCTCTTTTTCAGTGTCAGCGGAAACACATCGTTGCTCTCACCACTGTTTGACTGGCGACTTGATGTAGATCAGAGCCATCTGTAGCGCTCGGTGCTTCGGTGAGTCACTGCCTTCTCCGTGCTGAAAAGCAGCTGTCGTTGGTGCGCAGCTTTTGTGCGAGGATGAGGGGAAGTATACGGATCGGTCTTGACCTTTGGTGGAGACCGCGCCAGCTCTTTCACAATGCCTTGGAAACTTAACACTGTCTGTGACATTTACTGTCTGTGGTGGAGTGTAGCCACTGCATGGCGAAGAATGGAAATGAACAGGAATGGAAATCAACTGGATGAGCGCTTTGCTATTTTAAATACAATGTCATATAAGCTTTTTGTCATTCATCATTATATCCTGTGTCAAAGTCCCTATTTGCTTTATTACCATCTAGTCACTGAAGATGCATTCATTTAATACAAGGCCGAGTGATCGGGGGGAACACAGCAGATGTGCAGATGGTTGTCAGGCTTATCAGCTGTGAAAACATATCCACAGCTCAGCCTTTCTTGGTCATTGTCCATCATCAGCCTGTCAGAAGTCCGTGCTTCCCTTTTTCTCTAAGGCTTAGGCTCAAGACACATCCAATATGGAAAAGGCTTTGGCTGTGGATCATGCAGTAGTATCAGTATCAGTAATCAGATAATAGGTTATACATTCCAAGTAAGCATTATTAGCTTGACTGAACCGAGTTTGTGGCATGCCTTCTCTCCTAATTTGTGGAACTTTACAGTGGATCATGTACTGAAGCTGGTGATCCCGCAGTATTTACATGGTCACAAATTCTGACTTCAGTCAGAGACACTTACAGCAAGGAATCAAGCATTTCTATCAAACGATTACACAGTTATATCTGGCAGACATGGCTCTCCGCTCTTTGAGGGAGCTCTCAGTGAATCCAGGCAGTGACAAAGATTCTGCTGAGAGGCTAATCCCCCTTAATAAACCAGACATGAACATTAAATCTTAGTTAAATCAACGATACCAAATGCCACACAAGGAGGATGCTGGTGTGGCGGAGGGAGCCGTGCCAGCGAACGGGGGGGTGTGCAATCAGCTACATTAACAGTAATAGTGCCTGGTGGTGATGTCTGCGCTGTACATCTGCATGATCATGATTGGATGTTAGCAGCCACACAGTTGAGAACGAGCCAGTCATTGTGAACCGTATTGCAAACAGCGGATGCTGATCATCCAACACATAAGAATAGCTGTGAATCATCTTACAGTAGCAGTCACTGAAGGCTAGTAGTGTATCTGTTTACAGTTATTATTGTTGAAATCTGAAGCTCGCTACTTTCTTGGAAACTTGATTTGAAGCTCTATTTTCTTAGCTACAAACGATTAGGGTTTGTGTAACAGCCGGTCGACACTACCCAGCTGGCCAGAACTCAACCCAGCTGACTAAAACTGTACAGAGCGGCTTTGTTTACAGAAGTTTTAGGGTCATGTCTGCCTGTTCTGTTGGCCGACGCTGACCCTGACTAGAACTCTGTGTCCCACATAGGCTTGGTCTCATACAGGGTGTACCATCCAGACTCTGATGAAGCACCCCAGTTCATGCAAAGGTCAATGTAGCATTGTCTTGGGGGTGACACGGGGGGGGGCTTAGTTTGAGAAAGAGGAGGGGTAGGTGGCAGCTCCCGTCGCACCTTCAATCCCTTGTGACGAGCTCCCCTTCAGACAATGGCTCTTTGTAGACGCTGAAACGCGTCTACCTTTAAAAGCCTACCTGTCCGGTAACACCTGTAATTAATGTGGGTGACCTTGGGGGCCACTGGTAATTATAACCGAGCTGAGCTGTGTTGATAGCTCCTGTGGAGTGACCCGGAAAACTGCTGAAAAAACATTTTTTCAGTTCTCCCTCGAGGTTATGTGATTGCACGATGCAGAAACGGATTCCTCCGTGGGTTTAGATGCTAAAATGGTCCGGCTTACAAGTTGTGTAATGTGAAGTCTTAGTAAAATGTTCATAAATTGGGGACAGAGTGTTCTCTGCACCTGTTACGTGGAAACACCTGAAGGGCCAAAACTGTAGGCTGCAAAAAAAACGGCACCATCAATTCATCGCATTCTCAGTGCGCGCTGCTTGCGTGGGTGCATTGCTTTCTTTATAGTTATGCCGTGCTCTCTAGCACGCCTTTGAGCGTGGATGCATTTGAATTCCTCCTGCTTGATCCTGACAGTGATTACAAGTTGTTGCACACAAAGGCTTGAATCGAACCTCGTAACATTTGTGTAGCGCCGTGTGTCCTCTGTGTGTTTTTGCCCGTGCAAAAGTGTCTAACTGCGCGCGAGTGATACCGTATCACCCCATGCATGTAAATAGAGAAATTGTTTAGTCGTTCAGTGTGTTCGCCTGAAGGGGGAAGCTGGAATATAGCACCAGTCAACTGTGACAATTGAAGAAATTGAGAGAGAGAGAGAGAGAGAGAGAGAGGAGGATGTGGAAAGAGGGGAAATATCTGACATGAATAATACACCTGCATTTCAAAAGAGGCAACAGCACTGGCCTAGACAGTCCTGCTGGTGCTCCAACTCTATGAATATGCAAGTAGGAATTAAACCATGCAGTCGAAGCTCCTGTGCAGATGTTGAATACACCGTGTTGTGCGAGACAATAGAAAGTGCAAACAGTGAAACCACATCAGACCTCCGCGAATGAGGAATCTGTCACCCTAGTCAGCTGAAACAGATATAAAAGCTGTCACTACACAAACAGGGAGGTATACAGGAATGATTTATTACACAAGGAAGGAAGTGTTTTCCAGCAAATGCCTTTTAGACATGCTCTTTTTATATATACAGCGCAGTAGAAGTACAGGAGGGGTGTAGTGTGACGACATCCTGAAGAGCTTATGAGGCTTTGGGTTCTCCAGATGTTGCTGTAGACTCTCCAGTGGCACTGGGCTCCTCAAGCCCTAATAATGAAGCTAATGACTGTCACTAGTGTTTGATTAAACCCCTGCCCCCAGCAGCCTGGGGGCTCAGGTGTACTGCCTGTAATTAACACATGGTAATTAATTTACAGAGGAGCTGGAAGAGGGTAAGGGTGCCCCGGAGGTTAAAAAAGCACTTGTTTCAGGAGACGGAACGAGCCACGTCGCAGTGCTCGACCGCAAGTCAGACAAGAAGGGGATGCCTTCAAATTCCAGCCAGCTGAATCCTTTTAAACCTTGACATCACTTATTGCGTATCCAATCCTCTGAGTCATCCCAGCGAGAGGTCACCGTTGCAACTTTGCATTCATGGTCTGAGCAGGAATTCACTTCAACCGAGAAGCTTTTCCAAATTTGTTCGGCGAGCTCTGGAAGATTCTCCGACCGCATTTAACATCTGAATTAGGGCTAGAGTCTGCGGTGAAAAAGGAAAGAATAGTACATCTTGAAAAGTCATTTTGCCCAGTCCCAAAAGACAGTACATCTTTGATACAATGCAACTGTTTCAAGCGTTTTGTTAAATCAGGTGACATCATGATACTCAGAGAGAATTACGCCTCATTTCAGTCACCTGAAGCGTGAAATTATCTCACCCTCACTGGCAGGTTTGGTAAAAAAACCCCAGCTCTTTTTAAGACTCAATTCGAGTCTCAATTACTTGTTGGCATGGACATTATTTGCAGTGATGCTACGTGCCTCCTTGCTCAGGGACACCATGAAGAGCAGCTGGATATCATTACCGCAGAGCTCGACTCCAGGTCACGGCGATAACCTCTGCGCGGGAGAAGAACTCTGGGTCAGAGGTTATCTCCAATTTGGTGGCTTCTCTTGCCCTACTCCATAAATGATCCTGTCTCAATCACGACGTGTTTAGAATGTTAAAAGGCTATTTAACGAAGATTTGTGTGTGTTTCGACGGCTGGTATCGATGGCTGTCTGCCAGGCAGAGAATTAAACAGATAATGCTGTGCAGATTTGAATAGAAGAGAAGCTATACTGAGAACTATTATACCGAGTTCACTTGCAAACTCAATCCACAGAGAGCCATTAACGTCTGAGCTCTCTACTACAGCTTTCTGCACTCGTGCAGCCCGGGTGTCCCTGTTCAGTCTACCATATATCTCTCTGGTGCTCATCCACTCGCTTTTTATCTCTTCCTCCACCCCTTTCTACTTTCCTCTGAACCCTCCTTCCTCGTCTTTTCAGGGACTCTCCCCAGGATCTCTTCATCACGTTGCTGCTGTCATCCTCTTCTCCTTCTTCTTCTTCTTGTGTCACTGTCTCCCACTTTTTGTTCTCCGTCCCGTCTCGCTCACGCACGTCATCCACAAACGCACACATGACCACAATCTGCCGTGGATAGATAAGAGGGCGCGTGGAGAGATTAGCCCAGTATGTGTTGTCTCAAGCAGGCCAATATGAAAGAGCATACAGAGAGGGAACCAGTGGCTCCACACTGTTAGCACTACTGATAGCCACCTCAGCTAACGCGGGTTTTATGTACACCGCTGTGATAACCGCCTCGGCTAACACACAGAGAAGCAGGCATGTGACAGCAGACATGACTACTAACACAGTAATACTGCAGATAAGGCATTATTGAGATCCCAGGGGTGCTGAATGGTCAACAGAGGAGAGAAGATTGCACCAAAGTAAGCAAAGACAGTGATGATGGGTCAGGTGAGTCAGGGTTAGAGTAATGTGCCTGTTCATATTGGCTGTACAGGTAGACACAGGTGACCATAAAATGGTTTAAACTGTGATTTAATTCACTTCCTGTGAATGTATTCTTAAAAGTAGGCCATCACACACCACCTAGAACCGTCACCTAGGTTCTGTTTCCTTTTTTTCCGTTTCCTGACACCAATTATGAGAGGTCCTTCCCCTGCTGGGATTAAGGTCAAAGTAGCCGATGACATTGTCTGCTGCTGTTCCTGAAGTGTGTTTTTGTCCTTCCGAGGGCTGAGAATCTTCCCCCCCCCGTTCGTCGAGGGTTGGTTAACCTGAAATATGTGGAGGTGACGTTTGGGTACACTTTCGTTCAGTCCCCTTCTGCTCGTGGGACTGACGTAGAGGATGCAAGGTCTCTGGAACGCACGGCCTTTCTTCCATGCTGTGTTTTTGCTTTTGCTCTTTGGTGCTTGAATGGTCCTTGCTTTTCTGTTCTTCTGCCTGCAGAATGCTGAACAGCACGTCAGAGTTTTAAATGGAGGAATCAAACCTGGTGATCTATACCTAAGGGACATACGGGCAGCTTCACTTTGAGTGCATCTTATTAGTCTTGTGAACCCAGATGATTGGAAATCACCAGTCGTCTGGAGATATAGCAAATAACAAACCTACGCACGTCCATTTTTTAAAGACACGCTTTACTGGAAACAATATTCTTCCCCCATAGTTCTGTAGTTACAAGCACACAACTTGCAAACTGCATGTCAACGCCCCGATATGAAAGGCTTCCACTAAGACTTGGGACTGGTTCTGCAGGGCAGGTTTTTCAACCTGCTTCCACTCAGTTTTATCGACGAAAGCTGGGAGGTGTCTCTCCTGAGCGAAGTGTTCAATGCAAACAGCGACGACAAAATGACGAATCTCCTTCAGTGTCATTGTCAGAAAATGTTATTCTCTGGTAGAATAAAAGATTTTTAAATTCCCCGAGGCACTTTGTGACATTGCTGGAGTTTGATGAATGCAGTATGCCTGAATGATTTCATTTCTTACCACAGCTTGAACTCCACATAAACCATCTGAAAAAAACCACTTTCTATCTAAACTTGTTAAAAAGTGAGAACAAGGACTGCCGGCTGAAGAGCTTGAAAGTTGAGAACCAGTTTGTGAACTTGTGCAGTACTTTTGTTACATATTATACATGATAAGGTCACATATAGTGCATTTCATCCCATGAAATGGGACACAACAGGACTGATTAGAATGTTTGGATTTTGGACAGCACTGTACGTGTTGCCAGGTGGCAACTCAAGGTCGTGTTCAGTCGAACAGCTCCAAACAATTCCCAGTGTTCGCCCTCTACATGATACCCCCAGCTTCGCCCAGACACATCAGTGCGGATGAGGATTCTTCTTGTGTGTCTCACCGCCTTGTTGTGTGTGTGAATGTCTCTCTCGGCCGTGCCTCACTCAGCTGCAGATCGATACTCGTCTCTGTTTTCAGACTCACAGTGGCACACAGGTGTCTCGGCGTAGGCGGGTGCTTTGGAGCAGCCTCTACAGCTGTACTAAATCGTGTTAAAATATGTTTAGCTACAAAAACTGTCACATCAAATTTATGACTTCATTCATTAGCTGCCACCCCGTCGGGGGCTCCTGCTGTAGGACTTGCCAAACCCTACTTTGGTACTGGTCTCAGCCGTGGTTCTGCCTCTGAGGTGTTCCTATGTTTCATTGTACTGCATCAGGGCAGCGGGCCAGCAAACCAGTTTCCCTCCATGCTATTTATTCCATGCTTACAATCGTGTAGAATAACGTGGCTTAACTTAGCATTGTGGGTAATTAAGTGCTCTGATTGTCTTTGCATCCTTGGCGCCTTTCTTGAACAATACAATGCTACCACACACGTACAAAAGCATAATACTTGGGTGTTCATCAGAGTGCAAGCTGCCAAAATCATCCTTGTAGCTGAAAAACATCCATTCTCCAGGGGAAGCCTTGGCAGGTGGCAGTGGTCCAATCCTACAGAGCCTGAAGGAACAGCACATCCTGGGTGTAGGTAGCTGCCAGCTCGCTCTGTCTGTCTGTCTGTCTGTTTGTCTGTCCGTCTGTCTGTATCGGCTCCCAAAGCCTAGCATAGGTAACTGCGATTACCCGATTATTACACAGTGAGTGGACAGACGTCAGTTTGACACATTAGAGTATATTACCCTTATTCAATCAGTGCTTAATGAAATTGTGTGGGTCATCCAACAAAGCCAAGAAATGTGCCGTGGCTGTGACCACTTCTGTGTTCCTTTATCTTGGAGTGTTATCAACACCGCAGCCAAACAGGAAAATGTTATTTTCCTTAACAAAGAATCTTCTATTCATTGTTTATTCCACGAAATTCTCAGGTGAAGATATTGGTTTTGCAAGTGCTGGGGACAGCAGATATTTTGGCATTTTTTTTTGCCTTAATTACAAACAAAAACAGGAATCTGATGATTGTTAATATTCTTTCGGGTTATCTGAAGTTTAGCTCGAGGAAATAGAGTAGGAAACGTTGAGACGTCCTCCATTAAGAGCTTGTTTGCTTCGAGTAAAACCCAATATCAGTTCATACCGGAGCCAAAATTTCCATTACCGTGTGTAAAAAATGTTTCATCAACCTTCTTGTTAATTTCTATAATTAACTAATTCTACAGTATGCCTGACTGATGCAAAATGGCAGAAGCGAAGGCACTTCTGAACACCCACTCTGGGACCACAAAGCAGGCAAGGCTTCTTTTTTATTCCCAAGTCATTCATCTTCCAAAACATAGACGATCTATGCCGGTGCCAACTAGCTCACTTCCCTGCTTAGGGCTACTTGGCTTTGATCGCTGTACTTTCCTCCCAGTTGTCTTTTCCCGGTACAATCTGCCCAGAGCAAGAATATCTGTGATCCTCAATCTGTCTTTCGCTGCATCTTTGGGACGTTTGCCTATTATGTCTAGACTCTAGGAGGGATGGCGATATGGCGCCTATTGTCGGTTCAGCACAAAAGGGGGTTGATAGCAGCGAGTCTTGGGCGATACTGTCTTTCTCATAACGTCCTGCTGAACACATCCCTTTATGTTTCAAGATGATAAAATCCTTCAAGTAGGCACCCAAATGTTGAATGCGTATGTGCAACTTGGTGACAAACAGTAGAGGCTAGCGGTCAGACGGAAAGGGCTGCAGAGGAAAGGGATCAAAGTGAACATTTCCACTCAGCTGTCCCGTTTATTGCCTCCTCCACTCCCACTTTCTGTGGTCACACAGCTTCCTTGGATTACCGCGGTGACTCCAAGCCACACATACCAACAGGCGGGTCAATGGCAGCCGCTTTCTGAGGGGGGGGGGGTCCTAAAAACCGAAGGCATGCCGGGTATGCGGCACAGAGCGGTCTCCGAAGTGGGTGTGAGACTCAGCAGCTGTCCTCCTTCCCACAATCCTTCACCTGGAGCCGTCCCATGAGCTTTTTTCCCCTCAGTTGAGACCGACACAGATGGACATTCATTCACCCGTATATAATCCACACATACACACAACATACATTTCACATTACATCATCACGAGGCAGGACAGATGGTTAAGAGATCCCGTGCTGGGAGGAGTATTGTTTTGTTATTCAAGAAGCGAGGTGGCAAAGTGAGTCATTTGTTCCAGTATCAGGTGATTTATTAGAAACATAGGTCAATAAGATAATATGTGCACTCCTGTATGTTTCAGATCGTATCATGTTCATCCATCTCAGAGAATGGTGCTGATAAGGAATGTGAAGCATGCACTGTAAGCCTCAGCAGCTGAGCACACACACGCCCGTGTACTGTACCCACTGGACTATATATACTGTACACTCCTGCTTCTTTGCACGCGGTTCATAAAGGACGCACAGCTTATTTGCATGTTAGCAGTTTGAATACAGAGCTTTCAAAAGGCCCCTGGAGAGACTCAAAAAAAAAAGAAAAAAAAGTAGAAAATATTTATTGGAACTTCTGATGTGCTGAGATTACCAAACGCAGCCACAAAAGATGATCATAAAAGGTAGAAAATATCTCAAATATGCAGATCCAGGTAGTGTGCTCAGAGCTCAGTGCCTCTCCTCAGGCAGCGTTCAGCATTTATTGATTTCTGCACATCTGAAACTGAAAAACATTTTTTGCAAAGCAAGGTGCTTTCAGCATTCTTTATGGCGATCGATGTCTAAGCAGAGGAGTTTCCATGTCATTTCCATTTTTCAGGAGGAAACACTAAATCATGTGAAGTTCTTTTGATTGAATTTGAAGGTATTTTCCCACCCATATCTGCAGAGGTAATAATTCCAGTGATCAGTCTCTTATAACTCATCAATTTTCTGATAACCATCTGTGGGTTATGCCTTGCCTGCACAGTTTTGGCAATTAAGATAAATGTTCAACTTTTACTTCCATATGTCTGTTAATTATTACCGTTAGCTGGTCTGGTGCTTGCTGCACAGCTTCTGGATTTTCTCTTGCATATGATGATGGAAATGGCTAAATTAAAAAAAAACAAAACTTAATTTTGCAAAAAAGTTTGAAGTAGAGATTGATTCTGGCTGACACCGTCTTTGCTGTCCTGCCTCTTCTAATTTAAAAATCATCTGTAACTTTTAGCTGTAATATAATCTGAACAGGTGAGTTGTATATAAATTCACCCTCAGTACAGTTGTCATGAACGGGGAAATTAGCTATAGAGACCAAAACTGTTTTTTGTACCAGGCTGTAAACATGTTTATTTCTGCTGTGAAGTTGGACATTTGAACATGGGGACTTATGGAGACTGGCTCACTTCTGGAGCCAGCCTCAAGTGGACGTTTAAGGAACTGCAGTAAAAACATTAATACCTGAAACAAACAAATACAAACACTGAGATACAACTCAGTATATAATTTGACAAATGTGATGAAACTATGACCCAGAGTACTTTGTGAGGACTTTTTTTTTAAATTTCCGGTTCTTTTTTTTCTGGCTTCATTATTTTGTTGAAAATTTAGTCATTGTTGATGGCAGCACAGTTCTCACTGAGGTTTCAAAACCTTGCTGGATGTTTGTCAAATAAAACAAATTTCCATCTCTATTATTTTTTTTCATACTAACCATGAAAAGACAGACAGGCAAGACAGTGTCAGAGGGGTTTTTCAAACAATCGCAGGGGTTTCAGGAGCAGGCCGGCATCGCACCATATTAACGTCATGTATTTTCTGGAACCGGCTCCACAACAGGCTCTGACAGTTACCAGCTTTAAACAGCCCATAAGGACACTGTGGTTTGTAGGAAGCAGTCTTGCGTACACACTCACATTCATGCACGACATGCTAATGTGCCCAGACAGTGTGTGCATCAAGGTGTGGTGGTGGAGTGCCTCGGCTGTGTCGTGTTCAGCCAGCTGAACAACAGAGATTGTTCACGCATGTGTGCATAAGTGAGGTGACAGGAAGTGGTGTTTAATTGAATTTCAGCATATTGTGTGTGTATGCAGGGATATTAAAATATTGGAATATGTTAAAGAATGCATGTGGCTGCGTGTGTGCGCGTGTGGATCTGACAGAGGCAGCTGTTTCGAAGCCAGTTAAGGGCTGCAGATGCTGGACTGTCAGCCTGTAAGGCCTCAACTCTAAATGAACATGGATTAGAGCTAGAGTGCTGGTGGATGGGGAGATGTTCACACGGGTGCTGACAGAGGTGTCGCGCACCAAAAGGTCAGGTCCACACAAACCTAGACGTCACGCATGCAACAGTTTGTTTTTGACTCTCTGACACGTGGCACTGTGGTCGCTGAAAAAAGCCGATCGGTGGCCGGCGTGTGTGTGACTTGTGCGTTTTGTACAGTAAATGTGTGTGCTTATATTTTCAGTCAGTCAGATCTGAGGGCAGTACAGAAATCACACACACACACACACACACACACACACACTCCTTCATCTGCCCTTGCCGGTAGCAAGATGCTGACAGCTCCATCCTTCTGGATTTGACTCCACTAATGTGGCCCCTCTGCATGAGCACACGAACACACCCAGGCTAGACGAGCACACACACACACAGTCACACACACTGCATGCATGTTCAGTCCTTGCACTGAACAATGCTCATTTCCCAGATGAGACGAGCTGCTCACTCGTTTTTTAAAAAAAACGTAGTTTGAACAGAGGCTACGGGCCGCTCAACAGGACGTCACTGACAAAGTGAGCGCGGTAAAACTCATAAACTTGCATGTAACTTAATAGACAGACTGCTCGACCTGCCCTTGCTCCATACTTCACCGACCCCCCCCTCCCTTGGTCTTCATGTTTTAATTTAGCACCACGGCACAGAGGCGCAAACAAACGATGGGGGCATAATTACAGGGTGCGACTGGGGAGCCGAGTCTTTACCCCGCCACATTTATTTACAGCTCAGATGAAAACGACACTCGGCGGACCTCTAATGGAGCTTTTTATTCGCTCTTTCGCTTAATACCCCCCCCATTCCTCCCTCCCTGTGTTGTTGATGCAGTTAATTTGGGTCGGGGTAATGAGTTATTGCTATCAGCAGCGAGGGCCGCCTCGCGCCTTATGCCCGAGCCACAGTGTCGTGATCCCGGCGCCCCCCTCCTTTCTCACCCTGGGGGATTTTCACTGTTCACTGTTCCCGCTGGTCCCAGTGCACACTGCAGCAAGCACGAGTGTATCTCTGCGTGTGCCTCTCGATACAGAATGTAATCATTGACTGACCTCTCCGAAGTCTAAACTGTGTTTTCCCTGCGGGTGAGTTAAGCAGCAAAATTTATCACTGTCGTATAATCTCACACACACACACATAAACGCACATGCACTCTAAGGCTAAAGCTTGTGAAATGCATATACCAATTTAAGGGGAACAGCGTGCATGGTAGCAAACTCAAAATGTCAGTTCAGCAGGATATATAAAAGTGTTATGAGCAATAAAAACCATAAAAAACTGCGTAATTCTCTGTATAGAAAAACACGGTTCCCTGTAAAAACCTGTTTCCTTTCTTATTATTCAGTTAGCCACTCTGCTGCCATGCCACGGCGCCCTGGGGCTGTAAATAAAACCTTAAAGTCCTCTCAGTGCAACGCCGCCACTGACAGCCAGATGACATTTATTAGGGTTTTTTGACTATCTTAAATATGTTCCCCTCACTCCCGCTCTTCCGTCTGTCACTCTCTGCTGGATTATAATGCAATCAGTCAAACATGAATGAGGGATAAATGGACCCACTCATGAGTCTGAATGAGGCTCATCAGTCAAAAGAAACAGAAAAGTGGAGTCTTTAAAGTCGCAGGTGGAGTCGGAACTCCTTCTCGTTTCTGGGCTCAGTCCTAGTACCGGGTCTGTTTACATGCATGGGAGAACTCAGCATTTGGCCATAACCCTGCTAAGGTCTCATTCGGGTTAATCTGTTTACATGCACCTTTCCTGGTCCGGGATTGAATCTCACTGTCTCCATGAATAAACCAATGTAATATTCTCCCTTCGTCTTTGTATCAAGAACTGAAGGTTGCTGCTAATTCACGGGAGAGGACTAACGATCCCGGTAGTGATCTTCTCGATGATCCTGATGAACAACCGGATGTCACAGGCAATTATGTTTTTCCGCTGTAATGAGTCACACGTGTCAGGGCCAGGAGTGCTTCTGCTAAAAAGCACTGACCCTGAGAAATGAATTGCAGTTGCCAGCACACAATGGCCAATGTACACAATGAGACTCTGTGCAGGAAATAATGGCACATTTTATATGTAGAGTGCTTTTCAAGGTGTTTTAACACTCTTTTAAGGAGAAGGGATGAAACCACATCAGCTTCCCGTAGCTGTATTATTTCTCCCTCAGTCAAGTTTTCAGCCACGCTAAACCTCAAGGGAGCATTGATGCCACTGTTGGACGTTTGCCATCACATTAACACATTAAAGCGCATTGTCGTGGGCACCACCTAAGTGACGACGACGCCTGCAAACGGCGCTGGTATTCTAACATATGGAAATGCCGTCAACGAATGAGGAAAGGGAAGCGGCAGGGTGACAAGGACATCACGCTCGTTAAAGCATCGCGGGCAACTACAGAGGAGTGATGGATGTTTGGTGGGAGATTAGTCATGTCTGCATTAATCTGCTTGCTGGCGCCGCAGCAAACAAATTGATATAAATCGTAGAAGTTGTTTGAATGAAATATGAGCAGTGTAAAGTGACTCTGACGGCTTAGCATGTTGACTTGTCAGTATGTTTAAAATATGAGATTTGTTCTTGGGCGTACTCCCGAGCATGCCGGAGACATACTTGGTTGCATGCGCGCAACCACACGCACATGCACAGAATCAGTGTATTCCCATGTGCCGTACGGAAATAGAACATTGAAAACGATCAACAAATAGACAAATACAATAAATAGAGCACACCAAAACCTGCAGCACCTTTCGGGATTACCTGGAAAAGCTATTTCCCAAGACACCCCTTAAATTGGTCAAAAGAAGACCAAGATGACAAGTCTACTGCTCTTCTTTTGGCTGAACTCTTCTGTACATCCCCTTCAATCCAATTACATAACTGCAGCTGTTTAGAGACCATAGACCAGGCATATGTAGGTACAAGGTCAAGCTGACTCTACACAGCTTCGTCTTGGTGACTGGCCTGGTGGCCCAGTGATTCCTGAGGTTAGTCTACAACTCTAATTAGCTGATGGTCACACAGTATCAATAATTTGTCCACAGAGCACAATCTTGATATTTCTTTATCTGCTTCTACGTAGTGGATCATTTAGAGGTGCACTATACATGACCAAAATAACCTTTAAGAATCTTTTGATTTTAGGACCTTGGGGGCCATAAGATTAGGTACAGTCATCTTAATTGATACTGTGTTAGTACAAATTTTAGAACCAATCTCATGAACCACCTTATGGGGCATTGGGGTTCTGGACTGTTGGACTAGTCATGCTTTAGGCAGTTAGTTGCTTGTGTATCAGCAAAAGCATTAAAATGTTAAATTGTGGTAATAGAGCATAGTTTTCCATCTTCCTGAATGCCCTTGAATGCCCTTATGCAGGCATATGTTACCGTCCTCCAATGAATGACGCCTGGGTCTTCCGCTCGTACGCTCGGGGCAAACTTTACTCATTTGTTGTTCCCTGTTGGAGGAACACGCTAACAGTTCCTACCAGATCAGGGGCATCTTTCACCTTTAAAAACCTCCTCTTCATAGTACCTCCTCTCCTAGCTCTACCAACAACTGGAGATGCTGAATGTATCCCCTTCTACAACTGCCACTTGATCCTATGTAAGTAGTACTTATTGCTGCACTAACATGTCCTTGTTGCACTGTACTTTGTTTCCCTTTATTGTAAGCTACATGACTGAAGGTAAATGTCATGTAAATTTAAACAGCACCAAACGATGAACACTTTACAAGACCTGTGTGGGTTTAGCCTGCCAACCTTTCCTGATGGTTTAGGAAGCATGTCGGGTGCATGTTGCATAAGGACAACAGCTGGGTGGTTTGCATACATAAATGGATGAGGGCAGTGTGCAAGAGTTGGAAGAGATTGTACTCATATAGGTGCAATGAGTTTGTTGAGACCTAATGTCAGGTCTGAGACGAGACCGAACAGGAGCAGTAAAAGTTTACACGTCTTTTCAAATGTGAAAATGGGCTCTGAGATGTCTACAGGGCTTTAAAACCCCTCAGCGTTGACGCTCATTACATTATTGCCCATTACGTTATGCTTGTAGGCCTGGAAATGCTACTACACATCAATAAAACATTTGTTCCACGAATTTTAGATGGGGAGGAAAAAAATCAAGCAGACATCAGACATCCAGCAGTGGCTAAGACCGAGACGAGGCGGTCAGAATACGCTGGAGGCAGAGACGTGTCAGACATGTCAGAAAAGTAATCTTGAGACCCAAGATCAACACTCGATTTTAATATTGCAACCCCTGTTCCTCCAGTCAGGAACATTCCCAGATTGTTAAAATGGTAGCGAGGTTCGGACGGGGCCAGCGTCCAGACCCTCTGGACGGGGGAGTGGGTGGGTTTATTATACCCCGCTTCAGTTCGCCCCATTTGCCGCTTTCAAACTTCACCGCCTGGGCATGTTAAGAAAAAAAAAGCTTTCACCAAAACACTGCCACCAGGCCAGCCACACAGGAGGTCCCTTTGTGCTTTGTTTTAGAACTTTATTTTGGGACATGGTTGGCTGGTTGGATGGAGTGATGGAAGAGTGGGTGTGAGAAAAGAGGAGAGGGGGATGGTGGATACAATAACTCCATAAACACATGGGGAGGGACGTGAATGTTCAGGGTGAACATGAGTGTTTCCATGCTGATATGAAATGTTGCAGTTTTCTAATCAGGCATATTAAAAAGCTTCAGACCTTCAACCTCCCTTTTGGTTTCTTTCCCTCCACTCCACCTTCATTCCATCAATGCTGCCATTCCCTTGCTTTTCCAACACTCAGCACACCTGCAGCATACACACATGCAGATGCAACACACACACACACACGTTGCCCAAACCCAGGGTGCTCCTTAGACAGCAACAATAATGAGGACGTCGTTAATTTGCCCAAACGAGCGGGGGGCCTTTAGCGCGGGCGAGTAATTAATTAACGGCAACACTGTTACTTAATTAGCTCCACATGAAAGGAGAAGGGTGGTGGTGGAGAATGAGGTGTACAGTGTGTGTTTATGATTAAGGGGAGATGGAGATTGATTATGAGAGCAAACGTGTCTAACTGACTTCATGCAGCATCTGTGGATGTAACGGAGCCTTGCGGTCGGATGAAACGTCCTCTAAACGGGTAAAGAATGTCATGAAGGCTGTTAATGTGACAAATGCTGGTTGACGTAATAGCATCTTTAGATTAGCTGTTCATGTAATGACATTTTAGCAACAGAAATGCTAAAGGCTGGCATATAGTTGTATATAGGCTCTAAGTAGACCACTAGCCTACGCAAGTGACGTACAAGCAATTTTTTTTGTCTAAAATGGCGACTGAAACTGAACCTCTCCGTCGTCTCACTCCTCAATCTGTCTTTCCCTTTGTGTGTTTCCCGTTTATACCCCTGCTAAACAAAAGGACAAGAGAATACGAAGGCATAGACACGTGTCCCTCTTTGTCTGCGTGCACACAGGTCGGTGAACGTGTGTATGTTTGAAGAGGGATACTCAAACAGCATTATTAAGTCAGCTGGGTTTTGGGTTGCCTCCGAGTCTCAGACAATGCTCAGACACCAAGCGGACCAATCAGAGTTGTTGCTGTCTGTGTCGCTGTGAGGTTCTGAAGAGGTGCATATCAGGCTACAGCTTGGGGTACGAGGCTATGCCGTAGGTAAAGTGTGGGGTACAGCGTAGGTTTTAATGCAGAAGTATAAATCCCCTTAAATCATTCAGTTGCTATCTGTAGTCCTGTAGGCCCTCCCTTTTGCTCGCTCTGTATGTTGATATATGCATACATTTTCATGCTGCTGTGCATAAATACAGCCCGTTCCCACCCACTCCCCGGTTTTTCTGTGTTCCCCAAGAGCTCACTGGGAGAACCTTCGCTCTATTAGCTGCAGGCTAAAGTAGAGCCGTATCAACCCAGATACCAAGTCATACTCCCTGAGGGTCACATAACCCCCACCATGAAATCCTCCAACTCAGCTCCAATGCGTGCTGTGTACATATTCTGGTCTGCAACCGTGTAACATCAAAGAGGAACTCCCAACCTCTGCCTTATTTCCTCTAGTGGTGTTTTAGAACTTACCCTAGTTGGTTTTGGTGCATCGTTGCCAGAGACCATGTGCAGTTCTTTCAAGGTTTATGTGGTAGCCTAAAGGTTAGAAAGGCTGTTTTGTGGTTGTGGCACTGGCATTGAAAACCCAACTGCCATGGCTGCTGCAGCTGCTCAGGGGGCCACCATGAGAAGACTGGTCCGCTCTGACTCCCATATTATAATTTAGACTCTCTACAACTTCCACAAAATTTCAGGAAATTAGCGTTTACTTTGAATTGCAGATTAGTCTGTATCAGTGTATCAGACACAAATACAGTGAGAGGCATGAGTTTGGCTGAGGTTACGGATGAGTTCAGATTTTTACGAACAAAGGCCACGCCACTTACATATGCAAATAAGCGGAGGGTTGAATGAAGGACAAAGAGATAGAATGGGGTTGAAGTTGAGGTGATGAACGAAGCATTAAATGGGGATTGTTACATGATGGAGACCAGAAGGTGTCAAGAAAATGAATCCAGGCAGTTGGAGCAACTTCTTAAAGAGCTATTGTAGCTTCATCTGCTCAGGGGAGGGGGCGTGAAGGCAGAAAAGGAGGTTTTGGGTGTGAGGAATGTGAGAACTGAGACAAACAGGAGAGAGTAATGAAAAACCAACATCTGAATATTTGGTTTAGTTTGAGTTAAGTTGCCTTCACCCCTTTTTAAAGACCCTTTCTTCTTAGAGAAATGCTTTGGAAACATCCTGGCTTCATTCACACAGTTACACATTCACAATTGGAAGCTGTCCGATTCAACCACTGAGAAGCTCCACTGAAGCAGTTCTTGTTAAGGGCCTTGCTCATGGTGGTAATTACTGCTTTTCACTTTCACCAAAGTTGGTCCTTCTGAACCTGGAGTTGAATCAATGATCTTCTGGTCAGAAGCTTGCTTCTCTAACCCTTTGGCCACCGCTGCCTTTTTAGTTCATTCTTAACCTTAAACCTGGAAGTAGTAGTTTGATAAAATGAACCCAATTTAAGGTCAGCGTATTAGTTTTTCCTGTTCTTTCAACCACATCACAAGACTTTTATCAGCGGATGTAGTTTACTCAGTCGTCATGGAGATGGATCTGTTAACATGAACTCAGTCACTGTCACGGTTTTAGCCATGACCCTTTTAAGACTTCCAGAAAGTGCTGGAAAAAGCTAGTCATTGATTGTTTTCACAAAGATCTTTTATTTTTACTTTGGATTTGTGGGTGATAAAATGGCCATTCACCAACAAGTTTACACCACATATACTACACTATTACCACCATATACACTGTATACTATTGCATAGGATTATAATCTTTCACGCAGAAGCATATACTTTACACCTTATGCTAAAATTCTGGTAAAATGGTTAATGCAAGCACAGTGTGCAAGTAGCAAAGGTAGAGAGTAGACAGCAAGCTACTGGTCATGCAGGAAGCAGGATGCGTGTAAGTTTGTAATGGTAAAATGCCTGTATGCATTAATATAAATTGAAAATATTTTATTGTTTATGACTTCAACTTTTTATTTATGAGATGAACACTGTCTTTTATCGTCTTTTGTATTACCTAGCCTTGCTTTAAGGCAATGCTTTATTTAGCTTGGTGATAATGGCTCACGGATAAAGATCAGGCGTCAAGGAAAACACAAGTCTTTGCCAGCTCCAGGGGTGCTATTGAGTCACTAACATCATCTTTGACCTCCCTGTAGAGGCTGCAAAAGTAAAAGAGAATTTCCTCACGGGGATCAATAAAATATTCAGATAAACAGCGAGCGGATACCGTGGTGAGATTATTTCTGCGGTAGCCTCTTACCTAATAATACAACAGGAGGGGTGACAGGCTGTATAATGCGGTGGGTTATAAAAACTGTGCGAAAGGCAGCAGTGTTGTGTTGGTGTGGATGTAAGCTGTGGCTCCCCTCTGGCCTTTCACTGCACTCTAATCCTCTCTGCGCCTCTATCTGGATGGCTGAGACAAGGCCAGGTCAAGGGACACCGGGCTAATGCAATCATATGATTTAACCAGATAGAGAATAGGAGCGTGTATGCATTTAGATGTCCGTGATGTTACGACTCTGAGAAAATCAACTGTATAGATGCACTTGAGACAATGAAATTATAACACATACACCGAGTTTCGACTCAGGTTTAATACATCCCATATAGCATTAATAATATCACTGTGGTCAATTATAATCTATTGGATCGAGGTGTACACAACCTACAGGGACCCCTTTGCATTATTAAACCACAGAAAAAATAGATAGGCTTTACTAGATGGTTTCAGTTCAACCGAGGCATTCGTTTGATTATTCATGAAGCTACAGGGAACTGTTTAGGCAACAATGTTGTGTGAGGCCATACACAGCGATAGAGTGTTTTGTCTTTAATTTTCATATTAAAATCTAATTCAAGGCTTGCAACAAGAGCACTTAATGAGAACAAAGCACGTTGAAAGCTGGCACTCTACTGAAATACTGTATTTGGTGGTTAATTTAGGTTCATAATTTGCCTTCAACCACCATCCTGTCTCTGTCATCCACCCATCCACGATTGAATAGAAAGCAAAGGATGCTCCAGTCCCTGTTATTAATTATGTATACAACTCTCATGCAAGTCCTATCTGGACTGGGACGGATTAATAATGGAACAGCACTGTAATTACATGGCGCTCGTCACAGATATTTTCAATTCACTCTTCCTCCTTCTTTGCCTCATCTCTTTACCTCTCTGTTTCTCTCTATCTTCTATCCTTCCTCCTCGCCCTGTGCTCTGTCCATTTCTCTTTGTGTCTGCCTCTTTATGAGGTTTTATGAGGTTTAATCCAATCTGTTCTCATCAGCGTCACCTTTTATCTTGTGTACTGTAGATGACATCACTGTGGAAGAAATTGGTTCATTCTTTTGTCTTTCCTGTTTATTTCCTCTTTATTGGTATCTACTGGTACTTTCTTGTTATTTGGAAAGAGAAGCTGAAAATGGAATAAAAATTTAGTCTAACATCACCAGACCATTGACTTCCAAGTCGATGGTAGCCATCTTGACTATTAATAAAAATTCTTTAATGTGCTCCTCTGCATAGTGTATCAAACCCAACCCATATTAGATAAACGGTTGTCATTGGCCTTGGACTGAGCCAGCTACACCAATTTGCCAATCAAGTAATGATCAGTAATGATGATTGCCTGCACGTGTTGGCAATACAAAAACCATAAACTTGGATCCATGTCACTACCTTTCTTTCTGGCAAATTTGAATAAACTGAAACCGGAGCTGCTTCCAGTGGTGTTTTCCACCATTTTTTCTAGTTCCATGTATTGAAATGCTTGCATTCAAATAAACGGCAGGCTTTAACAGTACTGGATGTAAATTAGAACAAATTATGTATTTGTGTTTGCATTTTCAGTGCCTATAAAGAACTGTGAAAATTAAATGAGTCTGGTAATGGACTGAAACACAACACTTCTGAGAATGGTTCTAAGGTCTTACTGTATGAATGCTGCTGTGCACAAGTTGTATAGCCTCGTTCCAAGAGTTCTTGGGCCATCAGAAAGAACTGCCCCAATGCAGGGACTTCTTGCTGTACATGGACCTACAAGCTGAAACTATGTTTGCTTGAATTCATATGGTTATTTCTTTAATGCCTCCATTTACGTTTGTTCGGTCAAACAACCAACCAGCCAAACAACTTGTCTGTGTGGAGGTCTGTATGTCCTACCGATTTAAAACGAACGACTAACCATTACAACATGCTTCTTTATATGAATACTGAAACAAACGTTCTGCTAAGAATAAATATATCCCCTGTCAAAGAAAATCAAGAACATCAAGCACAAAATTACCATAACCAATATCAAAGCACCTCCCCTGTATTCTGTCAAGTGCAGTCTCCTTAGACAAGGCGTTGATCGCAGAAATGAAGCCTGTCGTAACGGCGACGGCCCAGCTCGACAGGCGTCGTCTCGCAAGGCTCTTTGATTCAAAAAGTCATTTGATGATTTACACTGAAAACACAACACCAAAATCAGCATCAGCGACAAACAATTCCTACAGACAGCTTTGTCTGCAGTCCGTGGTGGAGACAGCAGAAAAAGAAGAGGCCCCGTTTGAGTGGATGTTGTCTGTGCTTGAAACAGGAAGCAGGAGGGCTCTTTCAGGGAAGGGCCTGAAGTGAGCAGACCTCTTAAAAACAGAGCAGATTCATAACAGGTCATTTATCAACATTTTCTCCCTGCAGTGTCTTCCCTAACTCATCCATTTCGGAGCTTTTGCATTCTCATTCCAGTCCCTTTCTGTCCTCTGGTCCACCCTCACCTCAATTTCCTCTCATGCCTCTCCGCTGCCACCTCTTTCATTTAATCTGTTTATGAATTGTTTTTGTTGCGGTTTGCCAGCGCTGCTGGCTGCCATAATGATTACATGCGTCCTTTCTGCAGCATCTCATGTAATTGCAGAACTGCTGGAAGTGTCTGTGTTCACCAATGAGTGTTAAACATTGATGAACAAATGCAGTTTGTGTTTTATCTGTACATCAACCTGCCTCCCGAAAGGAGTTGTATGGGCAGTTTGTAGCTACTCTGATTTCTACTCTGAGTTTTTTTAGGCAAACTTCAAATCTTCACCTCTTATCAGCGTATGTCATAGGATAGCTTTTTAGACATCTTCCACAGGATCAAACAAGAAGAGAGTCAGAGCCATTATCGTATTCTTTCTATTAAGAAAGAATTGGACTTTGAGAGGGATTGTTGGACTTTCAGGGTATGAACTGTGTTGTGTGGTTGTTATACTACTTGTAGATGATCCAACTGTCAATTTATCCATTAATTCCTATATTGCGTTTCACCAACAACACATTCCAGCTCTCCCTGAGACCGTGTTGCTTCCTTCCAGTTGGATTTGCTAGTAAAACCCATGGATATCTAAAGACAGCTGGATGCAGTGTTGGAGGCGATGCTCCATTCATTCTAATCCCTCCACTAAATTAAATGGGGAGAAATGATTCAACAATGAAGATTTTTCTAGACTTTCCTAAGGTTATTGGACCAAATAGATCAAATTCAAATAGCTGGTGTTGTGGCGCTCATGTTTTACAGATGCTTCTCTCACACTACCTCATGGGAAAAAAGTCTTTTGGCTGCTCCTGTGCATTGCGTGATTGTCACCATTGCTGTCACTCCATGGTTTGGCCACTATGTCGAATCGACTTTAGAGCCTTTGACCATTATTTTGGGGTACCACTGTAAATCACTGCTGTGAATCCAACTACAACTTCCAACTTTTTCTCCTCTACGACTGAGCGAGCTGCAAACTTTTCAGAACCACCCTTCAAGTCGACAGGCACTATTTTATACTCAAAAGACTTTCATTAAAAAAGTTGGAGAAATTCCGTTCCATTGAAGCATTGCTCAAATCACGTTTCTTTCCAAGTGCTCCTTTAATGGTTTGTTGTATCTTGCCTCCATGAAGTGGAATCCTCCCTTTTGTTTTGGTGTCTTTGGCTTCCTTTGACAGTATCGAGATAGACTGTAGATACAGAGGTATGGAGAGAAGGAACCATGTTGCAGTATTAGGGTGTGGATTTAAACTTTTCACAAGACTAGGACCCCCAAGAAGAGTTTTTAATGACATCTAGCAAACCATTTTTACATTTTACATTTTTTACATTTCACAGTCCACTTGCTTTAAACAGTCTCCAGTCTCCTTGTATTAAATGATTTCCCCACATTAATTGTGCAGTTCATCCTCCTCATTAAAAACATCTATTCATAAAGCACTTAAACTTCAATTAAAATTCAGGCCAAGTAGTTCCGTGCACCAGTGTTGCTTTCGAGAACCACAATCCATCTAAGATCAGTTTGTTTTCTTACCCTGCTGTGTGTGTGTGTGCATCTCGTCAACTCGCCTGTCTCATATCACAGCGGAGTGTTTTTATGTAATCAAGCTGTAATTATACCATAAATAACCATAAACACTGCATCCATATCCACCATGAGCCTCGTCAACGTCCTGCTGCAGAGAGTAGTTATTAGTTGATTGGTGGGCTGTCAGCTTTACTTCCTGTCAGAGCCGCTCAGAGAAGCCTCTGATTGGCTGGCATGGTGACAGAGGGCGACAGAAAGGGTTGACGGGTGCTGTGGGAGGAGAGGGAGGAAAGACATTTGCACTGAGGGCTGTGGGCAAGGTTTCCAAAAATAGCTTGCGGCTGTGACAGGACAATGACGGGGCTGTGTGTGTGTGTGTGTGTATGTGTGTGTATTCGCATCCTGTGAAATCTTAATAACAGCAGCACAACTAACCCTGACCTATCATTAGAAATCTCCATAGACACAAGGGCTCACTAAATAATAACATGGGCAACAGACACAGGGTGGGTGTGTGTGTGTGTGTGTGTGTGTGTGTGTGTGTGTGATTGAGAGATACAGAGAAAACAAAGAGAGACAGAGAAAGAAGAATAACCATAAGACACCAGTCGATCCTTCGGGGAAGAGGGAGGAAGATGCTTGTCTTGCCCCCTTTGTTCAAACTCCTATTTAACATATCACACACACACACACACACACACACACACACACACACACACACACACACACACACACACACACACACACACAACCACACACACACACACACAACCACGACACATTCAAACTCACACTCCCTCCGTGCAGTCTACCTACAAACCCCCCGTATCTTGGCAGGGAGGCGGTGGTCGATGTTAAAAACTCCTCTGTCTGGGCGTGAGCTGCTGCAGAGAGAGAAATCGACAAATCAGTGATTGATTTCCTCACCTGCTCGGGGAGAGACAGACTGTGGGGAGGCAGGTAAATGATGGAGAGATGAGAAGAGAGAAAACAGAGGCGGGGGTGTCAGAGGGGTGCGGCGGGGTGGTGTGGGCAGACAATGGGGGAGGAGGAATACGGCGTGGTGGAGGAAATCAGAGTGAGAATAATGAAAGGGCAGAAGGCCGAAAGGGGATATTAGGAGGAAATCAGCAGGTCTGGGGGAAAAAAAATGTGAAGACTTTATAAACCCAGTTATTAAAACTCAGATTTTACCTCCCAAAGGGTGATTTTCATCTTCCTTTACAGTTTTGCAAGAGGAGAGATTGATGTAAATAATGCATGGATGGATGATCAAACAGATGTTTCATTTGATAAATTGTTGGAGATTGTTAGTTTATGTCTTTTGTCATCGACCTCCAGTGGAGATAGAATCTAAAGCTAAATCGAGCAGATATTCTAAAGGCTGAGTTCTGCTGGGCACGGTTGTGTTCCATGTGTGCATGCAGCCGGTCTAGTTGATGTTTCAAATCCCATCGGAAGGGCCATAATGTCAGAAGCATCCCAGAAGAAGCAGGTCTCCTCTCGGCTCTGTAAGAATACGTAGCTTTTCTATTTTTGACAGACGGCATGAGCAGCCTGTGTCAATATACGAAATTCAGTTCAAGCTAACCGGAAATCAGCATAGAGAATCTGACTGATTTTCAAAATGTGCAAACTTCTAGTCCAGAACCAGACAAAGCTTCAATTACTGTAGCATATTAACATACTTAGAAGCACATAAATCATGAAAAAAATGACCAAAATCAGCAAGTTAACAAAGTCTGTTGGGCAAAAATACTTCTATGACTTGTTTTGGACTTTCCTTGGACTTCAGACTTCTTGCCAAGATGTAAAACTTACTTTGGTTTTATTTATTCATTCAGACTTTGAAGTCCCTCCAGAGCCACAAGACATTACACAACTTGCCCCCTGTAGGACAAAGAGCTAAGAAACAAATGAGACTAAAAGAAACGTGTGGAAAAAGAAGCTACTGCTGCTTTTCAAGTCGCAAACCAGCAGATCTGGAGCTTTTCCCAGAATGCCCTCTAATGATTAAAACCAAATGATTGGCCGCAGGCTGGCGTGAAACCACCTTGTTTGCTCTCAACTTTAATTGACTAATTGCTTAGATATTTCATTTTGCTTCACGCCGTGGAGTGAATTGCTATTGTGTGCAATCTATTTCCACCCTTAAGCACTGACACCCCTCTTTGAGTTCATGTGGTACTGAGAAAAAAAAGCTCATATCGATCACAAATCATGGCCAAAGGCATTCCTAATTAATCACCTCATGGCTGTCCTGTTTTGTGCACCTTGGGCGTTTTGTTGCATTGCTGATATTTATTCTGTTATTTCCAGATTAGTTTGGGAAAAGCTCAGGAGAAACGGAATGTGCTGATGCGTACACTGAGCCACACCCGTTTTACAGTCAGTTACCCTCAGCATTTTGTTTTTGGAAAGGTGAAATGGAGGATGGCTCCTATGGGAGAGCCAAACAAAAGCTTTGTACTCTCACCCCGTCTAAATCATTCATGGCAGCATTGTTGTGGGGACGGTAGATCGGGTTAGATCCTGACAGGACGACATTACCCCGACGCTGCCCTCAGCTCACACCAAAACCTGCCCATCTTTCCCTAATTCATTGTGACTGCCGGCTTCAGTCAAGTGTGAGATGAAATAGCTGAGCTTGACATGAGTGATCAGAGAGAGAGAGCGAGCGAGAGAGAGAGGTGTTCATAAATGTCTAATGATCCCACCTGGAGTCTGTCTGTTGTTGCAAACAAAGGCCAACGGTGTGATAAGTGGAGAAATTCTCTTTACGGGCAGAGGTGTGGAAACTGTGTGAATGCAAGTCACTGCATTTACTTACATGTATTTATGACATAACACACATAATTACTGTGTTGTCCATAATAACACGGGCAACAAAAACATAACATAAAGTGTATTATTAAAGCCATAACTCGAATTAAAATGATACCACCTGCAGTATCTTTCTGTTTGCCTTAGATCGAATCATCATTAGCATAACAAGCCCTCCTCATAGTCATTTCTGTAGAACGCGTCGTAGTATTTTGTCGCAGCAGGAAGGTTTGGACGGACAAACAAAGTATTCAGATGCAGTTCTCAACCAGCGTTCCATAACTTCGCTGTTTCAGTACGGACGCTTCGTTTGGCTGACAAAATGTCATCCGGTGCTTCTGAGATGTAACGCGCTGTGTATTCTGCTGGTATATTCTCATATAGGTTCTCCCGGTTTGCTAAAGAAGACATAAATTGTCGAGAGCGCATCACTTACTCATAACGTGCTCCTGCAGCTATGTTTAAAAGAAGAGAACTTCTGTAGTCTTCTTAGAAGAATATAAATAGAGTAGTCCACCGATGGACATTTGCTAGACTTTACATCTACATCTACATCTTTACATCTACTCTCTCTCTCTCTCTCTCTCTCTCTCTCTCTCTCTCTCTCTCTCTCTCTCTCTCTCTCTATCCATCCATCCATTTTATTCCATTTTTTATTCTATTCTTGTAGTGTGTAGTGTAGAGTGACACATATGTACTTTTAAATGGAATATAATAAAAAAACAAACATACAGACACATTACACAAAGTCATGTGTGGGCCTTAAGCAGCAGTAGTTGTTTGTCTTTGACTGGGAACAGGTGCCATCCTATCTCAACACTGTGGTGGCCAGGGTCAAAGAACTCTGGTGCTGTCTGCTTAGACATAATAGATAGCTTGCCATTGACATTCCAATCTGCGTAAACAGACATCTGTGTCTCCTAAATTATGTTGACGAAGACACCATCCTTGGTAAAAGCATTCTCTTTTACCTAATTCTGGGCGTATAGTGTTTGTGGTGTTATCTCAGGGTTTAAAGTCTGTCCACCTAGCATGAGTTGGGCAGAATGTGAGACCGACTCAGGCACTTCTGATGTACTTTGAGAGTGTCTCTAATTCTCCTTGGCCAAGTGTCAATAAATAATACAGCATAAGACATCAGAGGCTCCTGAACACTTACTTTCTTCCTGACCTCACCATTGACCTTTGGCTTCAGCAATTTCTCCACAGCGCATTTATCCAGGGTTTCGTCGCAGGTTCAGCACGGCATTCCAGACGTCACTCTCCTCAGCAATGCATTCCAGCCCCTCCTGTGGGGTTCCGAGGTGCTATATACACATATTAACCAAATAAATTTGTCTTTTCAAAATCTGGAGCCTACATTACCCACAGTGCCGCTCAACAGCCAACAGCTTGGTAGCGGCTAATGTAGCCTGGAAGTGATCAGATTTCAGGCAGTTTCTTCTGAAACTCGCCCTAAGACCTGCAGACAGACTTTGATGTGTAAAATCATTTTCTGTTATTGTAAATCAGATTGTAGATTATGTAATTCATTTCTCAGTTCTGCCTAAAATACATGCAAATGTGGCCGCACATTTTGTCTCTCTTTGTAGAACCGCTGCACATCAACCTAAATACGCAAATAATATAAACAACACCTCTAAATCGTTCCCAAAGAAGTGCGTCCTTAAAAAGTTCACACCTCCACATTCAGTCAGCCATGCTATCATTACTGCACATTACAGAGGCACAGAACATAGTGTTTTATGACTTTATGTGACAAGTGGGTAATTCAGGAAGAGCTGTGCAAATTAACTGAGAATTTGGAGCTGAAGTCTTCTCTGCCGTTTTCCACACTTTGCAGTCATGCTGTGGGCTGGACCGGACCGCTGGGCCGGGGCCGGCTCTGTTTGTTCTAAATGACCACAGTCAAAGGCGTGGCGCAGGATGCAGTGAATCATATAAATGGGGTCTCCTCGAAGACTTTTATTCGGTTGTACCCGGGCGGAAAGTGACGGGTGCAGCTGTGTGAAGGATGAAAAACGAGAGTTTGACGAGGAAGTTCAACTCTGAACTGTTTTTTTTTCCACCTCTCTGCACTCCTGACCAATCACTGCGCCAGGCAGACAAAGGATTGTCAGGCGGAGCTCCCCTAACTCTGACGTCTCGAAGGGGTCGGCGGAGGAGGAGGGGGAGGTATCTGACACCGTTTGACAATCTGACAAGCACTTCATTTCACCTCGTCCCCAGCGGAAATTACAACCTTTTTTGAGTTTGAACAGAATTATTTCTGCCTCAGCTCTCCCTCCTAGAAATGTTTGTTTAACTAAACCTCCATCATCACATTTTAGGCTTTAGCACATTTGCTTTTATTCCATTTCGGGTGCTTGTTAAAATCGTTACACCTCCTCGAGCCCCACAGCTGCCCGACGAAGCGGTCGATGTAAGGAACTCACTTTGTTTGTTGCACCTTGTATTTCAGTGCCACAGAATTGAAGGTTACAGACTATTGTCTGGCCACAAAAGGCCGTATGTATGCGTGTGTGTGTATGTGTGTGTGCTTCCATGGTTGGTGTGATATGTTTGTTAGTTGGGATAACCTTCAACCGCTGCCCAGCCAAACGGAACAGGCCCGACGTGCCGGCTGCCTCATTTCTGGCATGTTTTTTTTTTCCCTTTCACTTGTTTTTCTTCCCCAAGTGTGTGTGTGTATGTGTGTGTGTGTGTGTGTGCAGGGGCGGGGGGACTGTTAAAGACATGGAGGCATCTTCTTGTGGGGCAGGTTTGGATGTTAACACAGGCTGCACACTCACACACACAGACAAAGACAAGTACGCCAACGGAAAGACACTCTGCCTTTTATTCACGCACACTTACACACACACACACACACCAGTGTACGGCTGCGTTCAAGGTCATGAAACAGCCCTGCGGAGGGAGGTAAATAAGTCATTATTGTTGCGGGAGCAGGAGATGAGTGTGTGGGTTTCTTTATTGTTATGCTAATACGGGGAGGAAGTGTAGCGAGCGCTTCTCAGGGCTCCGTCTGGCCGTCGCCTGGTTAAAGATGACCTTTTTAGACATGCATGGATGCATATGAGACATTCAGCCACACGTAAACACACCAAGGCAAACAAACAAACAAACAAACAAACAAACACACACCTCATCGTCGTGCATGCTGCTTCATACGTTCCACAAACAAGCGGGTACACATATTTACTTAAATGACTAATTTCAACCAATTGGAACTCATTACATCACACGGGGGATGATTTTTGAACGTGTGTGACACGTATAGTGTACGTCTTGATTAAATCTTCATACTTCAGCAGCTCATGACACAGCACAGAGTGATGCATGCAGAAAATAAATGGTCAATGCACCGCACGCTCATTCACCTGTTCATCTGTACGAGGGACTAACAGAACCACCGCTCTACATCCTGAGCCACAGCCGCCCCAACACATGCATATAATATAAATACATACAGTATGCATAGAAGTACTGCCTTGAAAGAGTTAGTGTACCAAGATTACGACAGGATCCATACAATTTAAAATTTATAGATGTTAATATAAAGAGATATGAGAAGAGAAGGTAATTGGGAAGTATATATATATAGAAGAAAGAAACTAACAGACTTTAACTTTTTTATTGTTTCCTCAGAGCGACTGTGGCGGATAATTAGTTTCCATTTTCTAAGTGGTGAATTGAGAAACAGCTACTAGTCTGAACGTCTGAAAACAATGAGCCTTGTAAACAGACTAATTCAAGGTGATCAGTCAAGGATCATTAAGGCATCAAGACGACCATTATTATATTCTGTAAAACATCAAACGTGACACTGAACACGTTCTGTAGTCGTCTGTAGGAAAAACAATCAGCACCAAAACAGTACCGGTAACTTTTCTCTTAATCTGTTTGTCCAGTTTGATGTTTCAAGGTTTATGACATCAAACTGAACATCTTTGGCTTTTGGATTCGATAACACCAGCATGACTTCATGACTTTCTTCATGACTTTCTTTAATATATTTATTACTTATGAGTAATTTCTTATCCACCTTGTGTATATGAGCTGCTGTGACACAATCTCCACGGTGTGTCCATCATATCGTACAGTATCATATCATTTTGTTGTATCATTGACATTTTATTTTATAATGTAGACAACATGTAATAAACTGTTATATGGTATAAGGATCTGCTGGTTGATCAATAATAATAATGATGATAACAGGTTTCAGCCCTGCAAAGAACAGGAAGAAATCTATTTGCAAAGATAATATATAAAAGAGGACGATGACAAACAAAGAAAACAATGAAAGGAAACAACTGTTTACTGCAGTATTCAGGTCGTGTATTAAAGAGCTGCCACATGAGAACAGATGCATCTGCATATTTCAGCGCCTGCGAGCTCTCATTGATTTCTGCAGATCAGATGCTCACATGAATATCCGTCATTTTGTAAGAAAAGCACTTCCAACGTCTCCTAATATCCCTTCTCTCTGGGCCTTTTGGTAGCCATGTTTTCTATTGGAATTTTATGAGGTCTGTGGATCCCATCTGCTCAGGCCGAAGCCTCCTGAATGATAATCTTTGCCGATCACTGGCCGCGCTCATCAGCGCGGCGCTCATAAACAGGCTCAGTAATCCTCTGGTGACTCCTCGTGCTCACACCGCTCTCAGACTAACTAAACCTCAGTCACACTGAAAGCGCATGCCTTTGTACAAATTAACCTCCCCATTAACACGTTGCGCTGCTCTCGCTCTTGGCTAATGTTATTTGTAGTCCCGGGTAACATTCTGCAGGAGCTGAACTCGGCTTCAAATGAACCCAGCTGAATTCCAAAAACTGCGTCCAACAACCCAGCAATCGCATTACTGAATTAGATCTGCGGATTGAATTAGTCCAATTTGGCCTTAATGGGCCCACTTAGACTCACATTCAATACCGCAGGCACCTGTAATTTGAGAGTGAGCCATTTGTTGTAAATTACACACTCCGGTCCGTCTCGTCTTGTTTAACCCACATTGTGTAGGTACAGCTATGCATACGCACGCAAACACACACCACTGAGCGCTGTGCAGAAATTTGCATTCTGTGTGTGTGTGAGTGTGGGTGTGGATGCTAATTTGGTGTTTCTGCGAGTGTGTGTGTGTGTTTGTTTATATGTGTAATTACGTGTGCGCCTTCAGTCTATTTGATTAATGTTGGCATTCAGTCTCCTGTGTGCGTGAGTGGTGTGCGTGTGTGTGTGTGGCGTGTGAGCTCACACTTAGGCGCACACGTCAATATGAGTGTCTAATGTGTGCGTGCCTGGCCTCTGGAAGTGTCAGATTAGCGGATTAGAGGGGAGAGGGCCTCCACCAGGGGACACACGGAGGCAGGAGGGGTGGAGGAGTGTGGGGGGGTTAACTGGGACCTACTGGTCCCATTAGTGTGCTCTTCTCTCCCAGTACACCCCTCCTTTCTTATTCCACATTGAGCCTCCTGTGATGACTTTTTTTCCCCCTCTGTCTCTGCCTCTCTTGAAGCCTGAAGCTGCCCAAAAGCACTCCATCATGTTTGGCTTTTTTTTGTTGTCATTTTTCCTCCTTTTGAGATTTGTTTATCTTTAATCCATCTTCTCCTCCTCCTCATCGCCTGCTGTGTGTCTTGCTACTCTTTCACCTCCCCTCTCTTTCTCCTTTGTCCCTCCCACTCGCTCTTCCTCACAAGCAAGAAAAAAACCAAAGTGAGGACGGCGGAATGGCTGAGCACCAAGAAGACGAGGAGAGAGAGAGAGAGAGAATAATCGTCTGTGGTTTTGAATGAGCTGCAGTCGCGGCAGCGCCAGTGCCCGCTCGCTCGCTGCCGTCGGACAGCCCATAATAAGCCCGTGCAAACCAAACCATCTCTCACTCACTTACCTCTCGGCCAATGATTAGTAATTGCAAGCAGGCCTCGGCTAATCTGAATCAAACAGTCGCACTCACATGCAGGAGCCTTGGATCAGTTCTGCATTTTCCCACAACATAATGTTGTGGCAGGGTGGAGGAACGCAGAGAGTGAGACCGTATCACTGCCCCGCAGATAGAAACTACTCATCATATATGGGAATGTCATGCTGAAGTGAAATTGAAGCTTTTAGCCCCGAGCCACAACAAAATCTGGAAATCTCAGCATCTACTGTGCTGGAAGCTTAACGCCACAGAGAATTTGGTCTTGTGATTGATTTTTGGCAGCTAAGAGATGTTGTTTTACAGATATGTGTCTGTAAAGAACACAACTGAAGCACAGTAAACAAAATGCCCTGAAAAAGCATCGAGTACACAAACAGAGAAGCAGAGAGAAAAAAAAAAAGAGTTTGAAGTTTATACAGCACCTGAAAAATGTCTGGATGTGCTCTGCCTTTAGAATTTAGTCTTAATGTGCTATAAAAATGCATCAACCTTTACTGTCTATTTGAAACTAAATCCCAAATCACATGGATTTCGCTTCAGATACAATGGCTGAGATGGCCACAGCTAAGCTAGGCTAATTTTGGTAAGACTAGATTAGCTTTTGCTGCTTTTTTCTTCATCCTAATGAGGTTCAGCTCCGGCCTCATTTCTTATTTTGTCTCATTTTGTTTGTCCAAGTGGTGCAAATTAACAACCATTTTTCTTATTGTCAACAAATCCAATGAAAAGAGCCCAAAAACAACAATTCTTCACAGGTATTGTTTGGGTAGCCTGATTAAGCTTATTCTTCTATGCCATTGAGGTCCATACTTCAGACTATACTCCTAAAAAAAACACCAATTATGTTGCACTAAATCAGAACAGATTGTAATTATATTTGATCATGAGACCCATTAGCTGTCTCTGAGCTAACATTAGCATGCAGCCACATCCTTACTGTTTGTTATTGTTATAAAACACAACGGGAAAGGCTCGTTGCTAAAGTGCCTGCACGATAGTGTCTATCGTGTTGGATATGATCTGTATGAACTGAAATATGTTCCAGTTTGTCTTATAGCCTTTTCAGACGCGATGCGATTTTGCTGTGCGCTCACTGCCAAAGTTCAACCTGGTGGGTGAAAAACTGTTGTGACGTAAGCCTGTAAAAATATGAGGCTTCAAATGGAAGTGCTGTCGTTGTTGCGTTGGTTCTGAAAGGGTCAATTGCTGAGAGACAGCGGCCGGTCAGTGTTACATTGCAAGCGTTTTCAAGCATGCATTTTCAGATCGTTATGTCAAACGATTGACTGCTCACATAGTTCAATCTGTAACCACAGGTGGCCAGTTCAAGTCCAGTCTGTAACCATGTCATTGAGCATGGACTGGTACTGCAGCTGCCAGTTTACCTCCTGTGTGCACTGCCAAGCCTCATTTGAGCAAGGCACTCGACCCAAGAATCTTAGGAAATGGTTGAATGCTAATGTTAGCTGTTTTCTAACAGTAGCTAATGGGGTTATACAGTAAAATATGTTTGTTTTTTTTTACCTTGAAATATGGCCCCATGATTTTCACTATTGTACTTTCAGTTACTGATCAATCAGGAAGTAAATGATAAAGATTTGCCAGATTCTCTGTGCATATTTACCTTGGAACCTGGAACACAGCAGTGTAAAACTGTAAAAAGTGTAGAGGAACATGATCGCTGTGTGAATATGGCGAATTACCCTCATGCATCTGTGTGGTCTCAGGTAGACTAAGTAAAATATGAAGTTTGAAGTTTAAAACATGGCTAACTAATTACATCATGCTTCTGGAAGTGTTGTATATTATAACTGTATAACTGATGGATGGAGCTAGCTGTCTAATTTACTGTGACTTGATAGCAAAGAGGGCTTTTCTATTCTGAAGTCCAACAGAGTGCATTTACTGCAGAGTTTTTGTTTTTAGATGTTTACCTCCAGTCCTGCATGCTGTAATCTCGAAAATGGCACGCTCGTGTGACATAACAAGTAAAAGAAAAAAAAAAAAATCCTCTAAAACTCAGGGTATCCCAGTTGCTATCAGTGCAGGTGATATTGGCCTAATTATAACACAGCCAGTTACAAGTGTTATCTCAGCTAACTCTCTGCACACGCTAATCAGCACTTTGTGTATTTTAACAAGAATGTGTGAGAAACGACTGTGCTGCCAAGTTGGCAGATGCTCTAGCAGAGGCGAAACATGAGATCATATGAAGTGTCTACAGTATGTGTGTGTATATGTGTGTGTGTGCGCGCGCACATGTCCCATATGGAATTTCATTTCACACATGCGTCAGACTTCATGTTTGGATTGGCTATGATGATGTTGTAGCCAAATTTATGGCACATGAACTTTATTTATGGGTAGAAATGCAATTCCTGTCTATTTTCTGTTTTTCATTTGACGCCCTTTCAATTGTCATTATTGTCTTGCTGGTTTTTCGTGTCAAAATCTGGGCTTTTCCCCACATTTTCCAGGATTTCTGCCACATAGATTCTGAGAATTTACTGCATATTGTCCCCAAATGGCTCCTCCTGTAAAGCTCAGTTTGAAAGTAATCATCTGTGACATTTTCATCTGAATTTAGTCCATTATGTTACTCTCAATGGCAAAGTGACACAACACAAAGGTTCATGAAGTGTTTATAGCAAGTTTAATTTCTGTGAAAATACTGCACAGGAAGTGAGGTATTTACATTCTAAAGAGAAGTTCAGGGTTGTTAACAAGCAGCAATAGCTAGCTTTATAGTACGGTTGGAGCAATGTTATGACTGACATTATCAAAGTCTGAATAAACACAGCCTCATTTCAATGACACTACTGTGTTGAAACAGCACAGAGTCCAGAAACAGAAGGTAAACACAGGGCTGTCCAAGAAAACAGTTGACTGTGGCACAAGGACTTAAAACATGAGCTATACTTGAAAAAGGAAAAATGAATACTTTACAATGATCTGTTTAAATCCATCGACAGCCTCTCTGGCTGTGAAGTGAAGCCAATGCAGAAGTTCCTCAAATGTCCACTTAAGGCTGGCTCAGTCTCCATAAGTCCCCATGTTAAAATGTCCAACTTCACAGCAGAAATAAACATGTTTACAGCCTGGTACAAAAAGCTAATTGAATCTTAATACAACTTACCTGTTCAAATGATATTAAGGTTTGAATTATGCAGAATCAGTGCCATTATCAGTACAATTGAGCAACCAGGCTTTATTCAGGCTGCCTCAAGTCCGCTGATACTCCATGTCTTTACCCATTTTTGGGTTAGCCAGGAGTCGCTAGAGGCAAGATTGCCATGATGGTGGCAGCCTGAGCCTCAGGCTTCAAAACAGTTCTTCAGAAACCTGCAGGTGACATCACAGATACGACTTCCATATTTATTTATGTCCAAGGTCCAAATATGAAAAGTGTTGTACCTTGTGTAAGTGTGTTGCAATTGTTACAATGGTCTGTTATTTCAAAACCCCAACAGTATGAAAAAGTCAGATAAAAGCCTGTTACGCTGAAACAAACTCTAGTATCACCAGCTAACGTACATAACTTAACTGATGTAACATAACTAACATACTGATTTTTCCCAAACCACGATCTTTTCTTCAATTAACAAAGTATTTTTTACACAATAAGATCAAGAAACTACAGGTAGAGTGTGTGTTTTGGCATAATGTTCCTTCAGAGGAGTGGCTTTTGTTTATAGCATCATGTACAGTCTGTCCAATGGGATATTTTTTCAGACTATTGGGGTACCGGAACAAAGGGGCACTGGAACAATGAACAGTCCCCTGTACTCCAGCTGGGGGAGTAAAATGCACTGTTCAGCTCAATGAACGCTGCTACGTGGCCCTTTTATCAGTTCATCAGGCTACTCTTGTTCGCTTACTTGATACAAAACTCAGACGTGTTGTGCTGATCGGATAATCATAATTATCGCAAAGTAATATGAGGAAGCATGAGGTGACGGAGGCAGCATGGATAAACGGAAGACTCTTAATTCTCCAACTTCTTTGAGGATAAGCCGACGTGGGGTGCTTTCTGAGCAATGTGAGCAAACGGTTCAGCTCCGAATTGTTGGGATTTCTTTGGAATCTTCGAAAACCCTCTACAAAGCAATGTGTAGCACAAGCACACATGCCTGGTAGACCAGATGGAGGATGAGATGCTGTGATAACTTTACAGCTTTTGGCAATGTATCTACCTTTACACCTTAAAACACTTGACTACCAGGGCCTTGGGTTTATTTCATGCAGTGCTGTTTATGGCTGGAACACCCACTTAGATCGACTTAAGCAGTCCAGGCTGCGTGTGTGAGAGTGTGTGTGTGTGTGTGTAGGGGAGTAGTTGGGGTGAAGAGCTAAGCAACTGAAGCAGCAGGCAGAGGGCACCACCCGGGCTTGGACCTGGAGCAGGACCAGGGCATGTCGTGCGAGGTAACCAGCAGGTTGGTGTCTGGCTGGTGACGGGGCGCCGGGTTACAAAGCAGACGAGTCAGGGTATTACCTGTTTGTTATTCTGCAGAGAGAGCGAAAGGCCTCACACACGGCTAAATCGGGGCACACGCCGTTTAACGTGCTTGTTGCTTTTAGTGTCCGCCGTTCACAGAATTTGCTGCCGAGAAGCTAAAGTGACAGTTTTGAGAAGCTGCGGCAGAAACGAGAGCTCACACAAACTGTGTGCATTTGGCGACTGTCACTCATGTCATGTCTCGTTAGCGTCTCTCTGAGTTTCACAGTCACTTTTCATTTGCTCCTCGTGCTGCTCCCCATTTTACTTTTTTTTTTATGCATCACAGTTTCTGCTTCTGTCAATTCAGTTTCACCTCAGTCTGCTGCACTTTACTGGTATGATAATAAAGAAGGAGCATCAAGATTAAAGACAGACATTTTAACATGAAATTCTTTCTCAGTGCATGAATTTATTCATGTGTCAGATTTTTTTTGGACAAACATCAGTTTGGAATTCGTCAGCTTCTGCGTAGAAACAACAAAGGTACGAAATGAATTCATGAATCCGTTGAGCAGGGACAACTTATTTCTTTCACACATTCTATTTTCCTCTTTGAAATGCATTATCCCTTCCATCCCTGCATTCAGCTGTTTTCTTGTCTTCTTTGTTCTTCTTCCCGTCCTCTTCCTCTTTGACTCTATCTCTGTCATCATACACGGCCATATGCAGACAGTGTTTTTGTTATGACAATCATGTATTCTTTTTATGTAGGGGGGCGATTATATACGCCCGACGTGCTACGGGGGAACATGGTGTTCAGAGCCGGCATGTTTGCTTTCAATATGTAATCTCCCCCCACTGTCCTTGATTTGATCTCATGCATATAAAGATGTGTGTGTGTGTGTGTGTGCATCTAGACAAACAGGTTGTCACAAAAGTTTTCCACCTTCTGTTGTTGAATTACTGCAAGTGCTCATTGAAAAGACAAGACGAAAAGAGGAAACAACATGCAGAACTTTATGAGAAAAAAGTACCTTAAAGTGGTCAGTCTTTCTTGGCAGAGATGTGCTGACTCAACTCTGTGGCATTTGAGAAGCTGCAGTTTGTGTTTTGTTGGACTGTAGGGCTGCATATTGGTTTGAATTAGAGGACTGGAAATGGAACATAATATGCATAACTAGCAGGTTTCACTAATGTAGAATCACCTGGAAATAAGAAGTGTTATCTTTTTATTGCCTTAGACTTAACTGTAGTGCACCATGTTGAACCTCACAGACATACCTCCATAGTTTCAAACTCCACACATAACCTTTTCACTGAAGTTCTCTGTATGGTATGGACCAAGTTCTGTCAGTCTATCTGTCTAAAACACTCTCATATGTACATCATGGAACTGTTCATCGTTCCTCATCTCCATACTGGCTGTGAAGCTCTATCTTCGAGTGACTATACAAGGAATGGGAACACAGTCTTCATTCGGTACAAAAGTGCATCGTAAAGTTCACCTTGTGGGGTTTTTCCTGATTTTTACCAGATTCCCTCTTAGTGTTTCCATGAACAATGTGTCTTTGCTGTAGCAGAGGGATACTAAACCATATTGGCATGGAAAAACATTGATACTGGACGATTCGGCAGAACCCTGGAAACACAGATTTTCCATTTTTTTTTTTTTACATTCCATGCCAACGTTTTCAGCAATGTCTGTGCATGGAAACTACAGTCTACAGTTAAGGAAAGATTGTGGTTCTATCAAATTAAGTAATTGTTATGTAATGGTTAAGGTTAGGCAGCAAAAATGCTCTGTTTAGGTTTGGGAAAGATTGTGGTTAAGTTGGGTTAGGTTTAGCATTATAGCAGAAATATTTCAAATCAGACATTCATGGCCAAGTTTCTATAATTGACAGTTTTCAACACTTGACCAGCACCAGTGCTACAGACTGTTACTGTTAATGCTCTTTTATTTACATGCTGCCATTCTTCTCTTACTTCAGTATTCTCCATAACAGTTACTTAGACCAGACCATTAGTGTACCCAGAGAGCATTTAACCATGGTGCCAAATGTGAGTTTGAATAGCAGACATGTCATATAGAATTTCAAAGTTGTTGCATTGATATTTTAAATGAAGTAGATGAGGGAGTACATGTCAGCCAGGGTGATTATTCATCGCATCCTGGAGATGAGGTGTCATTTTAACATAAATATATAGTATAGTATTGTAGGACGTATGGAAACTGCCACATAATAGAAAATATAGAATATATATATAAAAATATATATATAAAAAATATAAAATATAAAAAATAGTTGTGCACTAGATCAAAACCTGAAGATTTTTGTTCACATTTATTCATATTTTCTTAACTGTTGGCTAGTTCATCCACCTTTTTTATTCACCCCACAACTCCCGAACATTCAGTTTGTGCGATTGTGACAGTTGTAGCGTGCACAAGGAAGCTTATTGCATCGCCGCCTGTGTGTATTCATGTGCATGCATGTGCACGGCAACGTCTCCCTCTCCTAGACTGTGTGAGAACAAAGAACAGCCAAAGAAAGGAAAGGAAATGTCTGTGCGCTCAAAGTCGTCCTTGAATATTTTTATCCCAGGTGTGTCTCTTCCAAGAGACAAAAGTGAAACAGCAGACGCTCTAATCAGGGAAAAAAAAGGCCATTTCAGGCAATAAAGAATGTATTTGCAAAAGCTGCCACTAAACGAAGGGCAAATTTTTGTCTGTATCAGACGCATTTATTTTTCATTTTGTACTGTTGCTCCACATCTGTGTTGCCTCAAAACAAAGAGCCACCCTGCCATGAATAATGAAAGGCCTGTACAGTAGCCTGGCATCTCTCCTGCAGTCTGCCAAGCAGACCACGACATCCACAGCCCCACCACCATGTTTATGGATGAGATGTCGTGCCCGCCGTACCGCAGGGACAGGTCGCAACCGGACCCCGAGAAAATAAAAAACCCTCCGCCATCTGCACCGCTGACATTTCCCACACCAGCGAGAGAGTGCGAGCATCTGGTGTTCACCTCTCGGCTTGTGCGGGATTTGAAGTTGTCGTAATGTCATGCCGCCATGTGGTTTGTGTGCAGGAACCAGTGTGAGCCACATGACATGTGTAGAATGCAGTTGGAGTATCTTGTTAGAGAAAGTGTGTGTGTGTATGTGTGTGGGAGGGTGTTTGTGTGTTCAGGATTCCAGGTTTTCTTTATTGTGCCGTCTTGATATTGTTACCTCAGCCCTGGCTCCACTATACAGGCTTTGTCTTTGATGAACAAAAAAATTGTCGCCGCTCGGTACTCATTGGCTGTGCATGCACAGGCAGTCGACGTGGCGACGAACTGCAATCCAAAAAGACTTTAAGGTTACTGTGATATTCTAACATGTATGAAAATGTAGTCTTAGATCAAGTCTGGCTTGGATTAACTCGTGCTGTGCTGTGCTGGACTGTGACTTCATTTAATTAAATTCCACTTGTCCTAATTAGAAATTTCATCTTAGCCTTTTTTTGGGTGGTTGGTTGGAGGGAGTTCTTTTAGGAATGGCAGTGTTGGTCTCTCGGTCCACCACTTTGGTTGAGACTAAAATACCTTCATAACTACAGGATGTATTGCCATGAAATTTAGTACAGATGTTCATGCCCCCCTCAGGTTAAATTATAATAACCTTGTCGATCCCTTGACTTTTCCTCTCAGAATAATTATTAAAGCTAACACACTTCTCTGACAGTGAAAATATCAACCAGAATGACACATACTGTAGACTAGATATACCGGAATGATTACAGATGTGCTGGTCACAGACAAAATTATGTGAATGCTCCTTGAAATAGGGCCAGATAAGGTAACTACATTATATTTGGTCTATATAAGTGTCATTAAATATGTTATTTTCACACTTCACATTATATTATACCAAAGACTAAGCCCCTTTAACCATGCTAACAACTTTGTGGGGCTGTGCTAAGACTTAGCTGTGCTTTGAGCTAAATGCTAATATCAGTGCTAACATGCTGACGTTTAGCAGGTAATGTTACCATTTAAGGTCCAGTGTCTAACATTTAAAAGGGGTCCTCTTCCATGGAGTCTGCCATGTTGAACCATGATGTTTCTACAGCACCCCAGAAGGGAGAAACCAAACATTGACTCTACATAGGAACACAGCCACTGTAGTTTCCCTTTTGTGTTTGAAATGAGAGTGTGAAGTGATGGGTATTCAGTCAGTAGCAATAGCTGATAATGATAGGTAATAGTGACAGTATTTGACCATGTGTTTGGCTATTTTTATTTTGGTTTGATAATGATGTGCATCGAAAAGTTTGGAAAGTTAGATCACAAATTTCATGACAATCCATCCAATAGTTGTTGCGACATTGTACTCAAAGCACCATGGTAGCAGTCCTCCATACAAGCGCTCTCTGTGTGGAGTTATAGTATGAAGAGACAAGAATAAGACTTACTTTATTTGAAGTCATTTAATCTCTTAGTTTTGACTCTTAATCGGCTTGTAATTGAATGAAGTACATCAAAGGAGAGTCCTTGAAATCAGTCTTTTTGATCATAATTTCAGTCTTCTTGCAGCCTAACGACAATTGTGGATGTCCTGAATTAATTTTAAAAATTCTTATCAAGTAAAAATCATATTTTCACATTTAGAAGTGCATATTTTCATCGTGTATCACCGTTGTCCGTCATACAAGTTTTAGCAGACCCAAGATGGGACTTTATCCCTGCCAACATAAACCTGGACTCTCTTCTAGGTGCCGTGTGTTCAGTAGCTTACATCAGCACCTGGCCAAAATTTGGTTTACAACACACCTCATATGATTTGCTTAATGAGCCAAGTCTGCTTACTTCACAGACTTGGCCTTTGAACAAAGGTTGAAAGCCCTTTCATTCACTGCTGAGGGCTCTTGTTTTCATTGCGGCTTGACGGACAGCGTGTCTCGGCCATGTGTCAAAGTACATTTGCGTCCCTCAGTGGGTGAAGCGGTCTGAGTGTTTCTACTTGTTTAGACCTTAACACTTGCTCTGACCTCATTCTATAGCTGGGTGGCCCTGGCCTCAATAGGACAATACAAAGAGATGGAACACAAGAGGAGGGAAGACCAAAGAAAACCTGGAAACTGTGAGCGAGTTCTGGTTGTCTGAAGAGGTTCTAAGAGTGCTTACAGTAGCACAAAGAGCCTCTGACTTCATTTGTGTGTGTGTATATCTTCGTGCACAAGTGTACAGGTTTGTTTGCGTGCTGGTGAAATGTATGTGTTAAAGCCTTCACCCACATCACACTCCATTCCTCTTCCTCCTTAGAGGCTAAATGAAGTGTGACAGGGCATTAAAGTCGGACCAGAGCTCTGGTTCTTTCTGCAAGGGAGATGGAGACAGAGGGGGCTGGAGGTTGTATGGAAAGTGTGTGTGTGTGTGTGAGTGTGGGAGGGTTAGATTAATAGCTAGAAGGTGCTGATGACTTGTGACAGTGGCCAGGGTGTGGATCTGTGGCTAAACACAACCTCCTTCAAAACCAAGGTGAGAGGAACAACCCAGACACCAAAGACGGGTTTTCCTGATTCAAATGCGGGGTCCATTGATAGAGGGTGTCTTATACCATACAGACTCCATACCCTTAGAGGCAAATATGTGTTTTTGGGCTGCTCAATTTGTTGATTTTACTTTGAGTACATCTGCACAGGACTACTCAGCACTGGTCCAAAGGTTTCTCACGACATAGAACCTCTTGAAGGGGCTTGTTTGGAAGACTTTCCTTATCCAAAACCAGGGTCTAATGATAGAGTGTGTTGTACTGCACAGACTGTGAAAACCTTTGAGACAAAGTTATGGGCAATATCAATAAGCTGACTTGACGCTTAGGACATCTGGACAAGAGTACCAAGGTTTCGTGAGATGTGGATCCTCTTAAAGGGTTTCATATGGTGGTTTTCTCTTCATCCAAGCCAGCATATAAGGATAGAACAGAATGAGTGTAAAACCCTTTGCGGCAAATATTTATTTTTGGGCTGCATAAATAAATAAAATAAATAAAGAGTACTCGACCTTACTCTGAGTACATCTGCTCAGGACTACTCAGCACTGATCCAAAAGCTTCTTGCAACATCGAACCTCTTGAAGGGTTCTAGAGTTCTAGACATTCCTATTCCAAAACCGGGTGTCTAATGATAGAGGTTGTTTTGTGAGATGTGGATCCTCTTAAAGGGTTTCATATGGCGCTTTTCTCCTTATCCAAAGCCAGCATCTAAGGGGAGAAGAGTGTAAAACCCTTTGAGGCAATTGTGTGATTGTGATTTTGGGTTATGTAAATAAAACTGTCTTGACTCCGAATGCATCTGGACTCACCCAAAGGTTTCTTGTAAAAGGGATGAAGTGAGCTAAAGTAAAACCAGCAGAAAAAAAGTACATAGGAATTTATTCAGTGGGTTTGTGTATGGAAAACAAAAGTGGAGACATGTTTACACTTTCTCTTTTTTTTCTCCTTGGTACAGAAAGCGCTGCCTCAACTGCATTTTGTGCTGATAATAAAAAGTGGATTTGTTTTCATAATGACTAACGGAGGTAGCTGCCACTATCAGCAAACAGTCCTTAGGTACGACTCCCAAACACTTCCAAACTCCCCAGCGCAGTCGATGTGCTCCCATCAGAGAAACAGCCACTACCTATTTGCCCCCCTATTTTCATTTTGCTGCTGTTGTAAACTGTCAGCAATGCAGCAAAAACCTCAGTGTGCTCTTCCATGTGATTAGTCAGCTCAAAAATAAAACATTGCTTCACGATGTGTGACTCAGTCAAAACTTTTCCCTCGACTTTAGAAAGACCTCCATTCTGTCTCCTGGTAAGGAGTTTTCTCCAAAGCAAGCACCTTCAGGTCTTGTCGGAGCAACTCCCCATTCAATTCATAATGAAACGACAACTGGCAGTTTGAATGAACACAAGCATGTGTGAGGTACAGATACAGGCGCTGACAGGCAGAAAGGGAGTTTATTATTATATTGCTCCAACCCCGCTAACCCCAATTAATGTTTCTCCCATAAGAGAGACAGGTGGAGAGACGGGATGATCTCATGAGGGGAGACGAGCTCGGTGTTGAGACAGCGTGTCTCGTTTCAGCTGAGTAATAATGAAGCGTCATGGCCAAAAAGAGCCAAACCGAATTACACCATTTGGTTGTACCAAGCATGTTAGTGCTAGCATTCTAACCTCAACCCTAATGTATTTACATAGCTCTGTATGCTCAGCCCGGTTGGGCCAATAGTTTTAGGGAATTGGGTATCTGATCACGTTTCTACCCGTAATCAATGACGTATGAGAAGCACCAACCAAATACTTCTATTACTGCTTGCAGCTAATGCTACTGCTACTACTACTCCTCTAGCACCCCCATTAGCGCTGCTACTACCAACACATTACATAATTACGAGGCCCGAGGCAAAAATTAACCAACTTTTTGACATAAACTTGTTGCTGATACTCCTATCACCGCTTCGGTACTTAATAGTCTTAGTTTTAATGGTATTCCTGCCTCCATTACTACTGCTGTCACTACTACGGCATCCTGAAGATAATTAGCATACTTCTAAATTTATTGGACTGAAATCCGATGAGGCTGTCTAATTAGAATCAATCCAGTTTAAGTGCTTCCCATCCATAACTAGTATCGATTTAGCCAATCAACCTCGAATCAATCACGCTGCTTCATATCTGATGATCAGTGCAAACCTCCAGTAGTATGGAGGATCTTTGGGATGGAACACCAGGTTAATTGCGATTATTTGTTCAGTCTGGCCAAGGTTTGCTCTTTTTAAACAGTGCTTTTCCGCTGCCAACTGTTTATGTTGATAAGCTATTTCTATTCAGGTTTGTAATTTCCATAATATTTCCCTCTGGCTTTGACTGGTGGTATTGTAATAACCCTGTTCATTTCCAGAGGAGTAAACACTGCCCTATGAAATAACATTAACGGTACCGGATGACAAGGTGGAAAAATGTCCCGCTAAGAGCCTGCAGTCTCCTCGAGAGTCAGCAGAATTGCGAGCATGCTAAATAACAACCAAATGACATTTGGCATTTCTTTACAGCTCATTTACACGTGACGGTTTACACACAACATGCAGCATAAACTGTGCTTGAACCCCTGGTCATAGGGAACATGGAAAACACTGTGTATAATAATGTACATGGATAAATAATGTATCTACTTTGTGTAATTAGAGCAACTCCCTGAATACATTTACCCAAATTAGACCCTGAGAGTATTTCCACTCTGTTTAATGTTGCATTCAATACTTGTTACACTGTGCTCCGCTTACCCAAGTCATCTTTAACTCCCATTAACAAAACAATCTCGGGCATCGCTTGATTGGTAATAGCTGCGTTTCTTAATGACGTCTGTGTTTTGTTGAGTGCGGGGTACAACGCATGTTTGTAAGGGACTATAGAGCCGGTAATGGATATTCAGGACAAACCGAAAGACAAAAATGGCAACAAACAGTAAAAAAAAAAAACAGCAACAGGAATGTCAGCAGAGGGGACGGGGATTATGATAATGCTGAGGCGACAGCTGTTCAGCTGTGGCGAGCAGCTGTATCCACTGAAGGGGATGAAGCCTGAGCCAGGACAGGAGTCTCTGTCCATGCCACCATGACAGTAAAGGTAGCCAGGACAGACACACAAAGAGCAGAGGGAATTAGAGCCGCATGCAAATGTGTGCTGAAAATAAACGGGCGATAATTGAATATCTGAAGCTCTGGTGCATTATAATAGAGGCAAGAAAGCTCCATCACTCTGCATTTAACTGACAGCACAGCATGTCAAATCTCAATACTCTTATTAACATGAAACTCTGCAGATTTTACACACAAAAGATCAGTTTACTGGTCAGTGGGAGAGCTGATCAGCCTGTGAAAACAGTTATATAATGTCTGCTGTGGCTCTGCGGGAGCTTTGTCATGTCTGAGAACGTGATGATGTCACAGTGATGTCATCGGGTTTATCTTGGCTCAAGCTTGGAGGCGATGACTTTTAAGCATCCAGCATTTTTTGGAGTCAGAACTCAGAATGTCTCAACCTCTGCTGCACCGATTTGGACTTTTCTTTTTTTAAATCCGCCTCTGGTGAATGTCTAAACTTTATAGAAGTGGAATAATATTTCACAGAAGAAACAGTCAGTACTTTTCTGTTTGTCAGCAAAACCAACAATGCATTAGTCCTGTGTCACCCTAACCCGTCTGGAAAACTAACACCAAATCTTTTAAAAAATGTGTCACAAATATATATAGTTACATTTCTAACACAGTTTCTCAAAGATAGGGCTGGAACTACGCTAAGCTTAGCGAAAATATGTTTTACTGCTTTTAGCAATCCATCCATCTTCTGGGGCTCCATCAGGGTCACGGGGGGGGGCTGACATTAGAGAGGTTCAGTTCATCACAGGGCACATAGACACAAACAACCACCCACAGTAACATACAGACAATTTAGAGTCAACAATCAACCTGTTAGGTGCATGTCTTTGGACTGTGGGAGAGAACTCATGCAGGCACGGGGGGAACATGTAAACAGTACACAGCAAGGCCCAGGCTGGGGTTGGAACCAGGAACCTTCTTGCTGCACTTCTTTCTCTTCTTCTGGTTTATTGACTATGATAAAATGACTTGCTATGCTATAACTGGAATGCTTCCCATGAAAAGTATCAGCAACAGGCTTTAATCAACTAAATCTAACAACTAATTCAATGGGAAAGTGAGTTTAACTGAAACATTTGCATCTTCAGTTTTGCCAAGAGGCTACAATCCATTTCAGACTTAATCAATGAACTCAACAGAGTGTAGATTTTTGCAGAATCACGTTCACCCCTATTTAAGAATTATGAAATGATGCACACGGACGAGAGCATGAATCACCCAAATGTGCCAGATAATACTGTTCGCACTTCAATGCAGCAAACTGAGAAGGATGAGGCCTATTTCATGTCCGAGCAACAGCATCTGTTATCTTTGATACGCTTGATGTGGCGACTAGCAGCCTCTGCGTGAGGGAGGACAAGAGAAAATTGTTACCATCCACCGACTGGATGAAGGATGTGTTGAGCCATGTGACTTGTGCACATGGAAGAACAGAATAAGAAAGTGGGAGGAAAACAAACAGATTTGACGTTTTAATATCTCATATGTCTTTTTCTGTCCTTGCCGGAAATATGTAATGATGTCATGGTGTAACCAGATGTGAAGAGCAAAGACAGCCAGACTCTCTTGTACATGCACTTGGCTACCCTTACCCTTCACACAGGTGGTCTCTCACTATTAGCACAGTTCCACCTGCGCCACTCTCTCCCCTGATGTTTATTTTCTCTGTCTAATATTGCCGTCTGGAAAGACTTTATTGAGGCTTTAGGAACACAATATAACGTCTGTCCACCTGAAAGGAGGAGCTCCGTCCCCAGCCTCTCATCCACGTACTTAGTCCGTATCTTTCGTCTGGTAATTCCAACTTTCAGATGGGACATTGCAGGTGTCTGTAAGACATCAGAGACATCAGTGTTTCATTCCGCAACAGCCTGCATGAAAGAGATAGAAACATCACAGATCATCACTCTGCTTTTTATTCAAAGACATCTGCTTTCTGAGTCCTCTCAGTACTTTGGGAGCATATGGTGGTAATGTACTCTCAAGATTAAAGGAACAGCTTACCCCCTGTGATTATGGAGTCCCCCCTATGTCAGTCAAAATTGCATTGAGGTTTTTATCATCAAACTATAATGGAAAATGGTTTGAGGGTCATATAGATTTCTCAGCTTCAGTGCCATTTGTTGACTACATCATTTTTAAATGATCGTCCCGAGATCTTTATAGAAATTTCTCATTTTATGCCCGTTTTGGAACTTCACAGTATCTGAGCCAGGCTCGTTTTACATCAATAATGTGGAATAAAACTGTGAATGAACTCTTGCTTGCAACAGTATTATTTATTTCTCCAACAGATTCATTTGAACCCCAAATAACTGCAAAATGGCAGAAAATGCAGTTTGGGAACATCGCAAAAACAAAGTCATCCAACAGCCAGCCAAATGCAACGCACTAAAGTCATTTCCTCTTTTAAATCGTGTCTTTTTGTGCCTGACTTGTGATATTTAAAGCGACTATAATGAACATTTTTACAATGACAATAAATCAGTTGACAACAGCTATATGAAAGGTGTCCCTCATTGCAAGGAACCCACACAGAGCGCACCAGTGTCCTTTAGCTCTAGTTCGAGTCTTGTAGCGTCTTTTAACCTGTTGTTTTGGTTTCATAGCCTGCAACTATACTCATTTGGTTGAGTCTCAGGCTAGGCTCTCGTCAGTGTTGTTTCCAGACACAGTAACCTGTTCTGATATACCACTCCATTCCAGCACATGTGTCTGTGTTTACATCTTGTTTCCTCTGCTCCCATGTGGCCAAAGATCTTGGTTAATACAAACACTGACAAGCAAAAGGACTTTTTGGGTGATATTTAGCCCTTGTTTCATTGTCAGAGTATTATATTTTTCATTCTAATGCGGCTTGAGCCCATATCAAGATGGTTAAAATGGTTTGTTACACCAGTATTATTATTTCTGAAATCACTACAGCTTCAATCTGCTACTATATTCTTAGTTCCTGTCAGAGAACCAACATGTCCTTAATGTTTAGTGAATTCTTCAAGGACTGGAATCACTTTAGACTTTTCAGCATCTTTCAAAATCTTTAACATCACAACATGTCAAGCTAACACAGCTATCCGAAATACCATGAGATTCTTTTCAACTTGAAATTCTGCACTGTGGATCCAAATACAAAATTCAACAAAGAAACTTTTCTACCATGGCTCAGGCTGGAGAAAACAGCAGACAGAAGACAGCAGACCCAATTGGACGCTTATATTTTATTGGATCTTACCTTAGTGAAGTCCTTACAGACGTGTCTAGCCTCCAGTGTCTCTGCTTGCATTGAAGAATTACACCACATGTCTAGGTAAGGTCATGAACCTAATCAGGTTTCCCCTTGAAGACCAGCGCTGATTACTTAGAGACAGGTTAAGTTGGGTTCCTGGTCCCGGCGGCCCTGTTGAACCCCATTGCCTCGTCCCCAGTAAGCCGCTCAAATCGATGAACAGATTCGAGGGCCAGAAGGCCCGTCTCAGTCCCTTGGCTTCATCGATTACTGTCCCCATTACAGCCCACACACTCCCTATCTCCCTGTCCTATTTTATTTCTAATGCCTCACTCTCTTGTTTCCCTTCTCTATCAATCTCCAGCCCCACAGTCGTTTTCTAACTATAATTCTTCCTCCTCCTCCTTTGTTTTATGCAGCGTCTTCGCTCTAACTTATCTGTTTTCAACTCTTTTCTTCTTTCAGCTCTTTTCTTTGTCTCTTTGTCTCATGGTCTCTCGCCATCTCCCTTTTATCTCCCCGTCTCCCACTATATCCCATATCTCTCTTTATCGCTTCTACTCCCTCCCCCTACACTCTCTTTCTCAGTCCCAAAGGCCTCAAGCTCCCGGCAATGGATTATCACACATCTAAGGAACTCCGTTTCCTCAGTCCTGTTGGTCCAATTAGTTGTCAGATTGCGCATCAGTCAATCTGCTGGAACCTCCACAGGCCAAATAAATCCTCACAGTTCAATGTGCGGGGATATGCATTTGCGTGGATAAATGGTTTGTTGTTAAATGTGTGTTGATGATACCCTTTTCGGTGTGCGGTGGAATTACAGTAATGTATGTTACCAAAGATAGCCTGTTGTTGTGGATGCACCCCATAATTTAAGAGAATCGGAGGAGGATGCACGTGCATTTGTGCGAACATGGCCAGCTCCATCAGTTCCAGTCTCTTCCTTGGAAAACAGGCCACCAATTTCATCAGAGCCCAATTATAGCAATTGCTCAGATATTCATGGAAGAGCAGAGGAAGCTTGAAGAGAGGGAGAAAACCACAGAGACTTAAAGAAGCATGGAGATCAAAAAGAGACGATGGCAATGAGATGTGTTAGACATAAAAGAGGGGGAGAAAATGACAAAGGACGGGTGAATAGGAAAAAGTGGGAAGTAAGGAGTGAAAAGTTTGTGGTTCAAAAGGTGCCTTATAAATGACGCTTTCAGATCAAACATGAAACAAACAAGCAGATTTACTGCTGTAGCAAGGTAGAATCTCATAAAAAGCATCTGCTGTAATTGTTTGGACTGATATCAGAATGATATTTATTTCACAAAGCGATGCAGATTTCAGGCATGGATGAATAAATACTGGTGTTTTTTAACCCTCACATTTTGGTTGTTGGTTATAGTAACGTTTTGTGGGTAAAGTTAAAGACTGAGCCTATTTAAAAGGCATCAATGTGACCAAAGATGCAGGACATGGTCCACTGAAAAAATCCCTGAATGTGAAACATTCATGATCACTTTTGCTGGTTGGCATATAAATGCTCCTTTGATGTTGTTTTCACAGTGCTAACTTTGAGCAGGTTATCATAACTGAATAGAGTATGGACTACAGCCTAGCTAACTCCTAGAGAAGCACTAGCATGTTCCGTGTAGTTAGCTTAGTGGTTTTGTAGTTTTCACTATGCAATCAAGTTTCTAGCACTGTTTCATGAGGACACATAGTGGACTGTGCCACTTTGTGGACTTCTTTGGGACTTGCTTCAGATTTAGCATATGCTTGCTATAGAAGTTATAGCAAAGACAAGGTAATGGCTTGTGTCTGCACACTTCCAAATGGCTTTTCATCATGCCCTTTTCAATCGCCACTATTAAAGGGCAGACTCTGGTTAAGTCTAATTGAATAACTGCAATGCAGTTTGCTCAAACAACTGCAGGGAGTTCCTGGGGACTATTTTCAAAGGCAACTTTCAGTCAGATGCAAAGACAAGTGTGGAGATATATTAGGTTTTTTGGAAAGGTGTAGGAGGGTTCCCCTCCTTGTCCACAATTGAAGCTGCTCTGCATTTTCCAAAAGTTAAATGTACCATCTGAATCATGACCAAAAGTTTGGTGTATTTAAACATCCCAAGTGCCTACTGACAATGCATCTGTCCAGATGTGCTCCTATTCCACTTGAGTGGACTGGACTCCTGCGAGTGAGGTCAGCGCAGCGCTTTTTTTGTGTGGACAGAGCGAAAAGGCAAGCAGAAGCAAAGATCCATGTAATTGCCCACCCCTCTTCTCCGCCTGAGCACTTTAATGAATGGTGGCAATCTCAAACTACTGTTAAAATGGTAACGAGTTTGTGGGTCACTGGCTGAAGATAAAGAGCGTGGTCAAGGTCCAACACAGAAACGACTCCAACCAGATGTGACTACTCAGTGGTGGATAGTGTCCCGAACCATTAGCACAGCCATTGAATGGGAAGGATGGTGGAGGTAATGGGGAACTATTTGGATGAGTGAAGCACTTTACTTTATAAAGTGTGTGTGTGAGCAGGCAAGGACAGGGAGTGAAATGTCCTTTAAATTAACCAGATGGGTTTTTTTTTCCCCAAAATCAGAAAATATTGGCATATTGGTGATATTTCACTTCTTTGAAGGGTTAGTTCACCAAATTATAAAATACATATTTGGCCAGTTGGAAGTGTTTCAGAAGCGAGGTGTTGTCAGGCACTATTTTCTCCGACAGCCACTTTTCCAATATTGTTTAGGGGTGTTTATCTGACAACTTTACAAGGTGCTGAATACACATTTGCAGCTAGTTTATAATAGCAGAATAAACTGTTGCATCATTATGCCTACTTCACAGTCTCTTGGGGAGGAGTGATGCAAACGAATAAGAAAAGAGAAAAATAATATTTTGCTCTCTGTACAAGTAGATGCTAAATTTAGCGTGCTAATGTGCTCAGTGTAACAGTGCTGACATGCATCCATTTATTAGCAGATATAATGTGTAGCATTTTTTTTTAGTCAATTAGCATGCTAGCAATTGCTAATTAGCACTAAAGGACAACTGGGCCTTACGGAAATGTCATTTGATGAGCAGGTATGTTGAAATCTTGACCTTACAATGGAGGATGACCACAGTGACTACAATTCATTTTAACATGGGCATGAATGTCTCTGCTTTACAACAATTCATATCACAGTTGACATTTCACTAAACAACTCAAATGTCAGCCTCATTGGCTGGTAGAGGATTTTCAAAATCTATTTATTTATTTATTCTTCAGGCCCACTTAATATCTGTATAATATTCCACATCATTTTATTTCATAGTTAACAAGCTAATACTGAGTTATTTCAAATTGTAGGACCAACAGACCGACATACAGACCAAAATAAGTCGAGCAACTCTGCTACATGGCTAAACAAAGCCTGAAGTTAATGAATGCATCCAACTGTCAGTACATATATGCGGTTTTATACATTCAGAAGTGAATATGACGTTTGAGAAATGCGTGCTCCGGTCTAAAATAGACTCACATGTTGCAAAGATAGTGGAGCGGAGGGGAGAGCCTCGCGAAACAGCTCATGGACATCGACTGGAATAGCAGCGGATCATGTCAGACCCAGACACATAACATGTAACTGCAACATCCCCGCTTTGAATCTGTCCGATCAGGAACCTTTGCTGTGTGTGTCACCACCCTGATGTCTGATTTCTTTCCTGTACCCTGCTGTATCAAATAAAAGCAAAGATTCAAGTCGAGCTTTACAGATTATGCAACCAATTGAAAGGCTTCGTGCAGTGGTGTGTGTGTGTGTGTGTGTGTGTGTGTGTGTGTGTGCACCTCCATCATTGTGTTTGGGCTTTCATGAGAGACAGAGAGTGTGCACCGGGGAGAGAGACAGAGACGGTGTCAAAGTGTCAGCACAAAGTCATTCCCCAAATTTAATCGCCATGGAATTTACTTTTGTGTCCTGAGAATATAAATTGGGCTCCTTCTTCCATCTTTTTTTTTTTAAATAGACAAAAACGAGTTCCTCCCTTTTTATTACAGACTGTGATGAATTGTTTATGTGTGTGGTCTGTTTCTGGAGAATGCCGAGCACCCTGGAGGGATGAGCAGGGGGTGTCACACACTTGTATTTCACTGTTTTTTGCTTTAAAAATGAATGAGTGCATTCTTTCTCCAGAGCCTCGAAGTCTGCCTGTCTTTACCCCCCTTCCCTCACCAGTTCCTTTCTTTCTTTAAAGTTTTCTTCCTCTGTCCGCTCCTCAATAGCTGATTGATAGCGTTCCATTGACACACAGTTGATGGGAATGTCTCAGGGACAAACGGTGGTTGTCAAGCTGGAGTTCATGTTCAACTCGGCTATGAGCTTGACTCTCAATGGGGTCTCTTGTAGCTCTTGTATGAAGTCATCCAGGGGTCCTGACCACCCTGTTGACTTTCCCCCAATAAAAGCGATTAGCCTCATTGTCCGCTAGCTTACAAACAAGAAAACCACAGTTGCTGATTTTGTGGTTGTGGTATTACAAGATTGCCACAATGGAGCGATACTTCCTCTGCAGCAGTTGGAGACACAGACTTCCTTGCAAAGGAGGGCATTGCTAAAATGAGCTTCCGGTTGTTGTCCGCTGTAGCTTCTGAGATTCTGTGATTTTTTCGTATTGGATTTCACCTGACTGGCACGGCATTGCATCTCAGCAAAGAAAGGAGAATTTCTTCGTACCGTTGTGGTTGGATCCTCAACCAGTGCCAAATTTTGGACCTTTAGTCCAATGAACTGTAGGCAGAAGCTGCCAATTTGCAGTCCTAACGCACTGCTCTGTACACTAGAGGCAATAGTGGAATCAGGCTTGTGTGCTGTTCAGCAGTTTTGTCAGTGTGGCTAGGTATGCTGCTGCCAAATAAACGCTCTCCCTGCCTCCTGCCAGCAGTGATTTATGGCCGAATACATCCTTGCCCTGTCCACTTCATCCCCAAAGAAAAATCATTTTCCAATTGAGCAGAACTTAAGGCTTGAAGGCCGACTCAACCCGGGGATAGAGAGGCAGAATATTTTATTGGCATTGGCGTTTGGATGAATGATGCATGCCTCAATCTCATGGGGCTGATGGACTGATAGACTTTAGAGGCCTAGCTTCTTTTCTACTTTTCTTGTACAAGACAGAGAAGGCAATTTGATGAGAGGGCTATAATTATAGATTTATACTGTAGACAGGGCTTACTTGTTACAAGCAGACCAAATACATTTTAGGTTGTAGAGTAATACTACGTTTATTCTCCCATATTTGTGTGGCGCTGCTTCTCTAGCCCAGCACTGGTACATGGTACATATATGTTCTGATGCAATATATACGCAAATATTGGCTGACCAAGACCGCCAAGTGATGTGTTGGTATATGATGTCAAGTTGCTCTGCTCAGTATCATCCAACATTTCAAAAAAGTCAAACCAGGTATGGTATTTTCACTTCACCCTGCCCTCGTACAGCTCTACAGAGCCCGTTGTCTTCTTTAGCACATTGTTTAGATTTCTTGGCTTGCAACTGTGCTCCCATTAACCTTGTTTCCAGCTGTGCACTGTGCTGTATGCTGCCTACCAAGCACCAAATAGCTGACAAAGTGAGCGACTAGCTGGTGAACATAGTCAAACATTTAGAAGAAGGTAAAGAGATAGATGAACAGATATTTTCTTGTTTGGAGAGACAAAATGAAACTAAAACAAGAGGGAATATTGGACTTCTGTCTGTCTGATAAATAAATAAAATCAATCAATGCAGCTTTAAAAGCCAACGCTTGATTTTTCAACTGGAGGCCTTAAGGAAAAAAGAAAGATTGTCTTACAGAGGCACAAGTACTAAGTGTGCAGCATTGTAGATCTAATCTGTTTGTCAAGGGACCAGTGCTGTTACTTTGCCTTTCTGCCTGCATGGTAAGAGTGTCAAGCTTTGCACCAGTATCTCATTAGGAGAAGGACAGCTGTGCAGAGGCGGACAGCCTGTTTCCAGAGACACCGGTTGAGTCACGGTAGGCCAAGGACCAATCGGGGAACACTCGCTACATGCCGCATGACTCACAGAGCCTCACACGAAGGCTCGTTCGCAAAAAAATCAGATGCGGATGCTGTCTAATTCCTCATCAGCAAAGTTTTCCTGACAGTTAGAGGCAGAGAAAAAGCATCTTGCGCTGTATTTGTCAGAGCTGTTACTGAGGTTGTTATCAGCCCTGGAAAGCGGGCGGCTGCTCGGGGAAATGTCCTCTGTTCTGGTTTTCTGGACTCGATAAACATCTTTGGAAGCCAGGGCTGGAACTCCTGAGCCGGGGTTTGCTTTCAGCCAAGCGCCTAGAGACTCAACTGAGTGGCTTTGATGGCAGTTTGTGTTGTGGAAATTGGTCTAGAACTCTCAAAGCTCATTCTGCGAGTTCCCAGCTGTGGCGCTCTGCTTTGACCAACTCTGTTTTCGTCCGGAAAAACTCTTTTAAGGCCGTTAGCGGGACCAGCTCCGCCTCAGTGGAAGGTCAGATTTTGAAATTATCAGAAATTGCTTGAGTTTTTTTCTTTCTTTAAATGCAACCGGTTGCTGCAGGCTGTGTGGCCTTGCCCTGACACAAGAGGGCAATATGAAGGCTCTATCTTATGCTAGAGGGTGGGTTTTATGAGGCTAAATGTTTTGAGAGGATGAAAACATGTTTGAGTGAAAAATATTTGGGCCTGCAGCCAGGTATCTTATTAAGTCAGCTGAGTAAGACAGCACAGCTTTCATCTTATCTGACAAAGAAATCCACCAGATATTTACCTCTTGAACTTAGTAATGTCTTTCATTTTCCCAGGGGCCACCCAGACTGTTAAATTTTCATGCCCTTGATCTGCAAGTCACCAAAAAGTCAAGAAACCTGCAGCCTAAAAATAAGAACCATAATCATGCACTAACACCGCAGAGAATATGGTGATACAGGCTGTTCTTTCCACATTAAGATGTATCAGGAGTGCCCATATTGCACAGAGTTTGCAGCTTGGGAGCAGCCACCTTCAACACAGCCTGCTGTTGGCAGCTGCCTCTGGGCTGGACCCTCGGCCAATCAACCACCCCCCCCCCCCACCCCTGTTTAAAGGCAGGCCCGGGTTCTTCTCTCGCTCCACTACCTAGAGCTGCAAGCCAGCCTGTCAATCACACCACTAGGCCCCACTGTGCTGCCTGACCCACTGGCACTCTTGCCATGGCAACGCAAATCCCAGCAGAGCTAGCTGTCAAGAACAGGAGTTCTCAGAAATATGAAAGACAAGAGTCTCTGATCCAGTGTAGACGCATGGGGTTTGTGCCCCGGACCAAGATGTCTTGGTCACATGAATGATGCATCCCTGCAAGTCATTAGATTTTTTTTGTGAAATATCATGATAATATTGTATCCGTCCTCTAACACAAAAACAAACTCATACAATAAAATAAAGATTTCATAATGAAATCACCCCAAGAAAAATATGTTTAAGCAAAATTTATAATAGTGCTTGCAGAAAGGATGCTACGAGGAGCACAGAGGACAGCACTGTGTGAGCTCTCTTTAAAATCAAAGTGGCAAACAAGAGCATTATTTGTTCAGTGTAATAGTTTCTCCGAGCGCCCTCAAAACAAAAAACAAAAATACTTTGCATATAAAATCAGCCTCAGAGCAGATGGAGTTCCCTCATGGTCGCCTTCGCCTGAAATGTAAATGCAGAGGAGAGATTAATTGGCCACATTTATGCCAGTGACAATGACCAATGGTGCTTTAAAACATGAGTATGGATTTACAAACCTTCCATCAAAAGTCTCTCTCTCTCTCTCTCTCTCTCTATATATATATATATATATATAAATAATGGGAGAGAGCTCTCTCTGCCTGTGTCTGTTGATAGTTATTTTCAGTTATCAATTTGAAAAGAAAGTAAACATTAAACTAAAGAGACACAACTCGAGATTATTAATTACTTTTGCCCTTCTGTGTAATATAAGATCAACCATTAGCACAACACATCTGTTAGCACTGACTAGCATTTAGCATAAAATACTGTGATTTTCTCATTATGTTTTTAAAATAGACAGAACAAGATATGCAACAATGAGAGTAGATCCACTTTGTTCCCCAACCAGCTGCTAACTTTTACATCGGATGTAATGTACATGTTGCTGTTAAACATAAAACATGGATTTAGGTGAATAAAAATGGTTTTTGAAGCTAGACAGGGTCTTTCTACCTGGGAAGTTATTGTAAACAAATATTGTAATTGGTTGTATTGTCCGACACAAACCATATTAATCCCAGTTTACTTTAGCTTTTTCTTCTAAGTCATCACTCCTGGATTGGTTCTACACGCCACTGCACTAACCAGTCCATTTCTTCAGTTGTAGTTTAGTGTCTAAATGTGCTAAATGTATCTCTCTCCTCCACCTTGTCTTACAGGTCATCCTGATCCTGACCAAGTACTACCATGCTGATTCCACCAAGGTGCTGGAGAGCTCACTGTGGAGGTAGGCCAAACGTTTACACCATGTTTGCTATCGCTCAGTGTCTTCATGTCATGTCTGGCCTCAGAACCACGCAGACCTTTCATCAGCGACCAGCTCCCCTTTGACAGCGAGGGCAGCAGGGGTCTCGGTTATCTCTCCACCGTGCTTCTTCAAGGAGACAGCAGTGATACAGGGTAGCTAGGCCGGACAAAACATCAGCAGGCAGCTACGACTAAAGTGGGGGGACCGGCGAGTGGCGCTGCAAGGCCAGAGCGGGCATCTGTTTGGGCAGATAGCATATCAGCATGGCACAGGGCAGGATGACGGGCACCGGCAGTGCCAGGGAAAGGGGTCATGTCTGGCTGGCAAAGCTTCCTCTATTTAGCAAAGCTCCATCTCGCCAAAAGCACTTCACACTTCTCTTGCTTTTGAGCAGCGGAGAAAGTGACGCATCCATTCCACTCAACTTCACAATAAGTGTATCTTGTGCTTGTACATATATTCTCATGGGATATTAATTTCCTCTTTATTCTACAACCACCCCCCTACCAGCTCTTGGGGTGCTGTTATGTAGCTGAGTATGTCCCTCTTATAGATAAGAGTGAGGAGGAAACTTAATTATATTATTTCCTTATAAAAACTTAGGCGAGACAGGGCTCATAACAGTGGCTAAAATTAGCCATCTAGAAGGCATTCGCACAGAACAAAACGTGTCTGATGGTGGTACTTAATTCATGCCATTCACCTCACTGAGGGCTCCATGACTTCAAAGCTTCAGCCTCTCATTAGCTCTGACTGCCTGTCTCCCTGGAGGAGAGATATGAATAATGTACATATTTTTTGCCTTTCCTTGTTGATGTTTTAATTGTTGCAGAGTATGAATAATGCTGCACATTCACCACTGGACAAGCCACTTGAGAAAGGAAGCGGTTGAATATAATCTAAATTGAACCTGGCCGGTTGCCTGTTGGCATCAATGTAAAAAAAAAGGCAAAAAATTTGCATGTAATTAGCATGTTTGCGAGAAGGCCCATACGGCTCTCTGACCACGTCTTGGTAGGTATTATGTGTGGGGTGTGCCTCGGTTCCTTGTAGCTGTCAGCTTGGCGTGGCGTGTGGACAGCCACAATGCACTAACCTATAGGCTTTGAAGTCTCGGGGCTGTAGGATCAAACAAGGAAGATGGGGGAAGATGAATGGGTTTGCTGTCTTGCCCTGTCAGGTGGTGTAGATCAAGATGCCAGGTTTCACACAGGGGGAAAGTTAACAGCACAGAGAGGGAAAAAGTTTTTTTCAGGGCAGGCGAGTTAATGAACTGAGGCCCTTTTAGATCAGTGGTGGTCTATGGAGGTTTGTCTTGTGTCAATGAGCAAAGCACACAATGTCTCTTCACAGTTGAACACGCATAACTGTTAGTGGCCTCTATGGATTCAAACCAAAAACCTGGATATTAGCCAGTTTGAGTCATTCACTTCTGCCCTGAGGACGGTAAAACTTCCCTCAATGTGCTAACAATCCGACATCATTACCTCTGATGACATTTTAGTGTCTCACAATGGTCTAAAAATGCTCTTTTACAAGCAATTCCCTGCTAAAATTAATGCAATCCAGTGTTACTGCTAACTCGCAATAGCTCTTGGTAGGAGCTGTCCCAGTAAAACTGCTATAAGCACAGAAAACCTGGGGTCTTCAGCATAAAAGGTATTCATCAAGGTATCAGCTTTTTTTTTGAGCTTTCAAGCATCTTGGGCAAACAGAGAAAGGGTCAAGGACGACATTTACCTTCATCACTAATCATTACAGATAAGAGTCGGTTGAAAGGTCCCCAAAATGCTAAAACATGGACTTACTACAATTATTTAGGCAAAAATATGTATGACATAAGTCATCTTGTGGTTTTGGGGGTTCGGTGCCTCTCCAGCTACCAGTCCACCTTCCATACTATGGTCCATGCTGGACTTGAACTATATCATGTGTGTCTAAAGTTAAAACAAAACGTGAAACTTCTAATCATAACAATAAGCATACTTTGTGCCATGTCTGTGTTTCCCAGTGTAGTGTGGAGAGTTTTGTCTGTCCCAGGGCTTTGGCGTCAGTGCTGGGTGCCTGTAACTCATGCAAGTTTGTCCTTCAGTCTGTTATGGCTGGCCCAAGTTCCCGGGCTATAATGTGGCTGATAAAAGAGCTCCAAACGTCACCCGCCACTTGTCTTGTGAGAATGGCTCTCTTTGTGAGGAGAGAGGGGTAGAGGCAACTCAAACCTCACTCACCTCCCGAGGCTTTACCAGGCAGTTTATGTTTTCTTTGAAGTGAGCAAGTGAAAATATGAGAAAATGTACCTGTAGAAAGATTGCTCAGAATTATCCATAGGCAGCTGTGGAACTGCATCTGGACAACAGTTTGTTTGTTTCTTTCAGGTAATAGGAGCTTCAGTGTGTTCAGGCTCTGGTCAATAATTGATGCTATAGTGGCGGCGACGTCATTGTGTTGTTCTGTTGCTGTGGTGAATTACAGCCGTCAGAGGTCTAGAGTCCTGAAGTGAGAGGAGATACACTGAACACTTAACACTCTGATGTCCTGCTGGGTGCATGTGTGTTGTAGACTACACATCTGTTTAAATCTCCCAAGTGTGACTTCATAGAAACAATGACTGCACTACAGTATTTAGGTGACTTTCCCAACCTTTTCTGCCGCAAACAATATTTTAGTGCTGAGTGTAAATGATTAGCCTAGCAGCAGATCGTTAACTACTCATGCTTAATGCTTCAAACGGACAAGGTCTTACAAAAGTGTTGTCTCAAGACGTCTACTGACAAACTTATTTATATCTGTTTAAAATAGCCACACTCTAAAATCCAGTAACGTGTGTCATTGCCTCTGTGATCTCTCTCCAAGAACTCAGCAGGTTTTGTCTCTCTTTGTAGTCTTGGTGTAGCTGACGCACCCTTTGGACAGGCTCTTGCCAAAAAAATTCTTGGTGTTGCACACCATGGAACAAAATGCTTGGGAGGGCTTGAGAGAGAAGTTCACACCCTACCTTTTACGTCTTTGCACACCTGGCCAATCATTATGTAACATGCACATGATTGCATGAAGTCTTCGGTTTTAGTATATTTGGAACATTTCAGAACCCTCAGAATACGTCTTTGGCAACAGGCTCTTAGATGCTGTTCAACAATCCATGAAGCTTTTAGTTTGAATCGTACTGAGATCTTTAGTGCACACATTTGAGATATTAACATGATGTAATTGGAGCATTTCTAAGTACATTGGGGCGAAAGGAAACAATTTCCAATGCGAGTCTCTAGAAATAGCAGATGGTGAAGAAAGTTAAAGTCTGAACATGAGACCGACAATGAGTTTCCACTGCGTGGTGTGCTTGAGAACACTTAAGTAAGATATTTGCAGAATCTGGTATGGTCCCTCAGTCAACTAGTCCATGACTTATGCCTTAAATACAGATCAAATTCACATACTGCATCAGTGTAAACAATGAGAAAGGTGCTTGTAGATTAGGCGTAAGACATGAGGATTTGCCACTGCATTACCAAACACCGCAATGACTGTAGGCTGACAGAACTCCTCCTAAGACTGTGTTGCTCCAAGTCGAGCCATGAAAACCTTTTTGATCCTGATACTGAAAGGAGCAGATGTGCACTTCACAATTTATTTGGCTTTGAATCTTCGGTGCAAGGGTTTCTCATTTTTAGATGATACATACATCGTCAAAGATCAGGCAGTCAGTGATGTCCGTTTGTGATTTGATGGATAGAATTGATTGGAATGTCATATTTTGGTCAGATTTTTACAGAATATCCTGATTTGTAGTGGAGGTTTAATATCTCCAAAAGGGACAAATCCAGTTTAAGAGGCTTTTAAAACCTAAAAATACTTTTCTTAAATTAATTTAAGTCAGTTAAGACACAAGATATAAATACAATATTTGGGGCTCCTATCTGGGTATATTGGATATTGGTTCAAACATTTGCTATTGGAAGCTAAATTCCCAACAAAACATCGGTCTTCAAAACAGACTTCAGAAACCTATATTGGTCAAATCTGTCTTTATATCCCCATTTTTTGCCTTTAAACAGTTGTTTAACTCATATGTGATCCATTTACTCCCACAGTAATCATACACTCACATAAACAGGGTGTTGGTTTGAAATTCGAGGGGTATTTATAATTCATGCTGTCTTCACACATCTTTTGAAGAGGCGAGGGGGGCTGGTAGCCATTGCACCGGGGGGGCTTCACTGCTCCATTATGGATGAAGAGATCGTCTGACAGGCAAGCACATGTACAGTAGATCAACCACACCACAATCCTACAAACACAACTGTTGACAATATGTCCATCATGCATGCTAAATTGTCAAGTATGATAGAATGCCTGAACTGAATTGATATTCAAAATGTAAATGTTTCACTCCAAAGACAGTTTTATTGAGAATTTCTGTGTGCATGTGAGCAAATGTACATTTTTTATGCATAATTCAATTTCATTAGTTAGGGTTGTATCTTTATCTATAGATGTACACCTGTACATAGCATGCTTATACATATACCTATATTGAGTGCATTGTTTCATATGTGAAAGAGTGTATATAGCTTATGTGTATTTGAATATTTCTGTACTGCTGTACTTCTTTTTGGATTTTGGTTTATGGCATTACATCAATTGAATGAAAGAGAGAGAGCGAGAAGAGAGCTGGACAGGAGGGGAGGAGAGCAAATCAAAAGAGCCTCCAGGGCGTCTTTAAGCTAAACAGTAGGGGGCATCGCACTTCACTTGAACACATCAGCACTCAAACTTCCACACCTCGTCCCCGCAACCCCCCCCCTCCCCAGTTTCTCAATTCTCCCTCCACATGGACTCAAAGTCTTCTTCCTCTGTAACAAAGCTGCGCTTAAGAAGCCGAGCAATCAGGGAGATGAGAAGTGATGATACAGGAAGATGAAGCTTTGATGATCCCTGTAGGGAAACTGGGTCACGATAATGTGATACATTCGAAAGAAGAGGAGGAAAATTTTGCTGCTTTCTTTCAAAATTCTGTCAACAGATGAGAATGTTGACACATTGCCTGACATTTTCATTTTCAGACATTTGAGATGAGCGGCAGGCACATCAATCTTGTTTTTGCAACACTATGCAACACTGTTCACGGGATATCTGTGCAGTCTGTAGTCTATTTAATGTAACACTGACAATGTTCTGGTATTAAGCAACATTTCACCTCTAGTAACAGATCTCTGCATATGAATGCTGAATCTGTAGGGTTGGAAATTTTGGAAACATTCCATGGGAATTAACCAGAATTTATGGGAATGAACCGTTAATTTAAAAAAATTGAAGGTTCCCACTAACAGGGAACATAGTTCGGAAAAATATATTTTAGCATAATCTTGACTAAATCAACCAGTTTTCATGCAGGTACACTTGAATATCTGCTATTCCTCAATCACATGCACATAGCACACAGCTTACTAGAGGGCTATTGAAGCCACGCCCCCTACCTGCACAGGTGATTTCTGTACCTGGACCACACTTTAGAGCCCAGAGCACACAGAGGCTATTGAAGACACACATTAAACTTGCAGAGAGGAAAAAACATAGAATTTACAAATTTGGCAAATAAAGACCAGCATCATTTTATCATCGATTTTAGCTCCAAATGAGCCGCTTTATAAATGTATATATTTTATACATTAGAATGTACTGTATGAATATGAATTACAATGAATGACAACATGGGTGATGTCCAATTAACAGTATACTGAGTGAAACAAGTGCAGATCACAGAGAAAATCAAAGGTTTTGTCAAACAGTAACTTGGTGCTGCAGTCGATCGTGTATCTTTGTTTCATTGTTTTGAAGCCAGCGCTTTGAGGCTTATTGGCTGCAGGGTAGCACTACATCTACAGCTCACTTCCCACTTTGATACCTCCTTAATCAGTTTGTTTCAGATGTGGATGTGCTTACACACACACACACACACACACATGCACACACACCAAGCCATTACAAATGTGTTGATGATTAGCCCTCCCTAGGGTCCAGATCACATTTCCCTAAACTAAACCAGGAGAGAGAGGCACAAAGTAGAAACTTTTGGACTTAATCAAGACAACATGTTTCATTTCCCCTTCTGCTTTTCCTCCTCACCTCATCCTCCCCTCACTTCCACTCATCCGTTTCCCTGCTCAGGTTCATTCTGTCCGTATTTCCTTCTCCGTTCTCTCAGTGTTTCTCCCGTTGGTCCAGATGGTCTGGGGTGCTGTAAATACTTAATAGAGGTGAGAGCATCGTCTTCCCTTCATCCGTACTACACCACCCCACCTCTTCACCTCCTCACTTCCCTCCTCCATGCATATTTCACAGCCTCAGTGAGAGAGAGAGAGAGAAAGAACCCGAGAGAGCTCTGCTTGCTACCTAAGATGGCAGGAAGTGAGTCTCCTCTCAAAACAGAACAGAATCAAAAAAAAAAAAAAAAAAACTCTTCTCCAGGGTCATGCCTCGGTGTTGAGTTGAGACATTGTGGTTACATATAGAAACCTCAGCCCTAACAGCAGATAATTTAAAGAACATTTCTGGGTAAATCTTTTGAGAAAAGAACGGAAAACACAAGCAGAGTGAAGAAATCAATAGGCTGCTTCAGTTGATGGATAATTTATTGTTTTGGGGCAGAACAGTCCGGTTATATCTCTATTTCTTGCCATCGCTAATTACTCGAAAAGAAAAGGTGCAGCCTGCCTATCTTGGTGTCAGCTTGTTTAACTTTGGCGCTTTATTAAAAAAGACTTCTTACTCATTCACCTTTCCTGCCCACGAGGAGTCCAAACGATGAGTCACCAGCAGACGGAGGGTTACATTTCATCCACACCGTGTTTCTGTTAGCGCACACACACAAGACAAGTCATCTCAGGTGAAATGAATTAGTTTTGGTGGTTGGTGTGGCTGTCAATCACTTTATGATTGACTGGTCGAGTGAAATGTAATGCTTCTGTAAAAGAATGATAAAGTCTGATTGGACTACAATGAAATGAATTTCGACTGAAGACTCCAAAACCTCAGTTACTCGTTAAGAGAACATAGTCAAGGGATCCAAACAGCCAGTGATTAAAGAGACCATAATTATTAGGAAATGACATGTGTTCATCAAAACTCTGTTTTTTATATTATTAATAAACTTTATTTTAGATAGCACCATTCCTGACACAGCCACAAAGTGTTTAGGTAAATAAGTGTTCTTATTCATTTTTTCCACAATTATATAAACAAAACTGTAATTCATTTTAAAAAAATAGGCAGATAAAAATAGGATAATAAATTAAATAATGAAACAAATAATACAAAATAAATTAACAAAGTGTTCCTTGGGACATTATACTAATACAGTAGTAAGAGTAAGTGACAGTTAAATATTTATTTATAGTTTTTATAGCTTTTTGGATGCATACACAGCATCAGGTGCTGCTGTGAATCTGTCCAGCAGTGTCTGCTTGTGTTGAACATAACCGCTGTGAAACAATCAGGAGATAACGTTTTATCTCGCTGGCTTTGGCTTTGGCGATGGCGGCGCTCCCACACTCTCATTCACTGTCTATGTCTCTTGACTAATGTTTGCTTTCTCTCTCACTCTCCTTTTCAAACCATCGATCACAAACACTTCTTTGTGTCTCTATGTTGCAGCGTAAATTTGCGAGTCAGACTCAGGCTTAGTAGCTGGGTACATGAAATTTAAAAAAGCCAGAACACAACAGGTAGAGCTTCAGAGTTTAGCCCCAGAATCCACCTGGATAGCCTCAGCTTCAGAGACATTTCAGCCTGAATGAGGTTTGAGCGTTCTGATCGTCTGATCAGGTCGCTGCGTTTTTTTGGTAGACACCCTTGCGGACCACGCCGCCGCCGCCGCCAAAACCACTCCAATGAATGGGAAAAACCTGTGTTTTCACTGCCTCTCCGGGTTCTGTCTTAAACCTCTAAGGGTAAACTTGATTTTCTCAACACATTTAAAACAAACCACGGTGACAAAAAGAGTCAATAAAACAAGTAAGACGTGAGGATCTTTTAACAAATTAGGTTTTTAAAAGTTATTACAAAGACAAACAGAGACAGAGTTTTCAGCCCTGATCTCCTCAGGCGGGTCATTCCATCGTCTCTGAGCCCCGACTGTTCTGACTCTGTCACCTTTGTTTTTATATCTGCACCAAGGATCTGAGGATCTCAGGGAGGGAGAGAAGGGACATAGGACACTCTTGGTAAAACTCATACCAACCAGTTTTATGTCTTTATTAAATAGTGACAGCAGAGAGGTGGCATGAAATTACTTGAAAGAAAGGAAAAACTAATTTTACAAGATTAAATGCCTGGAGATAAATGTATTCTTTCACCTTGTAAGAAGTACATTTGAAACTAAAACTGAAATCATCCAGCATTTACGAGGTACTCAGCTATAAATCCAGACTTGCTGGCCACATATTCGATGTAGCCTCGGAAATAGAGCACAAAACAGGCTTATAAAATATCATTTTACAGTTTTGGGGCTCAGCAACAGTTAAAATATCAAGCAGGATACGGAAAGTTTGCACATTGTCAAATAACACAACGATTGCCAATATGAATGTGGAGATGGAGGAGGATGGAGAGGTGCAGGAAACTCAGATTACTATCTGATTAGACCTGAAATGAACTGGAAAATGAGACAACCGTGCGAGCATATGGGCATGTATGGAACATAATGCCACAGTGTTTATGTGTGTGTGTGCGTGTGCAAAGACTGAGTATAGATGTACTATGTTGTGCACATGTTTAGCCGTGTTTTTGGCATGTGTCGGTGTACATGTGTGGGAGTCAGATCGTTTTCACACCGCGTCTGAACAGGGCCATGTGGGCCGGCCATCTGGAAGACGTTTCCCATTTCCTCGAACATTCTTCCTGCGAAGAGGAACACAGGTCCACAACTGCATACAGCTGAGAGAGACACACACACAGTGTGTGTGTGTGTGAGAGAGAGAGAGGTCTCCTTCTGGATTTTCTGACTAAACATGTGAAAGTGTACCCACAGGAAACAATAGTTGGCAGAGACTTCATCGCTTCACAGAGAGACTCTCCCACTATCTACCTCGCTGTCTTCTTCACACACACATGCTCTATGCTTCTTCCACCTTTCTCTTTTTTATCTTTATCCCAATTTCATGGCCTTGCTAGAAGCTACTTTCCAGAAGGGCACTCTGACTTCTGGACCACACACTGCTGAACAAGGCACAACAGCAGTGCTGCAGAATTTAAAGCTCCTCAAAATAAATCTGAGCTGGATGGGCTTGGCATAGTAGTATTTGTTACCTCGCTGTCGCTGTTACTGGTTCACTGGCACAGAAAATATAGATTTTTTTCTGCTTATCAGAGAGTCAGGACATATGACATGGCTGAACACACTGAAAAAAAATGTTATCTTAAGTTAAAACTAAGAGTATAGTGACAACAAAATCAAGTTTGCTGGTTACGATGCTGAGTTTTGCAATGCTTTATTTGGATTTTATCACTATAGTGAACACAGGTAGGCTAGCAGAAGCTGGTTTTTTTACACAGTCCTGGTATTACGGACTGTGGGATGGTTGCCATAAGATTTTGTGCAGACATTCATGTTCTCCAGAAGATGAATCCTAATGACTGTGAAAAAAACAGTGTTCCTGTCTTGTATCCTCTTGTTTTTTTCCCTCTCTGGCACTAAATTCTCATGATCCAAAATTGAGCAGTTGAAAGGAAGAAGTTATGCTGAGCTCTCTGATTATAAGGCCATTTGCAGTTTTTAAAGTGTGTGATTGCAGTTCTTTTCTCCCTGACCACGCTCAGTATGCGAAACTTACAAAGCTATGACAGAGTTACACATAAAAACATGCTAACATGCAACAAATATAACCAGAACCTATAGCACTGTGTGTATACACCAGCCAGAAAAGTTTTCACAAAGAGAAGAAATCTGAACAAAAAAGAAAAGAAATGAAAAACACGCAGAAACAATAGAAGAGCAAAGGGCGGACAGAGAATAGATGGACAAAGCAGTCAAGTAATGAAAAGAATGGAGTGAGAAATGAGAGAAAAGACATGGATTGAGAAGAATAATAGTCTTTCATTAGTGAGCATTAATTGATGTTTTAACCTCATGACAGCCATTTTAATACTGTTCTGTTCCACTGTGGAGATAGAGCGTAGAGAACAAGTGGGTAGAGATGGAAGACAGAGGTAAAAACGGGGGAAGTGGGGTGTTCGGATGAGCATGTGAGATGTTAATTGCACTTTAATAGAACAACATGTCATAGTCTTACGGATAAGAGGGGGGAAATTGCCCTGTCAACACCGCGCAGTTACTGTATGACAACCTGCACGTGTAGTCATTAGCTGATACAAAATGTTTCATTTTCTTCTTTCTGTCTTCTTTCTGACTGTTCTGTCTGTTTCATCCCGCCCGCTTAAATTATACGAGGAGAAAGAAAAATCTTTTCCTCAATTAAACAGGAAATCTGGGGATTGTGGTTAAAGAAAAAAAAAACACACAAATGCGAGCGCAGTGGCGTGTCAGGGAGAAGCCACACTTTCCTGGCTTCGTCAGTGAAAAAGCCTGTTGTGCAGGATCGACGGCCGCGTGTGGAGAGAAATTAGTTGAAAGCACACACACGTTCAAACACGCCCCTGTGTGTGTTTGCATGTACAGTAGAAACTGAGACTAAGCCACTAGTTTGAACCTGCGGGAGGTTTGCAGAATAGAAAGCACAGACTTCTGACCACATACAGGTTCATTACAAGTTCAGTGCCGAAACAGCAAACTGCTTGAATAATGAAATGACAGGTGTGTGTGCCTGAGATAGTGGCTGGCTGTTTGTTTTAGTCTAATAAAAGCGGGCCGATGTGTTTGGACAGGCTTTTGATCGTATAACTACAGCTGGACCGTCACAGCTGGCCTCCGCAAAGTCTTTGCTAAGCAGCATTGAGTAGTGAAGCTCCTTCATGTATCCTAATCACAGCCTGGGTGCATGTGAACAACTCAGTGAGGAGGACTGTGACATGCAGCCTGTTTTCATTTATTCATTTCATTCGGTTTAAAGTGGAAAGTCCAGAAATTAAAACAAAAAAAAAACCCCAAAATCTTTAAAATTTGATGACTCTGGTGGAAAAGTTGTTGATGCAGCAAAAATGCAAGACTTGGTGAGTTAATCATGACGTACACGAAGCATGTGATTGGAACCTCCACTGAAGCTTGCATTGCTGGATAGAACAAACATTTTGTGGCTTTTATGGGGATTTATTTTCTTCCCTTTTGGACTTTATTTTGAAATCTCAGCAATGTTAATGTTATTAGTACCGACGTAAGTTGTAACTTGTAATAAACCAAAATGGTGATGGTTTTGCCATCAGTTTGGCCTGGCAGGTAGCTCTAAATACTACAACACCCATGAATCTCAACCAGCAGTCAGTCAAATCCAGACTGCTTTAATTATCTCTAATATATCTTATCGAGATGCGTGTCGGGACAGGTCGGGTTCTCAGTACTCTACTTAACGTTGCACTCCAATAATATTGTTGTTGAGTCACAAGGAACAGTTAAAAAAAAGATCTAGAGATAATTCATAATCAAAGCAAACATATTGAATAAATGCTCCCTTCTTTGGAACTGACGGCAGCACAATGACCCACAAGCACAATTTAAAGGGGAAGTACGCTCCTGTTCCTTAAAGGGCCAGGCAGGTCAGGAAATTAACGTCCCCTGACAGAAAACCTGTGTGAGCAGAAAGACGAAACACAAGTGAACAAGCAGTTCTTAAACATCATATCCTATGCAACTGTTTGTTTGTTGTTATTAATTGTATATATATATATATATATATATTATAATTATATAATATATTATTATAATTACATAATATATTATTATAATTACACACACAGAGCTATCATGGAGAACATAGGATCCATGACAACAGCATCAGGTTTTTTTGATTTTCAGACTTGTTGTTTCAGCCCCAACCGACGCTGACTCAAGTGAAATCACTTGAGGACATTTATCAGACTTCACATACTGTTACCTTTAACATTTGTATGTGCACTCCGCTGACAGTATGAAGAATGGAGGGTGCATGGGTGACTTCACCTGTAGGTGTCTTTTTGAAGCTCCGAATTAATATAACATTTTAAAAAATGAAATTAAAATGTTATTTCTTTCAACTCAAAAATGTTGTTAGGGGTTCAATTACATAACATTTTTGAGTTTAAATAACTTAATACAATTACATGGGACCTGTTGACAAAATAAATGTAATTAAAGTAAACATTTAATTTTTTTGAGTGAGGTTACTGCTTGGTGCAGGCCTGTATCTCACCTTTAACTTTTTATTATAGAACAGTAGAACCGTATTTGCTAACACTAACCCGTCTTCTGTGAATGTTTACTTCAGGAACCCCGGACACCAGAAATAACTCTGGTTTCACGCTCAGAAGGAGGAGTTTCCAGAGAGATCAGTGTATGCATCCTCTGTTCTCAAGACTTGATAAAGTTGGGAACTGAGCAGGGGGTGTCACTTTTTTGCCAGCCACACACACACACACGCAGTCACACCAACCCTGGCGTGCCAACCCTGTTTTCTGAATCGACTTGGCAATCTCTGTCGTTCCATCATCAGTAACACTTTAGTGGTCACAGAGAGCTCTTCATAAAGTCTTATTGCTGCTTTATTTATGAGCTCGCTGTCATCAGAACAATGAGCCTTTCAATAACACGCCATGGATAATTACCATAAAACAATGGCCATTATCGCGTTAATGATGTCGTTAAGATATGTGCACTGGGACCATCGTATGAGCTTATGAGGTGAAGTTGTGGGCTTGATCGACCCGCGGAAGAGTTTTGTGTTTGGCTCGGTTTATGACTTTTTATTAGCTGGGAGGAGGGGTAATCACTCCTTCTAACACTTCAAGCTACATTAATGGGGTGAAATGAGGTGAATGGAGGCTGCGGTGACTTCTTCAAAGAGTGCTGAGTTGAGAAACAAAAAAGTAGCAGACATGTGAGAATGTGATCTAAGCATCAGCTGTGAGTTTGCTGACCTGATCCCTGAGGGAGATCTCTAACAGTCTTGGACTTGAGGAAGCCTAGCAGACTATGATGGGATCATGCTGGTCCATTAGTAACTCACTGCAAAATTGTGTAATGTATCCAGAGTAATTAGACGGATTTCAAACTCAATCCTAAATTGAACAAGAAGCCACTGTAGTGAAGCCAGCGCTGGTTGCTTGTAATCTGGGAACACTGTGGAGTCGGCAGCAGAATTTTAAACTGACTGTAGACGTGTGTACAGCTTCTTGGCTTCAACAAGTATATAATCCATTACAAAAGTCCAGACAGGAGGAGACAAAACAATGAATAATTTGTTGGAGCTGCTGGAAAGGGGTGTAGTTTGACTAAATAACTGACATTTCTCAAAATTCAACCGGAAAAGATGAACGCCCGGTTTCTGGAAACCACCTCGGAGCAAGAAACCAGGTGTGATGATGATGCAAGTCTTTGTTGAGAATTGAGAAAGTTCTGGTGAGATATGATGCTGCTTTCAATGATTAATACTCAGTTTGCTTGGGTTACATCCTGCAGCTGGAGGCTTTAAAACAGCTACAATCAATATGTTTATAACAGTGGATCCCATAAGTACTTGTATAAGAAGGTGTCGGCCTTCCCGAAAAGTTTTCATCAACTGTGCAGACTTTTTATTAAATATAAAATTGGTTTACCTGCTCGAAACCCTCCTGTTTTGGCTCAGTCTCGCTGTGCTATTATCTCGTCACAGCAGGCTGAAAAGGGCTCTAAACACTGACAGTACACTAGCTGCTCAAACTCCAGGCAGACACAGTTAGCATGCAATGAGCAGCTAAAGAGCCAGACATTTTCATCAGGAGTTAGTACACCCTCATGAATAAAAATCTGAGTTGAAAAAGTGGTTCTTCGTGGTCAGGGCTGTCCAAACTTCTTTTAAAGAGGGCAGATTTGAGAAGTGACTATGTCCGGGGGTCAATACTCACATTTTAAAATACAAATGTTTTGTAACAATTTTATTTTCATTGTCCCTATATAGTGATGTTCAAACTGTGCCTTTGTTGGATTTTATCAAAATCAGTAACCATCAACTTCATCAACATCAACAAACAAGTCATCAATATTCCAAAGAACGTCTAAAGGGGAGAAAAAAAATAACATAAAAAGAGTGTAGAGACCAAAAACAGAGCTACAAGAGAGTGAATATCCCGTATCCTGCTCTGAAGTCCTTGGAGCAGAAAGTCTTGTCTCTGTTCCAGCAGACAGTTAGCATGCTGGGCATCTCACCGTAAAAGTGCTTCAGGGGGAAAAGCATCGTTACGTAATTCCAGCCAGCACATGTCAGTGCCAGAGAGGTGGCATTTGGTGAGACAGTGGCAGCAGTAACCTCCCACCACACACACACGCGCACGCACACACACACACACACACACACACACACACACACACACACACACACACACACTCTGCTGATGGTTGCGATCCAGAGAGCTCCAGGACAGCACAGAGAGGAGAGGGGTGCGTGTCCAAGGAAAGAGAGCTGATCCATGAACTAATTTGGCGAGGGGAGAACAGTGACATGTCCTATGCAGGAGGAGAGCCAGCAGCTGATGGAGGATGGGCCCAGGGCAGGGGTGGAGGACAGAGAGAGACAGGGCTCTTGGTCCTTTTACCCACAATCACTTGGAGCTACTGGCCCTTTTCAGTGTGAGCTCCCCAGCTGGCTGCAGAATTAGCTGATAGGAGGCCAATTTTACATTTGGCTGAGGAGGGAGTGAAAGAGAGAGCAATCAATGGAAACAAATGTTGGGTGTTACTATTGTTGTAGAGCTTTGTGAGGGGCTGTTATGTGTTAGGCTGCTGAAATGATCAGTGGGATATTTTGTGGTGTGTTAAATCCCATCATGCTTCATTAAAATTTGGATATGCTGAATATGAGGAATAAGTTTATAGTTTAAATTTCACACCATTAAAAGTAAGCTTTTATCCAAGTTTGAAGCAAATTCAGGACACTCATGCATATTTAACAGAACCCTGAATCATGTGTGACACTGTTTTAAGATTAAGTCAGTGCTCCTCAAAGGTTTTCTGCCGTGCCCCCTTCAGAAGTCCACACCCCCCAACCCCGTCAACACTCAACTCATAAAAAAGGATCCAGATGGAATTTTAGTCAAATAAAGGACAGCATGTCCATATTTTGTTTTCCAACAATCATCAGTTACGTACAGTCTCTTCATGCAGTTGCAGGCCAAAACATGTAGTCTACAGCAAAGCTGCATACATAAATATATATCTAAAGTTTGCTAGCAGTTAGCTAGCAAAAACATGGATGTTGTATCCATGACTTTGCCTCTACTGGCTCCCCATTAGTCCAAAAATTGGCAAAGACATGCAGCGTCGGTAGAATGAGGCTCGGGTGCTCAAACAAACCACTTGTAACATCATCCACCTGTAAAACTGGACATACAATACATATAGCTACAGAGACTAAAACAGTTTTTTGTACCAGGCTGTAAACATGTTTATTTCTGCTGAGAAGTTATGGGGACTTATGGGGAGATTGACTCATTCTGTAACCAGCCTCAAGTGGACATTTAAGGAAGTGTGGTTTATGGTACAAGTTTTATTTTTTATATATTCATCTTTCGTAAAATAATATATTATTTATTCTCTAGGAAGTAACTCAGTCTTGCTTTAAATGAGCTAACTTTGTACCAACACCTGAGAAAAGATGGCTTTAATCAGTCTTAACTTTGATTAAGTTGTGTATGTGAAATCCCCAAAGTTTTTTTGCGGTATCGTTTCAATAATATTCAAATGTTTGTGCTACATTTTGGATGAATATAGTTTCTATGAATTTGTTGGGCTGGGGATATTTTTATGTATGAGAAAATAATGAAAAACATAAATAAATATAGAATCATATCCTGATTTCAGGCTGTGTGCTGCTTGCATACTGTAGGTACTCAGCAGACTAATGTATTAGCTCAGAGATGAAGTCTCCTTGTGAAACTTGGGATTCTGCAGGGAGCGGGATGGACGGGACATTGAATAATAGAGTGAGAAGCTGAAAATCCACGGCCTTGGCATAGAGAGAGAAAGAATTATTGAGTGAGAAAATGGAGGGAAAAAAAGAAAAGCTCAGAGAGGTGTGAGTGTGGAGGAGACCGGGCTACTGTGTGAGGACTTTGATAGTGTCAGGAGAAGGGCAGCATGGTCTGAGCTGCTCCCCTCTTCCTCCTGCTGACCCCTCAGGCGCAACTGTCATTCTTCTTGACACACACACTTTCACACATACACACAGACATGTTAGTATAGTATAGTTGGATTTCACTGTTGCCTGAGGCGAGAGGTTGAGGCTCAGTCACCGCTGGCTGTTTCAATAAAACACGAAACACATATATCCCTCTTTTCAAGATGGCCGCTCACACACACGCATACACACACACACTCCTGGTTGAGGTATGGGCAGAACGCCTAGAGAGAGTGGCTGACCAAGCCAGAGGCTGAGATCAGCCAAACTCTGACTCCATTTCCCAGGACGCCTAGCTGTTACAGCTGCCCCAGACTGCCACCCCATTCACCAAAAGTCCTGCCTGTCTCTGTAGTCGAGGAAGCTGTCGCTGTCACCATGACTACAAACTGCAAAAAAAACAAGACAACACAAACAGCAGCAGCGGCGCTCAGGCCAGGCATCCCGCGTGTAACACACTCATTTAAATGCCGTCAGCTGTGTAAATACAGAGTAGGAAATCAAAATTGCATCTGACAGGAGATTTAATTATATTTGACGGCTGGGCCATCGTTTTTTGGGTTTTTTTTTTTCTCCTTTGCTCAGACAGTCTAAGCGACTTATGATTGCTGCTTATGTTCATTCACTTCACCCGCCGTTTCCCAGGCCACGACTCAGACTCACAACCAGAGAATGTGGAAAGCCCACCAGGGAGTGGGGAAAAAAAACGACGTACTTTATATGAAATGACTAAGATGACTTAACAAGATTCTGGGCTGAAGGGAGGCAGCTTTGGCCTTACTTAATCTAGCTGGAGCTTCTTAGCAGCTTTTCTCGTTGGCACACAAGCGAGGGGGGGGTTAATGGTGTTTTAATTAAAGCTGCATTTGGCTCGGCTTACGGTGCGAGACAGGCTCTTCATCCTCCCTCTGTGACTTCCCCCTCTGTTTTCAGACCAGTTCTTCATGCCCTGTAAAAAATATTTTTCATCTCAGTAACTCGAGCAGATAGATTGTGCTATTTTAGTTGAGCACAATTACAGCCTATGGTCATCAAGTCATCATGATTTGGTCATCTTTTCCATGGTCATCCGTGGCAAACTGCAGACACAGCTGTACTTAATGCATGAGCACGCTTGACCGCAAGTTTGGTTGTTAGTAACCAGCTAGTGATGTAAACTGAAACCCAGCTGTCTTCAGATGTGACCGCTCAATTCTTTGCTGTTTACCTCCAGCTAGTGTAACGTTAGCTCGTCCAGATCAAGGACTCGGAAGGTTAGCATTAACTCTTACTTTGGACGACACAACCGCTCCCTAAATGTGAAGCCAAAACATCTCCATTGCGCCCTGGCAGCTGGCTGTGTCATAAATTCTGCCCCCTCCATGTTAGATGACAGAACATTGGCCAAACGAAACAATTAAAGTACAAGTCAAACACATTTTCCCCAAAGATGGTTTATGTTGTGTAATTAAGTGTAAGTATTCATTTTTCTGATAAGTTTGGGAGGGGTTTTTGTCATGATTGACAGCTGGGCACTGCTCACACTCGATACAGTGTATGTGCAGGATCAACCTCGATCACTACTGCACAGCCTCTGGCTCCAAACGACATGAGCAGTGTAAGATGCCAGCAGCCGATAGTCTGGCTTCATTTCTGGGCAGCGGGAGGTAGTGGAGACGTGCCGTCCATCTTTATATACAGTCTATGGTTTGAGAAGCTAATGTTACTGTAACTTAATCACTGTCATTGTCACTTAAAGATTTCTTCGTTCAAAGTTCAAAAGTTCCTGGATCTATTGAACAAGTCGAGCTAAACTCAGGAACTAAAAGTCCCCTTTGCACATTCCTGTCTGGTTTTCCGCTGCATCTGAAGAACATTAGGAAAAATTACATTGTTGGTGGATTCCATCTTGTTTGCTCTTTCTCTCTGTCCTTTATTGTTGTTTTTATATTGGGCAAGAAGATCAAGAAGTCTAACCTTGTTTTAAACATGTTAAAACCTTAAGATTGGCACAAAAGCACTTTCTTTTTTTGAATGAAGCAGTGCATAAGTTGTAGTTGCCATGGTCTGTCAGTCAGCAATGTCAGTCCTGCAAGCTCCACCCCTTTAGAAAGGCCTACCTCCAGGAGCAAACATGTTCTTTTTACACCTGGAACTATGACAGGAGCTTAATCCCTGGTCAAAGTGTAGGTTTAGTTCCCGAGTTCCTCAAAAGGTTCTTGGCTCTCTGGGTAACTTCCAGTGGAAAAGGCCCATTAGTCAATGTCAGTGGGCCAGACAAAGCTAAAGTTATGTAGCCTTGGCTCATGACGCAACGCATTGCGGTCAGTATGTGCTGCACCACGAGGATGGAGTTTCACTGCCTGCAGGTCTAATGTGCAGCCAAGAGAAGTGGCAAGGAAAGAAATATTGAAAGAAAAAGCACAAAAACTTGAGATCCTGATTCAGGCCAAAAAGGGAATTACACATTTTTTTCAGGCCTGTTAAAGTTGAGAAGACAACAGCCTTTAGTATTGTACAATATTTTATATCAGTCTTCTAAAAGAACAAAACACACAGTCTTATTTTTATGTATGGTGCTTGGATGTTACTACTCTGTCCTCCAGGGGGCATTTTTCTCATTCTGTAACCAACGTGAAGTGAGGCTGTGATGAACTGCCGATAAAAGGCAGATAGCTCATGACGGATGCAGTTATATGTAAGAACTGTATTATGCTGATGTAATCAAGAAATAAAACATTATTCAAGACCCTGCAACTGATCTGTTCCACGTCATATTTAAGATGAGGTGAGCTTCAGACTGCATTACACTGATGGATACTGCACAGAGGACTGGCATGATGAGGTGATTAGAGTGCAACAATGGTCATATATCGCTAATGAAAAGTGGAACCGCGCATGTCAGTCAATCAAACTGATGCATGTGATGTGTTATATACAGAACAAGTGCTACTGTGTGTGTGTGTGTGTGTGTGTGTGTGTGTGTGTGTGTGTGTGTGTGTGTGTGTGTGTGTGTGTGTGTGATAGAGAGGTAGTAGGTGTTAGGTAGGTATGTAGGTGTAGGTGTTAAAACTAAAAAAAGAAAAGGCCAGTAAAGTTCAGCAGTTTGTGTTTTTCCATCTCCATAACAATGTGAGAGGTGTAAAAATCAGTTGTCTGTCAGTACAGACAGTATAGTACAGTACAACTGAATGTGTGTGTGTTGTAATTGTGATAATCTCAACAAACAAGATTTCCCCCCCAAAAAGTTGTAGGATGGTAGGCTAAGACGCTCGCAGGTTAAAATCAATCCACCAGTGTGTTAGATTCAGAGGGCTCTATTTACAGAATATAATATTTAAAACTATGTTTTCATGAGTGTGTAAACTGTTATGTTTTAAGATGCCCACCATGTTGAACCTCCATGTTTCTACAGTAGCCTAGAATGGACAAACTATAAACAATAGCTCTAGAAACATAAAAGGGCCTATCCCGTTTGTGTTTTCTGTGATTTTCATGGCCCCAACAACACTCCACAATTTTACACAATAAGTTCAAGCAGTATCAATGATGGTTGTTTGTCCATCGTGTCGGATTACTCTAAGCAACAGATCAGTAACATTTGTCAGTTAGGACTACTATACGACTTGCCATTGGATCCTGCATCAGTTCCAACCAATCGCCAAACTCAGAAAAGACTTGTTTCATTTTAAAGTCTGAAAACTTGAATCTGGCTTGGAACTTCACTAAGGCCATGTGACATATAACAACCATGATGCTACAATCAATGCAGCTTGAACTGTGGTCTTCCTTTCTTATGGGGATGAATCCACTGATATTTTATATTTGTCTTACAGTCAACACATCCTGAAAGGACCAAAATCAGTACATCGATTCTTCCAACAGGTTTTGTGTGTGTGTGTGTGTGTCCAAACTCTGATATATCTTCTTCTTCCTCTGTGCCGCAGAGAGCTCCATTGTTGTCCAAATACTATTAAAAACACATCAGTGAGCCACGCTGTTACACCGTGTGACCAATGTAGATTAATCTGACGCTGAAAATAGTCCCCGACAGAATGCAACATTTCCTCATGTTTGAGGAACATTCATTAAAACAGCAGAGCACAGCTGCTGAAGGAGATCTTTTAACCAAAGACAGATATTTGTGACTTTTTTAAAACTACGGACAAAGTAAGAGACAGACTAACTCACTGTTAGTTTTAGTCTTCATATACATATTCATATACATATTTTGTTGACAATAAAAATAGAAAATATCCCCATCCTTTAAGATATTAAATCTTAAAGTAGTATCAGTGACCAAGACCACCTAAACCGAGACCAAGTCAAGACCAAGACCAATTGCTAGCAACTATGACCCAATACCGATCACTGATCGGGTCTATCTGAAGAGTTTGATTTGTTGGACGAACTTTGCAGCTCGTGGTCTTGTGGTTGAACCTCAACCACACAGGTGTCTGCTCTACAGACCTTAGAACAACGTTTAAAACCATTTCTCAGCCATGTCATTTTACTATTATTTTCGCCTCAAGTGTAACCATGTTTTCAGTTATGAAACTGTGGTGGGACAAATTAGACAATTTGGTGATTGATGGAAAACTGGTCCGGAATAAAATTGATCTGGAGTACTACAACGCTCAGCACTCTGTCCCTGCAGGCCGAGGCTGATGTGCTCAATTACAGCAAAACACTGACGTAAAAGCCCACAGAGCAACATTGGTTGCACAGGTAACATAACAATATTGTTTCGACTATAACAAGTATAATAAATAAATAGTTTGCATTGGCATCTACTGTATATCTTCTCTGTGCACGGACATGTGTGTTAATATGCAAATGTGTGTATGTGCGTGTGTATGCATACTAATGTGTAAAATCTGCTTGTGTGTGTGTGAATGCTGTAAAAGTGTTAAATCCACCACAGTGACACAGACACACACATGCTGTGTTTATGCATGGACTGGCAGAGTGAGAGCTATAGAGGCTGAGAGTCTCCTGTAATTGAGGTGTGCTGGGTTTCGCACATCATTACCGGTGTGTTGGAATGCATCTGCTACACCGGGGTGGTAGGTGTGATGGTAAACAAGGCTTTTGCGCCCGGTGATGGCGTCATCAACCTTGGACCGCGCTGTGAAGCCTGTCCAGACAGGCTGAATCCGTCTTCACCTCGTCTGTTAGTTCTCTGTGAATCTGCTCTGGAATAAAAGACGTAGTCACATGTAACAGAGTGTTCCCCAGCTTCAGTATTTTATTGAAAGTATGAAGAATAATTATTCCAAGAGGGACATTATCATCATTTCTCTTATTTCTACATTCCATGGCAGCTCTCAACCTCTCACGACTTACTCAGTACTTCATCTCCATATGCCTGCTGCATTAGCCCATTCTCTTTCTATTTTTCACCACTGAAGTCGGCTGACTGAATTGATATGAGAGGCTTTCGAATGAGAAAAAGCTGCACATCAGAGCTACTTGTGCTGATTGAGAGTCATTTGGAGCGTTTCAGATTCACGCCTGGGTCAACCCTGACCATTTTTTTTTTATTTCACCCTGCGTGGAGAAGTTTGTAAAATAGCCTAATAGACATTTTTTTTTCATGCTAAGGATTTGTTGGTGAAAAGTTCAACTTCATGAAACAAAGCAGATCACTCCGGTTTGCGTCGGGGTGATATTATCTTACCTCATCTGAGCTCGCTTTTAAGTGGCAGCCTCACTCTGATTCCAGACCGGCACAGTTCAGCTAATGTCAGATGAGTTATCAGAAAAGTTTCTCTTTCTGAACTAAAATGGTGAACATGGAAACATGCTAACCCACAGCACGTGTGTGGCTGTCATTATACAGGAGGGCTCACAGAGTTAGACACACTCACACCTACAAGCCATTCTGTATAACCACAGTGTGATCCGATCAATGCCGAGCAGCTCAGCTGGAGCAGCTGGAGGTTAGGGGCACCTCCACCTACTGTAATGAGCACTCATTAGCATCACTGTTCTTCCTCTTACCTCTCCCAGATTAATCCAGTCTGCCACCGCTAGCTTTTCTATTTCTGCAACATTGTGTAACTAAGATTTGAACTCATCGTGATGCTACACTGATTTGCAAACAGGTGAATGGTGTCTGTGTCATTTGTATGTCTGTTCTCACACTATGTAACTTCATATTCATCATATTTTATGGAGAAAATGTTTTCAGGTTTGATTTACAGAGTTTTTTGGGCCTTTTCCGGGCTGCCCGGACTGTGAGCTCAGAGCACCGGGGAAGTGTTAGTGTTTGAACCACAGGTGTTTTGGACCACTGAGAAGAAGAGGTTTTCAGGACCAGTCAGTCCACGGGGGGAATGGTGACAGTGAGTGGAGGCAGTGTCGTGTCAGAACAGGAGCCGGGCAAGCCGGCAATGTTACCAGTCTTGGCAGCCTGTGACATAATGGCAGAGGCGAGGAGGGTGACACAAGAAGCTGACTTTTAGCCAGGCTTCTTGCTGTTACACTAGTGAGTAATATTTAGTTGACTGCTCGTTTGGTTGTTCACAAAATAGTCCACTGGGAAGTTTTTGATCATGAGTATTATAATCTTAACGAATGAGTACAGCTGTCCATATTTAGTAAAATTCGGGCATTACATTTTAACAATACCAAAATGTTTCATACAAAAGACTGTATGTGTGTGTGTGTGTGTGTGTGTGTGTGTGTGCGTGCGCGCGCGCTATTTAAAGGCACTGAAGCACCTGAAAGCTGGCCTGGGTAACACTCAAGTTCAGGTAACTAATAATTAAATCTGCTCTTGAGTAATTGTTGAAGTAATTACTTTTACAATGAGTAATATGTAGTGAATAATTAATTAAATACCTTTATTATTATCATTCTAGTTAGTCATTTTACCAACCCAGATTAGCTGCAAAGATCATTAAACATGTATCTCAGATATGACATGACTTCTGCTGCCTCCCCGCGCAGTCCTTTTGGTTTGGTCCGTTCCGCTGATGGCCTCTCGCCCTGCATAGATAGAGTGCAGGCATTCAGAGACACCAAAGGGGGGGGGGGGGGGCTAGAGGCGAAGGACAGCCTGTTCACTTCTAAGTGGACGGGGGTTGCTTGCTGTGAGAGGCCCGAGCGCCGCTGCGTCACCAGAGGCAGCTACAACAGCGCATGCAGAGAAGGAGAAGCAGCATGAATGAATTGATTGTCGTCTGTCATGGAGATTTGACTTTGAAGAAACTCAAGATTTTTTTTTTTTTCATTGAAAGCACTCATCTGCATGGCTGAGGTGATCTGAAGCGCATTATTGAGGGCCCCCGTATCATTTGGATTTCATCTCTGAACAAGAACCCTTTCAGAGAAACAAAAAGCCCCCAAACCCCAGAGAATCAGGGAGAGATTGCATAATGCTCATTTGGCGGCCGGCTGGGACATTTGGCTCTGATTTGGCTCCTCTTTAACCCGCAGAAAAAGAAAAATCAGCGAGGATTTGGGCTAATCCTCTTAGCCCTGTGCTTTCTCTCCCCCTGCCGACTGGAAGACGAATGTGAGCGCAGGCATTCGGACCCCCCGATTGAGCCAAGTCTACCTCCCCCTCAGCATATTTTAATTGTGAAATGGATAGCGCCGGCTTCCTGGTGACTTGGTTGGCCAAGGGGCTTTTCCCATCGGCCTGCCAGGTTAGAGATCCTGCCCGAGGTCCTAGCCAAGACAGCCAATGATAGACAGCATGATCAGAAACTGGCCAGTTATCCCCCGCCGCCTCCTGCTCCATCTATCTCTCTGCACATTTTCCAACATCTTTCTGGTCTGTTTTTGTTTTTTTTATGTTACCACAAAGCTGCAACAAGCAGCTCATTTTCTGATCGTTGAAACTGTATTAAGAACAGAATGCTGTGGTTACATTATGGTTCTCTCTCCCTCCCTCTCTTTAACATCTCTTTTTAGTTTCACTTACTCCATCTGTTTGTGTGCACTAATTCATTTCATAGCAATCTGAAAAATGTGATATTTTCAATATCACTGCTTTTACAGTAACTCCCACTCATACACAAAGACGCTGCAGTTTCAGCGCAAGACCAAGAAAGGGAACAGAAGCAAAGACATGAAGAGAAGAATAAAGAGTTGGAGGAAGAAGCAATGAGTCAGAAAGTTGAAGTGAGGCAGAGAAGTCAGTCAAGTTGAAGTCGAAGACAAACATGGCAATCATTGACTGAAATATGCTGCAGAAACTTACTGATAAGTCCAATGAAACAAAATCAACTAATAATCAATGGATGCTTAAAGTGACAGAAGTGGGATCAACTTTGCGGTTTGGACTGCTGTTCAGACTAAATACGGAATGTAACACCAAAACCTTACCGGGCGCGTCGTTTTGGTATGTTCTCCACGTGACTCCAAACCTCACCAGGAGCGTTTCAAAAAACGTTTTGCCTGCCAGACTTTGTTAACTTGCTCATATTTGGTCAATCTCTTGGAATTTGGCTTTTACTACATTGAAATGATTAATAGTGAAACTAACTGGAGCCATGAAAATGTCATATCTAATAATTTTCCAACATCAACCAGTATTTCTAAACTGCTGTGTGAGAGCAAATGAAACCTTCTTTTATCGACTCGCTCTGCTTTCACACCAGGTGTGACCAGGCAAGACTCTTATTTTCTATGGCTGCACTCTCCTGAGCAGCTCTGTGAGACAGACCATGAACTACTCCCATTTTCCACCAGGTTTAGTGGCCAAAGTCCAGCTGAACTCAACTTGACTCCCAAACACGCTGACCTCCTTTGATGGTCCAAGTCCAGTCTCTAGCAGGATACGAACAAACAGCACGGATCTGCCGTGATAAATGCTTTATTACATTCCTCCGCGACTCTTCACCCAAACACTTCCTGTGTGAACGACTCTGTCTCTTTGCTTCCAAACCAAAAAAAAAAAAAAACAGACTGCTGGACTCACATTCCATCCTGCTACTTCTTCATCTGAGCTTTTGTTAAACATGTAATGGATGTACATCTTCCATGCAAACACTGTTCACTGCGATTCTTCCTCCTGATGATGCCAATTACGCTGTCGAGAAAACGGATGTCGAGATGGCCCACACCGGGTTGTATTCTGTAGCATCCCTATTAGCTGCGGTGAAGGATGATAATGGCTTACAGACGGCTCCTCATCCAATGCTTTACTTTGTGACTGTGCACATGTTGTGTAAAAGATTGATTATACAGAATCACGAACACTCAGTGAGTGGACAAACTATTCTTTAGGCAACACTCCAGTCAACTGTACACAATAAAAAATACAAATGTGTATGGCGTGTATCTGCTAGTGATGACCACGATGATAACCACCACTGCTCTTCGTGTCAGGTTTTATTCTTCAAATGTGTCCAAGGTTTGAAGTGCCGGAGCCAAAAACAAATTATCGCACTTTGGCCCAAATGACACGCAAAAAAAAAAAGAAAGATAATTATGACAAATGCTCTATCTGCACTGTGTTTGCTAGTGCAGCCTCCGGGCTCTTTCCTCCTGAATTAATGAAGCTCTCCGCTCTCTGGCAGCCTGTTGTCTTCTCTTTAACACACTCAAAGTCCTTTTAAATCTGGGTCCGTCCGAGTGATCTGACAGAGAGATTTTGAGTTTTCAATTTTGAATTATTCCTCTTTTTTTTGGTCTTTTGTCCGCTGACAGGATGAACATGACACTGGATTCTAAGTGTTGCGCTTGCCATCCGTGTTAGTATACCCACTGCTTATACTCCAGCATGTAATTCCCAATGTATCATCATGAATGGATGATTAAAGCACTATCGACACCTTACTAACTGCTGACATTCATTATCATTACAGCTGCATCACTGGCAGTAAGTCGACAGTAATACAGTACAGGCCACTTTTGTGTGTTAACATGATGTAAAATGACATAATCTCAGAATTAGAGGGCAGTAACCCGCAGCAATCCACCTCGGTTCGAGGTTACTGCACATGTCAAGTCAAAAGTTCAGGTCTTAGTGTGTGAGTGTGTGTGTGTATGTGCTGAGTGAAGCGCCATGCTACATCTGCAGTCTATTAAGCCTTCAGCACTACACCTTGGCCTATAAATCTCTGCTTCTTTAATATTCTCCAGTTTGTCTGGCCTATGACCATGGCACAGTCCCTATGCTTGATGGCCAGGCCCAACTCTCTGCTGACTCCTAAACGTAGGGAGGGGCTTGGGGGTTTGAGGTGGGAAGGTGGCGTGCAGAAGGATAAAAGAATATAGAATCCAATAAAAACAAGCTATGGATGAGAGAGAAGCGGGAGCTGACGCAGTCGTGTTTGAGGAGAGACGCGGCGCAGACTTGAATTGAAGATTTGGACAGATCCAGGCGCTGACATATAGAGCCTCGTTACTGATTTGTTTTTATAGGGTTCATCTGATTCCAAGTTGTGATTCACATAAAAACCCGTGTCGCTGAAATCAGCTGCGTACATCAATTTTCCGCTGTTGGTATCAATATAGACCTCCTTTTAATGGTTTAATCATATTCTTTGAGGTGAAACATGTAATCTCATTTAGCGCTAAAGAGATGATGAGAATGATGATGTCATGTCTTCACACATCTATTTTCAACACACTGACATGCACATCTAGAGATGAGACATGGTTAGAAATACTGTTTGAACCTCACTTTACCTATTCGATCATCTTTTAAGATTGCTTTCTGTGTGATACACTTACTCACATGTAGTCATTTAGCGACGGTTTTATCCAAACCCTAACCTGAGCCCCAGGAGAACTAATCAATATGGACATGTTGGTGCAGCAGTAAGCAGGTGATAGATTCAGCATGTCCAGTTGTTGGTAGTGTTGGAGTTGAGGTACTCTCTGAGGAGCTGGAGGTCTTCAGGAGGTTTTTAAAGGTAGAGAGGGACGTCCCTGATCCGTAGGAACTGGTAGGGCGCTCCACCAACGGGGAACAACGAGAAAAGTTTGTATGGCCCTGAGTGTATGGGAGCCAGAAGTTGCTCGTTTGAGAAGCACAACCGTCTGGAACTTTTAGAAACACATGTCTGTATAAGGACATTCAAGTAAGTGGGTGCAGAACCGGAGACTACTTTGTAGGCAAGAATTACTGACTTGAATTTAATGCAGGCTTCTACAGGTAACCACTGGAGCAGTGGCTGCAATGTTCTGGATCATGAAAGGCTTTCAGTACCTGTTTCTATTTAATTTCTCACTAGTTTCAACTAAACACATCTCAAACTAGGAACATGTATTTTTACCTTTCACAAGCCACACCTGAAGACACTGTAACTTACAGCAAATATGTTTCTCACAAAATCCCTTCGTAGGAGACGGACAAGAACTCTCCACTGTCTTCTTTTTCTGTTCTCACTTTCCAAACTGGCTTGCCATCAAAGAAAACTGCATATACTAGGAGAGAGTCACGTGTAAAGGGTGGAACCCACAAGTGTTTCCAGGTAATCACTCACCTAACGTTGTCATTATTCATGTTAATGTTATCACGAAATTAAAAAAGAGACAGGTAGTTTAGCATTCTGAGGCTGATTCATAGTTATCACAAGGAACCCACCCAAGTGTTTCCAGGTAACACGTTACAAACAAACAGAGGTAATGTTTGGAGGCATAAAGGAGGATGAATGTCAGCGTTACGGTATTCAACAATTTCGATTTCCAAGAATTTTCATGTGATTTTGAGGAGTCTGTAGGAGTAAAACCCTTTCACAACAGAGTGATGGTTAGCAGACAGTTATGAGAAAGGAGGTCAATGATTCAATCGGGTCTTTTGAATAAACTGTTTAGAACTCAGAAGAACTGTAATATGATTTTGGATTCGATATAAAGGTGACTGAAATCTGGCCAGCAATTGCAGAGAGACAGACAAACTGGCAAACATTCCTCCCAAAAAATATACATATGCACATGTAATTCACTACACCACTCTCCAAACTTCATTATCCACCACCTAACCTCTCCTCTCCTTTGTTGCTACATCCTCTGAGTCTGTGTGCTCACCTCTCAGCGACCCCCTCCAATGCACTTCCACCCGGAGTCTAATCCAATGAGACACCCTGGGCATGTCTGCCCACAGCCCCCTCACCTTGCACTCAGCCCCGACCCATCCAGCCTCCCTCATGGGTGCTCTCTGTCAGCCACACTGTGAAAGGCTTCTTATTTCAAGGCTACAAAAAGCCTCTTCATCCCTAACTAAGAGAGGCAGAGCGATGGAGAGGGCTCTCAGACACAGAGAAAGAGTGTCTCTGTGCATGTTTCTATCCTTAAAAAGTGTACCTACAAAGGTAGGACAACGAAGGAACTATTGAACAGACAAGTTCATCCAAACATGGAAAACACCGTAGGTCGAACCTTGTTGCTGTGTGTGTACCACCTCAGCCATTTAGTGTGTGTGTGTGTGTGTGTGTGTTTGTGTGTTGGGTATACTTTCTTAGCCACGGATGAGCTGAGGTCAGGGTTTGTTGAGTTATCTTTGAAATCTAGCGGACAGTCCACCGGGAGCGTGTGAGGCAGCAGAAGCAGAGTTCAGGGACAGAGTCAGACTGTCAGTACAGCCCCAGGCTCAGATACTGAAATCAAAACTGTGCCATCAGAGGCTGATAACGAAGACGTCAGTGTGAGCTTTCAGATACTCTAACTACTAAAAGAGGTGGGAAAAGGTTCAGTGCATGACAAAGTGTTCCCTGAAGAAGTGAAATTGTAATGTACATTCTAGCCAAAACACCCAAGTGTAACCATGGGTATTACTGAAGACTACTTTCCATCATGACACACATTCCCAGCGGTTGGCTCAGAAGTATGAACTGTCTTTTATCTGGTCTTGTGTTTCTTCATGAGCCTGCAATTAAAGAAGTGTATCGAAAATGTATCAAGGAAACTGTCCTTGACATTTGCTCAAATGCAAAGTAATCAGTGTATGACAAGAAACCTTTTATGGTAATCTCTCTGAAAAGCAAAAGTTGTGAGTATTGTGGCCTTATAGCACCAGCACCGTAAAACCCCCTGAAGTCCTTGGTACGCTCCAAAAGTCATGGATATGGACAGCAAGGCTGACAGCAAATGGGCATGTAGTTCTGCTTACAAAGCACTGTAATATTGCGAGATTCGACACATTAATATGCACATCTAATTCCAATGTTCGTTGCAAATGTAGGTTGGGATGTGGACTTTTGGTTGATGTTGCCTTTTCCTGTCCTAAACTGTTTCAGTTGTTGACTCCACACCATACCGTAACCATAGTTTGTTTGCCAAGTCTGGAGTCTTCCTGCAACCTTAACCATACGCATAAATGCATATACAAACTATACACCAACCAAGAGCACAGATAGCATAATTGACTGAACAACCCAAGGTTTTGCACAACTGTGCAATATCGATGTTGCAGTCTCTGCACGTGGTCCACGGAGCCGTAAGTTTAAGGCTGAATGTGGATATTGACAATTGGCATCCTTGTAGACTTTGGCAGATGATCAAATTTATGTCACAAGGACTACATTCACATTCCATCCACTACCAAAGTTCTTTTAACAATGACCACAAGCTTTTTCTAAAAAATAACCATGTAGTGAGTTACCTAAATGAAACTGTATAGATGACAGACCAGTAAACAACTGTTCATGATATGGCTCAATTTGAAATATGTACTGCTTAAGGAAATGTCTTCTAAACATGCACCAAATCAACAGAAAGACTGAAATCTTTCCAGTGATTAAATGTGCTGCAGCACTGATCAATCTGCATTACATTTAGAATTGGTACTGACCCAAAGTCCAAACTGGATAAAAGGCTGACTTGGATGGAAATCTCTGCTAAATCAGTTAATGATAATCAGATGATAAGAAGTCTACGTGACCCTTTTTGATCTCTTGGTCTTAGCTTTAATGTGACTGCCGAAATAATTAGCCGTCCTGTGTACGTATATGTGTGTGGGTGTATTCAGCAGATTGATCTCGAGCTCATTTCCAAACCACATCAGCTCCTGGATTGCCTTTAAATGAGAGAACTACACAAATTCTCCTCATACAGGAGTATTTTTTTGTTTTGTTGATGCTGTACTACCCTGTTCTTCCCCCAGGGATCATTAATGTTTCATCGTGTCATGACATTTTACAGTACTGAAAGAAAAGAGATTAAAATTCTATAGTGGTACATATAAAGGAAAGCAGTGTTGACATGCTGTACAGGTATCTTGCAAAAATATTGACCTGTAGCTAGTAGCAGCTTGAAGAACAGATATTTCCCCCCATTTTCCGCTGTGTATTGACAAGCATGCAGGGGAGATTCATCTCTAGCTTCTCCAAAATCAGACTCTTAATTTTTTTTAGGCGGCTGTACAGATCATACTCTGGCTCAAATCGCATTGGATCTCTTTGAAATGTCTGAGTTGCGGCTAATAGAGCAATTAAATTTGCTGGTTGTCAGGAAGGAGTGAATACCATAATCTAAGGGCCGTAATTAGGAGCTATTGCCGACACTCCACTCCTGCTGCACTGGTGCCGCACAACATCACAGGCTTAAACATTTTGTCCACACTTCCTAATTCTGAAAAGCTGTTGATCGAACATGACACAGCAGCGTTGATTGAAGTGTTGTAGTAGGCGCTGCTTGTTAGTTATTCCGCCTTTGTGTTGAGAAATGAGAAGAAACAGCTTTTAAATGAAATAGAGGCGTGCATCCATCACGCTCCGGATGCAACAACCCAGCAGGGGAAAGATGTGGGATTGATTTGATTACCTGCCACTTTAGCCACACAGGCTTGGTTTGATGGGAGGATCTGGACTCCCAAGGAAGCAAAGCAGCCTTGAGGTAAAAAGTATCCTGAGCAAAACAACCCTGCCCTTAACCTTTCAGTCCTACTCAAAGTCTAATTTCAAATACGGATGTAATGTGCCTTTTCTTTTCAAAGTAACAGTATTATTTTAAAGTAAAGAAACATGCATCATTTTAGTGCAATTAACAGCAGTTAATTTAGGTATGATCTTACATAATACTCAATTAATAACACACACAAATGATAAAGTGCAACAACAAAGATTTACTCAAGTCAAACCACCTCTGTGGAAACACTGGTGATCCCTGCTGAAGTGAGGAGAAGGTAGACGGGGACAAAGTGCCGGATCTAAGTGCCCGGAGTGGAAATAAGATGGAGGAGCTAATGGCGCTAAACAGGCTATCAAGAGTGCAGCATCACAGAGACGTGGCTAAATGAACTCACTTTGAACTGTGGACGGCTTTCAACTTGTGAGAGCGGGCAGGGGAGCAAAGGCCAATTTCTTATCCACCGTGTGCACAGAGAGATGAGATGCTATAACAAGTCAATTTCCTCGCTGTGGGGTCATTAAAGTCTATCTTATCTACTACTAGTACTGTAGTAACTAAAGTATTTTCATCAACTACATTTTCAAATTAAATGTAAAAAAGTGTTTACTCAGATAAAACTGAGCAATGGAATCATAACATACATGAAACATAACTTAAATATCAACTGAAGAAACAAAAAAAAAGTAGATGAAAAAAGCAGTAGCAGTAGATGAAAAAAAAACCCAGTTTGGAACAATGAAGTAACATTAATCAAAATAATACATGAAGCAAACAAATGTGTTCTTTTATTCTGAAGTGGTTTATTGGCAAACGACTGGAATCAGTGCCACCAGCTATTTATCTTGATGAACCCACCCCTAATGTTTGCGGAGTGGATGGGAACCTGCATTAATTTGCATTTTCTTTGGGAAAATTTGCCAAAAAATAAAAAAAAGATATTGTAAATACATTTATTCAACATTTTCACAACATTTGGATGGAAACCGGCCCAGTGGGTGAAACGCTGCTTGGATCTCACATTACTTCAGGATGCTATAAAGAGCATGAAGAGCTGATGTCACCTCTAGGCTCACTGCTGTATGCTCAATGCAATCTCTCATTCCGCACTGAGTGTTTCTTCTGCTTCATTTCAGCACAAATGTTTGTCGTCTCTACACTTTAACCAGCACCCCATTTCCTGCTATTGTTAGCAATGTCTGAACCAGCTGCAGCCACCCACAGTATACAAGTTACGACCATGCCAATATAGATTTAATTTTAGACAGGTTTATTGCATATTATGGATAAAGGTGAAATGAGATGATGTGCCATAGGAGGGATGAAGGGATGAGGGTAGAGGGATAGACGGCTAAGGGATGAGAGGAGAAATAGGGGTCATTGGTTGATGGAGGAGTTTAGAGGTTGACTGGTGTCAGTTGGAGGTTGACGCAATAGCAGGGAACTGAGTGGGTGACTGTCTCTTTGTATCTCTATGTATCAGAGACCCCATGATTCCTGTGTGTTTGTTTGGTTCCTGTGATTGGACGAAAGAGAAAAGAGAAACAAAGAAAAAGAGGGGTTTGGAACGAGGGAGGTGAAAAGAGTCAAAGAGCTAATGGACGGATAAGTTGTGCGGAAGATGCAGAAATGACTGGGTTCAAGGCGTTCTTGTTCCTGAACCACACAGAGGCACAAGAAGGTTCCTGGTTCGATCCTCGACTGAGAGTTTGCATGTTCTCCTCATGTCTGCGTGGGTTCTCTTCGGGCACTCCAGTCCAAAGTCCAAAGACATGATCTTAACAGGTTAATTGGTGGTGCAGTGATGAGCTGGTGACTTGTCCAGGGTCAGCTGGGGTCTAGGTAGGTTCTGTCTCATAGGGTTATGACTCGATAACACCGGGCAGAGCTGCGACACGTTCCGGCCACACAGCTGAACGTGGTCATTCTAGACAACACTTGTGAGGCCGTCAGAAGCACTGTGCCACAAACAGACCAAAACATAAGTATCCAGAAACGATATTACTAGAGCTGCATCTGAAAGATCTGAGTCATAATAAACAAGAGCCGCACACACATCTGTGTTAGGGCTCTGGCGAGGTGGTTCGGCTTGTCATCAATTCATAATTACAGGAAGTGTGAAAAGGGGTTAATACACCGTAAACACACACACACGCGCGCACACACACATATATCTGTTTAAAGTGTCATGTAACACATACAGCCATTTGCATGATTAATGTAAGACCCGCACACACATTTCCACGCAGACCGTTCGCCTACATCAACCTGCTGTGACTTTATTTAACACCTTGAATTATTATGAGATCAAAGAGAACACAAAGGGACAACACACGCACATGCACACACAAAAACACACACACACACACACCACGTACAAACAAACACGCACGACAACAACAAGCGAGCTGACAGAAAACGTCAGCTAATTCCCACTTCTCCTCGACTCCACCGGTGAGGGGCTTTTATTAGTGATCCATCACTTACCTATCACACACACACACACACAAAACAAAGTGACAACACACGCACATGCACACACAGACACACAGACAGACACACACTGTGTGTGTGTGTGTCTAGAAACATGCACTAGTCTCCTACTTCACAGACAAGTACATCTGTTCACTCCCATGAGGATTTGCCTCCCGACACTGTCTCACACACAAACACACACGCACAGGCCACGGATTCACAGGTGGTCTTGGCTGTCCGTTTCCCTGGAGACGCTCAGAGCTGCATAAATTGGTTTATTTACAGTCGCCCGTACGGGGGGGGCGGTCACGTGTGTTTGCGGCGCCTCCGTTGGTTTTAGATCGCTGCGGGGATTTTTGTTGTTTCAGGGAATCAGCCACGGTGAGAGAACAGGTGACAACACACACAGCGTGCCATGTTTAGTGGAGGATGCTGGGCGGGGAATGAACTGTATGGATTTCCTTAGATAACATACACCAGGGGGCGATGGAAGAAGTCACTCCCCTTACTGATTGTTATAATCACCCTCCTCTCCTGTCACAACACAACACCAGAGTCTGGATTCACAGCAAAGTTCAGCTGAGGCTGGTGTGAGTCAGATAAGTGAAGAGGTTATTTGTATGTTTGTTGAGTATGACGACCAAGTTTCCCTGATCGAGTTTCGCTGATGTCTGGGGCAAACAAAGAGGCATACAAATGCTCTAAATGGAAGATACTCCTGTGTTTCAGCTAACTCACACTGCTGAAGCCTTCTATTCAAATTACCAACACGTGTCTCATGAAAAACGTGCATTGTAACCAGATGTTAAAGATGTCAAAATGCCTTCAGGTTCATCAGTGTTACCCCGATACCCCACCGTTTACGTCTCCTCGCAGTTTTGGTCTGGCCTGCACGCGACCCCACTAGGACTGTTTCAGGAGCGGAGCGTTTAGCCCACCAGATTTTGTTTACTTGCTCAGATTTGGTCATTTTCCTGGTTTATGGCTTCCAAATATGCTTCTCCGTATGCAAATGCACACCAAAACACCGTGCGCTTCCGTGCCCGGTGGATTTTGGGGGTAAAGCCGCATTCAGACAGGATCCGGAGTGCCGAAAACACACGTTCTTACATTCATTTCGGTGGAGGTAGTCAACTTTGGCTGCCAAAAAGATAATAATACGAAATACTAATTACTAATATTAGTATCATTCCTGGACAGCTGGGTAAGAAAATCGAGTGCACCTCCTCTAAGCTCTAAGAGAGAGGCATTAGAGGGGCTAAAGCTACACGATGGACAGGGACAGTATAATAGACTTTTATTTTAGGCTGGGAATGAGCTACAAAGACATTCTGAAAAGCCTGGCACTGCAAAGAACCATCATTAGGAGCTTATGTGTGTCGGTAACGGCGCACATGTACGAGAGACACCTGCCTGGGTGTGACCTGATATTAATATTATGAATTAGTGTTCCGTGCACACGTTACAGCTCAGTCATTTTATGTTTGATTTGACACAAAAGTGATTCCATAGAGTCATGGACTAAATTCAAAGCATGAAACACAAGGAAGTGGTCGAGAGACATAGACAGTGTATGAGAGTGAGTGGAATAAAAAGTCATTTCTTCATTGTATCACAGCAACACAAATAGAGACACACCCAGCAGCCCACCTCACTCCCACGTACCGTCGTGCAACCCTGCAGCGATTCGACAATAGTTCACGGGTCTCCATGACTAAAAGTGTTTCTGTTCCAAGACGCCTTTTCACACTGCAACCCATTATTTCTGGAACCTTCTTAGCACCAGTGACAGCTTTGAAAGAAAACGCAGGGCTACTGAAATGCTCCATGGTCAGATACATAAAAGACATATTGCTGATGATCAGTGGTCACATTTTGGACTTTCTAAAGCATGAAACGAAGGATGGCTGAATTCCATTTTGCTGCTTCAGTTTCAGGGTCTGTCGTCGGCAAGGAGAACAAGTGTGGATCTTTCTCGTGCTCTTCTGTGTGCATGTTCCTCAAAAAGTCATTGAATTATATGACTCTGTTCTTCTAAAGAGTGATCACAGCTGCGGCCCCTCTCCCGGTCAGCGTGGATGCCGTGGTGCAGTCATACTTCACTGGACTTTCTCCGCCTCCGACAGAGCACGCTGATGGAGTTCACTTAACCTCCCTGCCCAGTCTTACCTCCTCAGCCTCTCTACATTACTCTCTCTGTCTCACACTCACTTAGCTTTCGCTTTTCTCTCTGGCCTCCGCATCCCATCATGCTCTGCGATAATCCTCTCACCTTGGTTTTGCTTTTATCTCCACGCCTTGAAGTTTTTGATCCTGTCTCCAGCTTGTGGATACATTTAGTGCAAAAGCGCTATTTAGCCTCTTCATGTTGCTGTCTGATTTTTTTTTTTCTCATCTCCCAGGAGGGATGCATCTTCTCCTATCAAGTGATGTCACTTTTGATTTTGAGCCAGCAACTCTCTTATCTTATTACTCCACGAGGCAAAAAGCTCGCTGTCGGCAAATTCGGGCATTATATTTCTGCTCGTCCAATGAGGAGGCAAGTGTGCTCTTAAATGCAATTACACAAATGAGATGACCACCTACGTTTCACAGCCGGCGAACAGCGGCGGCACATGCGGCCAAGGACGAGCAAACGTGGGCACATTTGAATCCAAATGTGCTTTCTGCGAGCATTTCCCCACAACAATGAGCAAGCGAGGTGATAAAACAGCGCTGGCTCGCCCACCCTGGGGAGCTTTCTGCGTAATTGGAGCCAAGATGTGTCGGCAGGGATGTCGAGTCCGAATGCAGGCAGAAGTGGAAAAGCTCCACGATGGCTGGTGGTCATGAAGGAGGAACGAAGCCCTCGATGTGGAGCTGAAAACCTTTTCCCTTTCTCTCGCTGCGTTAAAAAGATCCATCTCGCGCAGACTGTACTTAACAAAAATGAATCGGAGAACACATCCAAATGAAGAGGTGCCAAATTAGTGCGTGCTTCTCATTTGTCTTTATTGTCTGCCTGTTCCCCGCTCTTGCATCTTCTTACAGCTTAACCCGAGAGGAACTAAGACGGATGCACGGAATCAAACATTCAGCACATTAACGCTGGGATACGCTCACTCATTACACGAATGTGAAATAGGCGCCTCCATGTGTTCCGCACATGCACGATAAATATCTATTCACCATGGCCGGATTAACCTGTCAGGTGGCCCAAGGCAAACATCGTGGACCCGCCCATCCTCATGCCCTTTTTAGGTTCCCGACACTCCCTGAGATGCTCAGACGCTTTTTGTTCCAGTTTCTCTAGAGATCTGAGATCTAGACTCAAACGCCTTTAATTGCATCAGTGTTATTAATTGCTTTAGTGGCTGTCTACCTGCTCAGGGACTGCAGATGGAACTTAGCGCTTATCTGGTTCAAAACAACTCTTCGCTTTGTGTGAGATTCATGTTTTTTGTGTGTGTTTCCTGACAAATAAATCTAATTAAATGAATCATGATAATAACACTTCTAATAAAAGTCTTTGCTGTCAGGAATCCTGATCTTTGAAATAATGAGAAAAGACTGTCAATTCAAAATCGGTATTTAATCATTTTGCCATTGCACCAAGCAGCAACCTCCATGGCTGTGAAAGTGAAGTGCCAAAGAGTAGTTCAACTCAGTCTCCATAAACTCCATAATCTCCATCAGTCTCCATAAGTCCCCATGTTCAAATGTCCAACTTCACAGCAGAAATAAACATCTTTACAGCCTGGTACAAAAAACAGTTTTGGTCTCTATAGCTAATGACAACTGTACTGAGGGTGAATTTATATACAACTCACCTGTTCAAATGATATTAAGACATTATATAAAAATAGACTTATTAGAATTCACTGTGAGGGCAGCGGCTGAATTTTAAAGAAATGACCCAAGCCATTTACTTTGTCATCATTTCAGTCTGTCTTCTTTGTTTTTTCACTTGTAAATTCATTATTTCATCCAGATGATGGTGATTAGATTTCTCTTGATGTGTAGAAATAATTTAAAGCCCAGCCGATGTCACAGCTGTTTCTGCCTGACACACGATGATTGATTCCACCGCCGAGGCTGAATGCTAACGACATCGAGACGCGAAAAACAAAATGTGTTTATGGCTGAAAGACAACAGGCGCGAGGGAGCGACAGCGGCAACAGCTGGAACGTTGTGAATAAAGTCTTTAGGCCATAATTAGTCTAGTATGGACTAATCTGTCAAATTAGTTAAATAGATCAACGGTTATCTGTGTGTGGACACGAGTTGATTAACCGAGCAATCATTTCCTATTCTTAGATTGTTAATATGAAGAGGTGAAGTCAGCATTTCACCAAAAATCATGAAAATATCATAGTTTTGTATTGCAGTGTGGGAGTTCCTGAGGTTCAGCTAAGCCAGATGCAGTCTGCGTTTGTCTCTCCTGAGTCACGAGGAAGCCTTTTCCCCTCTAACCAAAATAAAAGAAATTGAAACGACTGTCCTCACCAGAGGAAAACCTCGTTATTGGTCATTCCTTCATCTGAATGGAGCTTTGCATTGGGATAATTATGCTTCCTCCCGTCCTCGCTCATCTGTCCTCCAGCCGGTGATCCATAAATTGACCGGAGTCCGTTGTCGTCGAGGATGTTGGGAGAAGACCCACTCAGGGAAAATGAGTCAGCCTGTCCCCCTCAGCTGCATAGACACCCTTATTATTAATCCAATACTATCCATTATCTTTTCCAGTTTCAGAAACATTTCTTTTTGATAACAAACAAAATCTGAATTGTCTGTTTGTGCGGGTTATCGGTCACGTTTCATGACGCCCATGGGTGGTGATGGATGTGTAATCAGCATGGGGGCAGGTGTCTTTTTAATGTTTTCCCGACATGCAAACCACTAATAATTGTAATTGTGGCTGTCGTTTTTTTTAACAGAAGCAAAGGTGGAAGAAGCAATATGTTCACAGGGGAGGAGGTTGGGGTGGATTGGTTGGGCGGACAAAATGTCAGCCTTTGACAGCGGAGACTGCGCTTCGCCTACCAGCTGTCAACGTTAGCTTCTTTTAACCAAAATCTCTCCCTAACCTTCTCCAGATAGTCGTAGTTATCCATCACCAAAGCTTCAGATCAGAAAAACACTGTTAAGTGTTTCGATTTTGGGAGTTCCCTCTCATGATGGAATTTGACCTCTGGTTATGTGAGCAGACATGAAATACGATGCCCCCAGGACAAGCAAGAACACAGCCAAAAGGATTTTAAAAATTGAATGTGGTGGATAGAAAAAAAAGAACTCATTGTACCAGAAATACTTTCCCACATTTTTTTGGGGGGGCACTTTTAAAAAAAATAAAAATCAATGTCACTGTTGCATGAGGGGAATGAGGAAAGTCTTGCGTCAGAGCCTTACATGTCAAAATAAAGTAAATGATATGAGGCTTTCCTTTTGCTTCCCACACAAGGGGGGCCTTGACGTGTGGATAAGCCCGGCCTCACCGATCTCACTGCCATTACAATGACTTCCTTTCGCACCCTTTTCCATGCACACGTATATGAATTGCCTTTTTTTTTTTTTTTCTCTTGCTGTAAGGCTCCTGCCACCACCAGCACCCCTGCTAGCTTTGGGTCAAATCCTTCCAGCACCGTTTTAATGATGTCTCCCCCTTCCTTCATGCTCAGTAGAGATATTAATAGTAGAGGTTAGTGGATTGCACACTCACAACTGCACAATCTGCTCTCACTGAAGGCAAGGCAGCGGCAATAAAGATTACCCCATGAGTTAGGATTGCTTTATAGGCCTGTAAACACATTCATTGCAGTGCGGCATTTGGACGTTTAAGAGCCATCTCAGTTGCATTTTATTTATTAAGAGGTGGATGTCCTTCACGGTGATGCATGTTAGCTTTTACGGCCTCAGACTCCCGTTACAGATATCAGGCGGGGGTTTGGAGGTCCGTGCAAAGATCAGCCTGATCGAATCACATCGCATCGAACAATGCAGCGTGGTGTTGATTGATAAACGTGGTGCATTGGTAACGGAACGGATTTTGAACATGCTGTCGAATGGCTAAATCTAGCTGAGCCAGTGTACTGTGTGTACAGCTCTCTGTGTTTGTGGGGGTCCGTGGGTGGGTGACTTAGGGGGTGACAGATGATTAGGAGATGTGAAAGCGCTGCAGTGTGCTCCCTCGGCCCCCTGGGAAAGCGTTTGCTTCTCTCTCTGACTTATCAGCCCACGTAGTGAAACCACCGTCTACCTCGCTCTGAGTGTGTGTGTGTGTGTGTCCTCTATCTCTTTGCTGAGCTGAAATGCATCCAGTCTGGGGGAAAAAAGTTTAACTGCATGTGTGTGTGTGTGTGTGAGTGAACGTGTGGGCTGTTGGTGAATTCTTACAGTGTTTTTGAACACTTCCATTTTGGAAAGGAGATAACAAGCAAAGGTTCTGTTGATCTGTACTTTCTTCGTGTGGTACAACCAGGCTAGCTTATGTTAGCATATGTTAGCATAATGTAGATTGATGACTGAGTGTGTTCACTGGAGTTGATGACTATAACACTATGTTAAAACACCGGCGTTTGCTGTTGAGGATAAGTGGTATAGTTCAGCTTAAAGCACAGAGTCTTACATTGCGACCGTGTACTTCCAGCAGAGCAGTGTTGCCTCGGTTCAAGTACGGCTATTGTGCACATCTGATGATTGCAACATTTTACCAAGTCTCCTTCTTTGCAGCACTGCGGCCAGGTGAAGCACCAGCACAAGCATTTGACTGCGAAAATACGTACAATGCACAACGTTTCTGTATTGCGGCAATCACCGCAAACATCTGCCGCCATCATCATAATACCGACGGTCCCTCTGCTTCCACTACGTAGTGGGTGAGAAGTAACCAGTGAATCCATTATTTGTTATGAGCTAGTCACGTTTGTATGCGAACGCGGATGAAAAACACAGTTTGTGGGGTGTTTGGGGGTGATGTGATGGAACTATATTTCATTTATTCATCTGCCCAATACTTTGCAGTGTTTCTTATTATAGGTTAATCAGAGATGGTTGGTAAAAACCTAAGACCTATCTGTCTCTAATCTGTCATGATAATAACCACGCCTGGACGCCGTAAACAGCTTTTACTTTTAGATTTCAGTGCATTCTGGTCTAACAAATAAAATCCAACACGTTAATTAGTGAGCTTTAGCGGTGTTGCTAAACGTATGTTTGAGCTTTGGACTTTCTTCTCCTTCTGGTCTGCTATGCTCAGATGAGCTGACCAGCCTGGCTCCAGCTCTGTATTTAATACAAATGGTTAGCTGTAGAGACAAAAAAATATGCACAAAATGGCAGTCAAGCGGAAACAAGCCCGTTTTCAGAGCTTAAAAAAATCGGAAGCATTTTAGAAAAGAGTTTCCCACAAAGCTGTTTCACGGTTATTGTCTCATCAGCTGTAAGGCACTACCTACTGCCACTGAATTTACCTCACGCCCTACAGTATAACTCAGACTTATCGGCAGCAGCAATCAGTAGTGGCTGATTAGTCTCGGGGTCTTGTCAGAGTCGGTTACTGTGACAAATTGGTGTGTCTTTGGGTTGTCTTGCATTGACATAGGACCTCCTCCCGTGAGGCCTCACCTCTGACACTGCAGCCACGTGTGGGCGTCTGACGATCCTGTCAGGCTTCTTCCCGGCGGGGTCAAAGGTAGAAGCACTGAGGTTAAAAAGAAAAAGGGCAAATGGGGACAAAGAGTGGAGAGACACGAGATGTTCCCAGCATCTCATTGTAACTGCTGCTGATCCTCCTATAGCTGAAATTGTTAACGCTTAGTATCTAACCAATCAGTCAAGGGTCTCTTATAACTTAAAAGTTATACATACAGCACAATCCTACAGTACATCAAAGAAACCTCTCTCTTCATCCTTCATGTTATTGTCTTTATATTTGCTCTTGATCATTGCCAGCGAGGCTGCGTGTTGGCCTTTATGTGGACTATACTGCCAGATGCCCCACGGCAGTAAGAGAGCGTGTTCCCAGCATTAAGACACGCTTTGCAAGAGGGAGTAGTCTGTCGGTCTTTGAAGTCAGGACCCTTAGGGGGATATCAGGTGATGAATGGAGATTTAAACCAGTTCGTTTTAATTAAACTCTGTTGTTCTGTGAGGAACGCTATCGATCTATCTTCTAGCTGAAGAATCAAGTTAGAGCTCCTTTCTTCCTGCATGGCACTTCATATTATTCTGCTTCAGTAAATCCACAAACACTTGGAACTAGAGTCTAAAATCCAAAGATTGTTAACATGAATATAAATCATAAAGTATGTGAATGCTCATTTTTAAGAAGCTCAAATCAGCAAATGTTTTTAACATTAAAAATTCAATGCAGCACTTGAAGTAGGTTCATATTTTTAGTGTTGAGTTTTGCAGAAATGCATCGTAACGTGATTACGTAACACAATTAAGAGTCTACAGCCATGCTAGCAGCTCTGTGACGCTGATGCTTTAGCTTACTTCAGCATGCTAACACCGAGAGCCATGCTGCTAGCATGGTTAATAAAAACACAAACCTTCTTTTCTTTTCAATTAAAACAGGACTATATTTGCTGCCTAAGCTGCCAAATCATCAATGTTGCATCGCCACGATTTGTCCCGAAGCACAATTTGCACAAATCTAAAGTCTCCTGGAGTTTGTTAAACAGTCATTGTTTGGCAAAAGAAAAAAGATCCTTCTGGGTTGAAATCATAAAATTCAAGAACCACAATTGCTGCATAGCACTCACGGTTTCCCCAAAATCAAACACAAACACAACTTTCCCAAGACACATTCAGCCTCCCTTCAAATGGAAAGCAGCATTTATGAAGTGGTGGAGCAGACGAATCCACAGTCATCAGCCGAAAAACATCAGTACAAATAGTAAAAGAATTGATTGTCGGCACAGGCTGGTTTTTATTTTTAACTGGAAAAAGACATAAAACAAATGAATTCCATGTGCAGATTATTGATGAGGATGAAAAAGTCTCAATCATGATGTCATTAAAATCATTTTAGCCAATCATAGCACATTCCTGACTGTGATGTCATATTTTCTCATGGGACAATGACTTCATGACTTCACTTCTTTCTTCCTATTAGTCACCATAATCTAAATAAGGCAAGAAGAAGACCATCTCGCTGTGTTTGGTTGATATGAGAATTTGCAGCTTGCGCTTGGTACAACTGACCATTTGTTCACTGGTAGACTAATGCTAATAAGTCGTGGTGCAGACAGTTCATTAGCATGTGCAGCAGACAGAGCCGTCCACCACACGGGACCTGTCTGTCTTCCTGTCAAAGTTTTCATCAAATCAATTCACAAATTAAAATAAAACACAAAGAAGGATTCTCATCCACAGAGCCACGTCCAGTCTTTGAGGAAAGCAAGTGTCTGGACAGTGCAAAATTGAATTTCTACAGCTTGACAGAAGGTTGACATTACTTCCTTTACATTACTTAGCTACTCGCCATTTTCAGCTTCTTGACACTGTGCAATCTGCACAGATGCTGAAAGAAGTTTAGATAGAAGATATCTCTTTTTTGGCATTTCTGCTTTTTTAACACAGTGACAGCTGAAGAGATGGACAGGAAACACATGGAGAGAGAGAGAGAGAGAGAGAGAGAGAGGGAGAGGGAGAGGGAGGGAGAGGGAGAGAGAGGGAGAGAGGATGACATGCAGTAAAGGACCATTGCTAGAATCAAACCTGGGTCGCTGCAGTAAGAACTTGAGCTTTATTTTGGGCTTCAAAACTTTTACAACTTTAGCCAGTTCCAAACTGGGGATACTGGGTTCAAAATAAGAATGTGACAACTTGGCCAGGAAGGGGTTTGACATAAAATATACTGCTAGATGCATTCTGGGAATTTTTTTTTGGAACTTGACACATGATATCTCAATCTTTTGCTTTTAAGTTCTCTAACTTTATGGCAGTGAAACTATAGACTGTTGGACCGTTTAATGATCACTTTGTGACATTAAGTTTGAGTTTGTCTGACTGATTCATGATATGAACCAGCAGATTCTTGAAGAAGGTGATTATCCAATAAGCACTGTTGGGGGGAATAACGATTAGCCAATCGGCACCACGGGCAGGACAAACGCGGTTATCAAGCTTTTGTCCAGTGTTATCATGCTGTGTTCCGAGGAAGAGTAACAACGACAATGACGATCGATCAATCCGAACAACACTCTCCTCAAAGGCATTTCATCTTTAGAAGAAAGCCCAGCACGTTTCCATGGTTGCGCATCAGTAGAAGTTAGACTCGGGTGAAAAATCCTCAAAGGAGGGGAATCAGTTGACCTGAGAGGGGTCAAAGACAGACTAAAGATGGAAGTGTAACGACTTAAAGGCCTGTCACAAAGGTGACAGATGTACATGTATTATATATGCGCATATTTTTTTAATCAAAGCATGTTCCTAAAAATAAAACTGCACGTTCCAACCTGTATAACACTGTGCCAGTAACCTGGATTACATCTTTGAGGATGAAAACAGCATTAAGCAAAAGCAGGGAGACTTAATCTTGCTCTACAGCGTTTTAATTGCTGAATTTCTGGGTAATACCTTTAATATGTGAGCATTTTGTCTCTCTTTAGTCACATAGATGAGATTGGTAATTGGCTTTTTGGGGTGAGAGTGATGAGTATTTTCCAAAAGCCTAAGGAAAGAAAGAAAAAAAAACATCCTTTTAGATTTCCAGTAAAGAAATTAAGCTGGGGAGCATTCTGCTGCGCCTCTGAGCCTCGGCGTGGTTATGGAGAAACAAAACGAAAGTGTAGAGAAGGTGACGGGATCATTTGTAGAATAGATTGAGTGAAAGCAGCGGAGAGAGGAGAGGCTCTGCCGATCTGGCTGTGAACATCGTCGTCTGTTTAAGAATTCACAGCCAAGTTCAGTCGGGAGGATTTGCTCCTTTTTATCTGCTCGTTTCTGCTCACTCTTCTTCACTTCTCACATGAAACGAGCGAGATCTAAGCCAAACCTCACAGATTCGACCGCACACAAACAGCAGCGTTTCATGTGAAGTCTTGGGAGAGCGTGGTAGAGTGCGCGGCGTTCGGGGGCCCCTCCCCAAGGGTGCCGGGTGGGGGATGTCATCTAGATAAATGTCCCCGTTTATCCTTCTATTCAGCGGGGACGTGAGTGCACGGAGGGCGCTGTGTGGGTGTTATGGCGCAAAAGTGGACAGGTGGACACTCTGCCGAATCCAGCCAGCAGAGGTGGTTGAGTCAGAGCTTAACCACGTTAGAGCAGGAAGACTGAGGAGAAGTTTGTGAGAAGTGCTTAATCTCAGTCAGGAGAAGCGAAGCTAGAGAGGGGGAGATAAGTGGAACCATTAAGTGGACTTGTCGCAGAGCTCAACACTATTATAAACACCGGACGTTGCTCACATTTCAGTCGGTGGGTTCACATGCACTTAATTGTCGGCTTTCTGCAACAGTAAACTGATTTCTCGACATCATTTAAATGAAAAACCCACTTTCCTTAATCAGTGTAAGGGATTAAAGGTTCCAGAGCAAGATTTCTGCAGGGAAAACCTGATTCCTTGACCACACACTGTACATGCTTAAATGAGTTTCTGACAGGGATTTATGTGCGCATGACAAAGACTTAAGACAAGGACAGTAAAACTGGGAATAACAAAAGTGAAGACTACACTTATTATAACTGTTAAAATAACTTCTTAAAGTCAAAGTGAAACTAAAATTTCAATAAATAAGTATGAAGTTTCCTCCACTGAATGGCAGCATCATCTCACAGAGCATGGTATGGTTGGCTTGGTACTTAAACTTAATACTTATTTCAATAAAACACAATCTTACCTGAGCACCCCAAGACAGTCTGACCATGTGTAAACAGACTGCAGGACGATTAAACTCAATCCAAAATGCAGCAGATTCTACCGACGCTGGGAGATAGAGAACACAAAGCTCACTTTTCCTCCTTACATTTCACTGCTCATTCTCTGCTCAACATAAAAAAACAAACACATTTTCCTCCTTTTATGTGCTTCATATTGACACCCAAAGGCCAACCAAAGGCCTGACTCCTAGGCACAGGCTTTGTTACGAGGCACCCAATGGCAGTTTAGGAACAGTGCATGTAATAAACCCTTTCTCTGCCTTCTTTCCTTGCCCTAAATTTCTCCTAAAAACAAAATTAGTGTCATAGATGGATCTTAGTAACTTTGCAACATCAGTTTGGTTTTTTGTACTAGTTTTATTCCACAGACCTTCCCTAAAATCACACAGGTAAATGGTAAGTGGACTGTACTTATAGAGCCTTTGCCGTGCAAGGTGCCAACTGCTCATCATTTTTAGGAGCCAACCATTCATACACATTCACACACTGAAGGTGCACTTTGAGAGTAGCCAGGGATCAAACTGCCAATCATCTGATTTGTGGAGGACCCACTCTACCTCCTGAGCCGCCCCGTTTTTTTTTTTTTGAGGTTTGAAGGTTTCAATTTTTGGGCTTTTGAAACGTTATCTGGTAGTAGCAGCTGTAAGTGACAGGAAAATGGCGATAGAGAGATGAGGGATGACACGCAGCAAAGGGCGGAGGTCCGATTCGAACCCTGGGCGAACTCTGCATCTCTCTAGCAACAGTCCACCAGGTGAGCTCACCAGCGCTCCCATCACATCCAGTCGGTATAAGGGACTTGCCGGTTCTCATAAAAGTCATGACAGCTTTAAAGATGTCAACTTTTCACAGATACCTTTCTTTTACCTTACCTTCCTCACTGCATGTTTGCTTTGGGCAGACCTAAGTATACCACCACTAGCTATACCATCAGAAGAACATCATTCACCTTTCACAAGGTTTTTGGGACGCTTGGTGAACTACTTTGAGTGGCTTAAACATGGAGGTCAAACAGAAGTGGGCCAGAGAATGTAGACAGCATTACACCCCGATAGTGATTATTACAATATTCGGAATGGATCTTGGACACATGGAGGAGGATTGAATTCTCACCAAGGATTTTCATCTGTGCTGATTTTGGTTTGCATTTTTGCTAATTATGCTCACTGGGACAACCATAGAGTTTTGTTGATGGGATCCGGGGAGTGTGCTTATTTCTCCTGGTGATACAGTGCTTTATATATGCACACACATTTCCTTTTTATGGCCGTTATTAGCAAAAGCGTTCATGCACCTCTCTTCAGAGAACCCTCCTCCATGCTTTGTATGCAGGGTGCTAACCACGGGCATGCAAAACTTGTATTTTTCTTGACGTTGTTCTCTAGTCCCAAAGTTTCAGCACTCACCTACAAGTGAGTGATTTATCAAGCATTGTTTCTGTGATGGATTGTCAGGAAGGTGCGGCGCACCAAATATATGACAGCGGGAGTCTGAGGACACGGGAGGGACAGAGCCGTGACTGAATGCCTTTCACCAAAGTGCAAACACAGCCTGTGTTGATATAAGCAGACGAACTGGAGTCCATAGAGGGGGACCTGGAGGCCATGGCAACCTCCATATGTCTTTTTAGTGTTCTTTTATTCAGTGGTTCTTGTCAAAAACATCCAAACGAATTGTCGTCAAAGCTGACAGGACGAGGCCGGTGACTCAGTTGGGACCTCAGAGAGGTCAGTGGTGAAATACAACAATGACCTCTTAATTTACCAGATATATTTAATTGCCATGCCTCGCCCTGTGGACTAATTAATGTATAATATAATGTCATGTTCTGCATACAAATATGAGAAACTGATAAAAAAAAAAAACTGTCCAGGGGCTTCCTTACAGCTGCTTCTCAAATGGCAGCAGCTCTCTGCTCCTGATAACTATATGCTCCAGTGGTTTTGTGCACTTCAAGAGACTATCCGCAACTGTGAAGTGCCCTTACCGAGCATGAATCACTGTATCCTGGCTAACTGCCTGCTCAGACTACTTGCAGTGTAGGAGGCACTTCCAGATGCAATTTGCCAATTGCTGCAGAGGCATCAGTGACTAAGCTGAACAGAAGTGTAGCCCACATCTTCCCACCTTCTGCTGCCAGGTATTGTGATTCTAATGGAAATTAGCTAATTTACTCTCATCATACAGTATGAGTGATTGCAGCATAAGCAAATCTGTGGCAGAGCGGATTCTTTTATGTAATAGCATCCGTGACTGTCAGCTCTGATCCGTTTCACTTCTACAGGTGTCTGCTCCTACCTTTTACCTTTTACAGGACAATACAGTGCATTATCTTCCAAGTCCTTTCTGTGGAATTACACAGGACGGTGCATTAAAGGCCCCGTGCCACTGCAAATGGCACTTTGATAAAGTGGTGTCAAGTGCAGAGGCTGGGCTCAAAAGCCAGCGTGTGCTGTATAGTTGATCAGGAAGTGAGGGATGAGAGCAGGAAAAAAGGGGAATGCTGGTGAGCAGTCAGAGGACAGAGTACTGCATTGGTAGAGAGATGTCGGTTACTCTGGGTAAAAGCATCAATTCATGTAAACTACGAAAACACACGTTCACTCTGTCCCCTCATAGATAGTTAATGTGAATTGGGGAAACCAGCGTCAGAAATGGGTTTCCTTCAAATCCTTAGGAGACTGGTTGAGTAGCTCAGGCATCCTGAAGTAAAATAACTGCCATGTCTTGTCGAACAACAACGACAGCCAGCTGAGTCAGGTTAGATGGTTTGGGTATCTGATGTGCCAAAACCGAGCCGAAAGAAAACGCAGCAGCACCTGGATGCACTTTGATAACAACAAAAACGGTAAAGCAAAGTGTAATATTACCCAGAATAATATCTCCTTTAGAGTTGCGACGTCCACGAACAAACCAAATCTACTGAACGGCTCTATGAAAGGAACGGCTCCACAGGATCCGACTCCCTTCAAAGAGCCATAAATCTCATCTCTAGTCTTAGGATCCTCCAAGAAGAGATGAGTACATAGCTAGGGGAGAGTGGGCTACCTTGCTTAGGGTACCACAAAGATGATGTGATCCTGTCGGAAAAAGGATGAATGGATGATTTCCGAAAGATATTACTGCCTTCACCCAATGCAAGATCAGATGGTTGGGCTTTCATTCTTGAGGGACACAGCATTTAAATAATTCAACAGTTGCATATCTTTAAAAAAGAGCACCTCTGTTACTTTGAATTAGGTTTATATTAGGCCTATTCTTCCATAGAGGGTAATTCTCATGATCAGTCATTGAGCCTGTCAACCATAAAATCGTATTGAGGGCACTTGTTTGGCCTCTCGTGAGTTGTGACCAGTGTGGCTGACACCCTACTGTCACCCCAAAGTCAAGAGAAGTTCAAGTTGTCTTTTTGCTTCCCCTACTGACACAGGTTCACACTTCACTCAGCACAGTTGCCATTTTCTGGAGGCATTCACAGCTAAGGAGCATTCACACTAACGCATAGAGTGTTAAAATCTGTTTGTCTGTGTTTGTGGCTATCACAACCAGATCACGGCACGGCCACAAATGTCTCCAAAGGACAGTGCGGGCGTCATAGTAGCGAGGTCAACATTCCCACAGGCATTTTGGATCAAAAGTGTGTTTTTTCAAAGTTGCTTCACAACTCTCCTGTAGCTCTCTGTTGGCTACATATGGTAGACCTCTGGAAGACGTACTATATCATTCTACATTCCATTCTGCAGTCAATAAAGCCAAGCTTTGACACAATCAGGCCAGAGCAGATGGCCATAAACCCTTTGTCCAGGGTACACCTGAGACTCCCTGAGCTTTATCATCCATAACCATTGCACGGCTGTAAAAAGTAGGGAAAATAAACAGATAGATGGCACAGAGGAGTTGCCTGATCTGTAAAAAAAATCCCATCTGCAGTCAAGCAGAATGGTCATTTTTAAAACGAAGATGCGAGCCAGAAAGAGGTCAGCATTGACGACCTGTCCATGTGTGAAGCAGATGGGAGCCCAGCCCCCCCTTTTCTTTTTTTAGCATCATACCTCATAGTTTCATTGTCTCAGCATCACAGAGTTGTGTCATGAAGCCACATTTCTGCACATTTTAAAGGATAAAATGTCGCCGTACTTGTTGGAAGTGCGATCCGTCAGATGGTATTTATGATGCCTTGCTTTTAACCACTGTAAATCAGCTTTAACGCTAATGGCAGCCATCTCTTAGCAGTATTTTTTTAACACAAGTCACGGCAAGTACCTTCGCTGCGATAAATCAGATGCTCCCATGTCCTGCTAATTCCCTGCTCTTTCAAAAGAAAGATAGGCAAGCTCAGATCGTTACGATCGCTCATGACCCGCGCTTTAACCCGCTCTGGACAAAATTTGGCACAAATTCTTTGGGGGTGCAGTTAATAACCCCAGAGAACGACACCCTGGCACGGAAGCAAATTTGCCTCATGCTTCATCACTCTTGTCAGCGGCGTGGCTGCGCTGTAATGCATTGCAGATTTTCTCAACCTTGCGCGTCTGTGGCAGTGCGGCATAGATGATCGAAAGCCGTGACACATTCTCCACAGGCAGATACTGCTCAATCCTCCGTCATGTCTGGGGAGACTTTGGCTTCTTTCCCAACTGCCCCCCCCACCCCGATAGCTGGTTGGCTTTTCTGGGACATCTGTATGTAAGCCAATCACTGATGAGCCTCATCAAACCTAACAGTCTGGCCGTCTGGCTGTCTGGGCCTGACTCAGACTGACAGCATCTGTCTGCCTCAGCATTCGCCTCTCCTCAGACTCTCAGCATGTCAAGACATATCCAGCTTCTGTATATGTCCCCTGGCTTGTCTTCAAGGTGCCAACGTCTGATATCTGAACCTAATTCACAGTATTAACTTAGTTCTTGACACCTCTTGACATGCATACACTCGACGAGAGACATGCCTTGAAGGGTATACTTGTGTCTGTCAGGTCTCAGTCACAATACATCACCTGCTAATATGTTGAAGATCTTTGGGTTGATTTATCCAGAATTCATCACAAACACGTTTCGTCATATCACTTCCAACCTTTTCTGTAATTCGGTATTCCGTCTCGTCACACGTCCCATCGACTCTCTCCATTTGTCTTCCCGGAGACGTCAGGTTGCTGGGAGCAACCTTGACATATTAGGACATTAAATCTGAATCAGCACCTGTCGTCGCCCCAAAGTGCTTCCACATTCTCTGTTTTCTCAAGCGCATCAAGGAAAATACAATCTCACCCGCGGTGTCTGTCTCTGTCACATCCACTCTCGCAGACACTTCCATGTCTGCCTTCCTTCCCCCTTCCTTTTTTCTGTCTCTTGCTATTCCACTCTTCTTTTATACCTCCATATCCTAGTTGTTTATGTCTTTCCACTGTTATTACTTCAGCTATACAGCCTCCAAATGGCTTATGTCTGTGGCAACTTGTTTAAGCCTTTGTATATCAGAATTGAATGTCTCTCCGTCCATGGCGTTTGAAGGTGAGATTCAGAGTTATTTTCCTGAACTGTCAGCCATTGTATGGAATGAAAGCTTATATCAGTGCCAATGGTTTGTTTGCGCCTGTACCCCGATGCCCTACTTTTCGGCTATTATGTAATTTTGCTAGGATTGAGGGCTACACTGATTGTAATGGATTCAATTTGAGTCACTTTTTTTTTGGTCCAACCCTTCACCTCCTCTCCTCCTGTCTGTGCTCTGCCATCTCCCCTCTCATCTGCTCCCCACTCTGTTTCAACGTAATTATTCCTCATTAATCCACGATAGCGCCTTACCAGTCTATTAATCCGAGACTCTGGATGGCAGACAGTACAAAATGAGCTCCCTTATTAACCCGACATCATTCTCACAAGACAAGGCACTGGGAGTGCTGACTTTCCGTGGCAACCCCCTACTCAACCCCCCAAATTAGCCTCATTAGTGGCGCAGCCTCTTTTCCATTTCCCCGTGACTCCTCCCCTCTGCTTGGCAACATTTTTCACATGAGTAATTACAGTCTAATAGATGCTGCTACTATTATTGGCAGGACACATTTACTTGAATGTTTCACAATAGCATTTTTGCATGAATTGCAGTCACTCCTTACCTGCAGGGCAAACCAACAAGAAGCAACAACAATGGCGCAGTGCTCCATCTACAGCAAGCTGGGCTTATGGCTCTCACCTTCTTTGAATATGTTATATATGAGTATTTTATGCAAGCACGTCATAATCCAAAAGTTTTTCTAATTGTTTTTGTCATTTGACCTAAATTGTCGTGTATGTTTGGTCTTTAACAACAGATGGATGTAAAGAAGCAGCCTCGACAGCAACACTGTCTTTGTAATCAGGGGTAATAAGGACAGAGGCATAGGGCATGAAGTGTGAACAGTCAGCATCCAGATGTTGAGATGTGTTTCTGGGCAGAAAGCCCACCCCAACCCTGGCCGCTCATTACACTCCTGCTAATGAAGCTCTATGAATATATAATGGAGAGAAGGCTTCATGGACCTCCGTGTTAAACAGAGATTATGACAGGTTTGTTCAGGACAGTGGATGAACATAAACATCGACTGTGCTTAGATTATTTTACATTATTTAACAGCTTACAGACAGTATTATAATTTAATCATTACTTTCATTTCTTGAAGGGCAGCACCACGGTTTATTTTTTTTATCTCATTCATTTGCTAATTGCACATACAGCACTTTATATCAGTGCCAACATTTTCCAGTGCAAAAGTTTGCAGATTAATTTGCCACCTGCAGGCAGTCACTGATTTCACTTCCAATATTGTTGAAGCTGCAGAAATTTATATTGTACAATATCAGTGGATGAAATATCTATATGTTAAGTGAAAGGTGTCGCTGTCACTAACTCTGCAGTTCCCCTTACCTATACTGATTTTTTTAAGTCTACACATGTATAAAACATGGATGTAGTTTTGTCCCTGGTCATCGTAAAAAAATGGGCAAACAGTTTAGATCAGGGGTGTCAAACTGTTCCACTAAAAGGCCTTAATATAATTTGAACAGGTGAGTTGTATATAAATTCACCCTCAGTACAGTTGTCATGAACGGGGAAATTAGCTATAGACACCAAAACTGTTTTTTGTACCAGGCTGTAAACATGTTTATTTCTGCTGTGAAGTTGGGCATTTGAACATAGGGACTTATGGAGCCAGCCCCAAGTGGCCGTTCAAGGAACTGCAGTTTTGGCACTTCTGTGTAGGCTTCACTTCACAGCCAGAGTTTACTGCTCCAGTTTTAGCTCATTGTTTTGGATTCATGGCATAAAAATCTTGCTCTCCATCCTATATGCCGGCAGCAGCTGTTAATATGCAAATGAAACCACTGCGTGCTACCTGCCCAGCACCAAACAGCAAACGCTGGTGAACAGTTTAGCAGCTAAAGAGAAACACTATAACAACGTATAAATGCTAATGTCAGATATTTGTTTTCAGCTTGTTGTGGAGTTACTCAGCCACAGACGAAGTGGCCAAAGAGAGCCATTATTACATCTTAACTACTCTGCTGCTGTCACACAGTTAAACCCAGAAGACAAACAACAGAAAGCATTAACAGAAGAGTTTGAAATTGGTAATGCCTGTTTAGTTTTTGCTTTACTGTTTTCAGCCTCTGTATGATAATTTTAAGAATTTACTGGCATGAAATGAAACCAATATCTGCCTAGAAGGTAGTAAATCAATCCAAAAATGTATGTTAAGCTTTGAAAAGTGGTTCAATAGTAAATGTAAAGCTGAATCGTGGTTATGGTCCTTTTAAAATAAGTGTTGTGAGAATATACATCAGCCTAACTCATTAAGAGTGAATGTAACTGCTCAGCGTGCTTTTTTTTGCACTTAACACCCGGATGATCCAGCCTCTCAGTGGACCTCTGCACAGCGGGCCCCCACAGGCCTTTACTCCATCCACAAGTGGGTTTTTGAGATAAGCACTGAGCTCTGGCTGCTAACACAGCCATCAGCACTAGATCTGTCCATGTCCTCCAAGTGATCCCGGGTTAAACACCGCACACAGGCCGGCGAGGAAGATGAAAACACTTGCCAGCTCACCGCGGAGAAATAGCTCACCCCCGCTATGCCACTCCATTTTCTCCAGCTGTATCAGAGCACTCTGGGAGAGCTGATTGCTGAATGGCTTGGCAGGGCTTCGGGGTGTGTATGTGTCTCATTGTGTGTGTGTCTGTCAGTGGTTGATGTCCCACTGCGCGAAGGAGTAAATCCTCTCATCCTTAACCAGGCTGACGTGCTAGCTCATCATTCTCTTTCATCAAGACCTCTTCTTCCAGGCTCCCTCCTGTTGAACCTTCAAGCCTCGGCTAAATGCTTGCACCATCTCCTTTCCTGTGTGCTTTGGATTGCTTTCGAAATTAGCCCCGGAAAGCTGTCAAAAGCTGCACGGCAGAACAGGCGCTTGCAAATACAGACGATTTCATATTTGCATTCTTTTACCGCTATTTACCCTCAGCTAAATTCACTTTCTTAATCCATCCTAATCAGCATTTGCTGTCTTAATCTCCCTCGCTTGCATTAAGTGGTTTTGGAGTTTTCCTGTGGAATTTGAGACATTAATTGTCCGTAAGCGGTCACCTCTCTTCAGCCTTGCCGAGCTGAAACCTGTGTTTTTCAAAACCTGTCACAAACGATCACCTTCACTCTGCTCGGTGGGTGTGACTGAGCCGCGCTGGAGAAACAATCCAGCAGCTAGCTATTAATCTCAAACATACACACACGCGCACGCACGCACATACACAGGAGTGCGCACCTGCTCTTAAAGCTGCCAGATTGACCGCTACTTCATTGCTCGCCCGAGGCTGCTTTTGCATCGTCGTAGCAATGACAGGTTGTCCAGCTATTTCTGATTTGTCACCGGGCTTAAACCGAGCACCACAAAGTAGTAATATGGTGAACAGAGAGATGATATAGTGCCTTTAGGGCAGTTTGAGAGAATAAGCAGGTCGCTTATTTCCCAGGCCTTTTGCAGATTGAATCTCCTTCTGTCAACGCAAAGGTTTTTCATGGAGCTGCCGTTGTTTTAATATGCAGGATAAGACGATTCTGGTGAAACAGAACGAAGAAAAGTTATAAAATCTAATGAACTATCAACATATTGTAGGTGCAGCTGCATTTATAGAGGTCCTATTCTGCAAAACATTACTACAATGCCTTTTGATACTGATACCGTGCGGTTCAGGAGGCCGTTACAGAAGGAAATGACCCACAAAAGCACTTTGACTAACTGTTTTGTTGTTGTCTGCTTGCGTTCAGGTCTACAGACTATGGCACCACCTACACCAAACTCAACCTGATGCCAGGGACGACCATCGTGGTGACCAGCTTCTACATCTGCCCCACCAACAAGAAAAAGGTAAGGAGGATGTGTCCACTGACGAGGTTTCCCACGAGCTCGCTTAAATCTACCACAGCGTTGCTCCTCTAAAACCGACAGTTTAGAAGAAATGAAAACGCTTTGCTCCAGTGTGTTGTTGAAAGAGTAAGCTGGAGGCCTAGATGAATATTTACACTGGCAGGCGGGGTAGGAATTACAAGATGTCTAGTTAAAGATGTGCAATTTGAGAAAGTGATATACTGAAACGAAAGACAAATGGCTGATTAAGTAAGACACTCCAGCATAGGCAGTGACATTAGGAATATTCCATCATCAGAGCAAAAATACCCTTTTAAAAGGTCAGTTCAGCCAGATTCACAACCTTGACACATAAAACTATCTGCAGCAAGTAAAAGAATCATTTAAATCTGGAAATTTATAATTTTGTTGCCATAAAGAAGTGGTAGTATAATAGGAATTTTGTCACTAGGTAGCGAATGCCCTTGTACAGACGTTACCTTCTGACCGTTGGGTTCCTCCAATGTACGTCACGGGGTCTGCCACCTATACACTCAGGGCAATCCAAACTTTTCTCGTCTGTTGTTCCCCATTGGTGGAACATCCTACCAGTTCCTTTAAAAACCTCCCGAAGACCTCCAGCTCTTCAGAGAAGACCTCCTCTCCAACATTACCAACATCTGGACATGCTGAATCTATCCCTCCGGTACAGTACAGTATGCATTACTGCACTCACATGTCCTTCTCACATTATACCTTCATTGATTCATTGATTGAAGTCACTTTGATTTGAAGATTAATGACTCGCTGTACTGTGCAACTACAGTACAGTTAGGGTTAGGCTAGTAAACTCTGGCTAATGTATAGTTAATGTTGAAGAGCTTAAAGGGCATTTTGACATTGTACCTTCATAAAGCCGGGGGACTTTCTAGCCGAGTAGCTGAGTCCCAGATAGTGTCCCAACCCAGTGGAGCCAGCGTAATTGCCCTGATGATGTCATTGGTTCTCAGCTCCTCCTGAGCCACCAACGACATGATTCATGTTTTCTCAGGCTGTATAACACGCCTCATGGGAAGTAAACAGAACGTCATGTCTACAATTAGTGGATTGCCCCTTTGAACACGAGATTAGGGGTAATTGTGGTTATGGTTAATATCAGAAGCAAACAGCATGCAAACTCCAATCTGCTGCATGAAATTCTCTCAGAGTCCTCCATGCCCTTACTTTGTGCTTTGCTACATATAGCACACTCTACTTCCCACTTTCAAAATTGGATCTGGACCATAACTTTTGATGAAGATCGTGTGCTGCAGTCACACGTCCAAAATGAATGAGTAACTGGGGGATTCTGGACTGAAAAAGACGCTCTGACAGGAACACACAGGATATCCTCCTACACCTTGTGGCTCCAACCCAGGGACACTGAGAATGAATGGGCTGAAAGCAACACATAGAAAACACCAATTTTCCTTGGGATTGTCTCATAAAAAGAAAGCCCAAACAAAAAGCATCACACATAATTTGAGAGGTGCTATAATCACATTCTCCGTTCTGAATCGAAGAGCTTTAATCACGGGAAATCATATTTAAGCAAATGCTCCAAATGCGTCTTTTCTTTGGCTGGAACATACATTTTTTTTTTATTATTATTATTTTTTTCATGACAGCGAACTGAGCTGAGACGTGTTGCTGATCTCGAATTGCACTTTTCCCAATCTTCTGGTATTTTAGCACTCTTGCACCACTCCTACACTCCTTTCAGTTATTCAGTCCACAGGCGGCTTCTGAACTCGAGTGAATTTTCAAAAAAGCAGGCAGCTGATAAGCCCTAGCGAGAGCCAAGAGGTACAGTAGGTGACTTAAGCTGATATACGACTGGATTGCCAACTGCGATGGCCTGTCTAATTGGCAGGCGTTATCGCCGGGGTCCAGGGTTCTGCCAATCGATGAGGAGATAGAGGGAGATTAGATGTAGTCACTTTTCTCACTTTCTGCTCCAGTCCTCCACTCCAAATGTCTATGCTGGATCTGCCATCTCATCTTCTTCACACACATACACACACACACACACACACACACACAGAACAGTTGAGGGCCAGACAGCATGAGAGCATTTAATTGCATGGGAATGGAGTCATCTTAATTTCCCTTAGGGACAGAAAGAGAGACAGATAGAAAGAGAGTGGTGGTGTGTGGGGAGGGGGTGGTGACTGGCGGTGAGAGTGTGTGTGTTGTGACAGTAGGATGTCTGGTAATATGAGCTGGGGATCAGGCTGCTGTTTAAACACACCTCCAGGCCTGGCAGGGAGGGAGTGATGGAAGCTCAGGTTCGTTGCCGCTTGCTGGAATCCGTGCATGTGTAGGCGTCTGTGCTGTATTGCTGTTGTGTTCTTGTGTGAAAGAAAGTGGATGTAGGCCGTGTGTGTGTGTGTGTGTGTAGGTTTACTGTATGTGTGTGTGGAGTTGATCATCAAACACTTTGATCCCTCTGACTAAATATCAGTATGCAGCCATGTGTTTACTGTCTTCTCTCCAGCGTCCAAATTATGAGCGATCACGTCTGTAAGGCGCCCGACACACATACAAACGTGCACACACACACACACACACACACACACGAGCACACTTTGATCAATACTGTTAATCACATCAGAAAACAACGAACGGGTGGGTCTGTAAGCGCTGCGAGGGGATTACACACAGTGTGAAGGGATCACACGGAAAAGGTGTGAGGGGCCTCGGGTAATCAATAGGACTTGTGGCAATTAGAGAGAGGTGAGTCTTCAGATGGAGACAATGTCACCCCCTCTTTCTCTCTCTCCGTCGCTTCATTGAGAGCTCCATTAAAGATCTGTTCAAGACCCTTTGCGGGAGAGGGTTTCCAAGGACCCTTGACACACTTCAACGCCAGTGCGCTTGTAAATAAACTTTGAGACTGGAGGCTCTCCTTCAGCAATTTTCTTTAACAGTCGCCTCTAGAGGGCTGTCAGCTAAGGCAAGTCCCTTTCTTGTTGTTGAGTGCCGAGTGTGTGGTCTAAATGAAGGTTCAAGTATTTGCTTAAAGTGATTTCTAACCGATGCTCATCTGTTGGAGTTTGCAAGCTGTCATAGAAATGAGGTCAGCCTTCTGTTTATTAACGGTCGGCAGTTTGGCTACATGTCCACAAAGGAGCACAACAAATCCTATTACAAAAATGACCTCAATCATCAGTATCACTAATTGAATCAGTAGCTTTTAGCAAAGAAATTATCCTCAGAGGTGCCTGAAAGATTCTGTCTTTTTAAGAAAACGAAAGACTCGAAGTAGTCAAGGTAGTTGGAAATCAGATCAGAGAACAGATGGATGGGTCAAACCTCAAACTTATTCGAAACTATAGCATTTGAGGGTTGCAGGGAGCTGGAGTTGACGTTGGGTAAAAGGTTGGGTCCACCTTGGATAGATCAGAAATTATTGTAACAATATTCAAATGTGTGTTATTAATAGTATAATGATACAAATTTTAAAATGAATTTAAAACAACACATACAATGATCACAATGAATCTGATGTTGAGTGTGTCCCTGGTTAATAGCTGACTGAAACTACTATGACTATGAAAGCAAGAAGACTTATGATGTGTTTGCTGAGCCTAACCTAAAAAGCAGTCAACCAATAACAGAGCAGAATAACTTCTGAGACTATGTTTCTGTTTTTTGTACAAATAGATCTTGACTACTAACAGGCCCAAACCCTCTTCTGTAGTGGCTCTTCACTCCACTGGGTGGTGGGCCGACCCAGTATTTTCTGCTCACAGCTGTGTTTAACGAACACGGACAGAAACTGAACTCAAATACCAAAGGTTAATAACAGTTATTATTCATTGTCACTCCAAGTTTTGTGCATTTGTTCTTTCTCTCTTGTCTGCCTTTGCGTCCTCTTGATGTTAGGCACCCAATTCAAATAAAGTCTCTAAACTGAACTGAACAAAATAACTCAAACCAGAGTTCCAGTGATTAGTCATTTCAAATGGTGGGATACATAAAAAAGTACAGAAACATGTTGGTGTGGAATCATCTCAGCCATTTAAGGTATGGTCTCCAGTGTATGGTCTCCAAACCTGATCCCATCTTGATGCTATTTCTACACTCCAAAAAAAACATTTTTGCACCTCTTGAACGTAGCATCACTGCAACACAACTCATCTGTGGCTTGTAACGCTTCCATAACATCTCTATCTGAGCAATTCTCTAAGCGGCAGGGCATCACCTGGAGAAGTGCGGTCAAGCTCAAAGAGCATCAAAGGCACACAGCCTCCTGAGCTGGTGTCCTCAATTATGTCCTCGGCCACTAGTCAGCAGGGTATCTCCTCGGGGAGGACCGCTCATGATTTCCTGCCTGATGACTGAAGAGTCGATTTCGATGAACGGGGAAGTGTTTACTGCTCCATAAAAAGAGGTCTAGTGGACTGCTTTAATTTGAAAGGGCTTGCAAGAGAGGTGGCAATGACACCAGAGGCTCTTTAGTGGCTGGACTGGCCATTACTGTTCTGTTCTTTTAGGTGTTTGAGTATATAATAAAATGTGAGCCATGACAGTTCAATAATCAAAGGTGATTCTAGAACATGGCACTTCATATGACAGAGCCCCAGAATCAGCCACAGAAAGGTGTAGATGTCATATTTTCCTTTGCTGAGACATTAGACAAGTCTGGAAGGGAAGCACAGTGCCAGCGGGACTCCAACCTGAACCATAAGGATTGTTAAGTTGAAGTCAAGAATCACAATATTCACTTAATAACTGAGCCCAGCACTAACAGCACCAAAAATGTGCTTTAGGCAGAAACATCAACCACAGGTGATAGAATCTGTCTGGAGGACGGAAGAATTTAAACATTTCTTTCTATATAGAGCAAAGCGGTCAAAAGTAGAGATAAGTGCTTAACGAACTGGCTCAGGGCATCTGCCTTCGCCTTAACTGGCTCTTTTTGTGCCCTCATGCTAAAACTTCAAATCTCTATCAGCCTTTGAAGTTTTGGGAAAATGGCAAAGTTACAAGATCAGTAAGGAGGGTTTTAGTATAGGATGCAGAATAATAAGTAAAGTCTGTTTTATAGAAATTTCTCCTATACTCTCTCAGTCCCAGAGGTTAGGGTTTAATCGCTTCATTAGTTCCATCTCAGAGCCGACAGAGGAACCATGCTGTATAGATAAGTCATGCAGTTCAAAGTGTGATTGTTGGGTTCTTTAACCTACAGTAGTTGGTTTAGGGCCCCAACCCTGGAGCTTTTTCCCCATTTGTAAGTTTTGTTGGACATTCTGAATTCCCTGTTGAAAGAAGTGTTTAATGTTGTGTCACCAAACCACTCTACATTATGGTTTAAATGCCCTGTCATTTATGGATTAATTTGAAATTTCACTTCAGCAGAAAGTCAAATTCTACAGCAAGAGCTATTCCAACACAACCTTCTTTTATACTCTGAACTATTACAGCACAAACACCACAAAGCCACACTGCCTTGGACCGCGGCAAACAACAAATTGTCGGTAGTTTTGAAAATGCCTTTAGTCACCTGGAAAAAAAAGAATGCCAGAAGAAGAAAAGACTAAAGACAAAGGCCAAAAGAACAAAGTGAGAAGAAAAGTAAACACCAACATGAATAAAAGGGAGGAAGAAAAGGGAAATATCAGAGTGAAGGATACTGCAGATTTACTGACAGCATTTCAGTGACTGTCAGTTCAAAGAGCTTCAAAGAGAAGAGGTAAGATATTCAGATGTGGTCACATTATGTTCAGATGATATCCCTATGATGAAGAGCCATTTTTCTCATTTCAGATAGACTATCTTGTTCTTCCCTGTGACTGACAGTGAAATGGTTGTCCCCCTGTGATCTCTGTCTGACTGTCAACCGTGTCTCCAGCTTTCCATCAGAAAAAAAAGCTATATTGGTAACTGGATATTTTTTTCTGAAGCAAATTTGCCTTCTTTGTCCAGTGTTATCACAGAGGAGAGGGCCTTGAAAGTAATTATGAACAAAATGACGGTAAAAGCAATTCAGCAGTCACAGAAGCCACTCTGCTGATGGAGGATGACCTGAAGTCACAGATGGAGGATGAATAAGATCTGTTTGGCTGTTTATGAAGCGTTATCACCCACAAATACACTCAAAGGAACTTTCAACTGAGCTCCTGTACATTAACATGTCAAACCTTAAGTTGATTGTTTGAACCAGTTCTGTTCAATCAAAATGAGACACTACAGGGAAACACATACAGACACATCAACAGGGGAAGCTTCAAGGTGACCATACTCGCCTGTACTCTCCTGCAAAATGTATGGAATTTCACAATACATCCATTTGCTTAAAATTGTTGTTTTTTTCCTTCTGGGCCAGAAATCTTCACTTCAGCAGTGCCTGCCCTGCACCACACCTCATTCTGATCTATATTCTGAAGGTTTTCACATTTGATTTATGTAACATTTCATTTCTAAAAGCATGGTGAAAATTGATTTTCTTTTTTATGACTATGGACAGTGTTTCCTGAATTATGCTGTGACAAAAAGAGATATCCAAAATTCTCTATAAAAACCTTTTACCCTATTATGTCAGCAACGAGAATTTTGAACCTGGCTTTATCCAGTGTTCTGGAAATGAGTTCTAATCAAATAATGCACTAACCCTTTCACTTGGTGTGACACGACGTTAACCTCAAATCTAGCATAAGACCAGTTTTCTATCAGTTACGTCAGTTTGCGTAGGTCAGAGTGTAGGAGGGAGCATTGCATAGAGCAATACCATCCTACAAAACAGCCGACTACAGCATGCAGCAAAAATGTCAATAATGGACGACTCTGCAAAACTTATTGAATTACATTCAGTGTCAGTGAGTATTTATATATTTCTCTCCAACCAACTTTTACAACTTCTCTTGCCTTTTAAAGTAAGTATCCAAATATGTATGTAAAGCTTTAGGAAAAAGTTGTGGTCCTGGCAAATAAACTATAGTGAAGGTATGTTTAGGGAACGTGTGTTTTCATATGTTGCGGTGCTCTACTGCACGTGTCTGAAGTTGTCGAGGCTACATTAGCTGCTGCTAAGACAACACACCCAACTGTTGACCCAGCTTCCTTTTAAAGTTCTTTTAAAGACACAAACTCCAGTGCTGCATACCCATCCAAAACCTTGGCCACCACACTTTTACTTTTCACTTCCCTACGTAGCTTAAAGGACACACTTCTTCCTGAGTTGACAATGAACCTTGGCATTGTGCATAAGTTGTGAGGTGTGAAATTGAATTCCGCAGGATACTGGGCAGCTAGGATGCTACTGACAAAATCTGAAATAATTTTTCATTGAAGTCTTGGTAGGAATATCAAGACTGACATTACCATTCCTCAATTCCTGCCTGCAGTGAAATTACCGTGGTCTTAACATTTGACCCCTTTCAGTCCTGACATGCTCTAGCTGAAATCTGGCTGTAAAATCCTGGTTGACCCCACAATCAAGCCACACTTGTGAGTTTGGTGTGAAAGCAGGATCCCATACATACCATCAGTGCCATTGTGGGACAGTTCATTTAGTACCTGTCACTGCCACTTACCATTTTTTCAAACCAGCTTTCAAAAAGTCCACTTCCATTTTGAAGTGTTTTTCTATTCATGCTACTCTCCCCATTTCAGAGTTGCTGACACTTAAGATATGACAGCCATGGTCTATCCACCCTGGCTGCTTTCTCTGTGATTAATCGTCAATAATTCAGTAGGTTTACAGACATACTTTGGTGGAGCACTTTGCTGTCACCCTCAGGGGGTTCAACCAAGTGTTTGCCCGTCCTCTTTTTGAGAAACTGTGAAAACACATGGAAATAGAAAGTTAAGCTACTCTCTTGTGTATAGAGCTCCCACACTAATGTCGCTGAGGAGCAGGGTTAAGCTGCATGGCATGAGCAAAAATTTTTGGTTTTTCTTCCACTTGAAGCAAAAATTAAAGACATGCAAAGTGACCTTTCAACACAGCTTGACACAGTAAAGCATGTGTTCCAGAGCTGAGAGCAACTGTGGCTAAACCACAGCATAGCCACATGAGAACCAACTATTCTCCCGTTGTTTCCCCTTCCTCCCTCCTCCCTCTATCCCTGCAGCCATGTCATCTGTAGCATAGAGAAACAGTCTTTCCTTTATCCCTTGCCCAGACACTGATCTGGGACCTGTGCACAGGCTGATAAGGACACCGGAGCGGATGGTGCAACTGTGAACCGAGGACAGCTGGAGTCGAGGTTAGACCACATAAGCAAGCGCTAATACTTGCTGGAGGGTTATTGACTTTGGGTTCCACTACAGAGGTTCGGTCCACCCACGCAGTCATATGGAAACAGTGTTCTACTTCTCAGTCTGCAGGCTTCGTTTCAAGCATCGGGAAGACAGGTGCTCAGGCGTTACACTGAGTCAGAGAGTCAAGAAGCAACTGATTTGGAGTGAGGAAGAATTGTCTACAACATCACGAGTCAGAGAAAGGTTCAAGAGAGGGTTTTACTCAAAAGTGTAACCAATGCAGCAGTTCATGCAGTTCCCTCTGAGGACAATACTTGGCAAAATGCATATGAGCCAGCAGACACCGGCTCATGGTAGAGCATTGTCTTTATGTTCCGACACACCAGATGCCGTGTTTTCTTTCTCTTCAAAAGCTTTTCAGTGCTCTCTGTGTCAGCAGTCTGCGTTTGTCTCAGGATCGGAGAAAAGAGCACAGAAAGAATAGCGGACAATAGTTCAGCCTCGCTCGCACACTGATACTTCAGTATGAAGAGATATTAGCCATAAAAGAACACCCACATACGGAATCTCTGTTTGAAACTCATGTCGACGGCACATAATGAGACGTGTCCAAGGAGAGTGAACACCAGGTAGAATATGTTATGAAGCAATCACTTAAAACAGCGATCATTAGTATGGAAATGATTGCGAACCTAAAGTTTCATGGGTTTCTTCAAGTGTACTAGCAAGCAGTTGCAGAAGGCTTCATGGGTATTTGGAGGTGACAGAGTACATACACCAAAGAATTGAAGGGTCCTAACAGCTCTTTTTTTGCCTCAGGGCCACCTTGCAGGATTATCTGGCCTTGTTATTGTCTTCACATTGACAAGTCTTTCACCTTGAATATGCCAGTCATGTCCCCCAAACTCTGCTGTTGCAATGCCTTCTGCTCTGTCCACTCTGTCTCTGACAGAGCATATTCCATCCACAGTTCTACAGGTCCCTACAGAGCATGATGAATCATATTGGCTCAGTCTATTCAGATTATAACATAACATTAGCTGTGATCATCTTTGACCCAGCATTGATCGCAGCTATTGACCCATATGCTCCGTCCAGCTGGGCTCTTGTGTTTGTCCTCCTCCACGGGGCGGAAGCCCATGGGGATCAACGCTGCTACACTAAGGCCTTCACAGGCAGGGCCTAAATGGATTGACCTGACCTGGATCCACCAATTCAGATCAATAGGTAGCGAGCCAGAGCCGTTGACTCACACTGCTATCTGCTGGTTCAACCCGGAGGGAGGCCGGACACTGAACAATTCGTCCTGCGGCTTTTGAAGCATGTTAATGCTGTCCTGTGCTTGTCTTTGAGTTTTAGAGCTATGTGTGTTTGCTGTGGTCTACAGTTTAATGGGGCTTGGTTAATATTTCAATGGAGCTGAAGTAGACCGAAGAGAATATAAGAGCAGGGAAGACATCAGTGGAGACCAGATGGGTAGACAAAATTGGAGAGGAGGAGAGTATTAAATCAGTGTTTTTCAGCTTTTCATGTGTCCTGTAGCGCATTGTGAAATTAGTAAATTAATTTGACATTAAAGCTAATTTGAATCAGCATTTGTATGCCGCACAGAGGAAGCCCCTGTCAGAGAAAAGACACATCAGCTTTGACGTAGTGTTTTAACTGGCCTAGTTGTTGAAATGTGGGGTGTCTAAAAATAAAAATGACTGTCACTAATCTCTTTATAATGTCTCTTATTGATTAAACCGAGCCAAGTTTAGCTCCACGAGATTCAAGTTTTGATGTCTCCCAGTAGTTCTACCTTCAGAGAACTGTCAGCCAGTGTTGCTTTTTAATATTCTGTAAGTCAATTTATAGATCTACCAACAGTACTACCTGGATGACACATAGTCCTGTATGAAATCCAGCATGACATGATAACATGGCATAACACATATCTCACATACCACACCCAGCATCTGTCCATATCCATCCAATCCTTTAACTTTGAATCTTTCATCCACCCTGTCTAAAACTATGTCTCCATCCATCCATCCATCATCCATCCATTATCAATGGAGAAGTCCTTTCGTGCCCACTTTCTCTTCTTCTATTCATCTTTCCACCACTGCCATCCATCAAATTCTCTTCCCATGTCTGAGTCTCTCTTTTTCTAAGCTCTCTGTCTTTTTGTTCTTCATCCTCTCTGTCCTCCATGTCCCCTTCGCCCTCTCCTTGCCATCTTTTACTCTATTACCACTGCAGATGCTTTCCAGAGAACCTTTTCAGGAACTTTTTCATAAAGACAGGGGCCTCAGAGTTTTGATCAGAGGAATTAAAATAAAGTTCCTGACCTGAGGGGAATGTACAGTGCTGAATGTCATTCACCGAGCAGCTGCGAAAACATATTTAATATGAAATGTAATGCAATTCTAAAGCAAATACACGCGTGACTATAGCAAGTGCTATTTTTTCGGTCTTCTTCTTTAGATTCAAACATCACAAAGAACATTCCTAACTAATTATGTGTTCAAATGTTACCTCAATTACTCAATGTTCCATGTCCACATAGCAAATTGTGGACCTGAGCTGGAATCAGGATGCAATCAACCAGACTTCATCTGGAAGATTGTACTGTGATTGGATCCTCAAGTGTAAATGCAATCGCACGATGTGACCACCTTGTGTCAAGTTGAAAGATGACCTAACGCCACCTGTTCTTGCTAGCAGGTTTCTCTTGGCCTGGGTTTGGATGTCATTCATGTACAGATCACGTGGCTACTTGGTCAAATAGGTTCTTTCTTTCGGTCACCTCTTGCCAGTCACTGAATTTTCTTTCCACCCTCAGCCACTCTCAATCTCATGTCTTTCCTCTTCTGTCAATTCTCAGCCATCTCTTTCTTTTATATTGAATATGGTGAATATATATTTTCCACCATATCTTCCCTCTTTATTATCATCCTAGTGTGTCTTCTTCTCTATTCCCTTCTTTTTCTTGTCACGTCCTCCTCTCTCTTTACTCCCCTGCCATTTTATCACTCCTATTCTCCCATATACAGTCACTTTACCCTGCAACAGCACCATCATAAATATTAACACCACAATAGATGCTATTTATATTGCAATTGCCCTCCACCCCCGTTCCGCTCACTCTGTATATTTTCCTCCTCCTCCTTTTTTCTTCCTTTCCTACACCCTCTCCATCTTTCCTCCTCTTCCTCGCTGACTGTGGACCAGAGGCCATGAGTCAGGCGGCGTGGATTGATTGACCGTGATCCGTCTTTGAGAAAAAAAGAGTTTGTAGACAAAATAGGAAGAAGCGGAAGAAAGGATGGACGAATTAATGCTGGTGGTGTAGGATGTGTGTGTGTGTGTGTGTGTGTGTGTGTGTGTGTGTGTGTGTGTGTGCTGTGTAAGTGTTTTACAGTAGAAAAGGACAGTAGGATGGAGTGATAAATGAGTGAACAGTAAAAGAGTAGCAGAAAAATTCACTTGCACCGTCAACAAATAATATATGATATAATAATATATTATACTGCTATAAAACTGTGTGTCTCCATACACAGGCCACAGTATCTCTCTGTCACTGTGCTGTGTAGAATATGTGTTCTCGTAATAACTCATGCACATTTGTGCCCAAACCACAGAGTTGATGTATTATTGTTGAGTGTGTGTGTGTGTGTGCCGGTTGTTGACTACCCACAGCGGGTCTCGCAGCCCTCTCTGAGGATTATTCTCTGCACTTCAGTTTCAACTACACTTCATAGGGAACTTGTCGAATAAATCCATAAACTTCAAAGGGAAATGTGAGCGTCGAGGTAACGTGCAGACATCCGGCTGCGGCTAATTTTAATCCCCCCGTCCTCAGGCAGGTACATTATTCGTTAACTACATTAGTCACATTTATGATAGGATTTATATGTTTCAGAGTGAGACCCGGGTTTTTTATATTGTTGGAGTCAAGTAGCTGAACTATGTTTTGACTTTCTATCTTGGGTTTTAATCCATCTACGTGCTTAAGTGCTACTGCGCCCAAATGTAATGCCTGTCACTTTGGATTCATTTGGATTGACTTGGAGGAGACCTTGATGTTTGTTGCTGAAACTAAGTGGAAGGGATTTAAGGAAACTGCAGGATTTACATCATTATCCTGATGATGCAATGCAAAGTTTGACTTTGTCTTTATTTTGGTGGCACACAGAACTCGATGAAACCCAGCAAATCTAGCACCAGACACAACGGTCGTATTGGGCCGTTGTGGAGAATTCTGTCCATCAATGGTCAGTTCAGGCAGTGAAGAGAAGAGTGCACAGGAGTCCAAGGTGGCTAAAAAGGTTTATTGAAGGTTGGCCAAGCCGAATGGAGGATTCATCAATGCGCTTGTTGTTGGATGATGCCGCCTCAATTCTGATCTAAATTAGATTTGCGTTATCTAATTAAAACACTTGGCACCCATTTGTAAGTAGTAAACACAAAGATACAACACTCCAAATCAAAATTTACACGCAAGTGGCTCCTACAAGAGCAACTAAATTACATTAAATTGGGTTAAGATACCCTACTAAGTCCATCCACCACCTAAAACACTGCCACTTTGTGCCTCAGTACATTAAACATGAGCCGAATGAACGCAGTACCAGGTTCACCCGTGTAGCATACTTACAAAAAATCACAATGGAAATTCTGAACGTCCTTTCTTGGTGTGCACCACGCACGATTTCTGGAGAAAATGTAGCAGTCAAACCTTTTTGCACTCACACTGACATAAATCTGCGATCTTGCCAAAATATTTTTCCTGAAACCAAAATTTCAGATTTGAGTTACTTATTTTTGCTATGGAAGTTTCGGAGCAGACACTGGAAAACGCACAAACCATGATGACATCACTGTGACATCATCAGGGTTATTTGGGTGATGGAAGAATGAATATGACTATATCAATGTGCAATATCAAACATGTAAATAGTCCACATAAAAATTCCATCTGCTGCTGCTCAGTGTTTTCTCATATATTACCTCATATATACTGTATGTTTATACCACCTGTGTTTTCATAAGCTTGCTGTAGGTTCAATTATTTCATATTATATCACTGATGGAGAGCGGCAAAGAGGACGTGAATTCATATGAAAAAGTTTCAAATTATTACTTTAACAAACAGACAGTATGAGCAATATATCCTTTCTCTTACACACTGTAACTCCTGTTTGTGCCTCACTCTCTCTCTCTCTCTCTCTCTCTCTCTCTCTCTCTCTCTCTCTCTCTCTCTCTCTCTCTCTCTCTCTCACACATACACAACACACACACACACACACACACACACACACACACTGAAGCCAATTCCCTCACTGAATCTTTCTTCTATGTCCCCTTTTGCCATCTTCCAGCATCTCTTTCTCAATTTTTCACTTATCTTACCCCAATTCAACGGCAAGAGTGGGGGAGAACAGAAACTCCGGCTGAAAGAGAAAGAAAGAAAGAGAGAGAGAGAGAGAGAGAGAGAGAGGGGGGGGGGGGAGAAGAAGTCATGAAAGCCAAGATCTAAAACTGGAAAATTGATCTTTTTTTTTGGGACTCCTCTTCTTTTGACTGCAAGCAGTGCTGAATATAAATTGATAAATTTGCCAGGCTGTTCTAGCTATGACACCCAAGGCAAGCCAGGAATAAGATATGGCTCCTCGTATAGATACAGAGAAGGTAGAGAAGATCTCAGAAGAACCAGTGTCGGAGCTAAATATCTGGGATTACATTTAGGGAAGCGATAATTTATGACTTCTTTAATGGAGTGTCAAAATTTAAGTCACCACAATCATGAAATGTGCATTGTATGTTTTTTCAATGGAGTCTGGTGGCTTTGATCAGAGCTGTTTTCGGTTAAACAAAAAGGATCTTTCTCTTTAACAAATAGGTCTATTTCTGCTGGGGTCTTTCCTTCGGGTTGTCATGCACTCATCATAACAATCTGATCCTGCCGAGCACTTTTAGTGGACGTACATTGATGGTGCAAAACACCCCAGAAGGATTCACACAGCCTGCAGCCTGTTTCTTGGCTGAAGGACACAGAAATCTCCCTTTGAGCTAATATGAGGTTTTAGCAGACTCAGTTATACAAATCAAGTGGGTATTATGGACAGTCACCGTCTGGGAAACAAAAACAGGGAATATCAGGCTAAGAAGACTAACTTTGAACGATACACACTTCCTTCCTGAAGCCTGTATCAGCTTAAGGTGAACTACTGACTGTATTTTTGCAAAGAAGTCTTACTCTGTGTTACGGGCATGTGAGTGTTGTTCTAAGACAGACTTAAAGAGCTGTGACTGGACTTGACTCACTTTGTGTTGTAATTCATGTCAAGGGCTGACAAATGGAGTGTTGAGGTTACAGGACTACCTGTTGCTAAGTTTTGACAGCCTGGTCATTCGTCACCATATTGCCCATAGAGAGAGAGAGAGAGAGACGGCTAACGCTAGCCTGCGCTCCTTTCTATGATGTGTAACCAAGGCAGCACTGAGTGTGCTGATGACTCAGCAGGTGTTGGAATAACATCAGAACATTAGCAAGCTAGGAGAGTACAAAGTTAACGGCATGATGATGGATCCTCTCATATGCTGAAGGCTATAACGGAACAGGTCTAAAATTGCTAAAATCCGATAACCATGCTCTGAGGACTTGTTAAAAAGGAGTAAAAGCCTTTGTCTGAGGGTTAATAAGACATAGTAGGAGATTCTAAAGTCAGTAGCGCAGAACACCCGTTAGAAATATGAACAAAAACCTTGAACCTTCACGCAAAACCAGAAGACAATGCAGCAAAACGAGAAAAAAATTGAGACCACTCAAATCGATGTCGATGCTAGAGGACTTTCAGTGAGGTTGATTGGCGACAGACAGATTGAAGTTTTTTTTTTCCTGCCAAACAAATATCAGGTAGGGTATGTTTGTCGGGGTCAGAGTCAACGTTCCCTCTTATGTATCCCGCCGCAAGTACTAAAGCAACGTTAGATGAAAATGTTACGCTGACAGCACAAAACACAACCAGTCCGTCAGTTGCCAAGCCAAGCTGCCAGTCTGTTTTCAGACAAACAGGCGATGACTGCCAGCGAACCTGTTTGACTACCTCGCATAGTGTCAAATAGATGTCATTCCATGTTTCGAAAAACGCCATTTGAATGCGTCTGCTTCATGAAAGTGGAGAGTCTGTCATATTGGGGCTCAGACAACGTTACTGCGACCTGTTCTGCACCGATGTACATGGATCAGAAAGGATTTCCCAGCTTATTTCCCCTCCATCCATCCTGATCTGCATTTTAAAAAAAACACCCGTGCATCACTTTGTCTCCTGCTGAATAGGAACCGTGTAAATTGCCAATTTTCCCCCATTGCGCAGATACACAGCGATACTTCATATTCGCCTGAGCTTTGTCAATTTGTTCCTCGGTGACTCCGGCTAAAATGCTCTCGTAGCATCAGGCAGGGTGCGGGGAATGACAAAGTGCATTATGGTTCCATTATAGCATCCAATATAGAAGACCTGTGTTGTTGTTTTGTTGTCACTCAGCTGGGGCAATTGCATGCAACTTGAAGAAGTGAATACAAGGAAAGGAAGTCTTTCAACAGCTGTAAGTAACACTCTAACTACAAGATAATATAATGTCAATGACAATATAATGTCATTTGTGATGCATTTCACATGTAGGTTTTCAGTACTTACATCTATGGAATGAGTAGTTATCTTGCATGACACTGTTAAACACACTGCTAAATTCAAGCAGCATTAATCCATTTGTCCAGACACTTAGGGGCAGCATATACTAGTTGTTAATGTCTTAGCAAAGTTGCCTATCCAGTCCAGCAGACAGAGAGCAACATTAGCATTCATTCTGAGTTGTGTTTATAGCCACTTGACAAATCCGAGTCCAGTATTGACTTTCCTTCCAGAGCATTTTCTCCACCAGCTCCTGAGGAAAAGCTAAAGGGTCAGTTGTTAAATGTTCACTAGCTAGTTGCTAACTTTGTCTTGCGTTTGTTGCTGGGCAGGTGCAGTGTATTCAATTTAATTTAATTTATATAGCGCCAAATCATAACAGAAGTTATCTCGTGATATTTTCCATAAAGAGCAAAAAATCCCCACCACGAGCAAGCACTTGGCGACAATGGCAAGGAAAAACTTCAGCAGCACCTGGTCCATACATTGTACAGGGCTGATGAGAGCTGTGAGAATGAACCACCACAGTAACAATGAACACTTGAAGAGCTGGGTGATAATTCTCTGTGATTCATTCATGTGTATAAACTATTTCACCACAGAGACTTTTGATCGAGTGCCCAAATAAAAAAACATATTTCTTAAAACTGCACCAGCTTTAAGGATTTACAGTGGAGCAATGAAGCCTGCAAAGTTAGCCAATATGGCTATGCAGCTACCGGTGAAAATTAGGGCAATAAATATCAAGTTACAGGAAGGATTATTAATCTTAGTAACACCAAACATGAAGCCATTTCCACTGCAAATATTTATAAGTTATGTGACTAAAATGCTTAAATGAAAGGTTTGGCTAGCCAGTGGGGTACAGTGTAGGTTACAGCTGTCACATACATTTAACCAACAATTAATACAGTTTACAGGTTGTGACCACTGATTGACTAAATCTGCCCTTCTCAGCCAACAAAATGTCGTCAGATGCATTTGAGTTATTTCAGCTTTTACTTGTTAAATGGTAAACTTAATAAAGTTTTTTTTTAAAAAACAAGCATTCAGAGTCAATAACTGGATTCAAAACTGAATTTGAATGTGTGTGAAATGCTATCAGTCTCCATCCCTAAGTGGAACTGCAACCCACTTGCGAAGCTGAGGTATAACTCCAACTTTAAGTCCGTTCTTAGCAGTGATGGTGAAGACTTTGGCAGACGTAGAAAGACGCTTGCCTATCAGTCGTGCACGAGGCCAACAAAATAGTGGATCTTTTCTCAGAAGCACACACAGCTAGACTCTTATCTTCCCTGGCTCCAGCTATCACTGTGTGTGTGTGTGTGTGTGTGTGTGTTTGTGTGCGCCGACAAAGCTGTCTCCTCCCAAAGCCTGGAGCAGACAGCCTGAGCAGCCTCCTGACAGCTGTATCTACAAACTCTGCTACATTTGGTGCCGTCTCCTCTGCAAAAAAAAAAAAAAAAAAGCATGTCGGCTACATTAGAACCATCTTGATTTTAAACTTATCGTTCCCCTTTGATTTGAAAAAGAGAAGAAAACATGTAGCAGCTGTTGGAGGAGCAAACGTTTTTATGTTCTGACACCAGAGAAAGAGTCAGGGGGTCATCAGGATGACGTGACTAGCATGTTCCAAATTTCCCAGCTGGTGTCTCCGAATGTGAATAATAACAGGTGAGAATATCGGGTTCCGTATACCCACACAGAAAGTGTGTGTCCTCACGCAAAAAAAGCTGCATTGGGGTTTGTTATGGATGGATGGATGCATGGATGGCAATTTACATTAGCGCTGCAGGCCGAGTTCTTCATTTTCTTTCCTCATTCTCCTTCTCCATCTCCTTCTCCATCTCCTTCTCCAACTCCATCACGTCTCTTCTGCGCCCCCACTTTCTTTTTACGCTAATTCTCTTTCCTTTTCCTCATTTACACCCCCTTACTATCCGCTTTCTCTCCTCTCCGTCTATTATCTGCCTTCTTCCTCCGCTCACTCTTCTTCTTTTTCTCTATCCGTGACTATGTTGTGTGTGTGTGTGTGTGTCAGCTCTCCACATGCCCCTTGTTAGTTCCCAGCTATCTGTGTGCCACGGGGGGAAACGAGCGCTTATTATTTTATCACATCGTATATGTGTGTGTGTGTGGATCTTTTTCAGGGTGATGCGCTTGGAATAATCTGTCCAGAAGACGACAAAGCAAAACTAGATATAATTGGGGCCAGACATGCAAACACACAGGAACACACACATAGACAAAGATGTTAACGTTACAGGGGTTTTAGTGACGCTGCACGGGGTGTGTGAAATGTTTGCCTTGGACGTGGAAGTCAAAACCTCGGCTCATCCTTCAGTGACGATTCCCTCGCAGGCCTTTTTCATGTCCATCCTCACAATGTGTCCTGTTATCTGGGGGTTGACCTTTACTGTAAAGATTAGATCAGCCGTCTTGGAGATAAATCGGCAAACACACGCGCATGCACACATACGTGTGAACCTCGCTAAGAGTGGACATGTGATGAAACGCAGCCAAGTGGTGACTGGTGTTTCATGTCATTCTGAAAATACAAAAATAAAATAGATTTTTTAAAATTGTTTAAGGTCTTTTATCGTAACATTATTTCAAATGTGTGTGTGTGTTTTTAAAGAAATTGCCAAGTGGGGACTTGCAGCCTTTAGTGATGTGCACTTATCAAAGAGGGAAACTCCATAGACTGCAATGTAACTGTTTTTTTTATTGCAAAGACTTTCTTTGTTTTTTCAAAAGTTTACTTTTATTATTTTCAATATTTAAACGGTTCTCCTCAATAAAAATATTACAAAAAAAAATCATGGCCACTTTTAATTAAAAATAAATCAAGTTTTACCTGCATATCAGAAATAACTTGGCTGCATGCACTAATATCAAGGACCGCAGAATTAGCAATCAGGTTGACTTAATCTAGGCTTTAATCATATAAACTATTTTATTACATCAGTGCACTGTTCCAGGGAATTGATATTCTTCTGTGTTCTTCTCAGTCTTTTTTCAGACGTGTGTAGAGGACACACTAGGGTGAAGTGGTCATGATGATTCTGTATAAAAAGCTAGAAAGTCTCCTTTTCCTTAATACCAGTCCTTTTTTCAGCTGCAACAGCAAAGGTTTGCCTGGTGCTGCTGAGGTAGGCCAAGGCCAAATCGATATGTCGATTGGCCACACATTAGGCCAATAATTGCTTTTTATTAAAAATAAACCACCCACCCAGTGTTGTCCACTTCCTCGCTGACCACAGCCAATCAATATCTTCCTTACATTGTCTGTTTTGCTCTGACTTTCTACTCAGGCAGCCTTTAAGAAGGGTTTATAAGTTGTAACTAATGGCTTTATCGATGGTTACTGAATCATTTACTAATGTTTTGCAGAGCATTTACAGTCAATGATAGTTTGTGGTCAAATAAGGTTGTGACAAATCGACTCTCTGGAAATTAGAAGCAGAGAATTGACTTTAGCATAAAGTATTGCTAAATGATTCATGGACAATTAAAAAGTGTTGAAAAAATGCAGGGCCTTATTTTTTGCTGTCAGATGTCTGAGCAGTGGGATCACTCCACCGTAACTCATCCTTAGACTACAGTGTTTTTCTGTTTCTCAGAGTGCAGAGGTGCAGGTGAACCAAATGAAAGGAGAAAGTTGAAATAACAGTTCTAAACCATCTCGGTGTGAGAACGCCTCAACTTTTGAGTCTAATTCAGGCCAACACGCAGGGCAGCGTTTCAGACGGACAGCTCGACAGCTCGCAGGCGGCGCCTAAAGCCAGTCATCCATTATGTTCACACACAGCCCACCGGTAACCACCTTCACATACAACAATTTGACATTTCTCAAACGGACTTAACGCTCGGCAGTGACACCAAACTGTCACTTCGGCTTAGGCTTCTGTTAAGTCTTCGCATCACTCCCGGGGCCTTTAAACTTTGAACAACAGGGTGTGGTGAGGAGGAGGCGGAGAGATGAAGAACGGGAGAAAGGAAGTAAGAGTGGTGCTGAGATGATGGTGTGACGCCACCTCCCCAGACGGAGCTGGGGAATTGGCGGGGAGGAGGTATAAAGCAAGGAGGAGGCGACCTGTCAGTCTGAGTGTGACGGAGATTGATACAGATGGCAGGTTGAAGGAGGGAGGAGGAGGAGGAGGAGAGAACAGGAGCAGCAGTGACTTTGAAACAGTGACAAGGACGAAACAAAGAAGAGAAGACGTGAGAAGTTCTCACGTTTGTGAAAGTGAAAGATTGTGTGTGTGAGCATCGAGGCGTGAAAAAGGGCAGGTAAAGGTGAAGTCACTGTGATGCTGTGGGACTGTCCTGGAGTGAAGCACTGCTCTGTCTTAATGTGATTCTCTCAGTAGGCCATTACACCGGTGCCGTTTGCCAGACTTCATTCAGAATTTGAAGATTTTTTTTTCCCAATTTGGTTGTTTTTGCTGGAATGAAAGAGTAGTGGCATCAAATTACCAGACCGAAATGCTTGAAAATGCACAACTTGGTTTCATGGTTCAACCTAATTCCGAAACAACCACATGAAACAAACACAGAGGGAATACGGAGCAGCAGTTCGTCATGCCTGGAGAGCCAAGCATAATAAATAAAGTGAGGGCAAACCACTCTCTGGCTTGATGCTCATATTAGTGCCTGGTCACACCAGGAAGCCAAAGACTGATATTTACTTGCCCTCGCAAAACAGATGATGATGGAAGCTTGGTGACATAGTGAATACTTGCAGGGATGTTGTAGCTATCATTTGTTGTGGGCAGTTTTGTTTTTTGGCAAAATGAAAATATGAGGATATGAAAAGGACATTTTTCATTGGAATTACTTCTCATTCAGTCTTGCAATCCATCCTCTGGGGGCAAAGGCCAACATTTCTGGGTTTCCGATCTATCCGGCGGATATTTGGAAAAAGGATAATGGATGTCCATGCCAAGACTTCAAATTAGCAACTTGATACACAAGGATGACTACAGATTTTTATAAATAAAAGCTAAATCTTCTTCATATGACTTGGTAATGGGTTCTGAGATTGAATTTCAGCCATTGTGTTCTGCCTCTTTTGCTTTCCTTGAGACTGTTTACCTGCATGCTAACAAAGTCTGCTTAAATGTAGTTAGTTGATACTTACTACCAACACAAAACAGCTGCCTCCTCTTCCAAAATCTGGTCCCTTGTCTCCAGATTTGTCTGATTATATAGATTTCTTCACATCTGGTGGAGCAGCAATATAAAACAATAGTTTCCCCCATTTTGGGCTTTGAACTATGGAGGGGTCAATGGTTCTCTCAGTTCTCTGAAATCTCTGAGTCAGTCATGGTTATATAATTAGTACAAATCATGAATTCACATCCCAAAAATCACCAGGGTTGAAGTCTGTCTGAAGGTCATGTATTTTGCCTTTGTGAGCCAATCCAGTCATTCTTAATGATGGCTTAATGATTCCATTGAAATTGACTTTGCTCCAGAATTTCTGCCATTGTTGAGACCAGGCACATAATTTATTTTTCTACATTATAATAACTAGCGTGAACACAAAAGAAGGTCAATACATAAATCCATTATTCTGAATACATGATTGATGTTTTTTTGTCAGTTATTGTTATATTTTGTTAGAACAGGATATTCTGGGCGAATTAAAACACCATTGTTATTTGGCCTCTATATTCAATGGCTAGTTGCTAACATTGCCTCCTGTTAGGTGCTGGGCAGTCAGTCTCATTCTAAACAGCTTTCTGCTGGGCACAGATTGAGTGATCAAAACAGTAATATTACAGGTCATTAAACCAAAACAATACGTTGAAGGACACTAAAGAAGAGCAGGGTAGCTGCAGAGTTAGGTTCTTTACTGAGTAACATTTGAGCTATTTGATTCATTGGTAGATTACTGCAGCTGTGGTGTAACATCATGATTGGATCTTGCTTTACTCAAAGCGCTTTCTCAGCTATGTATCAGTGTCACAACTTCAAAAAACATGAAACTAAAGGGGAAAGTGAAAGAATTCAGAAAGACTGATATCAATGAGCACATTTTTTAAGCCAGAAACATACTTTCTACTGCACCACTTTTGCCATTCATACCTTTGCCACGATTACTCTGCTGTCCAGGACACACCTCTACCTGTATGTGACGGCTACCTCACTGAACATCTGCGATGATGTTCTCAGAGACAGTTCAAGAGTGTCTCACGCAAGCCTCAGAATGAAACCTGCCCACCACTTGTGGGAATGCTTCAGTTGGATTAAGAGTTTTGCTAGAGGCAGTTTTTCTTGTTATTTTCAGACCATATCTGGAACTTCTTGAGGAGGGAATTCAACCCCTCGAAGTAAACTCTGGATTACGATTTCAACAAGCTATGATTTATGGATTAGGGGCCAGTTGAACCCTGAGAGAAAGTTCTGTCTTGCACCACATTTCAAACCACACTGACTGCTCTCATGTGACTTTGGTTGATAATTCAGGATCTTTGCACAAAATACGACCAAACTATTACCATGGGCTTAGTATAGACCTCACAGCCAAAAGTGTTCACCTTGTATCTTAGAGGAAATACAAAACCACTCGAGTTTAGCAGTGAATACTAATAGCTCCTAGCTTAAATCATCTGTATGACATATGTATGTATGTCATATCTCGATACGTCTCCAATTTTTCCCCCTCTTATGATTTGAGATATAATAGCCACTCAGAATTGGGTATTTTTCATACTATGCGTTTGAAGCTTCACGCTCCACTGAAATTCCTGATCTTTCTTACTGATTCTCAGCAAGGTGATGCTGGATATCAATCATCTAAACATATTTATTTCTAAGTAAAGAACGTTTTTAGAAATGCCTCAATTCTAAGTGACAATCACAGCCTGAGATGGGGTTTCCAGGCTAGGCACCCCACTTAAACCTCGGTAGCTTTAAACAGCTTTGAAGACCTACAATAAAGGCTGACCACCAAAGCAGTTCGCAGTTTGCTAAACCCCTGCCCCAGGCAGCAATTGTCGAATCATAGCTTAGCATCCATGACAGGCCTGGGACAGACCCTGTGAGTTCCTCTTTTTACCTTTTCAAAAATGAAAAAAAAAGCAAAGAGTGTAAGGAATGGATTAAACGTATTAGTTTTAGCCCACTGTAACATAACCTGCAAGTGTTAGTCCAGCCAACTAACTTACTATGCAGTAGTAACCCAACCATATTATATTCAAGGCAAGCTGTGTTTAATACTACAGTATATTAGGTTGTGGGGTTTATCAATGTGAAAGCCAATGTTTGTAGCTCTGTCAAATTCATAATATGTACAGTCCTCACCCGGAAGAGCCTTCCTCTGGTGGCATTAAGCTGAACATACTTTTTTGAAAATAAATCAATTCAACACAAAAACCTTGTCAGAATATTTGAGCTAGTAGCTAATTAGCTACAATAGCTATACTTATACACAATACTTAATACATAACAACTTCTAACTTACTATAGGCAGATAGATAGTCGTCATAAGACCCTTTTACAGACACTCCATTTCAAATGAATCAGCTGGAACTATTAATAACCAATCTGGAGTATGAACTCACAGAGTTGTAGCATTAGTACTAGCCTATTCTAGCTATCTAAATCAAGGGTGCATTATTTCCAACATTTTCCATCTCTAGGAAAATCCTCTTAAGTGAGCATCAGGACTAGGTTTAGGACTAAAACCAAATGTACTTGTGTATTTGTGTCATGTTTTATACATTCATATTTATCAGACAGTGTCTGTAAGTGTGTGTTGGTGGTTTTCCAGACTGGACACATGTGGCTCTGCTGAATGGGGGAATAAATAAAAAGGCAAGTGGGGCCACTGCAGGACGGTGTGAAAAATGGCCCAATTTGTTGTTGAGCTGAAATCAATGGGACAAGCCGAGGCGCTGGGCTCTGCCGCCGCAACAGCACTTCTCCCACAGCTGCTACCTCTTGTCTACCCCCTCTCTACACCCCCCTCCTCTCGCGCCATCTCTCACCTCTCTCTCCATCTTCCTCCAGCTCGTTCTACAGGATCCATGATGAGCAGGATGGGCTGTGCTCGACGGCTTCGCTTTTTCTCTCTCTGATTTATCTGATTTTAGCTCGGTGATCTCATTTTCTTTGTCACCTTCACACTGACCCAATCATTTTGTCTCAGTCAAAAACGAGTCTCTTCATTCACTGTAAACAAACTCAGCTTGATTTACAACTATTATACTGGGAGAAATTAATTACTGAAGAGCAGAGAGTAATATCTGTGTATTCAGAGATCTGAATAGACAAGAAAGCATTCTGGGAATCAAAGGCAATGAGTGGATGGTTGCAGTGATCGTAGCCATACTCAAACTTTCACAACCCACCTTACTGTCCTTGGGAGCCTTTTGGATCAGGTACAAATGCATGTGAAGATCTCGAGTAGTAGTAGTAGTAGACAAGGTAGACTGCCAGATAGCTGATACACCCAAAAAATGAAGTGATGACATTGATCAATAGCGACTGACGATTTTTCATGATTCATGGAAAGGTCCTCAGTCATCGGAAGAGCAAGTAAGCTCAAAGGGAAGAAGGGACATGACAAAGAAGACCAGGAAGACAATGAAACAAAGATCTTTCATCCACTTTCTGTCACAGAGGCGTAATTCCAGATGCTCTCACAGAGATTCAAATAATTTACACCCACAAAAGTTTCTGCTGTAATTCTGTCTCCTCCATTCCTCATAAAAATAAGACAGACAACCCTCATGGATTAGGTTTGAGACAGTTGGAACTACAAGTGAATAAAAAACAGATGCTGAACCGTCTGATCTGCAGAGACTGGATGGTTTCTATTTGGATTAGAGATAATCATTTATAATGTTACCGAACACAAATTCACAACATTTTATTATCCGCTATACCAACTGTGGGTTTGTTAGTACCAGGCGGAACATTAGCAAACTGTAAGTTGGAGTTGCGCAAGAATCTTGTACGGTTACTTTTTAGGGCGGTCGTGGCTCACGTGATAAAGCTGGTTGCCTAGTAATGGGTTGCTGATTTCAGTACTGGCTCCCTCAGTCCAGTCAAAGATTCTGTGAGCAAGATACTGAACCCCAAAGTACTCCTGATGGTTTTGACATCAACCCATATCAATCCTGCAGTTCTGGTTTAAACCTCAGTCACAGATAGCATTGTACATACTTACAGGTGATACACATGACATTCAATTATATGTCCAGCACCATGAGTATGAACATGTGATACATGCATGGGTGCATTAGATCTGATCAGATCTTGATCATTGATCAAGTGAAGACTGTGCATTTGTTTTTAGTGGTTTGCTTTGATAGGTTTGAACAAAGTGAAGAGAAAGCGAGGCAGAAAGCCAGAGGGCAAAATAGAGTGAAACATGAACTCAAATCTAAAATCTGAAAATGAATGGACAGATGATTGAAGAAAGTGCATTTCAGTGAAGGCCAACATAAACAGCCGCCTATATGTGAACTATAAAGTGAATATTTCACATAACAGGAACTCCAATCCTGTTCAAGGTTGATGGAGGTTATAAAAGTGTCGTGAGGCTGAGCAGTTAGCCAGAGCCCGACAGTCCAATTAACCGGAGGCAACGGAGTGATGAAGGTGTCCTCATGCATGCTCTGCATCTCTGGAAGCCATCTGCATCACTGCCGCTCCTCTTCATCACCCCTTCCCTGCTCTCGCTTGTCTGTATGCCGCATTACCGATCACTCGTGAACTTTTGCATGTGCGTCGCCTCAGTGGCTGCTTTCACCATTTCATTTTGATGTTGGACGGAGTAGCATGTTGCGTGTTCTCATGACCGCGGCCGCCTGACACCACTAATGAGTTCCCATGATGCTCTGCCAGACAGCTCTTGCAAAAATATGGGCCTAAGGTGAAAACTGATTGGCTGCTTTAAAAAAAACATGCGTTTGACCTTCTCTGCCCTTCTTAGTGCCTCTCCACGACCTGCGAGCTGATAGGAATGTAATCTTTACAGCGACCATTAGTGGGAAACACAGTGCACTCATAGCTACATTATTGTCACAGGGATGTAATTAGGAATTTGTCAATTGCCAATAATTAAATGGTTTAATTAGCCAAATGGGAATGAATGGTGAAACTTCCAAAGTCAGCTAAAGTTTTATGTCTCCTCTCAGAGGGCTTACTTGCTTATAACACCTTGAAAAGTGTCTTTTTTATCACTGAAAGCGTTTGATGGAGTTGTTAATTTTGTTTGTATGTGACGGTTGCATAGTTTTATGATCAAGGCTCACAAAAACGCACGCTGGGATTTAAAGTCCATCGGCTTTATTGGCCCCATCTGCATTATATTCCAAAATGACCTGTCGTTGCAGCCGACGCTTTCCAACTGCAGAATAAATAAGAGCCGGTGATTCATGTGTTTAGGGAGTCGAGCTAAACTCCGGGCTCCGAAGGTTCCGCCTGAGATCTGCAAACCAGACGGAGCGCATTGCATTTTCCTCTGCCAGGATTGAGAGATGATGAACGACACGATAAGAGAAGAATAAACATCATGGCAGCTGAGGGAAGGTGAGGCAGATGGAGCGCTTTTGCGCTGGTTTTTTTTTTTTTTTTTTGCCACCGTGAGATTGCTCTGAGAGAGCGATGGCAGGGGAGGGGTGACGGGAAAAGAAAGTTACAGAGACAAAGTTGAGCAAGTAGAGGAGAAAACGGCGGGTATTGTGCGGCTGGCAGAAGAGTGGCGATGACAAGCAGCCTCATTACTCTCATTTAAATGTCAGCGGCTGAACCTCAGCTCATTTGTTTTGTGGCCGTTTAAAATGCTGTCCCACGGGCTCTGATCCCTTCGCCTCCACTGCTTTAATTGAATCAGATGATAAACAGCAGAAGAGCGTTAATTTGCAAGTGTGTGTACGTGTGTGTGTGTGTGGGGGTTGTTGGCAGAGAGATATAAGGATGATATACTGTAAGTGTCTGCGCTCGTGTACGTGTGTAAGTTAGCGCCTCTTTTGTGATTGCAAGTGTGTGTGTTTGTGTGTGTGTGTGTGTGTGTGTGTGTGTGTGGTGGGTGTGCCTTAATGCACAGTGAAGCTGAGACTGGATGCATGTCTGGAGGCCTCTGCCAGTCACAGTGCCTGGGAGCGAGTGTGCTGACATGGCTGTACATTGCGGTTATGTCTGTTTGGTTCCATCCATCCACAGGGATCTCCACCCTACCTACCTACCTACCTACCTCCACAGTAATTTTAAGAAGGTGTGTTTTGAAGGTGGGCAAGTCAGTACAGTCACAGATGTGTTTGGGGAGGGCAGCTACAGTAAAAAGTAAAGTAAAAAGTAAACTCAATGGAACTAAATAGGTAATACTAATGTGTATGATAAAGACTGAATTGTGTCTGCTTTGAAAAGTTCTTCACTTTAAACTAAATAACCATGAATTAATCATCATCCTTGTGCGACCTGATCACTTCTATTTCATAAGACCGAAAACAACTTAACCTTGTATGTCCCTTCATAAAAGTCCCACATCAATGATTCAAAATGAACAATGAATTTAGATCACACACACACACACAACATCCCGTTCATCACGTTTCTCCTTGTTCTCAATTGTACGACACTCATGTGAGTGTGTATCTCATTTGCAATGTTGAGCATGAAATCAGCTGTCAAACACAGTCTACCACTGACTTCGAGTTTTATCAGACCTGCCTTCGGGGCAAGCGGAGCTGTTCATTTGACACGCATATCTTATCATGGATTTTACACTTCAAACTTACCTTGAATTGTGAAACTCACTGGACATGGAATACCTCCTGTTAGGAAACATGAATGTATTTTGAATACTGACTACGAAGTGGAGACGATGCTCATGTCTCTGTTTCTCAGTTAGCAGTTTGGCCCCGTGGCCCCTCTTGATCGGCCGCTGCTACAGAAAGATTCAGATCTGCTTCAGTCTATTAAAAATAACTCCATATCTCACGCTGCCAGACGATGTCTGCTGTTCATTGGCTCTGACATGGATTTCTCTTTCGATTATCTTTACGGGTAAATCAAGTGGAATTCACTCCAATTATCCTCATGCATGTCCCTAGCTGTAGTTCACCCACTCCTGCTTTTACTGTGAAAGGCTGAATAATCACTATCCGTGCCATTTGCCATTCGGCGCGGGACTCTGCTCCCAACGAGTCAAATCACCATATGAAAGATATTCCGTGATTCGCTTTGCCCATCATGATCTCCTGCTATGCTAACCCAGGTGGTGCGAACAAAACAACTGGCAATTTGTGCGAGGTGTGATCTCCTTCAAACCCACTTTGTTGATCCTCATTTGATTCAGTATTGCTCCGTCAGACTCCAGACCCGCCGCCATGTTTTATTGATGCTATGAATAAATAAACAAATTAATAATGAAACAAAAGTGTGCTTTTTTTAATGCATCGGTGCACCAGACCCTGCGATTGCAGTGCGAGTGTGTGTGTGTGTGTGTGTGTGTGAGTGTACGTGCTGGCAGGGTAATGAGCTCAGGGATATGCTGCGTGAACAAGGATAGAACGGTGACAGCATATTGAATGGAGATGAATGTGCGCTATGAGGATGACTGGCAGTGCTAACAACAGAGCAAAGCAAAGACAGCCCCTCTGATCCTCTCCACCTCGCAGCTCAAACGCGAGCTGCTCCCTGACAGACACACAAATCAATAATTCAGAGCAATCAGCGCCCAGACATTTCATATTCCTTTTAATTGCCTCGCATTCTTGATTTTAAATGTAGTAAAAACAAAAAAAGAGCTGATTGAACGCACTGAAACAATGCCGACTTGTAGAAGACAGAAAACTTTGCTTTGTTTAGTCAAGCTTAGATTAGATTCATATGACTTTGATATCTGTGTCTTTTGAAGAACGTACAATTCCATTTTTCTTTAAAGTCATTCATATTTCATACATCAGGATAGTATTGGTGTGACATTGGGTTCAAAGCCAGATCAAGACATTCTTACCCCCAAGGTAACAACGCTACATTTTTCAGGAATTTAAATCGTTGCATCACCCTGTCCATAAACAGCCAGCTAAAATATAACACAGGTAAGTGGATTTGCTCAAATACAATGACCTTTAACAATGCTACAGTGTATAATGAGTGAATACAGCTTATGAATCTAAAGCAGCGATATTCAACAGGCAAGATTTGACCTGACCACTAATTCACAGTAAAAATGATTGACGGTTGTCAGGTAGTTCAGTTAGCGGAGCAGCCGCCCCATGTACAAAGGCTCAGCCCTTGCCGCAGTGGCGCGTACGAATCGTACGAATCCAACCTGTGGCCCTTTGCTGCATGTCATTCCCCATCTCTCTCTCTCTCTCTGTCCCCACATTCCTGTTACTCCTCAGCTGTCTCTATACAATAAAAGCTTCAACAAAGGTCAAAACAATAACTTGAAGAAAAAAAAAATCCATCACAGCCCCCACCAGTCTGTCCGATCGATATTTCCTTTATTTCTGCTGTGAAGACATTTTAACATAGGAGCTTATGGAGAATCCAGCTTCAAGTGGACATTTGAGGGACTGCAGTTTTCTGAACTTCCAGGTTGGCTTCACTCCACAGCCACAGAGATTGCTGCTTGGGTTTGACTGGAGTTCTTTTAAATGGTTCATTTCTTGGTTCGCAGTGATTTAACAGTGGGCTTCACTTCAAAGCCACTTGGTTTATACCAGTTATTAAACGTTCAATAATGTCCTTTGTCTGTTATTTGGGAAGTTCCATATCAGCTTATCAGCATCGGAACATGGGAGAGGACAGCAAAAGTCAAAAAGTTGACAATCAAATTCTAAACCACAGTCTACATCAGTGCTTTTCAGTGCTGGTCCATGTTTGAGAAGTTTCCTGCTCCAACACACCTGATTCAAATAATCAAGCGCTGCAGTTGCCTCATAACGAGCCACGAGTCATTTGAATCAGGTGTGTTGGAGCAGGAAACATCTAAAACATGCAGGGCAGTGTTCCCCGAGGACCAGGGTTGAAAAACACTGGTCTAAGCCAAATGACAACCGTTGTATGCAAGCTCAGCCGTCATCAAAACGTGCTAGCTTCAGGGCAGTGTTCCCACCTGGTAGCACCACAGGTAAAGAGAAGTTTGCAACTTTAAAGTTATATTATTCTGCCACATTAACAATACTAATGCTTATTCATTGCATTCATTTATAATAATGTTTGTTTATTGGCTGGTCCCTGGCCTCCTGTCATTTTGTAAAAGTGCCCCCCGGGCAAACAAAGTTGAGTATCCTTGATCTAAAATCTAAAATATGTACATAACAGGGCATGCAGAATAACAGTATTTTATTCAGAAATGATGAAGAGAAAAATATTTTCAAACATGCCCAATAATTATGGTACTTTTGAAACTGAACTGAAGCATCAAGTTCTCCTTTAAAGACAGCATTATGTTTGTCTGGCAAAATATGAGAAATATTTCAACAGATTTCGATGACATTTTTTAGAAAGATCGATAAATTTATGACTCTTTTATTTACAGAGTCGAGAGATTTATCATCTGGATTCTGAATATTTTCAGTTATTAAAGTGCCACACTGACAGAGATGTTCTCTCTCTGGGGCCCTTTCTGGATATATCTAGTCTTGTTTCAGGGTCAGCTGAGGTGCAAGTACCTTTACAGATTGTGGAGAGTTGGAAATATCAAGAATAAAGAAGAAGAAGTTGAGCACCGCTGCATAATAAATGTGTTTCTGTCTCTGTCCAGACTTCAGTTCCCTCTGGGATACAGCCCAATGCCCATATACGCAACGCTGCAATAGCTCCCACCAGCACACGGCTCTGCAATGTTAAGTTTCCCCTTTGATATCTTTCCAGGAATTTGTTTTCTTTGCTGCGAAACCAGTTCTCTCAGGCCACTGGTGCGCTATTTTTTTTTCTTGCTTTGTTTATTTCCGTGATAGCACCGTATAAATCTTACTTACACATGTGACAGAGGATTCAAACACGTGACACAACATCCTTCGTCTTCAGAATATCATTGAGATGCCCAGAAAGGCTCGTTCTCAACAAGCCATCAAGGCAGAATCAAATCAATCAGCATTTTATCAGGAACGCCAAATGCTGCTAAGGGTTGTTTTTTCAAGCTGGAAGCACTGATAGCTTCTCTAGGGCTCATTTCATGGTCGGTAAGCCTTTGCAAACAACAGACAGTATTCATGTTTGCAGTCACTTAATTACTGCTTTTGTTGTCTGATCACTAAAGGCAGTAAAGTGGGAAAACCCAACAGCGAAGCATGTAATCGGAGTTTAACAGCACGTGAACGACGACAACAGATCCCAGATGCCCTTTTTTTTCAATTAAGACGCCACAACACAGATCAAATGTCTACATGTAGAAATGAATCAGTACCTGTGTGTTTCCTGTCAGATCAATCACTTAACTGTGGTTCAGACAGCAGCGGTTATTCCTTTTATTTATGACTTTTATAATTATGAAATTATGACAGACACAGGGAAACTGGCAACGGGTGGGGAATGCGGTGGTGGGCGGTAAGGAGAGCTGAGGTGTGTTGCTGTGGGTGTGTCTATACCTGCTGAATGTAACCGCTGTGAAACAATCAGGAAATAAGATTTCATTTTTCTGATTAATAACAGCTTTATCGAGGCCGGCGTTCGCTCTTGTTGTTGTTGTTACTCTATGACTCTCTACCAAAGCGCTCTCTCTCTCTCTCTAATCATCAGACACAAATCAAATGAAACTTTTTCACGTTGTTACATTTTGCAGCGTAAATTGTGAGTCGGACTCAGATTTAGAAGCTGGTACATGAAATAAACAAAGTCAGAACACACACGTAGATTATCAGAGTTTAGTCCGTAAATACCCCGTGCCGATGATAAAAACAGACAAAAGCGAAACTAAGTAACTACGTAGCAACGTACCTATGCATCCTAAATGCCTTGAAGGTCCTAATTGCCAGCCCTGTTTGTAACACACCAGCTACCAGCTATACACATGCAGCTTTGTGGGGTTTTAGGTCACCCAGAGGAATCAGCATTTCCTCCAATGCTGACCATGGCATGGATTTTTGTGGCTGGAAGTGAGGGGAAAATCATCCTCCTGTACTTCCTGCACATCCTCCACCAACTGTTGAAGTGGCTCCTCTGGTTCCTTCCTTTTGGTAGGAGGAGCTATTGTAGCCCGTGTGACATGTAAGTTTATGGGGAATGAATGGAGGCGCCACATGACGGTGTTTCAGATCCTGAGCAGCATAACATGGCAATCACAAGGTAACCGTGTTGTAAAGCATACCTTGACTTATCATCTAATTTACTCTAAACAAGACCATAATTTACAAAATGAACATCATGCTGTGTGGAAGAAGACTTGAAACTGAGATTGAGACCATAAACTCATGAGGAAACTGCTTGTCAAGTCAGAAGTAATTTCGCCATAAGTCTCAATACAATCAGACTTGTTCTCTGCAGACAACTAGTTGCCCCCTGCTGACCATTATAAAGAATGCAGGTTTAATACCCCTGATCTGGAGGCTCTGTCCACTAATCACATGCTGTCAGTGGCTGCTGTTCAGTTCTACAAACAAACTGACTGTTGTGACATTTCATATGCAGCGTATTTAAATAAATGTATTAAGTAAGTAAGTGAAAAAGAAATGAAATGCCAGTCTGATTGTCCTCTAGCCTTTCTAACTACCAAACTACACACTGTCTGCATCTGGCCAAGGCTTCTTTCACTTTTGTTTAACAAAAGCATCAACTAGCCGCGCTGTTAACCAGTTCATTTATTGCCTACATATGATATATTGACTCATAACAAGCAGAGATATAGAGCCCTATTTAAACCATGCAAAGCATCCATCATTAGATTATGCTGTGATGTACAATACACACAGGCAGAATATGTTTTCTCGCAGGGGTGCTTTGAATCACACTCACACTACACACACACACACACTACAGGTCATGAATCTTCTGCCCTTTGATGTGAGTAATACAGTAATGTCCCTCAGTTCATCTTACATGCCTCTGTGTTAATTGATGTGAGCTTCTTTACCCCTCACTGCTCTGGGGCTTCCCCTGTTTGGTAAAAACTAGCAGGGGGTCGATTTAATGATGCTGATTTATGTGTGTGTGCGTGCGTGCATGCGCAGCGTGTGTGTGTACATTTCAGAAGGACAAGCCTGGACCATAACAGTTTATTTTATCATCTTTGTGCCCCCCGAGGCTCAGCTTGCCCTGTGTGTCCCTGCAGAGCCACCGTACAGGGTGGTGGAGATGATTCTACGACCTGGAGTTAAATTCACTTTGCCATTAATGAGCTCATATTACCAAAAAAAAGTGCTTGACTTTCCAGTGAGCTTGACCAATGATGTCCCTGTAGGCTTCTCACTTCATAATATTACTGTTCAGTCAAACTTGTCTTCGGTACCGTCCTGCATTCTCTCTCTCTCTGCCGCAGCCTCTCTTCCAGTCAGGGTATGCTTTAATAGCTTGACACTGTCGTTTGATACATTGCCAAAGCACAAAGTGCCCGATTGAACTGCAGCGTCTGTAGAACAATAAAAAAATCAAATAGGGATTAATTACTGTACATATCAGGAGTTTTAAATTTCTTTTGCATGTTGTCTATATTGCTTGACGGTGTGATCTTTCTTACACATTAATTGGTAAGTTAACTTTGATGAATTAGAACAATTACCTCAAATTAATGAGACCATCGTTGGGCCAATTTGTAGCCTCAAACTGCTGATGCTTACTTCCTACTGCCCCAAACATCTTCTTCTGTCTTCTCATTGGCTTTTCTGAAGATGAAAAAACTTTTTGGAGGTGACTTTTCCAACAGTTTAACACTTCTGCCACTATTTCTAAGTCATTTTATAAGGCAACAAATGTCCACACATCTTTAACTAGCTTATTAGACCTCTATTCAGAATGTATGAGGGTGGAGCTAAACTTTCTTCTTTCAATACACAATAAATATGTTGGAAAATAGGTGCTGAAAACATGTAGAGTTAGAGTTTTTTTTACCAGTTTTCAGTCCAGGATTTTGTGGGCGGTCCTTAAAGGGTGGCTCGATGACACGCTGAGGCCACCCTGAGCATACCCCTGCACCCCTAGCAGAGAAATAGAGATGAGTTCATCTCAGTGAAAATTAATTTTTACCTGATTTTCACATCTAATTTCATAAACTTGTTGATATTTTTAATCATTCAAATTTGGCTGTTTGGTTAATAACACATTCTCTTTGGTCTCAGACTCAGAACACATATTTATTCTGACTTTACACAATCTTTGTAATTAATCATCACCATTGAATGGGAGTAAGGGTGCGCTTTTGCACCTTTAATCAAAAGTATAGTAGTAGTAATGTCACAGTGTACTGCCACCATGACGTCACCTATTGGTTTGTAGACAAGCTTTAAAAAGCCTCAGGTTTGACATTATGGACATTGGAACGTTGTATTTTGAGAGTGTGGTGCTGGTGAGTGACACTCCTGTATCCTGTGTAGGTACAAACATTTTTGTATTCCAGCTAAACAATATTTCGACTTTAGAAATAATCAATGCAGGATTAATACATATTTGATCAGTGCTGCCTAGCTTCATAGTTTGAGTTTCATGAGCCAGATGTGTTGAGGTGGACAGACAGAGAAAGAGTTGCAAGGTCACAAGGCAGCCACGCTCTAAAGCATACCCTGCTGTATCATCTATTTTACTCTAAAAGGGACCATCATTTAGAAGCAGTGGTCCTCGGGGAACACTGCCCTGCATGTTTTAGATGGTTCCTGCTCCAACACACCTGATCTAAATGAGTGGCTCGTTATCAGGCCACTGCAGAGCTTGATGACGAGCTGATTATTTGAATGCAGGACAGTGTTCCCCGAGGACCAGGGTTGAAAAACACCGATTTAGAACATGAACATCATGCTGTGTGGAAGAAGACTTATATATTATAAATTAAGTCTGCTCAGTTCTCCATAAGATTCAATATAATCGGTTTTCTTTTTGCAGCCAATGGAGCGCCCCCTGCTGGTCATTCGAATGAATGCAGGACATGTGAGACGCTGGCCTCACTTCACAGGCCAAGCGTTTATACTACTATACTGAGACAACCACTAAACTGCTCACTGCTAAAGTCCTCGTCGTCATCCCCTCTCTCTCTGTCCAACTACAATAAAGCAGAAAATGCCAAAAATATATTTATAAAAAAATATAAAAATGAAAAAAATATATCTAAAAGTGTTTATGTGTGCAAAAGCAGTGCTTACCAGTGCCATTATAGACTTTAAGCACTGCTAAACAATTTTTAACAATAACCAAGTCAGCTAGCCAACTTTTTATGCAGTGTGTAGGAGTTTCATTACAACAATGATAGTTTTGACAGGTGAAAGATCATGCATGCATTTTACTGTGCATTCTGTGTCATTTGTTTCTTTTGAATATGAATATTTTACACAATTTTTCTGCCTATGAAACGATTAGATACTTACAGTATTTGTACATTTTTGCTGTAGCCAAACATCTTGCATCTTCTGCTGGTGGTCAGAAACAGAGTTTGCTCTCACGTCATGTCATAAGAAACGAAAGCCCATTATATATGCTTCCTAATCATGTACTGCCTGAATGAGTGAAAGAGTGACTAACCCAAGATAACGAGTATTTGTCCAATGGCTTCGCACACATGTGGAACTGAGCAAGAAACCAATGGCTGTGCCCCCTCCTGAGGTGAATCCTGAAGAGCAGCACGTAGCATAGATTGTCATTGGGGGCGAGTTCTGCTGTTGTCGAGCATAAGCTAAAACATTTTAAACCGCTGGCTAAGGCGAAAGCAATCAGTGCACCAATCATAGGAGCCAAACTTAAACTCAGTATTTAAAGTGTTGGCAGAGTGGGGGGGAGTTGCAGAGGGCAGGCAGAGATGTGAGGCTCAGAACAGGCAAGCACGATAAACATATTTTTAGATTGAGCGCAACTTTCGCTTTCCCAAGATATTATTATCATTCTCTCTGTCGTGAAGAAAACAGTCCATGAATCCGCTTAAACAAAACAAAACAAGGCCAGTGCGAAACAAGTGCGAAAATGTCAGTCAAACAAGCCGATGCTCGTCGTAGATGTGTTGTCGTTTGAAGTAATCCAGTAAAGACGATCTCTCACAGCTAGAAGTTTCCCAGGTTTGTTTTTGTTTACCCTGTGAATATAATACCGATATGATTTTCTGCTCATCGTCAGTCACTGTCAATCATCTCTGTGTGTGTCTTTTCTCCGCTGGCCTTTGAGGTCACACCTCGGTTGAGATCTGAGCAGTAATGGAAGAGAAGTGTGAAGGAAGGAAGTGGAAGAGAGCGCAAAAGAGCAGGGGGAGAAACTTAGCAGAGGCTAATGAGGCTTCATTAACTGTAGCTAATTGGTGCTTTAACCTCTGGCTGCGGCCGTCATGATGCTTCTCTTTGCCAGCAGGGAGACTCATGGGAATCAGGGCAGAGCAGACGTTCTGTACTCCGACGTTCATTTTCACCTTCCCTTCTTTTTTCTTTTTTTTTTGACACATAAAGTATTTATCCTCCGCTGGCTTGACAGGCACCAGTCAAACCAACTTAATTTCACCAAGTCAGTGTCAAAACTTTGAAAAGGCGAACGGAGGTGAGCCGGGGAAAAAGGCAGCACGAAAGAAAGGGAAGGAGGTGAAAGAGGGGCAGCAAGAGTGAGGGATGGAGGTGAGAGGAGTGTGTTAGGCGAAAGATGAGCGAGGCTTGAGTTTGCATGACAATGACAGCGAGCCTTTTCCCCTCCCGGGCGAGGCGAAACGCTTAATCAAATGCAAGTGAAGATCCCGGCTTTAAATTGATTTTTGGTCTCCTTTGCAAACCGGCGGGCCAATCAGCACAGCTGAATAGTTTGATAGATGGTCCGGGAGACCAATAAATGAGCTGCCAAGGCACCGGAATATCAAGGATGAAGGGCTCTTTACTAAGTGCCTACCTTATCCTCCTCCACTGTGCTGCAGTTAAGGTGCTATAGCCCATCTAAGCTATGCACACTTGATTTTCACTCAGCTTCAGCAGTCACTTTTGAGATTTAACTGATTCCCTTTAAAAGTTTTTTTTTTTTCAACGTGGCGCGCGATCGGCCCTTTTGAAACAGCCTGATACTTACCAGATTTTTGTGTTACGACACATAATACATGTTACATTAACTCTGAAAGAATAAATGTCACATTCATCCTCTTACAAATGAAATGTTGAATTCATGAGCAATAAGGCAGACCATTTTCTTCTTACTTTCGTGGCATGACCGTTAGCTTATGATGGCTAATGTTAGCGAACTACAGGTAGTTATTGCTGTGTACATCCTTAAAAAATAAAGGTGTGAGTAAGAACTTAAAATGGTTCTTCATGTTTTTGTCCTTGGGTTCATTCAAAATTCAGTTATTCAGAATAAATTGAATTAAATTATTTATTTTTCAATGCAATGTTTGATGAATACTTACTAATTGCTCTTAAGAATTTTACCCTTTATACATTATTCAGGTTTAACAAAAATGTGCTCAAACTGTTCAACCGTTTGTTGGTCACATTGTTGCAAAGGAACTTGAAATCCCCTTTGGAATCAGTATTCCAAAGAACCTTTGAAGGAAAGGAAAACATGATTAAACATAAAAAAGTTTCCTTTAAAGCTCTAAAAGTGCTGTAAACATGACCTGAGGATAAAAAGAGAACTCAAAATGCTCCAGAGCATTTATCAAGAACCAGTATTGACATCCCTGTCAGCTTGTTGACTTTATGACCCTTTCCTCGTCTTTCATTTTTAAGTAACTTTACTGAAATCTTAGCAGCTGTACATTCAGTTTAAGACAAAGAGCAGATAGTTCATAGTTCATTTCAATGTTTCGTCATCTTGTTTCGATTGTAGTTCAAAGGTTTTCATGTCAAAATCCAAAAATCTATGTGCCAAGAAAGGCTCCAATTTTTGTCCAAGAAGCCCCTTCTCCTGAGTTGAGTGAGCTCCTGTTTAATAACCACGCCACTGTCAGTCACAGTCTGATCAATGATTATTGCACATCTGGTTCTCCACATTTTCACTCTGATTGTTTTTTTTCCCCCCAGAGAGACTTTGTTTTTATCTTGGAGAACATCATACAGAGCAGACTTAGAATTTAAGGTGAAACCAGACCGAGGCCCTGCAGTGCAGCCCAGACGCTCAGAGCTCTGTAACAGCCCATCAGAAGATCTTGCTGCGTTTCCGTGCTTCACAACAAAAAATCATGGCGGCACAACATCTCTAACAGGAAGTCTACCTAGAGAGATGAGCCACTGAACATCTCTAATGCTCAGATGCTTTTTATTTTATAACATTCTAATCATCTCAGTAGCCTAATTATTAGCAGATTTTAGTAACTGCTCTTAGCCTGTCATTGCTAGTTTAGCAAAACTTGTGTAGTGTTGCATTAATGATTCAAAAAAAGCAAGCTTAGCCACATGTTAGGAATTAGCATGTGGCTAAGCTTGCTTTATGCTGAATATGCATCACTGTCTGTGCATCCATCCCACGTTTGAACATTTTTTTTTTTTTTCTGTATGTTTCTCTAAACAAGAGAATGAATCAGCAGCTTTAAATGCCATTTGCTGCTGCTGCTGGTGGGAGCTCAGTATTCTCGCTAACTAAACATGAATGCATTTCTGTTGCTTGCTCTGCCATTCATTTGAAAATCCATTTCGTTGAGCGACCACATTTGCTTAATTTAATTCACAGTATTTAGACCGTAATGATGTCTGACTGTCTGCACTGTTGTAAACATCATTGGCAAACAATGCATGATTACAAAGCTTTGCTTTCCTATTATGAATATGTAAATGTTATGAATGTGCATATGTGTGCTAGTGTGTGTTTGTTTGTGTTTGTGTGAGTATAAATGAGTTTCTGGTACTTACTGTTTGTAATGACTGTGACAAAAACTGGAAGACAAATGGCAGAGAGACAACTTTCGTTGTAACTGTGCTACAGTTTATATCGTATATTATATAACTATCAAGTAAATTAAGATAACTTCGTAAACTTACCATAAACAAACTGGACTATAGCCCAGACGGCTCGGTATTATTTTTAGGTCTCTGTAGAATAAACCTGAAGAGTTATTTCAACTTGTCTTTAATATGCCACTGCCAGAGACTCTACAGCTGTGTGTGCTGTAGTTGCAAATGCATTTAAACAGTAAACAGCATGTTAGTGCCGTCAGTGGACAGTTTTTGCAGTTGATTTATATGCAAGAAATTGACGGAAATCACTGATGTCAAAATTGGTATGCCACTTCTCAAAGATTGAAGAGTTTGACATAAAATATTGCCCTTGCGTAAAGTTGTGGTACTCCAAATATTGTTAAATTGAAGCAACAAATGCTAGAATATCCTGACTTTTAGTCTTTAATATTGGTCATTACTGGTGTACTCTAATCCCGATCTTTGGGACAAGACTTTGGGAAAGACTGTGTCAACCTCTTCTTTTCTTTGCAGTTTCCAACCTTTTCTTTGTTTTGTGTCTCAAGTTGTTTGCTTGGTTGCTTTTTACATTTAATAATGCTACATTAATAGTCACATAGCAATGTTAAGAAGAAATGATAGGATAGTATTTTTGGTGTGCAGTTTTGGTCCTACAGCCACATGGAGAAATGATATTCCAATATTTTAATGCAGTCTGTGCCTGCCACATTTCCAGCCTCCAGTTTTTATGCGCATTGTCACTTCCCCAAATGAATACCTATAAATGCCAATTTTTGTTTTTGTTAGTTTGTAGTTTGACTGGTGCTCTTTTAATTAAATCATCTTCTTCTGCAATAGTTTTATGGCACCTGACTTGAGAATCAACACAGCCAATTATCAGTGAACTCCTAATTTGCACAGAACTGTATAAACAGTATAAAATATGGACGCAGTATCCAGGACGCCACCCACAGGTTTATGAAAAGCCTGAGCCTGCCTCTGCTGCCTCTCAGCTAATCTAAAAATGGGCAAAGATGTGGAGCGTCGGTGGGCCTGAGGCAGGCTGAATGAAGCCTGATTGCTCAAACAAGCCATCTGTAACAGCACCCACCTGTCAGTCAAAGCAGCCATGCTGTTATTATGCATAACTTTAAGCCTTAATATAATTTGAACAGGTGAGTTGTATATAAATTCACCCTCAGTACAGTCATGAACAGTTTTTTGTACCAGGCTGTAAACATGTTTATTTCTGCTGTGAAGGACATTTTAACATGGGGACTTATGGAGACTGACTAATTTCTGAAACCAGCCTCTAGTGGGTGTTTGAGGAACTGCAGATTTTGGCACTTCCTGCATTGGCTTCACTTCACAGCCACAGAGGCTGCTGCTGGATTTGGACTGATTTGAGTTTTGGCCTTTAATAATTAACCATGTGAAAACTCTGATTGAGACTATATAGTCCTGAAATCCTGCAGCCTCACGCACTGTGCAACACAATGGGGAATCAACACCAAAGCGATCCATCACAGCCCGCACCAGCGTGTCCGATCCAAACCATCTGCCCTCAATGTCAAGCACAGTAAAGGGGTCAGTCCAGTCTTCCGTCATCCTGGTGTCTCAAAATAAATCTAACTAATGGTGCAAAGCACCTTTGTGACACTGAGTTTTTCATTCAAAAGCGAATGATTAAATAATTCAAAGTGCCTTCGGACATATTTGAAATATACTTGCACAGCATTGAGAGTAATATAGAATGTTAGGGTTTGATGTAGAGATGCAAAATCAAAGAACTAGCACTAAAGGAGAGACAGAATTTGCCCTTTATGTGTATTAACAGGAATCATAATACCCTCACAGCAGTATCTGTCCTCTTAATTAATTTTTTTTGTTGAATCACAAAGCTGTAAGTCAGTGTCTGTCCCAGCTTGATAGAACCCGACTCTGACTCCTAATGTGCATTTTACAGCTTCTGTGTGTGTTTTCTCTGGTGGAAAAGGTCACCGCTTCCCAATTAAACCCAATCTCCAGACACAGAGCCGCCCGCCTCGAGGCGTGTAGCTGCTTCCAAACCAAAATATAACCTCTCGCTTTGAGCAGTGGGGAACTGTGTCAAAGCTGCTGTTCTTCTTTGTTCTTTGGGAATTTGTGTCAGTTCTTAATAATCTAACAAGGGCTTGTGCCAGGAAAAAGCAAAGGAATGAAAAAAAGATGTCAATCCAATGGTGTGGAGATGCCTAAAAAAAACACAGTAACAGAAATCTATTTAGAGATGCGATAATCAATATTTTGAACAAATACATACAAACAAATTCTTCAAATAATTCTTTGCAAATCAGCAGCAGACAGAGCTAGCTGGTGAACAGAGTGGAATATTAAGCCGCTAAAGAGCTTGATAATTCTGTCAGCAGGTGGTGGAGAACAAAAAAAGGACTGCTAAGGAATGCTAAGGTTTCTCCGTGCAAATTGCAGATAAAAGCAAACAAATGTTTGAGCTAAGTGCTGTGGTTTTATGAGAAAAAAAAAAATCTTTGCAACTATTGGTATTTCCAGCCCCTTCCAATTTGCCCTATCCACATGAGCAATGGTGGACAACACAATTGATGATCGCATCAGTCAGGAAGGCCAAAAAAGCTAAGGCCAAATAGCTTAAAGGTTATATCCACCTGTTTTGTACAGTGATAGATTGACTGTTCTCTGGACTCTTTTGTTGGATCTCTCCTCTAATTAACTAATTTGTCTACATTGTGAATATTTGACTTTTTTGCCGGTGCCAACGGCAGGACACCTTTCATCAATGGGATGGGTGGAGCGCCTGTGCCAGACGCCCGTCAATGATTTTGCAGTTGCTACTGCCTGCCAGTTCAAAGCAGACAGCCGTGTATTGAAAAACAACAGTGACAGTGAGCCGAGCTGAAGTCATCAGTCCTCATAAAGACCAGGTCACACCAAAATATAACAGTTCAGTGGAATCCCCATCACAGGGGCAATGCAGATAAGCTTTGGTGAACTTTGATCCGTGAATTGGACCAATAACAATCCATCTTGACTGTGTTGACCTTTTGAGGGACTGGAGAACTGGATGCTCTAGAGTAAAAACTGTTCCACAAAAGATGAATGCTTTGCAAGTAATTGTGGGACTGGAGTCAATGGTAGAAATACATCTCTTGAAGGAACTGTGAGAGTTTGATTTTCCTTCTTATAACTTTTTATTGAACAAAATGGTGTTCTGGGGCGGAAGTAAAGAGAACTGTAGAGAGAAAAGAGAAGATAGAGGAGCTATTGCGACTGAGCAGCACTAGCTCAGCAATCTATGTCACCAGCTTACAGCAGTTACACCAACGCTGCACTACACCAACTAGCCCTGTGAGTAGACTCTACATCACCAAGACTGTAGAACCAAACATTTCGCAAAGATTAAATTCACAGTGCCTTAAAAGTAAATCAAAGGTTTGGAAACATGTCTTTTTCATCCTTCGCCTTAAGCCCTAAAAGCAGCCGTATTCCAGTGCCATCATCCCCAAACATGAAGTGGATGGTAATGACAAGACATAGAAGCCACTTCTGAATAATTGATTGTCGCCTTCAGACGGGCTCAGCATGTTTTTGTCGGGTGGAGTTCAGCCTCAGAAGCAGACACGCCATTGTCCTAGAAAAATTCACTGTGATCTCCCTCTGCCTCGCCTTCTGAGCCTGCTAAGGAAGACGCAGTATGGTAAAAGGTTAGCGTAACAATGTTTAAATTAGAGTCTTTGGTGTATACGAATAAGTCAAGAGGAGAGAAGTCAAGTGCAATAAGTGTGAGCTGAAAGTTGTCAGTCCGAATGCCTGCTGTGAAAATGTGCTAGCATAAATAAACTATGTAACACTCAGCTCTTTAAACAGCTGTCCATGTGCTCTCGGGTGCAGCACCAAGCCATTAACCTCTATAGAAGAGCGGTTAAATGAGAGTCAGTGGAACTTTTTGCATCTCTGCAGGAACTCCTGCTGTAAATGCCTGTAACAGTAGGTTAAGTAGAGGTCGTCCATGCACAAGGCAAATTTTATTATTATTATTTTTTTAATTTTAAAAACAGTCCAGAGAGTACTTGCAAAAGCTACCCCAATTATTTATGTCCATTCATGTAACCTTTAACGTCTGTGTAAAACCATATCAAAAGGGTCATACCTCACAAGTCAGAAGACAAGAAGCATTCCTCTCTGGTCCGGTTGTAGATCAAACACAGCTGATGATACATTGGGTGCTTCTCGTTTGCCTGATCGTCTCCTTGTTTCCCCCACTTGCAACGTTTCCTCACGCCTTGGTCATTCCCACATACAACGCATTGGAGGGGATGATCTTCAAGAGTAAATGAAGATCTTACATCTCCATGAATCTTCCCGTGTTTTGTGTCTAATGACTAATGGGGACAGGAAGATTTGAATCTGGTTCAGCATTGAGAGAGAGCCCTGCGGCTTGCAGGCAAACACTAGGTTACAGCGTCTACTTTGTGGGAAACTCTGTACTACCCTACAGAAACATGAAAGGTGAACGGTATATTTTGCTTGGTCTCCTCTGTGGGTATAGGATCACAGGAACACCACCGGTCTCCTGAGCTCCACAGCCTTGCAGCAGCTGGTTCACCTTCCTCTGCTTGCGGCCCCTCTTTCTTTTTCCCTGTCCAGTCTTTAGCTTGTAGGGGCTTTTCAGCTACACATTCCAGATTGGACATTCAGCAAAATATGGCATTGAAAATCTCGAACACAACAACACAACACAACTCTTCCCATATTCTTCTCATGTGCAGCATCAGAAGAAGCCAGAAGAAGTTTGATTTCTGTGTAGGGTTGTGTTGTCAGACAAACAATCTGAGCCTGTGAGTGGTAAAAAGGAGCACTTTTATTTTGATAGTGCACAATTGTCCACAAGGATTACATCGCAGCCCGTTTCTTGGCTGCGGTCTGAAGGCTGCAGCGTTACCCCTCAATACTGGACCGACTTGTTGTCCCCATTAGTCACTTTGACACACAAACATTGGAAAATAAGGTTCCACTTGAAGTGACATGAGCTTTAACTGCTTTGTGTTGTTCCATTGGACAGTTTTGAATTGATGTTGTGACATGAACAGTACATGAAATATAGTTTCTGTTTGATTTACCACCTCTTACCCCATGTGACTGAAAACAAATGGTAGCTCTCAGTTGCTCAAAGACACTGTGCTGCAATAAACATAAATCCCCTTCATGATCAGGGACATAAACATTATCAATCGCTATGCTCCATCTCATTTTTATCACGTATTGATTGATAACAAGTGCAAGCGCAGAGGCTTGCTCGTGCAGCTTACGGCGTGAAGCCCCTCTACATGCAGATTGTTGCTTCTCTCAGATATAAGAAGCCTGGAGATTTTGCCTGACAGCCAACAGAGTAGTGGCAGCTCATGTTCAACATGCAGGCAATGAGGCAGAGCTACTTGAAAGGCAAGCAATGCGCTCCTACAGAGTGTGTATGCGTGTGTGTTTGTGTGCTGGAGAAAGAAATATGACCCTCTGCAGATGTAAATCTGACAGGCGAGGTGTGTATTCAGACACGCTACGGCTTCCAAGGAGTGTGATAAGCACACTCGCGCTCACACAGCGAGGGGACAGAAGGAGCTTTTGTCAATGTTTGACCTGTGTGTAAGTGTGTGTGTGTGTGTGTGAGAGAGAGAGAGAGAGAGAGAGAGAGAGAGAGAAAGAGCAGACTGGATGGAAGCATTTCCCAGCATCGCTGACGTCTGCAGGCCTGCGGTCAGGCGTCTGTCTGGGGGATCAGGCCGCATCACATATTTACTGGGATTCTCAAGCGTCTGCAAACACCATATTAGAGAAGATGACATACGTGGATCTGCACGGCGCAGTTCAAAGCTGGATGACTATTGGTGTGGGAGTTGATGTGGATACGCAGAGTCTACTCTGGAAACAATCAGTCTCCATGCAAACATCCTAAACTAATATTAACCTTTCTTTTTATTGCATCTTATTTGGCTTTCTTTCTCAACATTTCCTCAGTAATCCTTTGAGCTGACTTGAAGGATCCGTTCCATAGTGCACTGCTCAAGCGAGGTTACATCTCCGATAACGCCGCCCTGTCGGCGTATGCTTCCCAAAGTGACTGACTGATTGACTGATTAGTTGTTTGTGTAAATTGGCGGGCAGCTCCCTCCCAGTTAGCCTCAACCGTCGGGACTGATTGACAGGTGGACATTCTGAAGCTAATTGGGATTGGCGGTAACGCTTAGAGGTGATTGGCAGAGGTTTTGCGGTTGGTGACAGGCTCTTGTCAAATTGCTCTGGTTGACGAGGAATTACAGGGTTTATCATCCTACTCAGCGCCATTTGACTTCCTCCACACTACAGAAGTCATTTTGTGTGCTCTTTTTCACCATTAAAGGCCTGATGTTCATGTGATTGACAGTGTCAGCGTCTGCTCGTCTGTGCTGTTACTCAGGTATCAGTACTCTTTGTAGAAATTAGTAATTAGGGACTCTTCCAGAACCTTTTGCTTTCAACAGGCCAACTGTTTCCTTGACGTGAGTCACTGCTAAGAAACATGACTTACTGTGAAAACATTTAAAGCTGCAACACATTTATTGATTCATGTTTGGCCACTTGGGAGCAAGCTGTAAACAGAACATGACATGTTATCATACTTTCAAGTTTTAATGGCTAACATGTTAGCAGACAGTTGCCTGTTTATCCAGCAGACACGGAGCAGCGTTGGTATTGGCGGCGTTGTATTTTAAGTTCTATCATTGTAAATGTTCACCCTTCTTTTAGCTCTGTTTTTGTCTCCACCAACTCCAAAGAAAAAAAAAGATCTGGCTCTAAAGCTGCTAAATGTTTCAGCATGTTTTAGTTAGCCGCTAATTTAGTCTGGCCTGCTGTTTGCAGTCTGCTGGGCAGGTAGTGTACAGTGGGTTTATCTGTAGTATTAGTATTTTGCTATATTTTTCATTGCTAGTTAGTCTCAAGCACATCTCAGGTCATTTTCTGAGTTACTCAGGTTAGGTTTTTCAAAAATGAATGATTCAAATGATCAGCCATTTAAGAGAATTTAAGATAAGAGAGGCTTTAAAATGTGATTTATAGATTGACATTCAGTGTATCTGTTGCTTCCATAAATGGAGATTTGTATGTGATAACATTCGCTATCAGGTTAGCTAGCTACAGAGTAGCTAACGGCAGCCCTCACAGACACTCAGCTGACCTGAATGAGTCATGCGTGATGAACATGGTTTGATGTTGTAGTCTGTCTGTTAGAAATCGTTCTATTCAGCACTTCACCTTTTTCCTTCACATGTGAAAGTCCTGAATCTGAAATATCATCACCTGAATGAAGAGCTGAAATATGAATGAAGCAGCCTCCATTTTCTGGGGAGTGACTAAGCATCTTTTTATGGTTGGCCACCACGTTTAGAAAAGACTTAATGACATAAAATAAAAGTCATGGGTTTTTCTCAGTGAATCACAAGCAAAGCTGTTTCTATTTAGTTGGTTTATACCTGCTGCTACATTCATTCATTTCCATGGTCCCATGTTCTCATTCATTTCCACAGATCAGTAACACAACTAAATACGCTTTCTAGCTTGAGCGTCTTAATGAACACTACCGTTCATAGAAAAAGCCTCGATGTCCTTCAAGTGAAACGGGGCAAAGTAACACTGAGCCATAAACAAGCAGCACAAATGGACTTTTACTGCTTCATCCTTGGTTGGTACCACATTTAGTGAATGTACATGGATGTCGTTTCTCTCGTCCAGTATCTTATGTATCAGTCTTTATTGCTATGTAATGCTGATTGCAGTCATCATAACAGCCTCCGCCTCATTTGCACGTTCTGACTCACGCTATGAAACACTCTTTTTCAAGGTGTTTTATTAGTGGCCGGGAAAATATGATCTCATCACCCACCACTGAAGCCGCGTGGTCTCATTTATTCTCCAACATTCCCCTCAAATAAACTCCCTGCAAGGTGAATGAGGTCTGGTCATTTTTTCCATAAAGATATCAATTTACAAAGTCCTTTTTGTACAAGTTGTTTGAAACCATCTGGGGACCAAATGAACAGACTCGAAACAGGTGAAGGGACGTATAGCTTTTGAAGTTCTTATTTGCGAATGTCATCCTGAGCAAACATATGGTCGCGGCATGCTTTGGAACTTGGTCCCACCTCTCCTTGACCCACCACTCAGCCATTTCATTTTTTTAAGGAGCGCAAGCTGCCGAGCGTGAGGTGACTGTTCATGCAGCTCTGTTCCTGTGATTCCCTTTTCAAACAACAGCTGTAGACACTGTATCAATTTCATCTCATTGTCATGTCACCGGAGGAGGTGCAGTATCAGTATTTAGCTGATGGCAAGCTTTAGCTTTGTTAGTTGTTTTTTTTGTTTTTTTAAACCCTGCAAAGCACCTTGTTCTGCCGTGGATGCCAGACGGCAGAGCGGGAGAGAAAAATGAATAGCAGAGTCTAGGCAGGCGATAATAGCGTTTGTTTGATCAATTTCACATTTCTCTCCCCCTGGGCTTACTGTTGTTGTTGTTTGTCACTATCTTTCAGCAATGAGAAATATATATTTCCCCTCAATGCAACCTGTGCTAACACAGGGGTAGACTTCTTTTTTTAGTGTTATTGAGAAAACAGTGGTATCTATTTACTGCGGTGATAGCCGTGGCCCAATGGGGGGCTGAACTACACCTACAGCTCGCTAAAACAATATACCACAGTTTAGAGAGGCATGGACAGATCAACCTTTTGGAGGGCCCTGGGCAAATATTTGTTGTAAGACCCCTTTGGCCTACACCTCCACCCTCTGTGCAGTGCATACCCCACCAGTTCCACATGTGTACTGTACAGTGCACACTGCACATAGCAGATTTATTATTTGTATTCTCCAGCAAGGTGTCCCTTGGAATTACATCCATATTGGATGATTCTGCACCTCACATTTTACTTTTAGTGAGGTTGGAAATAAAGGTGTGGAGCTGATGGATGTGATAGCGTTCCCCTAACTAGCGATTGGAATTCCAGAACATCGCTGGCTGCCCGATTTTGTGGATTCAGTTTAAAGCACCGCAACTTTATTTATGGGAATCCACCAGACAAATCCCATGAAAAGATCAAAACCAACACTGTATGTGTCCCATTAGCAAGCCTGATATATCCTCTACCTCTGTGCCATCAGTTACCCACACTGTTACACCGTGTGACACGTTAATCCACTGCTGAAAATAGTCCCAGACAAATTTAGATTTCTTTGTTTGAGTCACGATTGCTTGCATCTGTTTTTTTTTTTTTCATAATGTATTAAGAGCTGTTTAGAGAATCAGTTATAAAGTTGTGAAGTGGGTACGTGCTAGAAAAGAACTAATGGGGTGAAACATCAGCCATCATAGAGGAATGGAATACCCTGAATCCTAGGATAACAGCACAGGTCTGCAAACTGTCCTGGAAGACATTCATAGTGATGCACTTGTCATGTATAGGAAGGAAAAAAGAAACCCCACTTACCTTCTCACCTCCATGCAGCTCACCAAAGTGGTTATGTGTTGGATCGTCCATTTACAGAATGGACCTCAAATTAGGATGTTGTGGAGGTGTCTTTGTAGGGCGTCAGGGTCAGGGGATTGTTTGACCATCGGCCAAGCATTTACGATGAAGTATACTGGTGCATTAAGTGCCGCAGATGATAGGGGAAGTTGGAACATACTGAAAGATCGAAAACATTTGCTTTTTTTTCATTGGATTTCTTGACAAAATGACTAGCTTTAGCTTTTAAGATCTGCAGTTTGACAAAGTACCCCTCTACAAGAAAGGGCCACAACGTTCAGAAATAATGCAAGACCCACCATCTTAGATAAGTACTCCACTTATCTAACTAATATTCAGTTAATTAAATTATGTAAACCTGACAGACATGCGGTTAAATGTTGGGTTCCGGTCTGCTCAGGCAGTTGACTGCTTTGGCTGGTTTACTCCAACAGACGGTGAGACAGAGATGGTAAAAAACTAAAGAAATGACTTGAATAATGAAAACACTCCATATTCCATGACTTAAAGTCTAACTGTTAAACTGAAAGCCCAAACATAATTGAACAACCACAACAGCTCTGCTGTGATGGATGCTCTGAGATGTAAGCAAGACCGGATGCGGCAGCGATAGCGATTAGATAAAAATGAGAGAAAGAAACAAACCACTGCGAGCTGAATTATTAGCCATTAGCGATAGCCGAGGCGCCCATTAATCTGGCAAAGTCAGCTCAGCTCTATGCGAGACAGGGGCATGGCTCGTTAAATCAACATGTCTTCATTAGCTGGGGGTTTCACAGGGCCCACTGGAAGCATTACAGCTGCGATTTATTCAATTTATAGCCATTGTCCTGGTTAGGAGACGGGCGATCCTCTGCATTGTCTGTTAATGTTGCTCCACGAAAGCGTCTGAAGTCTTTGTGGGTTTGTTTTATCAAAATAACTGTCAGGTCATCGGAGACGACTTTGCATCCTTATTAGTGAAGCTAAAACATCGCTTTTCTTCTGCTGCGGAGGATCATATACTTAAAGAGGCCTTTGGGCCGAAGACGCCGTGATCAAAGCAGCTTTGGCTACAAGCTGATGAGTCAGGCCTACTTTCCGAAATTGCTGAGTCACCCGTCAAGTCATGGCTTTTGTTTTCAGCGTCTATACTTTAAATATTTATTCGGTAAACCACCCATCTTCTGAAACTGCTAAGTTGTCATCACAGGGGAGGGGCACCTCACAGAGGTTTAAGCTTCCATGAGAATGAAAGCAAGATCCATGGCCCCAGATGAAAGAAACCCTAACATTGCTGCTTTGAATATCTGATTTTAGAGTCTTCTGTTACATCACTATCCCTTCTTTTTTTTTCTTAAATCTCCACTGAGATGTCACTAGAAGACGGTGTGCAGCCCAGCCTAATATCTATCGTTTCTGGTCATTTTCTATCAGGGACAGTTTCCATCCCTGAGAGCATTATTCTTTTCACTGCCAAATAACTTGAAGCAGCTACAAGGAACTTTCATTTTGTGTGGGTTCTGGAAGCCCCTGTGGATATAAGCGGTAGTGTTTCCACCACCTCATTTCATCTGATTTCGAGGGAAATCCGACCTGGAGGCAGGCATTAAGAAAAACTCCAGAAATAGTCAATATTTTTGGTCGTGTTTGTTTATGTAGGTCATAAATAGTGAGAATCCGTTAAAAACACAAGTTTAATTTAAAACCACTGCTGCCGGTCTGCCTCTCACACTGGATTCTCACACTCTGCTACAGCCCTCCTACAAAAACTGCGAAAAGGCTGAAATTTAGTCAGTTGGGATTGAAATTAGTGAAGTCATTTCATTTCAAATGCATTTAAAAACAGAAAATCCATTAAAAAAATATAACCTGCACCGCAGATAATGATCTGTTTTGGCAGTAAGGTCTTCAACTTTAGCATTCCTGTGACAAGCAACTGAAATTTCAATCAACAGCAGCACTTCAGAGGTGTGGATCAGATGCAAAATGTCTCAGATATTAATGCATAACTGCTCACATCACTTTGACAGTAGCTGCAGCCATACCATAAACTGTATCAAACATGGATGTAGTCTGGACGTAGAGTGTGGTGGCTTTGGCCATCACCGTCCTGGCAGTCCTGCTACATTTTAACATGGAGGCTTATGGAGAGTGATTCATTTCTGGAGCCAGCCTCAAGTGGCCATTCGAGGAACTGCATCTTGCAAGTGCGCCAAAGTGTGTTTCTCCCTCCAGATGCAAATATTTAGCTTCGAAGCTATGAAACAATGGCTGTGATAGTCAAAACTGACTGGGCAAAACCGAAAGGAAGGATGTCCTGAACCGATCTACAGGCTCAGAACTCCTTTACCTTCACTTTAATTTAAACCGAGATCATGCATCTTTTATTAGGCGGATGATTTGAGTTGAGACTGATTTGCATTTAGTTAACTTCATCTATGCCTTAATACTGCGCTGGTCTTTGATTTAGTCTCCACTAGCATCACTGGAAGACCCATAAAGAAAAGTCTCCCCTCTTCCTCTCCTTCCTGTCAGCACCCTCAGTCATACCCCCCTCTTGGAGATTAAAGACTCGAGCACAGATGCACGTACTCCGCGCATACCTCCACGTACGTTTGACGAATACCCAGCGACAAACACCTCACACATGGCGCGTTTCACGTGATGACAGACAGAAATTCCTCGCAACGCTTGAGCATACCTCATATGAGGGCAATTTATTGCCCCTCATGCCTGGCAGGCCAGAGATTAATGAGCTGTTTGTTGGGTACACACATTCTCTCCGCCTGTGCAGTCCCAGACCGCACGTTTCCAGCCAGGGTTTTTATCACTACGGTACAAAAGCAGAAAGCATTTCACCGGATTGCTCAGGTGAGATATTGTAAATTCACCCTCTCAATTTTTCTCTACTTCATCTCGAGGAGAATGTGCTCATACTGTAGGTTGCTTTCATCTTCTGGGTCAGGATGGTTACGCATTTTAGAGCGACACTCAAAAGGGCGATAACAAGATCTGGAAAGTCACGGTTGGGTTGTCAGGAGCTTCATTTTTTTTCTTATTTTTGTGAAAAGAGGAGTAAAAAATTGAAGTGGAGAGAAAGTGAAAGCTGGATGATTGCACTTGTAACATGTCTGGAACATGACCAGAAATAAAGATAATCATTTTCTGACATTTTGATCCAATTATTTGAGCAAAACAGTTTTTTCATTGCTGTTCTGAGCTGCTAGATAATTCATATACAGAAATATTATGTTTTCTTGGTTTAAAAAAAACCAAAACTTGTTACCGAATGAATCAAATGTTCAACTTTTTACTTCCCGGCTTTCGAGGGCAAGCGTTGGCTGTGTTCTGTTGAATATTTCAGCACCGACGGGGCTTCTTGAGAGAGTTTTTTTGTGATGAGGAGAGATGGAGTGATTGCGGGAATGATGGGAGGGGAGGATGGCGATGGAGGAAGGTGACTGCAGCTGGTGGTGAACTTTAGCTGAACTTTGTCTGGGTGAATTACATCGGGCCAAAGCTGACGTATCCCATTTACCAACCACATCTTTCCAAAACTTCAGTTCAGTATCAGGTTGTTGCATGTTATCTTCAAACAATGTATTGTAGGTTTCCAATTAAGCAATGATATTCCAGAGTACATATGGACCTTCAGTACCTGATGTTTTTTGCATAAAAATAATTTCCTTTCAGTCCCGCTGGGCACAGCCACGGCCACCAGAGCTCTTCGCACCTGTTCTAGACACTGTTTGTGATTCTACCTGAAGCTCTGCTCTGCGGAGAATACACGCCTGGTCTATTTTTGATGGCTGCTGCGTCTAGCAGCACAGAGCTGATCCAGCCTTTTGGAAGTCAGACGTAGAAACAGCGTAGAGACTTCCATCAAATTTTCAAAACAAATGTGCAGACCTGATCATAAAAATAGACCAAAGGGAAATGATTCATCTACGTTGCCTGCTTACTCATAGACACACATCAACCAAAGAAACGCGACTAAGTCTGGTGGGCAGTCACTTCTGAAATCTGAATCACACATCAGTCAAACCAGAATACGTCTTAATATTTCAGAACAGAATGTACCCAAAATCTACTATGAAAAATTTGTTCTTATAACTGCTTATCATTTGTCATAATCATCAGATGTAGATTATTGTTATGTAGTATGCACTTCCATTACTGCATTACATTTTCTGTTTAGTTACTTTAACGTGTTGTATGATAGGTATGATGTTGCATGAAGTGTAAATACTAATGGGAAAATCTAATGAGGAAAACAATCTGTGAAAACCACCTTATTTGGTTCAACAGTATAATTAATGATATATATAATATAATAATAATAATATATATAATATATTTTGACAGAACCAAAGCATCAACACACCTCTTACATCACTGCCTGAAAGTTACCCAGATCGGGGTTAATTGATGCAGAGACGCGTACGCGCGAATTGCAAATGTTTCTTGTTTGGTGACAAAATTGTTGGCATCCTGGGGCTTTATGAGTCTGCTTCCTAAACACAGAGACAAAAGGAGGAGGAGGAAGAGGAGGCTGAGCCGAACCAAAACACAGACACACACGGTTGGTGGTCGGTGTGCGCGTTTCTAGCTCAGAGCCCATAATGCGCATTTTGACACTCATGTGACAAAAGTTGGCGTTTCTGTGTGTGGAAATAACAATACATGCATCTAGTGACTCCTGCTATGAGCCTATAAATAAAGAGGGGTGAAATCTGAGGAAAAACAGCCGAGTATTCGTGTTGGTGGTGATGACATATAATGGCAATAAAAAAAGAAAATGTGTATTTGACACAAAAGATGGCAAATATGATAATGAATGCTTCCCTGTATTTTGTTTTTTTCATATATCAGGAATATAAAATGAAGGCAGATATATTCTCTGCTTTGAGGGCACACTTTCCCTTTTTCCTCTGTGACACCAGTCTTGTCTGTTAACTTCAAAGAGTTTATGCTGGAGTCGGTCTCATTGGACGCATTTAAAACGATTATTAATGACTGGGAAGCAGCTTTTATTTTTTTTTATAAGACTGTAATTTATTCTTTGTTTTCATTTCAATGGTTTTGTCTGCCTGTTTACTCTTGAAAAACAGATTTTTAATTAAATTGAGTAATTTTTTTTTTGTTCACTTGTCACAGCAGCTCCTCCTCTTCCTGACACCCTCTGTGGATTCTGGGAGGGGGTGCAGTCCAGGACAGAGCCAGCCCTCTTGACCAGTCTTTTTCTGTCCCTCTCCATACTTCCCCATAATATTCTATGCAGATGACTGCATGTAATTTGTAGCATATTGTGAAACAAGACAAGCTCCTAACTTGAAAGTAAATTAAAGTAATTAAATCAAGATTTAACTTCCCGCAATTAGTCCTCAGAAGTTCCCATTCTGCAGAACAGCCATGTAAGGATTTGTTTTTCGAGCTGCGAGTTGGGCATTTCCACTTCATTTTACATGTGGATGAAGGATTGTTGGTACGTGTTTTATGCCTGTCTGAGTACACTGTAATAATTCTCATTCTGCCTAGATAAAAGATGCCAGAAAATCCACCCCCATCTCTCTTTTCTTTTATTGAAAAATATCCCCCTGTCGGCAAACCTTCCTCTCCCACTTGTCTTTGTTTGAAGCACACCTCTTTAGGAATTTATCCCCTCAGTCCTGCCTTGTCATATCATCCTTCTGAGGCAAAGGAGCTGTCGCCCAAAAAAAAAAAAAAAAGAAAGAAATTTAAAAACAGAGGAACTGAGAGTGAAATGTCTTGACTGCGGTGAGAAAGAGTGATTCACAGAGACAAATACATCTTAGTCATTCATTCACTTTGCATCTCATCTCATCTCATGAGTGTTCAGCACTTATAGTGATGAATAGCCGTGATTCTCCTCTCTGAGGCGTATGGCTGCTTCAAACCATCCGCTGTGCGAATATGAAAGAAAAAAAAATGAAGGGAAAATCCTCACTCGTGTCTCGGGGCCTCTGCACTCTCATCAGTTAAGCTATTAGCCTAAATACACGGCGGAATCATGGGGCCCGTCAGGTACGGCTGCTTGTGAAGGACATGTGGTATAATACAGCAGGCGTGATGGACCGGGATGGCTGCTTCATCGACCTCTCTCAAATGGGAGTAATGGCTAATGACTGAGGCAGGCGACTCCAGATGCAAGGCTCATTGCGTCTCATTGTGTTTCCGCCTACTAAACACTATTCATTCCTGTTGGGGTGACAGGCGCTGTGTCTATGGGAAGCTGACATATGGATGATTTCATCTCGTGGGGTGATTTCATGCACGGCTCGACCTTCGGCTAATGATTTTGCTTCTCTTCTCTCTGCTTTTTTACATGTCTGCCCTGTCCGTGACCCTCTTCAACATTCCTCAGGTAAGAGCTTTGGAGAAATCCTTTTTTTTGTTTTGTTTTTGTTTTTTAAGCTGCTGATGCAAATCTGATGCTGGATACTGTAACATAATTAAGAGGCACTTCATGACTGGTCTTCATGAGGAACACAAATTTAGCATCTTGGAAGTTTGGCAGTGTTTACTGAAGGTAAGCACAGTGGCTTCAGCTTGTGAGCTTGGGTCTTACTTATCTGTTGTGTCTAGGGAGACAGCCCTGTCCTCTGACCTTGGTTACCATAGTAGTGATCAGAATTGCTGACCTGGAGTATCAGTGCTGCCTTTTTCCCAACTACATCAGTTTACAGATTATTTTTGGTACTGTTAGCTAACCGCAGTCAACACTGCATTCATACAAATAGTGAAGCGCGTGCACGTGATGAGTGAGTGTCATTGGTATGTATGAAAGTTGAAACTTGATACTGATGAAAAAAATCACCCATTAACATGAACCGTATTTTAAACTGGTGACTTCAGGCCAGCTCCCGGTCCACTCGATAAGGTCACTGTAGGTAGCATGGATTCTGCAGACTGGATGAACGCATTCCTTCTCAGTTGTCACGGCGTGTAGAGACTGAAGTAAGATTAAATCACAAACCCATTATCGCATGCCACCTTCATGACAACTCCAAATCCATTCACAGCTGAGCACGATGTTCCAAAAAAAAAAGGATCTAGTTTTTTTGTAGTAGTGGTGTCTGGAGAAGTCAGTATACCCAAAAAGAAGTGTCCTGTCCATGATAAAGGATCAACACTTATATATGTGACAAAGATAGCTCTTGCATATTTAGCTCGTTAAAAAATGGTCTAATTTTGCAATGAACTGACCCACAGATGAGTGACACATGAAATTGGACTCTATCATGCCTTCGCCATCATAGGAAAAACAGAAATGAGTATACCCAATGCTGACTGAAAAATAAGTGGGTATACTGAACAACTAACTTAACAGCGTTTCTAGACAGAAATGTATGTTTCAAATGCTCCAGATACAGATGAAAAGGGTTCTTTTTAAGGTGCACTTGAGTTCAGCGGTTGTCCCATCTGTGATCAGATGATGGGATTGTGGTTTTGATTTAATATTAATAATGTAAACACGTATCTCTTGCTTCGGATCTGTTGACATCTTCTTCAGCCAGACCAGGATCTCTCCCTAACCATGTGCAGCCAGTTCCGAAACACAACCATCGGAACCTTTATTAAAGCTGGAGTCACTACAAGTCGGCCTTGTATTGTAAGGTCGGCCAGTTGTTCACCATATGTTGTGTACTTTTGAAACATGATGACATTCTTTCTAAGAGTTTGACTTCAGCCTTATCTGCAGAGGCAAACCAGGTCCAGTCCTGCCTTTAGGTGCGTTGAAGGACTCACCTCTGTGGGTTGCCACCTCTGGCATGTTACAGTAAATTTAACACCAAACCAAACAGAATAAAAGCTTTGAAGTTCATTCCAAGCCCTTTAAGCTGCAGCCACAGATGCGTTCTGAACCCGAGGCATTTATTTTATTACTCCTGTGTCTTGCCACATGGCCTCGATAGCACGGGAAAGAGCCCTTGTGGTGATGCAGACTGAATATTTATGACATCTCAGAGGTAGAAGGAAAGGAATTAATGGCTACAGTTGTCGTTTCGATTCCCCTCCACCAGCCTCAAGCATTTTCTCTATTGCTCATGCGAGGAAACACATCCTCTCAGCTTCTCAGTAAGAATGATAAATTTCATCATTGCACAGTGGCGGTAATCACTGACTCCAGAACTGTGTGCTTTCATCATTCCTAATTGGCTAATAAATTACCTCCACTGATGAAAAATGGCGTGTGTGTGCAAACTTGTGATCAGATACACTTTGTCTTACAAAGTAGCTGAAGTTGTGAGCGTAGGTGGAATGGTGTTCTTTGAACATTCAGAAGACGGCAGATTTATTTGAGAGGAGGGCGCAGAGAGAGAGAGAGAGAGAGAGAGGGGGTGGGTGGGGGGGCTTTTCATCATTGATTGATAAAACGCAACACAGAGTGAGGAAGGATTATGAGATTTATGAGATTTGAAGATAAACTGCTGCGTGTTTAATTTAGGGGACAATTAAAGCAACATATCACTGGCGCGACATTAGGCTAATCTCCATGGAGACTGTTGTAATGTTTATTTAGACGCCAACCCCTCCCGGGACGAGGACGTGCAGAGGGATTTGTCAGGTGACGCGTGCTGGTGTGTGTTTGGAAGAATACTAATGCTCACTACAGGACATGGAATACTGCAGAGTTTGTTTAATAAAGGTGTGTGTGTGTGTGTGTGTGTGTGTGTGTGTGTGTGTGTGTGTGTGCATAATTATTTAACTTTTTGAAAGTGTTTAGCTCTGTAATATTTATCTCATCTTGGCTCATCTTAGATGGAAACAATTGTTTTGTTTGTTTTGTCTGAAATGTCTTCGTAATACTAGCTCCACCTAGAAAGGGCAGATCCACACAGACTGATAATATTTATATATGACGCATAATTATGAGTAAATTACATACTTGTACATGAGGATATAATTGTTTAATTAACAATATTCAGCCATAGATTTTTTTTCCTATGTTCCTAACCTATGTTCTCATAGGTTGAGTTGAGAAATTAAAGCCAGACCTTTACCCACCACCTCTTCACAGTTTTCTTTAGTTCATCCATTACAGGTTGTTAGCTTGCTAAGCTAAATAGATAGCTAGATATTACAGTGAAAAACTGTCAAACCATGACAGTAAAAGACTGTAAAATATGCCATTAAGTGTGTTTTTCTGTATGCAGTTAAATGTCATATCTGTCATATTTCAGGCATATATGCAATTTTAAAGTGGTATTTTATATTAGAGACAATTAATTATACAGTAAAACGCTGCAATATTTAATTTAATTTAATTAATTTCACAGTATTTTACTGTCATGCTTTTTCACTGTAAAATCAACAGACATTTAAACATATAGAAAAAATGGCCAACCCTTAATGTGCAGTACTAATACTCTTTTGGTGTAATATTACCTGAAATAATAATACCTATTAATAATAATAGGTGTTGAACTTTTTAGCAACCTGTTGCTTCTTTACACTTCTTTCTTGGGGCAGCTGTGGCTTGGGTGGAGGAGCTGGTCGTCTACTAAAGTACTCCCGATACTGAACCCCAAATTGCTCCCGAAGGCTGCACCAATGGTCTGTGAATGAATTAGCTCCTCACACTGATGAGCAGTTGGCACCTTGCATGGCAGCCAGTGCCATCAGAGTATGAATGTGTGTGAATGCGTGAATGTGATGCGGAGTATAAAAGCCCCTTGAGTGCTTGGAAGACTAGAAAGGAACTATATAAGCACAGTCCATTTACCGTTTACACATCCAGCAGTTACAGAACAACGTTGTAATTTGTACATGGGTCCACCTGGTGAATGCAAGTCCAATGTTCAATCTCTTTTCACTTATTTATCTTCCAGCTCCTGAAGAAAATATATGACCACTTAGCTTCTGAATGCTCCACGATGTTCACAAGTGCGTCTGTCTCCTGTTTGATGCTGAGCAGGTAGCGGACAGTGAGTTTTTAGAGCTTTGTTGCTGAAAGCAGCAACCTGCTACGGCCAGAAATCACACTTTGAGAGCCATGAAAGTGAACCAAAAGAGTAAAGTTGCGGGCTGGACAGCTACTCAATGAGTCGCTGCGATTTAGTGCTATCTAGCAGTGTGGCTGTGGACTGCAACCCTCTTGTTTCACCCTCTCCTTACTAGTGTAAAGGAGAAACTACTGTGACACACGAAGGACATGTGGACACGGTGTAACGGTTCTTATCTTCAGATGATTACACAAGATGAAGATAGATATACACAATTCTGTATATAGAGCCCCCTAAATTTGACGCACGGCACCTTTATGTCTTTAAATATTCATCCACATTTGTAGTACATATCCAGCTGCAAGTGGGTTTTCTGCCTCTTTCCTATAATTTTTTTGTGTAACAGACCGACTTTTTTCCTGCCTTTTATCCACTGAGACTGGTGTGGGGGGAATTGATTAAAGGCCTCCCCAAGAGTCATTTAATTTCTCTCTTACTCTGTCTTTTGTTGCCTCTTACATTTTTTCACGCCTCTTCTTGGTAAAATGAAACATTAGCTATGGCAAAAAAAAACACCTGTAAACAAGGAAGCTAACCATGCTGTTAGCAGTTAAAGCAGAGAGTGCTAAATGCTGCTAATGGCACTCAGTGACACATTTCACAATGCCTGGAACATTATATTCTAACCAACAACAGTACATGAGAAGGGTTTTTGTAGCACTGCCATGGCAACCAAAGTGTGCCAGAAAAAATATATACTCATGTCAAATTCATGTCAGAAACGGGGTGAAAAATGTTCGCAGTCAGTTGGTATTATTAGCGCCGAATGTTGCACCTGATGAGGGATATTTCTACTTGAGGAAAGAGTACTTGAAAATCAATGGAGCATAATTGTTTTCTCCGCGAAAACCTCTCAAAAAAACCACCTGCACTTTCATCATGCATACCAGTATCCTCTGCAAGCTTTTCCCATAGTCTGCACAGATGCTGTAACATTTAAAGATGTGTATGTTATGTCAGCGCAGTTTTATGCCCATGTGTTTGGCCCCTACTGAGAACCCTATAAACCCCCCAGAGAACAGGGTGATGAGAGTGGAAACAGAGTGGATCCAGACTGACTGGCAGCAGGGGAAAAAGGCTGTGCTTTTTTTTCTCCCTCCCCACCAATTACATACCCAGCAGGTGATTGAACGCTTAGCTGGTAATCCTTCCCTCCTTCCTTCCGTCAATCCCACAGTTCATTTACCCGTCACCGCTGTCCTTCCTCCTTTTTAATTTCGCTCCCTGCTAGTAAGCCCACCAAGGCACGGTGAGGTTAACACATCCCTCAGTTGGATCTCATGTAAACTGAAGTATGTGACTGCTAGCGTGTACTGTATGCTAGCATGCTCACTGATACGTACGGCATGTTATAAAGGGGATACTGTACTGAACAGCTTAGACTGCAACTTATATTTGATGTAGGCCCATATACCGAAAGGATTATCACAGATTATTACAAGTTCAGTTATATATTCATGGTTTTGGCCTATCTCTAAAATTACAATGCAGCAGTATTGCTAAAAGTTGTCAGACGTGGCAAATAAGGAATACAACAGACAACTGTTTTAAATAAAAACCAATCTACATTTGATTTATTCTAAAGAGAAAACAAATGCAAAAAGTTTGCCCTCTAAATGTTCAAAACATCCAACCACAATCTACTGAACAACTTCCCAGTTCTACCTTGACCTACCAAACTTGCCATAGTAACGCATTCAGAACAGTCTTCCCGTGCAGTGAGGGATTATTCTGGGTGTTTGAACTTTTAGTTTTGCCTCCACAAAAGGTAGCGTGGGATGAACATGTTGGGTTTTTTTTTTTCACAACTTGTCTGACTGCTGTAGCATCGTTTCAAACCTCTGAATCACTCCTTGTCTCTGATTTGCCCGTGGATTCAAAAAGCTCTGGTGCTCATTGATAGCAATTTTCCTCACCTGGAAGGACGAATCAGAGTTCAGTAGGCGGGATTAAGAACAAGAATGTGATGTAATACCTTTTAGACGATCTTCTCTTTTAGATACTAGCTAGTTACTTGGCTAAGTGCTAAGCTAACACAGTGACAAAGAAATAGAGACAAGCTTGGATGAGAATCCCTGTACGGGAAGCTGATTCAGTTTACAGAAATAAGAACTTAATTACTCGTCTTTATTAAAACTGAAAATGGCAACACATACGTGACTATCTACTGACTTCCCTTTTAGATATGAACACAATGTCAGGCTGAATATATGAAGTAAAAGAACGTGACATAGTTGTTAGAGATGTAGCAGTGCTCCCAGAGGAGTAAAACACTCATTGCTTGTGGTTTCTATTCATTTTGACTAATGTGTCTCTTTACTTGTAGCCCTGGTGGCCAGCCCCCTCAACATAAACACAGTGATGCAACAGCATGAGTAATAGTGCATTGATTTCATATATTTTTTTATTCCAGCTATTTCTCATGGCGGAATATAAATCAGTCTCCGTGTTGTCCCAGGATGCTCCCCTTCCCTGCTTCTCAGATCTTTATTCGCTTGTCCGTTCATTTCAACCCAAAACAAAAAAAACAAGCAAGTACATTTGATCCTTTTATGTATCTTTTCCTGTACACATGCCCACTGATTCTCTCAGTGTTCCTTCCCTCGCTGTTCTGTGGTGGCTACAGCAGGAGACCCCTGCAGCATTAACACAGAACAGTGGTTGGCCCAGCTTCCGAGAGGCCCAGTTTGATCCTCAGCCTGTGTTCTTCCTTTAACACGGATAAGCCCAGGTCAGTCAAGGAGAAAGCCTCCCTCCCCCCTGCTACCACCGTCACCCTTCTCTCTTTGCTCTGTCCTTTATCTGACGTCTCTCTGTCCTCAACACGTCTCAACCGGAGCAGGACAACGGAGGTGAATCACCATCGCCGTCCTTGAACACCCTGTTACATTCCAAAAGACACAAGAGAAAGAGATGTTTGTTATATCAAACCCATGTCCAGGCAAGTGGTCGCTGCTTTCCCCTCACACACACACACAGTTGGCAATTTGTTTCAGATGTGGAGTGGTGCGTTGCCGCACTTTTCCCACACAGAGGACAAATCCTCCTCTCAGCACCACTCCTCAATTGTTGCCTTCTCACATCTCATGAAGTTTCTTTAAAGAGCCAACCGTACGCTTGTTCCGAGTGTGTTGGCACTGTGGGCGCACTCACACTTGCATATCCACTCCATGTTGCTCTTTGACTGGAAACACTGTGACAGTTTGTCACAAAGAAAAATAGCAGGTGGAGCTGTTTCCAAAGAGCTCTTTTTAAGGTGTCACAAATTCCTCGTCGCTTAGCTTTCACTATTGTAAGTAAAGTTTTTATGTAGAGAACTATGTTACCTTTTGTAATGTGGACTAGTTTTCAGTGGTAGCCTAATTAGTAATTAATATTGTTTAATAAAATCATGCTGTCAGCAAGGATAAATATGCAACGTCCATTTAGACTTTTGAAATAAATGTTGTCATCAAACAGTTGCACATTGGTTAGGCTTAGAATCAAAAACTACTTCCTGAGACTTAGAAACCAAAACTAACAGCTCAGGCTTAGGAACAAAACTGCTTCCTTAGGCTTGCATGGAAGCATAAATATTATCAAGAATAACTGGTTATACAATCCAAAATCCATTCGTTTCTTCCCCTTGATGTATGTTTTATGTTCCCCCTCTGTTATCTCCAGAGTTAGCTCAGCTCTTCGTGTGTATAATACAAGCATAAAATTTCATATCGCCCTGCTTCGGCCTGGTTTGCACTGGTTGGAAGCCCTCCCTCCTGACAGCGCTGCTGTTTAGCCGTTGATCGATGTTTGTTTTTATTTTTAATCCAATCGCGAGCATTCGCCGTCACTGTGACCTGTTGCCACGGTAATCAATAGTCAACAAATCTTTGCACCGGCACTGAAGATGCACCTGTGAATTAGGACAATTATCACGGAGGAGAAAGAAGGAACAGGAGCGTGTTCCTGAGACTCGCTGCTTTTATTAGACTTTATTATATTCACCATTTATTAATAATAACAATAATGAAATCATTTTTAAAACTCAATTTTTCTTGCTGAGGGATTCCTCTCGTGTTATTTAAACATTATTTTAAATCCCATAGATGCAGTCTTAATTGTGAAGCTCATGATGCGTCACAGTGGTGTTTATTCAAGTCCTGGTGATTTTTAAGTCCATTATTTGAGTTGTTGCTGTGTTGCCTTCTTTATTTCTTTTTTGCTGTTTGCCTGTTGTGTTCTGTTCCATAACAGAGTTGCTGAAAAATAGGACCAGTTCCAACACTGAGAAGACGTAGACAGCAAACTCCAGTGACATGACGATAAAATTGCTTTTTTTATTGCGGGTGCCACTTCCATGCTTGCAAATGGAGGCGTATTGTGAGTTCCTGGTTGCACATGTACTTTTTTTTATTTCCCTCCATTCTGCGTGCTCCCAACATTATGCATCACTTCTTTTAAAGGGATTTGCTGAGATTAAGGCAGACATCGGCGGAGAATAAGATGAGATCATGTTTATATGTTTTAGTGGCAGATGTGAAATAAATGACACGGTTTGTGTGACAATATGCTAATTCAAATTATCCTCAGCCTGCCTGCCGTGAGGAATACAATCATATTCGACACACGTGCACGAATCACAGGTACACATACACACACACACCTGCCCAGCTGCGCTCATACATACAAAAAGATGTCCACTGAATGCACAAGCAACATAAAACTCCGCTTTCATATTTTTTGGCTACACCTGCTCTCTGTTGTGTCACGACAAACAATACATTTCACCAGCTTTGTGCTCTTCCGTGACGCACAGTTTGAAGTTGAACTTTTAATGTGGATAGCGGATATGCAGATCTGTAAGAAGAACCTGAAAATGTTGACTGATGTAATGCGATCAACTAGATCAGTGTTGCATGTTGGAAAATAGCTGCTGAAAACATGTGAAAAGACTGAATGATGTATGACTGTAATGTGGTGTTTGAGGTTCAAACTGTTTTTCACCAGTTTTCAGTCCAGGATTTTGTGGGCGGTCCTTAAAGGGTGGCTCGATGACACGCTGAGGCCACCCTGAGCATACCCCTGCACCCCTAGCAGAGAGATAGAGATGAATTCATCTCGCTCAGAGTGTTTCAAAGTTGGTCATGTCATTTTCTGAACTCATCTGACACATTTCAGTCGCTTCAAATTGGCTGCTTGACTGCTCCCACGAGTGGGCGTGGCTTCAGCACATTCAGAGGACACGCCCCCCACAGTCCTGGAGCTGAGAATTCATTTTTACCTGATCTTCACACCTAATTTCATAAACTTGTGGATATTTTTAATCATTTAAATTTGGCTGTGTAGTAACACTTTCTTCTTTAGTCCGACAAACTCAGAACACGTATTTATTCTGACTTTACACAGACTTTAAAATAAAGTAGGCCAACCCTGCTCAGCAGCAGACAGGTCACACTGCAGGTTTACCAGAGCTACTTGAGCAGAAAAGAGGCACTCCTGATCTGCACTTCCTTTCCTCATAGTTCACATTTGTAGTCATGACTGCCAGCCGTTCATTTTTACCTCCCCGCACTATCTCACTGTCACATTTTAGCTCATAACTAATCATGGATGTATGCGTGCTGCCTGCATGAATGAATGTGGCTTGACTGTATTGAAACTAAATATTACAGGATATCGTAGCATTTGTACAGTTTACATTCTTGTGGCATTGATGGTATAAATATTTCTAAATTAATTTCATTTCAAGGATTCCTCCTCCTACATACACACTTAAGGGAACTCGCATACCAACAGTGGTACTTGTACCACGGTTTGAGAACCAGTGAGCTGGATCATTTCATCAGAGACGACTCAGCACCATCTTGGTCGAGTACAGACTCTGACATGCTGGGGCAACATTTTGACCCTTTGTTCATGACAATTATTTATTGTTATTAATATCATTTAGATAGTGAAATTACAGATTTAGTCAAATTGCTTCTGCACAAGCACTGGAGGTCATATTTCAGAACTGCTGATAGACTTAAAGTGTCGAAAAATGAAGTCTGACAGTTTAACAGGGAGATTATAACTAAAACTGATGTAACACCACCCGCTTGTTTCGAAAACCGAAAAGACTCACCGCTGTGGCACTAAAGGCCTGTTTCTTGCCTGAGTGCAGACAATCTGGTGCATTTGCAATTTTTGTCTTCTGTTTCACGTCCTGGTCCACTTCCGAGTGAACTCGTCCGTAAACTCCCTGTAATTTGTAAGCTCATCAATAAAAAATGAAAACACACTGACCGCGAAGCAGCTATCACCCTAAGATGCCTCGTCCACTCCTGTTTCTAGCCGCCTGAACTTCATGACAGTCGTGAATAATAATTCCGACCACCACCTAGATCAACATTAGATCCCTGTAGCACCACAGGAGAAAAATTAACACTCAGTGAAATACTACAAGATGTCAAACACTGGAATAAACTTTGTTTTTTTAAATTTATTTAATGAATTATCAGAATGTACGGTCATCAGTCATACCAGTTCATTTAACACAAAACAAAAAACAAAGAGAGCGAGATAGAGGAAGTCTCTGAGTTATGGAAGCTCCAAGCTGTCAAACACTCATACACTTTATTTCCTCCATTTTCTCGTGATAATGAGTTCATATCGTTTGTTGTTGTTATCTTGAGAAAACAGCATCCGTTATTTCAACACAACTGAAATTAACTGTATGACCGCTTGGGGCTTCCATCCTGAGTAAATTTAAACTAACAGATGTGCATTACCTTTTTGTTAAAAATTTCAGAGGCTCAAAATAAAACTCAGTGTCAGATAGAAACAACATAAAAGACAGGGTTGATCAAGAAATGTAGCTTTGTATATATGAATAATAACTACTAAAAAACTAAAAAAGGAAAAATTAACAGCCATTATTTTATCATGGGAGTCCAAATAAATTTAAATCTTAAATCTAATATGTGCAGCCACAGAGAGAGTGTCCTGCAGAAAGTAGATTTGTTATCAGCATGGAAAAATCTTGAAACATACGTGACAGATATATTCTGTCTGGTATTTTCAGATGTGTTTCTCTTCTTCTGCATGTAGAATCTAAAAAGAACGAGCGCACCCTCGCCCCAAGTTAAAGTCTATAAAAAGAGACTTCCATGTGCTGTTAATTTATTTCCTAATATGTCTGTTGGAGCATCTGTTGCTCATAATATAAAAATCGTTTATGTGCATACAACTCTTGGAAACTCCTGCTGCTTTTTTATGCCGTTTTTTATTAATTCTAATAGAGCTCTGAGTGTGGGTTTGGTTACGAAGCTAAATTCTTTCAACTTCATAGGGGATGTTTTCTCTTTAATCTTCATAGTTCGGTAGTTGGAATCAAATAAGTCTGTTAAGAAGACGATGTTTCTGTCAGTCACCAGAACAGGTTGAAGTCAGTCTTCCCATCGACAAGCTAAAAGCTAACCAGCAGTTCATCTTGTCGTCACAACTTCTCTTATGGGAGTAATTTCTCTTCTCTATCCCTGCTTCCACTTCTCTCTTCATCTTTATTTATTCATTTCTGAGCCGTTGTACGTTGACTTCTCGCTCTGCAGTACTGTGACAGGGCTGTCACCTCCCGCTGCACTCGCTGCTCTCGATACGAGAGTGACAGCTAAATGGCTATAAAGTAAATATAAATCCTGACATCACCTCTGGCTTTAGAATGCGTGTTTCCTTGTGTGTGTGTGTGTGTGTGTGTGCGTGTGTGCATGATGCCTGCAGAAGAAAAGGGAGGGAAAGAAAGAGTGTTTGATGTCAAGAGCAAATTACTGTATCGTGGTGAAGAAATTCAAGGACATAGATGCCTTTAAGTGTTTTTCATAAAGATGTCAGTATTGCTTATCCACCTGTATGGAAGTTTAGGGGTGCCATTATTAATCATATTCAATCAATAATCGTAATCATTTAATCTAATTAAAATGTTTTTTTTGTGATGTATGATGAAATTAAAGCAATGGAAATCATTTTTTTGTCCACTTGCCAGAGAAACTCTACAATTGGGCATCACACACACAGATTGTACTTTTTGAGATTTGTATTTTTTATCTAACAATCAACATTTGAAATTGCGTTTCTGGCCACCTGATGAATGAAAGTCCAATATTTACTGTTGTTTTAGCTATTTTTTGGTCTCCACCAGCTAACTGTCTGCTGTTTTCTTATGGCCAGTGAAGTAAACTATTGTGAACTGTAGCTGTTGTTAGCTAATGTGTGCCCGGACTGTGAGCTCAGAGCACCAAAGGGAGTGTTAATGTTTGTATCACAGGCATTTTGGACCACTTATGGATATAACGGAGGTGGTGCTTGGGAGAACCAGAGCTGGGCAAGTGGGCAGCGTATCTGGGCTCAGCAGCCTCTGTAGACATAATGGCAGAGGAGAGGAGAATGAAGAGGACTTTGACAGAGCAGGCTAAAAGGTGAATTAGAGGGTGACTTTTAGTGGTTGATGAGAGCTTGGTGAAATAAGAGGCTGAAAGACAGACACCGAGCTGGGCTTCTTTGGCTGCTATGTCTTGTGTTGTTAACCTTGCTTGATGTTTGGCTATTAGCAAAGTTGTCGACTTGCTATTTTTTGAACAGAAGTGATATACCCATATTCAAATACACGTGTACAAATGTCCATATTTACGGCAGTGGGATTACACATTACCAAAATACTACATTCTACACAGCGTTGCACACCAATGCACCAATCAGAGGAAAGCACTATTGTTTCTTCACACTGTCTGAAAAATATATATATATATTTTATTAATTTTGGCTTCCCTGGACTTCCATATGTTCTGAGGATCATTTGAGGCCCTTGTCTTTGTTTACTCATAACACTCATAATATATTCCTTTATTCATGAAGAATTATCAGCATAAACAAACAGCTTTCTCTCATACAGCTCCTTCATCTCAGCCCTGTGCTTGTGCGGCGTTCCTCCTCTGCCTCGCCGTCCCTCCCAGCACTCACATAAGTGCTCGCATGTCCCCCGCCGTCTGCGTGCCTTTGGATTTTTCATCAGCTGAAGATGCGTTCCACCCCGCCTCACCCACAGCGTGTACATTATTCAAAGCAGCAGACCCCAAATATAACCCAGGGGGATTCGCCCCCCTCTGCCCCACCACCCCCAGCCCCTCTGTGCGCCACCCCCTCCAAAATCACCAAGCAGCATCCTGTCCGCGGCTGTTTTTGAGCTCGGCTTGAATCTTTAATACCCTGAATCGGGTTTTTTTTTCTCCCAACAACAGGCTAACAGGGCTGTGGAGGAGAGGAGGGTGGAGGGTGGGTGGGGGGTTGAGTGGGATTCAAAACATCGGAGCGAATGATAAAGAGAGGGGCTGTCATCAGGGAGCTCATGGCAATCAGGGGAGGGAGGAGCTCTCTGCCATCTTGACGCACAATTTGGGGAAATCTCTGCGGGATGCCTGCTTTGATCACTATCATTTCACGGGGCGCGCGCCGTACAGTACGGGCGTGCGCGTGTGCTGGCAGCCGGTGGTTATGTTCATGCAAACGCGCTTTTTTGTCCTCTCAAGTTTTGAAGCAACTGCCAAGGTGTTTACTCGTGTTTCGTCTTCCAGACACGGGCGAGTGTTTGTTTGAGCCCAAACACACGGACCCCCTCGCCCCTCCACTCCACTCCCCCGCTACTGTTTCCTGTTTATTTATAACCCCCGGCAGCATCAGTAACAGCAGGTTGTGAGCCCGTGGTGGGTGTTGGGGGGTTGACTACCATGTCAGCGATGGGTCTGGCTTAATGATAAGCCTGCGTTTCCTTGAATATGGGATCAGCGCGTATGTGTATTGAAATTCGTATTTACAGGCTGTAATCTTGGGGGTTGAAGGAGAGTGAAGGAGAGCAGGCGGGGGCGGCGGATAAAAAGGGATGAGAGGAAAAAATGAAGATGACTCCGCAGGCCGGAGGTTTTTAGATTTCTTTTTTTTTAGGGAGGAAATATCTAAAAAAAAAAAAAAGCAATATTATTAAATCTGACACCAAGGTGAAACAAATGACTGCAACGCGAGGAACCTGGCATCACTAAAGCTCTTCCTGTCATTTCTACACAAACACTGGATGAATATTAAAGCGCCTGTGCGCTGGATGTGAGAAAATCTACCAGCTTCCAGTGAAATACATCTCAAACAGACGTGGTGGAAGACCCTTCTCAATCTAAATCTTTAAAACAGGAGCTTCAGACGCGCGAGGAAGGCTCGCCGACGTTCCTTTAATTGCCACACCAGAGGATTACCAGCTGATTTACTGCAGACAGTCAGATGGGAAATCCTTAACAGATCTCCATCTGAATCTGTGAAGGATTTACTGATTGAATCTACAATCATTGCCAGTAAGTCACTGTTAAGAGCCGGTTCAGGTTTGTCAAATAAAAAAATAAAGGCCTCCCGCACCAACACGACCCATGTTCTCGTGAGTCGAGGTACATTTTACAGTTTATTAATGCATGTTGGACATTTTTGCAAGGTCCCGACATCGGAAGGATTATCTCAGTAATCCTGTTAAGTGTGTCATGCCCTGTCCTTACTCGTCGGTGAAAGCAGATTTACGGCATCGGGGTAATCCGTCACTTAGTATGTAACGCAGCGCGGTGAGAAAAGGAAGAAAAAAACTCCTTTGTCTCGCGTTGATGTTTTTATGGAGGGGGCACGCCCCAACCCAGCCACGGCGCAGCTTTAGTAGTTGTACGGGTGGCAGGAAGCAACGCAGATATAGAAGTTAGGAGACCTCATCCAACTGTTTCGGCAGTGCTGTAGTACTCGGTCTCAAGACTACTTTTCAAAGATCCTGGTCAGACAAAGAGCACACTTGATTTTATTTCAGGACTGGTTAAGACCAAAGCTGCAGGGATATTATTAAATGGTAACAATAATGCGACTAATTCCTATTTTAAATTCCCTCCGCATCCCTTCACAAGCAAATAAATGATGGTTGTCTGCAAGGAGATCCATCCATCCATTATCTGTAGCCGCTTATCCTCATCAGGGTCATGGTTGGTTGGAGCCTATCCCAGCTGACACTGGGCGAGAGGCCGGGTACACCCTGGCCAGCTCATCATGGCCAGCTCAACAAATCTTCTGCAATAAAATTTGACTTCCTAAACCACAAAGAGTGCATCTGCAATATTGCGCACAAAAACATAGCTGATATACCATCATGTCTTGGTCTTGACTTGGTCTCAACCCCTCAAAGTCTTGGTCTTGTCTCAGTCTCCGTACATTCTGGTCTTGGGTTGAGGTGGTCTTGACTACAACACCGTGTTTTTGAATGCTGGACGACACATTCCATTCTGAATAAATGTCCGCCTCCTGATATCGTTTCATGATGAATGAAGCTATCTATAAAAAAAAAGAAGAAAAAACCCATCCTTATGTTTTCCTGTCAGCCGACCTCCCGTGAGCATGCAGGTACTGACTGAAGCAGAAGTAACCTTTTCAGAGCAAGAGAGGGGATGGAATTGATGGTTGGGTGAACAAACCTTCAGGTTTCTTTTTGTTTTTACACCAATGATTGCTTTCTGTCCCGCAGACAGTCACAGTCTTTGGACACCGTGCTCGCTCTCTTATGTTTCTCTGGAGCTCCTCTTCTTTTTTCCTGAGAAGGTGGCGCGAGACGTGGAGGAAACGAGCGGAGCGGAGTGTGGCCGAGTCACCTTATCGGAAATCATTTGTTTGCTAATTACAGTAAAGAATGGAGGCTTTTCGGGTCTGATACCGCGGGTTCATGAAAGGTTCGCGTGCGCTCGCGGGGCTGTTTACATAATCCATAACGCACCGCTCTCCCGCCTCATAATTCCCAGCAACACTCCCGATGGTGATTCCCATCTGATTTCATTGTTGTGGCTGTCTGCGAGTTATTCCCTTGATGCACTGGCACACACACACACACACACACAGTCTGAGCTTGTCATCCCATGGCTAGCTCTGTAATGAGAACTGACCCTGACACAGATACGCTGTCATAGCCACATATTGTACGCCACAGTCTGTCCGTCTTTTTTCCTTCTCTCACCTCCGAACGCTCCGTCCTTCTCCTCCCTGCCTGCTCCCTCTCTCTCTCTCTCTCTCTCTCCTCCCCCTCTCTCTCTCTCTATCTCTCTCTCTCTCATAAATGTAGCGGCGAGGATTATGCAGCCGTCAGATTCCTCCGGTATGACAACGAAGCCCCCTCCCTCCCCCGCCCTCTCTCTTCTCAAACCTCATTTCAACTCCTCTCATCTTCCCACCGTCGCTCCTCCAATAAGCCTCGAGGTCCGGCGGGAGGGGGGCTACGGGAGGTCAGAGCTGACTTTATTAAAACATGGGTGTCTATTAATCTGCAGTCCAAATCACACTGAGAAAGAGCGGCAGGAGGAGGAGGAGGAAGGGGGGATGGTGAGAGATAGAAGTATAATAGAGGAAAGAAACGGATGAGGAGGCGGAGGAGAAAAAACAGAAAAGAATAAAGAAAAATTAAAAAAAAGAGAGAGGGATAGAGGGATCGTGAAGATAAATGATATATTAAGACCACAATTTACTGCGCTGAGGTCAGTGGAATGCTATTGTATGCAAATGCAATTACGGCTGTGCATTGGCTTTGATTCATTCAGCTACACGAGGACACATTCTCCCATTTCCATATTCCTCCTTTCCTCATTTTCACTCCTTTGTGTGCACAATTTCATAATTCATTCAAAAAAGACAAATTAATTGCCGCTGCTTTGCTTGCGGTTCAAAAAAAAAAAAAAAAAAAAAAAAAAAACGTTGCTCGATTTAACTCCCTCTGCGACCAAACTCGTTTCATCTCTTAGCTAATTGAATTTACTTGATTACGACGATGTGTTTAGTTTAATGAGCCTGATATTTTTCTTCAAGAGAGGAAACCGCTGACGTCACTGTGAAGTGATTTTACTGTGGAAGGAAGCAGCGCGCTAGCAGTTAGCGCACAGAGGAGGTTCATGTGTGTTGGGGGTGGGGGGGACAACAGCCCCTCCCCGTCTTTGTTCTGTTCAAATCAGTGACAGACGGCTGGTGTCAGGCCGTCAGCTGCCATTTTGAGTGAGGGCAGGAAGGCCAATCTGCCTTAATGACTGTTTGATGATGAGTCTATTTAATTATCATTAGCCTGATCACACAGCCCCATGTCCCTTTATGGATCCCACCGGAGTGATAAGACAGGTTTGTCTGGGAAGAGCTGGAGAGGAGAGGAGAGGAGAGGAGCTCCTCTTTATCCTAAAGGAAGGGGTTGGGATAAGGAAAGATGACATAAGAATAGAGAGGAAATAAGAGGACAGGCACAAGAGAAAAAGAGGAAAGGAAATAGGTAAGAAGAGAGGAGAAAAGGGGGAGACAGGAGTATGGAAGAAAAGAAAAGGAAGAGATGAAAAAGGAAAGGAGAGGGGGGCAGAGGGAAAAAAGGGATAAGGAAGTAGGAAGGAAAGGAGAGAACAGAAGGAAAGAAGAGAGTAGAGGAGAAGTGAGGAGGTGAAAGAAAAGGAGATGAGAGGAGAGAAAGAGGAGGAGGAGAGAGGAGACAGTAGAGGGTAAGGAAAGCAGAAGACAATAGATGGAAGGAGAGAAGAGGAGCGTGGAAAATGTGGGAGGAAAGGAGAGAAAATGGGACATGAAAGGAAAGAAGATAGGAGGCAGAGAGTGAGAGGAGACAGGAGTATGAAAGAAAAGAAGAGGAAGAGACGAAAAGGGAAAGGAGAGGGAGATAGGATGGGAGAAAAGAGTAGACGAGGGTAGAGAGGAGACATAAGAATACTAAAACAAGGAAAGGGCAAGGGAAGACGAGAAGAGAGGAGAATTATGAACAGAGCAGAACAGAAGAAAGTCGAACAAAAAAGGGAATTTAAGAAAAAAAAAGTCATCAGCGAGACGAAGAAGGAAAACAAGGAGACGACAGAGAGGAGGAGGAGGAGCGTGTGCTGGAGGATCCAACGAGAGGAGTGTAGAGTCTGATTGTAACAATTAGACTGATTAAACGAGTGGCGCTCTGCAACGGCTCACCCTCGTCCCTCACCTCATTTACTGCGCTCTGCTCTGCTTTATGACATGCCTGGGAGGGTAAACAAAAGAGACTGCTGCCAATATAACACACACACACACACACACACATTTACTGTACTTGAGGCACACACAAGCAAGACGATTCCCCTCACTTGTGAAGAACAGCCACTTAACCTCCGAGTCTTCTGTGTGTAACCTGATGTGGCCTACGCCAAAGCAGTGTTAATGATGTTTTTACTAGGGGGGTGGCTTGAGCTAAAGCTAAAGGTTAAAGCAGTGGCTCCACTAGAGAAGCATACTCTTCTTTCACAGTGCAGTTGTCCACGCTTGTATACAGTGATTGAGCGGTCCAAGGCCTGAGAAGTAACACGTATCAGGACTGTGTTTCGGGAAAGCTTCGAGCAAACTGCGATGTTTATTAGGTTGGACATAAACTAGCGTCAGAGAGCCCGCGTGGCGAAAAAAAAAACATCCAACAGTCAAAAGCGCTCGCTCTTATGAACTGTCAGCCTGCCGCGAGGTTCACGCTGACTTTGAAATAAATTCAAGAAAATGGGATTGCTTTTTTTTTTTTTCTCTCTCTCTCTCTCTCTTTTAGTAGACTTAAGGTAACTGGAAGAGTATCAACAAAACAAGCCCTCCAACGCAGACTAATGCAAATCCATGTGAACAGGTGCAGGTAGAAGACAAAAAAGAAGAGCTCGCCATAAGGCCGAGACCTGGCAGCCCGTCGTAAACATTTCCCGCTACAAGCTGCTGCAGTTTTTTCTATTATGGCAATACTTCAGCCATACAGCACACGGTTCACGCTGCCTCACTAGAATGAGCGTGTGCTTGCAACAATAGCTTGGTTTGCACGGAACATAATAATCCAGTAATGATTGGAGCTCTTTGTGTCGCAAACTCTGTTCAAACACGGCAGACAATCCCGTTCACGTAGATGCGATGCCCTTTACTGTGTGACAATATTGCGGCTCTTAGCCGAGTAAACATTTAAATGAACTCCTTTCATTGGTGGGATGACATGATATTCCTCGTGCGCGCAATCTCCAAGCTTCTTCAACACAATGAAGGGAAAACCTGACGTAGTGTCTTTGTAGGTGCGTCATGCTGAGCAGCTTCCGTTCTCCTCCTCATGAGTCAAATGCAGTTTTTAACAGATCAGCATGCAATGATCCTTTTCAACCTATATTCAATTAGTAAAACCCACACAGAAGAGCTAAAAACTGCAATTCCTCAAACAGCCAGAAGTGAGTCAGTCTCCATAAGTCCCCATGTTAAAATGGCCAACTTCACAGCAGAAATAAACATGTTTACAACCTGGTACAAAAAACTGTTTTGGTCTCTATAGCTAATTTCCCCGTTCATGACAACTGTACTGAGGGTGAATTTATATACAACTCACCTGTTCAAATTATATTAAGGCTTAAAGTTATGTAGAATTAACAGTGTTGCTTTAAATGACTGGTGCTGTTACAGGTGGCTTGTTTGAGCACCTAGATGTCATTCAGTCATGTGTGTGTGTGTGTGTGTATATATATATATATATATATATATATATATATATATATATATACACAGTATACAGGAAAAAAGTGATTACTCAGATATAACTATAAATAAGACCCGCTCTTACCGAAACCTCAGGCTTATAGGATAAAGTCTGTGCTAGCACACTGTATCTGAGCAGAATAAGATTTACGTTACTAATCCCTCAAAGAGGAACTTCTTTGTTCACTCAGTTTTCTTTTCTTTACACACATCGGCCGCACACACACACTCAAAAAGGGCTTAGAGACATACAAATGTGGAGAGATGGTGGAGTGATGGGCGGCCACGTAATGGCACCCTGCGAGTGGTTCAGTGCCCTGGTCAAGGCCCCGGGAGGTGAACTGGCACCTCTCCATCTACTGTGGTCAAACTGGATTTGAACCCTCAATCCAAAGTCAAGTCCCTGTGGACTGAGCTACTGCAGTTATGACTTATGATGAGTCTGAGAATGTTGTAACAACTGTAGAGCCGCGATGAAGATCAATCTTTATTATGCATTATTCTAATTATTTTTTCTATTACCTGAGTAATCGATTGGTCAGGCTAATAGCAATATACATCATGAGTTCCCAGAGTTCATGGTAACTCTTCTAATTGCTTTTTTTTATTCGTGCAACACTCCAAAACCCAAAGATATCAAAACAGACTGAGAAGATCAACATTTGAGAAGCTAAGTCATAGTTTTATTTTTTTAAATAACTTCCTACAATTATATGATTATGAATGTAGCTGATAAAACTTCCAACAACCAACCTCAAACTTTAAATTTGGATTCTCCGCACAGAAGGAAAGAAATGTGAAGAGCAGTCCTTCGCTCCGAAAGTTGGAAGCTCTTTTTCCTTTTCCATCATCAAATCGCTGTCCTATGTATAGTCCAGTAATAAGTATGCAGTGGACACACTAGTGACAGCATACTTCAGAAGAGTTCAGGGTGGGGACAGTTATGATTTATTATGGTGATGTATAATTACAGGAAGAAAACATGAAGGCAAAGGTTTGCTATAAAAAAAAAAGGGCACACTCAAAGATTTGCTGGTGTTCCCTGCTGGCCAGACACATATGAGGGTGTGAGAAACACCAGTTTAACTGCCCACCACTGTCGTCCTTGAATCAGGACAAAAGGCCAGTTGGTTCGAACTAAAAAGGAACCTTTCTTTCTGCTTGTGCTCCGTGGTCTAAGTCCTTCTTATAGACTTAATGCATGCAGGTGGATGCACCGCCGCAGGTTTCCCTCCCATACACGAGCCAGGGTTTTGTGCCCACTCGTTGCCATTGATTCCCAGTAATCCACTAACAACTGTTTACTGTAGCGGAGCGCTGCAGGCTTTATACTGTGTCAGCCCACGCCTGGATGTGCTGCGCTGCGCACAGGACCATCTATCTTCCCTCTAATACAGGAAGTCAGCCAGAGCAGCAGTTTTGTTGTTTACAGAGTATTGAAAAGCTGAACCCAGAGAAATATTGTAGACAGCCCATTATAATTTATATTGTGAGGCTCGCAGGCTTGTGGGTGTTTAAATGGCTTTTGTGACCGCGTGATTGCGCATGTGTGTGTGCGCGTGCTTCTAATGTCACAATATGACAACTTGTTCTCATTTCTTGTCCCTCTGAGGACGTCGGGTTACACAGTTTGGCTCATTCTGTCATTATATGCCATCACGCAGGAGAACAAATGCGCTATGTAGGCTAATGGCCACTCATAACAAGAGATGTAATGTTAGCCGCATAACCCAGATCAGATCCAGCCACACATCAACAACAGGTCGAAAAACATAATAGCTAATATATAATAGAAACCTCTGGAGTACATGAAGCTCTTTTATAGCTAATTTATGATGAACAATAGCAGGAAGTCCGGGATTGAAGGGTTCCCACAGCTCCTTAAAAAGAAAAGATAACAGATAATAAAATCACATGCCAATAAAATGGATTTTATTTGTTTGTTGTACTTAGTATTAGACAATGAGAAGCTCCACCATCATTAAAAGTTTTATGCCATGTTTACTTGACGTTAGCTTGCTACAGACATTAGCAGTGGATTGTAGTCAGTCATGGTTGCTGGCTAGCTAACAAATGACGAATGAGCCAAGATAGAGAACTAGAGGGTTAATGACTAGTAGCTGCAGTGAGATCAGTTTCAGAGGTGCTTGGTGGCACAGTGTAATATACAAAAGACTTTTGAAAGCTGTAAATCAACAGTTACACAACAGTAACGAGAGGGGCTTCATTAATGCTAATGCCAGCTAACAACAACATGTGGTTCAGTGGTTAATATATCTAGGTAGCCATCTTAGCGTGTTAGCACACTAACCTTTGCTCATTAGCACGAAACACAAAGAGCATTAGTTAGTCATTAGTTTAGTGCATGCTTTTGGTTGAATGGAATGTAGACTTTTTTACTTTTTCAGTATTCAGCCGAGTTTCTAATCTTTGTCTAACCAAAATCGAGTCCTTGGAGTTGCCTAAACAAAATTAAAATGTTTAGTATGCTTTAGTTTCTAAAGCAAACAAATGAAATGTATCATCACTCAGAGCTTCTCCTCCGGTTTTCACGTGCTTTGTTCAATTTGCACATAATAATATGAGAGTTCTAATGTTGGCCATGAAAATGAAGAATCTCACAACACCTTCACAGTGATTTAATATCTTTGCAGACACATTCAATGAAAACATTTCTTTGATAAAAACATAACTGGAGTATTTTCTGTTTCATATTAGCAATATATACACAATATATATGCAATATATACACTAAATATCAGTGTTAAGAGCTAATGGTTGAACACTCGACCTGCCTTGGGTATAGTGATTTTCTTTCAGAATACTTCACAGTGTTCAGAAAAGGAGCTTGAACTTGTTGCTCTCAATTTACCGTGAGTGTATGGGCATCGCTAACTGAATGCGAGTGCATGTCTGTGACCACGGATAAAAACTTAAGACAGAATCCAACTTTTAGTGTGGCTATTTTGCGTTCCGCTCGATTGAGGTTAGAAAATGTCGTCACCCTTTGTTCGATTTACAGAGAACGGTTGTAATTCGGTACGATGTGAACAAAGAAATCCAACACTAAACAAAAAACGACTCCAGGGTTCTGGTTTGTGCTGATGTGCGGGTGTAAGTATTAGTCCTTTGTTCCAGCACAGAGGTTTGGTCTGAGTTTGATGTTAGGTTGCCGTTGGTTGGGCGTGTGGTGCTGCAGTTTCTTTGAATCTGTTATCCAGGATTCCCACTTGACCGTAGAAGAGGTGCCGTAGAGCAAAATATCTCTATGAAATCCAGATCAGAGGACTGCAAACCAGAGCTTCCAGGCAGTGGGAAGCAATGCTTACGCAATTCAATCCAGACACAGTCTTTAAGGCAGCAATGAATAGAATTATGTCGAGAAACATCTTTGATCTGCAGCTCGAGCAGCATGTTTAAAGTATGTGAAATTACACTGCAAAAAAAAATAAAAATCTGCTTTTAGGGAGATGTTAAGCGTTGATTCTTTCATCCATTATCTACACCTGCTTATCCTGTTCAGAGGCCTGACGGTGGAGGAAACCGGAGCCTGCAGAGAACACCCTGTTCTCCCCCGCAGATATGAGGAGAGTCCACTGAAATCACTTCCTTCCAAAGACATGCCCCACCTTGAAAACTACTGACAGCGTGCACTGTCGAGCTTTTTTCCAGCAAAGATCACTTTTCAGGGTCCTAATATAGACATAATGTCAAACATTTGAACACTAACTGAACAAAACTAAAGCACAGCTACAGCACAGCAAAACACATGAAGACATGTACAGATCTCCAGCAGCTGTAAGGGCTGGCTGGAATACTTGGTATACGATGAGAAGGCGTTCATATCAGGTCAAGTTTAGTCAAACTGGCAATAATCACCTTGATGACATGTTGGATGTGTTCCGGTCACCTGCCACTCATGTAACCAGCACTGTGCTGCTGATTTTGCCACACTACATTTCCTCTCTGGAATATCTGAAACTGAATTGCTGCAAGGAAAGGTGTGTCTTGCATAGAGGACAACACCAGGGATGGGCAATGCAAACGTCAGGTGATTTACTCACAAGCTGTGAATGTATTCTGATGCACACAACTATCACATTTTAAAAGTTTTGCTGCAAAAAAATTCAGGTTCCCTTTTTGAGATGTAATGCTTTTAATGCAAGTTGGAAACACTTTTTCAGAATAAGTTGATGTTTCTGCTCCGACGGTCTCCTCGTGGCTCTGTAAACACATCCATGATGGCTTCATCATCAGATCTGATGGAACAGTCACATTAATCCATGAAACAAACACAGGCGTCATAGTTCAGATGAAACAGTCGTGCATGGAAAGGAGCATGCATTGGCATTTTTCTTTTGCAGAATCCAAAATTCAGTCAAAGGTTGTGCTTCAATCAGATGAAAACCCAGCTGCAGTCTTGATGTGCTTTGCCTATATAAAGTGTTTCATGTGAAACCAGAGCTTTGATTCGGCAGCACGCAGAGTCCTGATACAGCCCTTGAAAAACACCAGAAAATGACCACTTCTTTACGGACTTGGCTTTGTGCAGGGAGCATGTTGAAACGGGGACAAACACAAACTTGTGTTGCCACAAAGTTGGAGGAACACTGTCTTCTAAAATGTCACTGTGTGCTGGAGCATTAAGAATCCCTTTAATTGAAACTAAGAGACCAAAACCACGCAGACCAGACCAGAAAGTATGTGGAGAGGGGTGTCTGCAGGCCGTGAAGTGTAAGCGAGATAATACGGCTGCAGTTGCATGAAAGACGGAACAAAGACTATTTTTTGCAGTGTAATCTGAAATTATTTCACTTCATGCGAGCAGCTGCAGCGTGCCGACCCGTTTGATTGTAGTCCATTTATCGTTCACAGACTGCCCTGCTCTTTTTTTTTTTAGAAATCGCACGAGCTGCATTGTTCATTAAACTGAATTACACCCTGGACTTTGTGGCAGGAAACTTAAATTAGTCCCTGCTCAGCCGTCACCTAGCTCCGAGCTTTGATGTCACTGTGAGCCCGACACACGGACAAATTACTAATGGAGGAGCTGAAGAGAGACACGCACAAATATTCTCCTTCCCGCTGGGAAACTTGTGGGGGGAATAAAATAAGTGTAGCAAAGAGAGTTTCCACCTTTTGCTCACAGTGGGGGTCTCGTCCGTCCAGCTGTAATGTCTCTCCTGCTGCATGAAGCAGCACGCCGCCGCCGCCGCCGCTGCCATCGCCGTTGCCTCATTATTCCATCTGTCAGAGACGAGGAGAAATAGAGAAATAAAGAATAGGAGCAACGAGGGCGGTGTTATCAAACTCAAGGATGAAGGGTCAATAAAAACAGATGGCGTGGAGAAGCCACTTCGGAGAGCTCGCTCCGATGCTCTGAGCAAACAATGCAAGATTCCATTTCAGAGAGCAGAGAGGTCAGATTTACCTCCCGTCCCCCCGCCTGTCGCCGTCTCATCTCGTCCTCGCTCACCTCCCGCGACCCACGTTGACAAAGCAGATACAAGAACGCAACTGCCAGATGATAGCAGTCGTTTTCCTGCAGAATCCGACTGATGAAACTATAAAAGTGCTGTGGTACAAATCGTTATAATGGCTGTTTGTTTAGCCAGGCATGCAGCTTTAACAATCCTGGACTCTGACGTCTAACTGCAGCACCCAAAACAACCGCTCATCATCCCGTCTGTCCACACACAACGATGCCATTACACTTTAAAAAGAGACGTGCTTGCACCTCTTTGTAAATGAAAGGTGTGTTTGTTGTGCGCCCCTCTAAATGACCCTAAATGAATGTAGGAAACGAGCAGAGTTTAGAGGGTTCCTTATTAGGCCTCTTTACTTTAGCTATCTCTAGTTATAGCCCTGGAGTGGAGCACTTCCCCGTATATTATAGGTTATCAGCTCAGCATGCTAACACTCAGAGATGTGACACACCGTTCCAAGAAGCATGAATATCAACACGGCGTTCTCGCCAGCAGCAGCAGCAGTTTGTCGGAGCCCCAGCAGCAGCAGCAGCATCATGCCAGCCAGGGAGCCCACACACACTTTGTCAGTGTAGTTTATAGTTGAGCGGATACAGCAGAGCCGCTGCAGCATCGGAGCCAGTTTTACTGATGAAACAGAAGTGTAACAGAAACACAACATGATATGAACACGCAGTTATTGTGTGTGTTGGTGCTGCAATGTGACACATTTTCATGAATATATTCTGATGCACATTTTGAATGGAAAAGATTTGATGGAAAAAATGTTGCCAAGCCGCCGTGAAAAGTGCCAAAACTGCAGTTCCTCAATGGCCACTTGTGGCTGGCTCCAAAATGGATTAATCTCCATAAGCTCCTATGTTCAAATGTCCAACTTCACAGCAGAAATAAACATGTTTACAGCCTGGTACAAAAAACAGTTTTGGTCTCTATAGCTAATTTCCTCGTTCATGACAACTGTACTGAGGGTGAATTTATATACAACTCACCTGTTCAAATTATATTAAGGTTTAAAGTTACGGAGAATAAGAGAGTGGCCACTTTGATTGACAAGTTGGTAGGTGGGCTTATTTGAGCAAGCAGTTTTCATTCAGCCCGCTTCAGTTCCATCCACACTCTTTACTCATTCCTAGATTAGCTGGGAGGTGGTGAAGGCAGGACTGCCAAGATGGCGACTGCCAGAGCCCCCATACTAAGTTTCACAGTGGCTGTGTCCGAAATCACTCACTCATTCCCTACTCCCTACTCCCTAAATAGGGAAATAAATGTAGTGGACTATATAGTGAGCTCAACAGAAAACAATTTCGGACACTTTCGCACACTTCTCTTGGCGCCGGTAATTACGTCATCGCTGTCGCACAATTAAAATGTACCGCATTAACGTCGCCTCACGTAATACTTGTCCATTTACTACTGCATTTTTATTAAATTAGAGTCTTTTAATTGATGTTCTTTTTTACAGTGTCTTTGAGTATCTTGAAAAGCGTCTGAAAAGCGTATCTTGAAAAATGTATTATTATTATTATTACTGTCCTGTACTTTTTATTTTCGTATTTTGTTTTCTATTTAAGCATATTTTCAGATTTTATTCTCTTGGCTCTTTAGTAACAGATATTATCAACAACTTATCAACAACCTGTCTTAAACCGCGGAATCAAACGTTAAACAGAAAAATACTTCCATTTGTCTCCCGTCCGTCCGCCACATTTATTGTTGTTTTTGCGCCCAGAGAACTTCTGGCAATGCATGATGGGATATCTTGCTCCGGTTAGTGACCATCGGATGTTCACTACATTTCGCGGTGAATTGTGGGATACATGTAGTGCACTATATCGTGGACACTAAACATTCAGACACCACTACAAAATGGTGTGGCCACTATATAGTGCACTATATAGTGGTTAGGGAGTGATTTCGGACACAGCCAGTGACTCTTCATAAAGCTTGGGTGACGTCATGGAGACTACATCCATGTTTTATACTATTGATGGTTTTAACACTCATGATGGTTTGTCCCTTTTTGGAAAAAGACTCCATGCTCTTTATGTGAGATGGAAACACTTTTTCTGAATAAGTTTTGACGTTTAGGTTATGTGACTGATCAGCTGTTTCCTCGTGGCTTTCATGGCTCTATAATGCGTCCGATCTATTGGAACCTTCCTCACATTAATACATGAAATAAGCACAAATGTCAGATGAACGTCAAGTTTCCTGCTTTGTTTTTCACTGCTTGAGAATTGGCCCCCCTCTACGCGCTTCATAATGGCATAACATCAGTGGATTGAAACAAGCGTTCAATTGATTGCCTCAAAATCTGGTTAGAACAGGTGATACATTTGGATGGAAACATGGAGGAGTGCACTGCAGTGTAACACTGTAATTTTACAACAGATGACATGAACTGGTCATACACACACTCATACATATTTTTGAGATCATCAACTAGACATCACGGCATGGCATGATTTGATGTTTTCAGTCCTTCCTGTTCAGTATGTCCATTCAGTAGAAGGACTACAGGCAATACAAGGACCCACGCGCCTGATGATGAAAGTGTTTATGGAGTATTGATCATTGGTTCAAAGGACTCAGGGAGGGAAAGTGGCCTCCAAACTAAACACACAAGGACTCAAGTCAAGAGGAGAAATCTGGGAGCGTTTTTTTGTCGCAGAGTTCGTGTGTGCGAGGTGTCAGAAAAAAAAAAGTATTTTTTCATTTCACTTTCCAAAGTGAGGACAATTCTGTCTGAGCCACACAGAGAGAAACTAGCAGGCTGGATTGTTGTAGCGCCCTCCCTTCTGGTCTCCCTCAGAATACAATAAATCAGCTCCAATCAATTAAAAAATCTGTTGCACGAGCGCTGACTCACACATTGTAAAGTCCTTCCACTGGCTACCTGTTAGGGTACGCACAGAATTATTTTATTAGTTCATAAAACATGGCCTTGTACAAGGACTACGCCTCAGAAGCGGTTGTTTGGATCCTCTGGTTCTTCTCTTTGAGCATGAATGAATGAAAACATTCAGCTGCACACTGCTCACCAGCCTCTGGAGTTTTATTATTTATACCTATTTATTATCATCACCGCTATTTATTTTATATTTGTTTTGCCAACATACTGCATTTATCTTTTATTATCCTAACTACTCTTACTCTTTGTCATTGTTGTCTTTTCAATTAACATTGCTTGTTTTGGTGTGCATTTTAGAAACCGTTTGAAATTGGATTTGTCTGAAACATGGTATTCGAGTAGTATACTCGTGTTCTTCTCTCCTGTTCAGTCCACAGTGACCCTTATGGTCACATTAATTACCACTCGACTAAATCCACAGTTTGCACCGTTAACTCAGTTTAATTTCATGCTGCAGCAGTGTTGGCTTTCAAGGATGCCCCTGACAGTAGTGCTATCCAGAGTTGAGCCATGAGGTGTTTTCCTGGGGTGCATAAATACGCTGCTAAGTGGGTGATTGGAGGCGACATGGGATGATAATCATGTCTTGTTGTGCGGTAGGACCGGCTTGTTTAGTTGCCAGAAGAAAGGTTGAGCCAAAAGATATATTCAACTGGGATGAAGCACACACTCAGGTCACGATATGTTTCTGCAATATGTTCACTCTCTGATTTTATTTTCAGGAATAATTTGCAGACAAGGACTTCACAGAAGCTTACGTAACATGACATTTCAAGAGAGGACAGAGTTTTCTATGTGCTTAGATAAGAGAACTGGTTCTCTACCACTAAAAACTTATAACCAGCGTTTATGTGTTTGCTTGCTTATTTGTTCGCCCTGTGTTCAGTGACTTGAGGAACCATCTGTTTGAAAAAGTTAATTTGAAGAACCCTGACCTGTTTTGGTTGTCTGAATGTTTAGTTGACTCTTTAATTAGGAGATTTTTGACATTTAGTACACAGATGCTGTCAAAATTTGAATTCGTCCAGTTCTTTGGTTTAGGAGGAACTACCTGCAAAAATAATCATTTGTGTTTAGTGGTAATTAGCTAACTTTAGCACACTAGCTAGCTGAGAGACGTTTTGAAGCTTGACATGGTGGCTCTGGTCACCACCATCTTGGTGGTCCTGCCTAAACTGGCTTCTGGCTAATCCAAAAATGGGAGTGTGGTTAGTAAAATCATCTGCCTGTCGATCAAAGTGTCCACGCTGTTAATTCTGCATAATTTTAAGTCATTTGAACAGGTGAGTTGTATATAAATTCACCCTCAGTACAGTTGTCATGAATGGGGAAATTAGCTATAGAGACAGAACTGTTTTTTTGTACCAGGCTGTAAACATGTTTATTTCTGCTGTGAAGTTGGACATTTGAACATGGGGACTTATGGAGACTGACTCACTTCTGGAGCCAGCCTCAAGTGGACGTTTGAGGGACTACAGTTTTGGCACTTGGGTGATGGCATCACACAGGTTATTGCTTGTGGTGAATAAGGTAATACTAACTTAGCATCAGCATAGAAGCATTGTCATTGTGAGCATGTTAGCTTGGTGACTAGCATTTAGCTCAAAACTCCACTGTACAACCTCAGAGAACTGCTAGTGTGTCTGAAGACTGTTCGACTGTTGTGATTTTTTTTATATATTTATGCTATGTGGTCTGAAATATACCAATCTTTGCTCTTTTTGCATGTAGTTAATGTGGTTAATGCGTCTGTTCAATATAGGTCATAGTATGAATACCCTTTAGGTCCGACAGCCTCATTATAAACTCTCAACACTGCCTTTCACCTTTTCATCCGTCTCTTCCCCCCCTTGTCCCTCCACCTTCCTTCTCATAACCTTGCTGCTTCTGCAGGGATCAGGTAATCTATCCAAGGTCCGGTCAAAGTCAGCGCTAAACAAACAGCCAGACTAAATACCACTTCAATCACCCTCATTCTCTCCTCTCTGTCCTCTTTGTCTGCCTGTCTCATAGTCAGGCCTGCAGTGGTGATCTGGCTGTCTTTTGTCTGACTGTAGTTACAGAGCAAAGAGAGCTGCAGCTGGATGAGTCTTTTATTAAAGTACTGAGACCACCACAATGCAGTGTGAGCGCATGCGAAGGCTTGGGCACATTTTGTGCACAGATGTACTTTCTCCAAGTCTGTTCTGCTGAAGCTGAGCTCCCTGTGGGCAAAAAAAAAGGAAAGTTAGAGTAAGGTCTCAATAATGCTCTCTGGGATATAGAAAGGTACAGCTATCTACCCAGGAATGTATCACTCTTTCCCCAACAAGACTGTGAATACTCACTATACATCAATCATCCAGGGGCCGCACCGGCACATTAGAATGTTTTTAGTGCTGACGTGATGTTATTACATATTCAGTCATTTGACCATGTTGATTCTGACGTTTGCTTGTGGCATTAATGCTAAATATTCAACCCTTGATGCTCTACTTGTTGAATGTTCTCTGTTCTGATTTAAGGATGTGGGCCTTTGTGTCTGATTGTTGAATACAAATGATCTTTTATAGATTTAGCACTCTTTTGCTAATTATTTTGCCATTGGCTGAACCACAAACTGACACTTTAGCTTAGAAAATCATTAGAATAAACCTCTGCAGCTGAGAAACTGATTCAGTTATGTTACTGGAAGAAAAAGGTCATTTTTCCAGGCCTTAAAATTAAACTGCAACAGTTGTCCGGTATTGCTAATGAGGTTTGGGAATGGCATCTTTGTTTTCTGTACTGTAGTAGTAGTAGTAGTAGTCTTATGCACATATGCAAACACACAGGCACCCACAAGACTACAGCTCGTTGAAGCTCTGAACAGGCCTGGACATTTTGGAGTGTATCGTCATGAATCTTTGTGAATCCAAAAATCTCTCTTTTTCAGGAGGACTCTTCTTCTCCGAAACTAGCTCAAAAAAAGAACCTTCGACTCTTCTCTTTACGTCTACCTCAGTTGGTGAGCTATCAATATCAAGGCTGTCCTATTCAGATCACAGAGCTCGTTGTCAATCAAAACTCGGCACCTAAATATTGTACATGATGTAACAAAACTTCTTTCCATTGGTCAATAAGAGTCTAGATGCTGACCGTAGACAGAATAGAATATGCACATTCCATATACAGAAAAGAGTCAAAACCATCCAAAGTTCACTGGACAGCAATGGTATGTGACCGTTAAAGGCCTGCTCACTAAATTAACGCGGGAATCAAACTGACATCACTGCATGAGGAATTCACATGGATCGATGCAGCATGTACTGTAATTCTGTCAAATTAAGTGACTTTGCCACAAAACACAAAAGCTTTGAGCTAAATGCTAACATCTGCAGCGTGGTTGGAGGAAAAGTCAAAGCGCCGAAGTCGTTAGGATAAATTGAGGAGGAAAGGGAAACGTCGGAGGCAAACGTTGTGAAGACCACTCTGCTGAACACCAATAAGGATATTTGACTCCGGAACAATGATGGAATGATCGCCCGACAGCTCTGCCCCAAACATAATGTTTCTGCCAGTGTTTACCTTGGACGAAGGGAGTACATCTTGACGAGAACTCCCAGAAACCGCCAGACTCTAAATTCCGAATATTCAAACCTGAAGTATGCAGATGAATCACTAGAGAGGTACAGCGCCTCCCATTCCTTTTGAAAGGTGACGATTTACGGCTGGGAAGACCTTTTGATTGCTCCCAGCATTCAAGATTATATCTCGATCTAAAGAGCAGTGTTTGACGTGTGTTCCTGCACCGTACAGGTCATGTAGCAGGTATTTCATCATCGCTCAATTTCGTAGCTGCGAGGTAGTTTTGTGTGTGTGTGTGTGTGTGTGTGTGTGTGTGTGTGAGTGGCAGAGACAGACTGCTGGAATTGAGTCAACGAGAGAAGAGTGCAGCAGAAATAATAGTGGTATTAGTCATCCTGCTCTTGTACTGTACAGTAATAAGGAGCTCTATTTTTAAGACACATCACAAGGACTGAAGGTTGGAATATCCTCTTATTATGTCTTTACACTCGCAGGTCAGATCATATCTCCTCACAGGTGCCAGTTTGTCAGGAGGAGACGTCTCAGAGTTTGCTTTTTTTTCCTAAGTGATGGTTTTCTAAATGCTTGGTCAGTTCCATTCATACTCCCTGGGAGTTTAGCTGCTTCCCTCCTGCCTCTGCGCTCTAAAATCTCCAGCACCCCCCTCCTCTATTATTTGTCCATCTTTCAGCCTCTCCCTCTGTCTCTTTGGTCTCTCATCCCTACCCAAGCATCCTCTCCCAGCCCCCCAGCCCCCCAGCCCCGCGAACGTGAGCTGCTTGTGGTTGGAATTTAAATTTCTTCTCTTCCCTGTCGCTGCCTGTTTCAGATCTCCCTGTAATTACAGCACGGCAGGCTTTAAATTGTATTGTGTACTGCTAAGTGTGTTACTGTAGGCGCACATCAGAAAAGCTGCTCGTACGGGCTTGGCGTGGATTGATACCCTGCTGGTGGTAATTAGCAGTGTCGCTCGCAGGAAAGGAGACAAAGGTGGAAATATCTCTTTAAAGTTGTTGGATCTGGTGTAGATTGGACAAGAGGGGAGAATGGGTCAAATTTCCTTGGTACTTGGTGGAGTGGTGTGCCTTATGAAGTTAAAGTTTACCACCTGAAACCAAAACAATGTGCAAAAACTTCATGACATTACACGTGCTAATTTGACCCCTGTTGATGTAAAAATATTGACTTGTGCCGCTTTAACACTAATACAGGTAGTGATCGGTATTAATGTTATGGCCGATGCTTTACACCCAGTTTATGTATGTACATGTGACCTGAGGCGACGCTTCAAGTGTATTTTCCTCCAGCTTACCACATTGATTCTGTGTAAGGCCGTAACTGCTGACAAGTCCTCTCTGCTACAGACCAATGTGTCCACACACTGATGGAGTACTGAGATGGCTGCTTCTTTTGCTGCACACAGCCCCCAACCAGTCATAGCCTACCATCCAAATTCCAAATCGAAAATGTCTGTTTTTCACATAAAACCTGAAATGTTTAAGATTTCTTTCACTCCGTCTTAATGTGGATGGATAGCTCAAACTTTAGACTTGGCTGACTTTGAAAGTCAACTCAGTTTTACTGTTTGTAATATTTGTAAGTCTGAATATTCACTAAATAGCAGAAGCACACAGTCTGTGCACCAGGGAGTGATCTTTTATTTCACAAGTCACATCTTTTTTCTCATACGTGGGGTTATTTTCCAAAAGATGACTCTTTTTCAGGAGTTTTGAAAAGAAAGCAGGCTACATAACCCTTTTTCCAGCTGGGACGTCAAACACGTGACGTCTCTGAGCTTCAGCCTTCCCACACGCACTATAATAATAATTCCAAACTCAGGATGTACTGAAGGTAGAGCAGATAGAAAAACTCCAATATATTTATTACCTGACTTGAATGTCTGCTTCTTCTCTCCCTGTTAAATCTACTTTATGGTACGTCAACTTCTCTGTCTTACTCACTTTTTCCTCTTGCTCATTCACTAATCCCATTCCAGGTTCGCCGTATTACAAATAGCTGCGTACGGTGAGGTGAAGAATATGTGGAACATTTTTTGCAGAGGTTGGAATAAAGTGAAATATTTTTCGATTCTTCCATCCACTTTTGAATTCAGTTGAATGTCTGCCTCTTGAGGAAAAAAACAATGGAAGTCTTTGAAGCGATATGGGTCCCTTTAATTGAAAATCATTGCAAGAGAAATATAAAAGCATATGCACACAGTCTGACGGGCTGCCACTGTTCATCTTTCTATTCAACAGTCATAGGAGGGCCCAACTCTCTTCCATTATTGATTAATGCCAGCTATCAAGAGTGTGTTTTCAGTCAGTTCTTTTAAATCAAAGATAATATGTACCTAGTATTATAGTTAACCTTAAGTGATCAGCAAGAAGTCCAGCTTGGTGTCGCCAACGTCTAAAAGTCTTAGCCTCCTCTTTGGTTTCTGTAGATCTGAAATGTTCTTCTTCTGCTAAGCCTGGAGACCAGCATCATCTTCCTGGTGGTCCAAAACGCCTGTGGTACAAACACTTACACTCCCCCCGGTGCTCTGAGCTCAAAGTCTCGGCAGCCCAGCAGTCCAGCTAACAAACTGGCTAGCATTAGCTGACAGCAGCTACAGTTGGCAGCAGTTTACTTCACTGTCCATTGGGAGTTGAGGCAGAGCAGCCAGGGGGCATAAAATATGATCCAGTTTCACCAAAATCAAATAGTTCAATACGCCTCGGAGTTCCAGACCCTTGTGGGTTACTGTTACTCTTCTTTATTGAATAACGTAATTCATCCCCAGTAGGGTAATTAAAAAGTACACGTTTATTTTGTCCTATATGTTAAATAACATACTAATATAAACGGTCATTGATCAGCACCTGAAGGCATGGCTCCACTTTTACTTAATATTCGAAGCCCTTTCGTGTTTGTAATACCTTCATTATTGCAGGTGATATTGCGCATACTACTTAAAGTAATGGCGTTTAATCTAATTGCCACAAACTCACTCACACAGTAATTCTGGGGGATTGTTAATTGCTTTTCGTGGCTCTCGGCAGAATATAATGAATCTGCTTTTTGTAGTATGTGTGGACATGATACTTAAAGCCCCTGAAAACGTGGTTTCAAAGTACTTCTTGTAAATATTAAATAGTAAAATAAGCAGCAATACATTATAGCATTTACTCTTAATGAATAAATTATTATTATTTATTTATTAAGAGTAAATGTGCTTCATCAGGACTGTGTTGGTGTGGTTTGATCTCTATGATATGTCATCATCATATTGCTCGTAAAATAACCAAAAGTGTTCTAACATTAGCAGAGATTGTTGTCTTATGGTAAAAGGGTGAAAAACAATGACAGATATCTAATATTAAATATATAGTCTAAGATTTTCTATCATATTTTTTGGTTAAAACAACACTGGATAGGAAACAAAAGATAAATGACAGCATGAATTCTCCGATTTCTAAGAAGCAAAATGAAGCAAGCACGACTTCCCAACCTCCACTTCATAATCCACTCTTCCACTTGTATATCAGCTGCCTTAGAGTTGGAAACAAATAGATTCACATCACAAGAAAATCCCTTCATACAGCTCAGAAAATCTTTTTCCTTATTAAAAAGCCCACTTCTTGTCAAATTTCCCAAAACACTGTCAGCCAGCCAATTAAATACTCCATATCTGTTCAAATCAATTATCTCCACCACGCAAGTGCCCTGCAACACTGTTGTGAAATGATTGAGCTAATGGGTTTTTGTTCCCACGCAGACGGTATCAAACCACTCCGCAGCAATTAAGATCATTATCCACCCTCGTGTTTTTGTTTAAGCCCATTTCAGGTCCATTTTGCTAACTTGCAGGTTCAGCTGTGATTGAATTTGGAGCTATAGGTGCACGTTGTGTGCTTTCAACCTTGTTAAAACACATCAGGTGACCGCATATGCACTTCAGTCGCCGAGACTCGTGGTCATTTCATGCTGAGAGCTCTCTATGCCGCGCATAATTGACCTTGTGGTGGAAAATAGCAATTAGTACTTCAAGTGGCTAAGATATAGATAAGGTTATTGTAGGATGACTTTCTGACTGGCAGCCTCATACTGCAGAATCATGGAGCAAATGGAAAATAAACATGGAAAACCATCCACCTGCTTACTGCTTCCTTTAGCGGAGCCTTTTACTTAAAATGCAACATCACAAACATGTATAAGGGCAATGATGCAATGAGCAATGAATGATGAATGATAATGGAAATACAATGCAAATATGGATCACTCAGAGCACCAGCCTCCTCAGCAGGGAATATTTTTTACTGCATTATTTTCCTCCTGTTGCCCAGAGCTGTTTCCGTGGAGCAAAGTGTCATAGCTGACATATGGACAATAATACCAGTAGTTTTATGAACTGTTGATGCTGCACTTTTAGCTCATAGAAACAGTGATTCAGCAATTTTACATTTTTTATGTTCAAATTTTCTGTTAAAATGTGAGATCATAAACATGCAATGTGCATTAGTACACTTTAAATGGCGAGCAAATCCACAGTGCATTATGAGAGCATTCATAGTGAATTATTATGCTTTATGACTACACACAAGGTGCTTTCTGGCATCTTTAATGTATTAAAATGCATTAGCACATACACTGTTAACATATGATACTGCATGCACTGTTATGAGTATACTATTATGAGCATACTATGAGTCTTTACTACAGTTGATTGTTTAGGTGTGTATATAGGTGAGTATGTGTAGTTATAAGGCGTTATAAGCCCCATTGGACAGCCTCTAGAGGCTAGAGTCTAGCCTCTAGTCACTAGTCAAGAGCATCCAAGAGAGACTTGAAGTTATAAATCATTATAATTCACATCTGTAATGTTTATTATTGGTGACATAGTGATCAGAAAGCATTATGTGTGTTTACGAGTGTAGTTGTAAAGCATTATAATTCACGATGAATGCCCATAGAAATTGTTAGAACGAATGTGTTAGCAAACAGTTGGCACATTCAGCTGACAGTGTTCATTTGGAATCAATGTGTCTTTTAGCTTTGTTTTGGTCTCCATCAATGCCTGAGGAAAAATATCTGGCTCTTTAGCTGCTAAATTCTCCACTACATTCACTAGCTACTTGCTAACTGTGTCTGTCTGCAGTCCGGCTGCTGGTGTACACTGAGACCCAAAGTGGCTTTTTTAACTGGACATGGAGAGTGATACTCCGTGAAACGTTACATAGCGTGTGCAACTTTAATTCTATGACTTCTGGATGAAGGCCACAGACTATAGGTCTGGACTTCACCTGTTTGTGGCGACACAGGAAGAATGAAATTAAACTCTCCATGCTGCCAAGAGTTGATTTGTGTGTTTGTGTGTCTTGCAGCGTTGCCCAGATCAGAGAGAATGCAATGTTACCTTGTACTTCTGGGGCATGGGATACAAGGAAACATCACAGCTTATTTACAGTTTTTTTTTTTTGTGTAGAGGACAGAATTTCTCAATTTTCAGTGGAAAAAGGCAAAAAGGAATTGCTGTGATAAAAACTGCAACAGATGCGAGGGTAGAGTTAGCGTGCCCAGAGTTAGCGTAACCTCAAATAACACCGGATACCAAAGACTGAGGATCACAGTCTGTCTTTAAATACAGTTTGGGTTTCAAACTTTTCCCTGATGTGTAATATTAGAGGTGACCGATCTGAGAACAGTCAAATCAATCAAATTTGTAATGGTCATATGGTCAGTTTAAGGCGATCTATTTTGTGTTTTAACTTGTCGTAATAAGTCAAAGGCACAGGCTGAGGTGCTTCATACAACGGCGTTAACTCAGACGTGTTGGGGTTGACTGTATGTGTGTGTCAGATCTTGCTTTCAGCTGTGTTTGTGTGTGTGTCCGGCAGCGTGGTCATGTATGCCGGTCGGAGCAATGCTCCCTGTCACTGATGATAAGTGGTAATTGAATTTTGCCAGCCAGGGCTGACAGGGCAGGGATGGCACAGAGTGTGTGTTGCATGAGACGGTCTTGGAAGCATAATGCAGGGGGTCAGCGTGGAGGTCCGTCAACTGTAAGCCGCCATTTCACTCTGTCTCTCTGCTGTCTTTCTCCGCCTCTGGATCCTTTTTTTTCCTTCACTGCCATTCATGCGATGTACAAAAGTTTAAAGCTGCACTAATTCATATTTTTATATAAAAACTGGATCAGGTGAAAGGCATTTTAGTGACCCACTCACAGAGGATTGTGTTATCACGCTCAGGTCTCTCATTTTGTGTTGGTTATACAGTCACTCTGCTCATTTTTAGCATAAAAAGCTTTGTTACATTCACTGAGCGCTACCTGCGTCAGGTGGCCACACAGCGGACAGACACAGTTGGCAACAGAGCGGAGCATTTCGCAGAAAATAAGCAGATATTTCCCTCAGGAGCGGGTGCTAAAAGGAGAGTGAGTATTGGACTTACATTAATCAAGTGGTCACAAACATGAAAATGATTTTATATTGTTTAAGTCTATTTTTATTTGTTCCTTTAAATATTTGATATTTGAAAACATGAAGCACATGATGCAAAGTGCAAACTTGTTGGTGTTATAAGATCAACAAAAATGTATGCCAGCGCTCCAACCAGTATATATATTTAAGCAATATTACACAAGAGGGTGTGCTTTAATGTCAATTTGCAACATTTTTTTGCTCGTCATTTCTGTTCTGATCTCCGTTTCTATGGAGATACACCATGACTAATACCTGGAAAACAATCAGACTCCTATATGTAATGGAACCCAGTTCACTACTCCAGCAAAGTAGTCCGCACCTTAGTAACGGAGCAACAGTCCCAGTGTACTTCATATTTGTTTACATGTTTATATTTTCAGGATGTGACAGTGTGGAGATGGCAGAATAATATTTTTGCTGATGAGTCAGCTGTACTGTCATGCTGATTTGAGCACATTCTTAATGTCTAGTTGACCAGTCAGATTGCTCGGTCTGATCTACTTCTATACATTTCTATTCCACACGTTCGTGATATACAGTGCAGATGCAATAATCAGGAATAGATGTGGCTGTGTTCTGGTGAGCACAGAAAGTAAAGCCAAGGAAAGTGAAGCAGTGAGGTCTCCCCCTCCACCCAGTCATCCCTTCTCACTTTGCCATCGCCTCTCTCCGCTTGTTTGCCCTCTCTGTCTTTTTCTATTTCGGTCTCGTCTTGATCAAGGCGACAACAGTCTGTAGTTGTTGATCTTCTTCTACTGTCTGCCTCCTCCTGTTCTTCTTTCAGCGGAGTGGGTGTTTGCTGCTGCAAGGTGGAGAGGTCAAAGCATCTCTCTCTCTCTCTCACTCTCTCTGTCTGTCTCTGTGAGGGTCTCTCGCTCTTGTCTGTATGCAAGTGTTTGTGGCAGTAGCAGTTTGTGATGATAAGATAATTAACCTTAGCAGTACAGCCCCTGACAAATTGGTCTGGATTAATGTCAGTCTGATCTGCCACTATGCAATCACTTCGAGTATTGCATGCTCTGCGTACTCAGTTGTGTTTTTTTGGTGTTGTTGTTTGTTTTCATTGAAGTTAACACATTAAAAACAATTGCGGCCTTTCCACATCCCTACGATATTTGATATTTCCACTTTATCTTAGCTGTTTTATATGAACACTTTCAACGGAACTCCATCTCTATTATTAATTCTCAGTAAGAAGATATTTTATGAAGTGAACCTGCTGCAAGTGTCGTGCTTTGATTTGTCTTTCAGCTTGAGGCAGCCGTGATTGACATAACACATGTCCTCCAAAGATAACCGCAAAGAATCTCAAAGTTTTCATTTTGGAGATGAAACAGAAGCAAAAATTGGAAATGAGATGCCCTCTTTCAATCTTATCTCAGCTCTTGCAGAATGATTGTGGTAATGAAAAACAGGGAGGGTGGAATCATTACTTCTTGTTGCTGCATTACTTTTGCTGATGAGTTTGTAGAGTTCTTTTCGGTGTCTGTGGAATTAAACAGTTTGGCAATGTCACCTCACAGCAAGAAGGACTGTCAGTCTATGTCTATGTATTTACTATGTATTTACTGTTTGTGATAGACCTTATAATAGATACGTAACTTTTCTAGCATACAGTATGGATCATACGGATTAGCCCAAAACTGATGTCTTCGATGTCATCTTCAACAATATAAATGCAAGCATGTATCACTTCCTAATACTTAAGAGGTGAGCCAAAAAAAAGCCTCATCATGGTGGAATTTGTCCTTAAAAGAGAGCAAACCAGGTCAATCTCAACGATCAACTAATGCTTCCGAGACAAGAAAACAATCATTTCTTCTTTCTGCTCATGTGCATTCAGCGATGCATCCAGTTTTCCTGTGTGGAAACAATGAAAGATTTAAGAGTCATTCATTGACTTGATGGTTGAAAGGCATCAAACAATACATTGTTTGCTTTTTTTTGACATTCCAAAAGACGACTGGACTCTGTTGGGACTGTTGCTTATTACCATTTCTGCATGCAACATGCAAATATTGTGTTCGGCGTCCAATGCATGTTCATCTGGTTTTGGTAGAACTTGTCCGTCATTCCACTCAACAAGAGGATTTAAAATATGACATGAGGTTTTAGTTCACTCACATGGAATTGATTTATTCCACATATGAGAGGTAGTCCTTGCCAGGGTTTATTTAGACAATCCCTCTGCCTCCACACACTATCACTAAGGTCCGAGCCTGACCAGTGTAGGTGGAAAGCACCCATGCAAGGTACTCTTTACAGCTTATTAATAAAGGTCTTAGCCCCTAACCAGGAGTATAGACATGTGGGGCCTTGTTCATGAGGGTAAGCCCGGGAGAAGCTGAAGCTCAGGTGGTAAGATTTGTGACTTGAGTTGCAGTATGCACACATTTTGTGCTTTGTAACATATATTGGATAGTGACATCTTTAGACAGACAGATGAAAGGGGTCAGAGAAGGGTTGATCGTGGTACATGGTCATGGTACCAGTAGATACCTCAACATATTCAGATGTTATTGTGTCCTTGAGCAAGACACTAACTTCCGTCAGTAACTTACTAACTAACTTCCATCAGAATCCATGTACGGTTTAGAAGTTCTAGTAGTAGTCCGTACTGGACCACTGGTGACAAGCTGGCAGGTCTCAAGGACTCAAGGTCTTTTGGAGGGAAAATACCATCTTCAGTGACAGAGTTGTCACTCCATCATGAAAAGTACACAAAGCTGCATTCAACTATTTTAGCCTCTTGAATATGTTTGGAATATAAACTAAGCACACCCGCCCGTTGTGGTTCTTGTAGTTGTCTTTGCTCTGAGAGAATTCAAGTGCTCAGAGAGGAAAAATTCATTGAAAAGCTATTTTAAGGGGGCATTATCGCTGAGGACTTAATTATTTCTTATAATATGAAGGCAAAAGGCAGCCAGGCATGTATGAAGCCCCTACAAATCTTAACAAAACACTGCTAAATCTGGCTGCTGTGGAAAGAGAGTTGCTACTTGTGAAACTCTTCTGTGAACATTGGAACCGAATCAATAGATGGTACATGTACAGCACAGAAACCAAACAAAGTCTTGGTCCACTGCTTACAGGTTTTGCACTCGTAGATGTAGATATCAGTCTATAGAGATTTATCACAATTAGCTTCGCAATTGTGATAAAGTTAAGTTGAGTTAAGTTAACGAGAAAGGCCTGACCTTTATATTTTGAATAGGTTGTATATGTGATTCAGTAGCTAGTTAGCCTAACTAGCTATTCCATCTGATGTCAGACATATGTTCACAGTCAGATATTTCATCTGTAAATAGATATAATGCAGATTATCATTTTCAAGTCATATCACTTGCTGTTTATTAATCTGCCATTGCAATATTGTTTGCCCATGCCAGAACAGAGTTGTCATGGTGATGACTGCTCCCGGTGCCAGTACGACAGTGATGTGTGTGTGTGCATGTGTGTATATGTGGGCGGTTGACAACTGAATGGCAGCCATCAGTAACAGAGGAAAGTCTTTCAGGTGTGAGCCTAGAGTGAGGCTCTTTCTCTCTCACACACACACACGTGCACACACTCTCTGGCACGAAGGTACAGGGGTTTTTTTTTTTAACTTCATGTAATTAAGTCTAGAATAATTGCTCAGAGGTTCCTCTCTTCCTCTCCTCCTTCTCATTCTCCTCTCCTCTTCTTTACTTGACAGAGGAATGTAATTAAAAGAGGGGAGAGAGCTTTCCCGAGGTTTGATCATTGTCTCCACCCTCTAATGGAGAGCTTAGACCCGCCGTCTATCATCGACAGCGAGAGAGCGATACAAAGAGAGAGAGAGAGAGAGAGAGAGAAACTCCGAGGGAGCAGGAGGAGATATCAGAAGAGCGATGAAGATAGAGAGATCCGTCAATGAGAGGGAGAGCGGTGGAGGAAGGCAGGAGACGGCTGAGGCAAACAGAACATCAGGCTGACAGATAAAACGTAAAGATGTGGACGGGAGGGACGGCGAAGGAGAAAGTGATACATCACAGGCCATTCTGTTGCAATAGAAAAGACTTTGTTTCCCATTATGGTTCCACCTTCAAATAAGGCTGATAATGTATGTTTAATGACAGGAACTACTTTAATAATGACTCATTAGCGCTTATAATTGTTTCTGGCTTATTAACACCTCATTATTAATGACAAATTATTGTAACTGCATACATACTCACAATGCTTTCTGATGCACCATATCAACGGTCATAAAGCAGCTTAAAGCTATCCTGTGAATTGCCATACTGTATGTACAGGACATACAGAGAACTGAAATTTTCTGTCTTATCCCTGATGGAAACAGTAATAAACATGAAATATAAAATATATGCATGTATAAAGAGATCTGAAAAAATACTGCAAATATAAAAAGATATAAACAGTGTAGATATAGCAGTATAAAAAGTATAAATAGCATGAATATATCAAAAATAAAAGATGTATGCAGTGTCACCTATAGACACACATCCACAAACATTATAACCGCCTATACTCACTTCAACAATATGCGCTTCACTTCAGTTAGCACATACAATGATAACTTATAACAGTCCATGCAGTGCAATAAGAACTCATTACATATGCTCAGTAAAGTGAAGTATATGTTAAAGTGTGTGTACGAGTGAGTATAGCTGGTCATAATTTGTTATAAGCCCCATCAGTCAACCTCTAGTTTATAACTAGTCAAGTCTGTAGTGTTTCATGACATGAAAGCATTACATGTGAAGCTTTAGGAATGCATTATAACTGACTATGAATGCTCCATAAGCACCATGGACGTGGTCTTCTCTCCCACATGTTTCTTGCAGTTGGTAAAATTCCACATTTTGTAATTCAACATCTCAGTAAGTCATGGAGAAAAATCGCATCAACAAGATCAGTAGTTAAATCCAGTCACCACTTAGATTCGAAGTATTTTCAGCCTCTCACACTTGCTGAGTTGGCATTGGTTAATGAATAAATGGCATTTGTGTTTAACGTAATTATGAACACAAAACGATTTGCTATGTTGTGTTCATATTAAGTTTTCAAAGGTGTCATCGCAGTCGTCCTCGGCATGCGGTGTTTGCCTCGTTGTCAAGGTTAGCCTGTCATCATGTCTTTGATTGTAGCTCAGTGAAAAGACATATTCTGTCTTATTGTTGTAGTTGGTCAGTTTTATACACGCCAGAAAGCTCAAAGAGCACGTTTGGTTTTCCGATAATGCGTTGAGGGTGAGGCAGAGTGCAGAATCTGCATTTTCAAGGTTTTATGAAGGGCCTGAATTCATTGTTTCTGTGCTCATTGTCTTCACAGGGCAGACTGCTTCTTTGGCATTCTGTTAGTATCTCATTTTGAGGTACATTTTTAAAGGATTGTACTCAACAGCTGGTTGGAGAAGTTGCTGTAAAGAGGTGGATGAGAATGAGAATGTATCCAAGTCCTTGTCAATCACAACCTCTGCACTTCAGGAGGGAGTAACTAACAGATAACAGGGCTGAATCTGGGACAGGCAATGATGTATGACACACACACACACACACACACACACACATCAAAACATACACCATTCTTTATTGTATCCATCCCTGCTGTCAGTCTTAGCATTGCCACAAACACTTTCTGTCTCTGTCTCTTTCTTTCCTTCCAATTCAATTTAACTGATCAAATATGCTCCGTTGGCATGGAACAACACTCATACCAGAGCTACAAAACAGATGGTTATGTCATCAACAGACAATTTTAAATGATAAAATAATACATGTACTGTAAAACAGTTGTAAGGATGAGGGTTTCTTCTTTTTTAATTCATGTGGGTGGGTCTGCGTCGACACGCACGAGTGCTTGTTCACAAAAACGTACCACATTTTTAATTGACTTTTGGCTCGGGGGTCACGTGTAAGAGTTGACCCCCTTTACAAGCATGCGTGCGCGTCAGTGTTTTCCTCTGAACTCGAGCCAAGTTGTGGGATTTTGCTGGAGCTAAGCACGTTTGCCAGCCACCTCCGCTGTAGTACACAAGTGCAGCAGCCGGGGAGGAAGCTTAATATGTATAATGCACGAGGGCGCCTCCAGCTAATGCACTTGAGCTGTAGCCAAGGTGGGGTGAAAACGCTCTCAGGCCTCTCATCTCCCTGTAACCGACACCTCGCAGGACAACGTGTCGCCCGTGTTTGCTTCCCCCGACTGGCCATTTCAACCAAACGTATCATTTCTCACCTTCGGAGAGGTGGGAGTGTGAGGTGATGGCGGTGCAGCACAAGCTCTGTACAAGTCGTACAGGCTTCTGTTTAGTCTTAAAATCTTTATGTTATTGAACAAGTCGGGGGAAATACCTCAGAGAGTGGAGATAATTTCTGTTGTTTCCATTGTGAACCAGCTTCAAGGATTAACTTAATCCAGTGACATTTTGTTGATTCTAGCCTTCGTCTGACTTGAGTGGAGATATCGACAAAAGAGAGGCTGCACTGTAAACTGATCTTACCGCAGCCAATAATGTCTTTAACTAAGAAAGTTGTACAACTAACTCTGACACTGACAATACCATCATATATATCTCCTTCTTCTTATTTTCCTTCTTTTTTGTCTGTACAACACGGCATTACTGAAGGATTTTCAGTGTCGCTAAAAAAAAAGAGATTCAAAGTAACATTCCTGACCTCAGAAGCAGTTGGTTGGAAAACAATCTCACCTCAGGGTCACTCGAGACAAACAGCTTGTTCCGCGACTAGCGCGATTTCAAGAATAAAGTCGATTTAAAGTATAGAGTGGTTTACATAAAAACATGTTCATGCTCCAAATAATATCAGGCCAACAGAGAAGACACTGAGCCGCAATCCTGCGAAAGCAGGCCCGCACAAGCTTTAATAGGGGTCTGCAAATTCTTTGTTCGAGTCGCTTCGATTCATTCTGTTGTGTAGCATTTATGCAAACCTTTGCATGGCAACATAAGAAGAATCAAAGTTAATCAAAGGGTCCGACTACCCGATGAGGTTCCTTGTACAACAAGAAGATCCAACAGAGTTCTTCCACAGAGACTCAAGGAAAACTGAAGGGCCTGTGATTTTGGTGAAATTGTATCATATCTTGGACAGAATATATTTACTGCTTTCACTCTGTTGTCCTCCAACTTCTCAGCTTCAACGATTTAAAGAGTTACCTGATGGACAGATAGCTTTAGTATTTCGCCAAAGTAGCTAACTCCTGAATAATTGTGGTGGGGCATAATGCACATCTGCTCTTATCTACTGTATATACCAATCAATATCCACGACAAGTCCGTCTCTATCTTTTCCATGGGGACTTTAATATTATACTCACTGACACACTCTTTGGTACCAAAGGGCCTGACAACAAACCTATCCATCATCAGACAACTTCCCATGCTGTCTGGTGGTGTCCTTTTATGCTGGTCTGCTCTTCTAGGTCATAATTCCCAACAGACCACGGCTCGATGAGCTGCCGTCACACAGGGCCCTGTCTCCCAGTGGAAACCGGAGACCAAGCAATTTGCATATGTAATTGAGTGGAAAGCAATTGTGCTGGGAGCCTCTCACTGCAAGCAGCTACCGGTATGCATGTGTACATGTGTGTGTTTATGTGTATAGATGTCAATGAAAAATCAAAGGTAATTATGATTTATTACGTACAACATGTTTTGGCCTTTGTTCTACTTCCTCAGTCGATAGACAAACAATACTTAACATTCACTCACCATCTATTTTTTACATGCCAGGCACTTTGGCTTGTCATAGGAGGAAAAGCACTGCTGGAACAAATTTTGTTAACTATAGCTCAGTTACATCAAGTGTCCCACTAAGCTATGACAGTGAGGCAGCGTGCACAATTACTTCATTACTGCTATGACAAAATGTTTGCTATGAAAAAGGCTGCTGGGAACACGGCGATGCCACTACAATGAGGTGCCTTTGGTCAAGAAACACGAGCAGTTAGACGATCGGACAGATTGTAAACAAGGTTCCCAATGTCCAGGCTATGGGCCAAAACCAGGACATGGAACATTTGTAATGGGCCGCGAGGAACTGTAGAAATCTGCAAACAAAGCTTCCTTCATCACGCCCTGTCTCACCCAAAACAATGGGATACTTGAAACTGTATAGGTAATCAGTATAAGAACTGTTTTTCTTACCCATAGCTACTCTGTGTGAACTTACTATTTAGCAAGGTGACAACCACACCTCCAAGCTTTCATCAATCCCATAGGTAATGACTAAAGATTGAGTAGCCACGTGGCTTCTGATTACCTACAACAGATTCAAGTATCCCATTGTTTTGTGTAGCTATGTGGCCGTGATCGCATAGTGATTAGTACTCTGCGTTATGGCCACAGCAACTCCAGTTCAAATCCATTATTAGTGGGAACCTGTACTTCATTCATATCATTACTGCACCTACTTACTTGAACGGCCTTATACAGGCATATGTTCCCTCACTGTTACCCTAACTGTTGCTGTTGTCCTATGAATGACGCCTGGTTCTGCCATCCGTTCACTTAAGGCAGTACAAACGTTTCTTGTCTGTTGTTCCCCGTTGGTGGAACGCACGACGAGTTCCCACCAGATCAGGGGCGTCCCTCTCTACCTAAAAGACTCCTGATGACCCAGCTCTTCAGAGAGTACCTCCTCTCTTAGCACTACCAACTACTGGACATGCTGAATCTATCCCTAATTCTGATAGCACAACACCTTCTGTGCCCTTCTCTGTGAGCCACTTTGGATAAAGGCATCTGCTAAATGACTAAATGCACAAATGTATGTAACAACAGTCTAAGGGCTTCACCTACTGCTGACTCATAATTGCTTGCCAATAATTTGCCAACCTAATAATTTGATGACCTAAGTTAAAAGAGAAACCTCCAACCTTTCCTCAACAACAATGGCAAAATAAAAATCATACATTAAGCGAAGGAAGATTGCAAATTCTGCTTTTAGTCAATTTAAACTTTCAAGTTGTCATCAAACTAAAGAAACAACAGTTGAAAGAACTAGTCATTTTAAGGCTGATAAAACAAACATGCTAGTTTGATTAAACAAACTGCTAAAACTGACTTTACACAACTGTCTAACTAACTTGATGATTGTGGGGCATTTAGGAATGTTACTAGGAATGACTCTGGACCCAAGTTGTATTAAACCAGCATTACCCTTTAGGAACTTTTCAGAATGTGATGTACGATCCACACCTTATGTCATCTTTGTGTGCACATGCATGTTCATATTTTATACTCTCCAGGTGTATTTGACATGCTGCTACATTTGCCCATGTGTGTGTATCAAGTACAAGCTTTCTCCATTCTCCAGAGCTGAAGAGCTTCCATCAGCCACGTTAGCGTGGAAACATTAAAACCCTTTAACTGCTCAAAAGTTGTGACATGCCATGCAGAGGAAATGTAGCGTTCTTATCCTCCACCTGCCCGTAGATCTTCATGCTGTTCATGCTGCAACTGCACGCCAGCACTCCTCCATAAGCTATTCTAAGCTTCTAAGTAGATTGTGTTGTTTTATAATAGATTATAGGGCTGATACCCTCTGATGTGTGTCAACACAGCAGGACTTGTGCGCGATCAGCCTCCTCTGTTAGACTGACTGTGATCGAAAGATTAGCAGACGTCCCGCAAACCCACGCTGGTGTTTAAGCTCTTTACAGATTTTTTTTTAAAAAAAGAAAAAAGAGCTGACTTTTGTTCCCATCAGCCCCCTTGAATGTGTCGTACCCCTACAGTCTCCAGAGCAGACACAGGAAGTTTAGAGTCTGCTTTTATCTGCTGCGCACAATGGCAGCACTGTGCTTCCCAAAGCATGAGTTATTACTCAGAGGAAATGGTTACGTTGGAAGAATGTATCAAAGTCTTTTGATTGTGGAGGATCATAAGTTGTGCTACAGGAGAGGTATTGTCATGTGTGTCTCCCCACTTCCTCCCTCCATCTTTTTAGTTTTTTTTTCTTTTGTAGCCCCCCCCCCCCCAAAAAAAGAAAGTTGACAATCTCAATCTGTGAATTGAGTCAAGCTCAGTTTCAACTTTATTATGAAGATCTGTAGGCATGCTTACGTGCATACAGTTTGACAAGAGTGCCACTTGTTGGCAGGTCCGGTTACTGCGTCAGGAGGCTGTAGTAAGTGCATTTCTGCAACATATTTCAAACCTTCCTAACATTTTTACGATTTCTTTTCGACAACATTTCAATCCCCATACCGTCTTTGACTTTACTGACTCCTGAGTGATGGGGTTGGGATACATCCCTAAACATGTCACTTTATAAATCTGAGGGATCTCCTTAAGTCTTTGCTTGTCTTTGAAACCCGCAGAGTTTTCCACATCAGGCCCCTCAAAGCTATTAAAATGAGACAATCTGAGAAGAGAACGTCCCTCTATATGCTTTAACTGCTCAGAACTCAAAGACACAAGGTATGATGACGCTTCACAAGTAAGCATTTCTTGTCTTTAAGGGGTCACAAACCAAGAAGGCTGTGAATCTGTGTTTTATTTCATCGGTTCAGTGAAAAAACAGCAAAAAAGCGCTTAATTTGGGTTTTTTTACATAAATAAAGCCTGCTTTCATGTCACAATGACTTTTTTTTGTGTTTGTTTTCTGTTTTATCAGTTGGGTTTTTGAGGGTTTTTCACCCACATATAAGAATTTCAGCAATAATTTCAAGATACATTTTACACCATGAAAGTCGAAACGCTGCATAAGCCTTTCTAACAATGCCAGGCAGCCTCTATTGTCATTTCTTCTCATCATTGTGTGGTCAAGTTTAATCATACTGAGTCTAAAAATACTGGAATCCTTTCATAAATACGGCTCTTGTGTCGTGTATTGTAAAACAAAATGTGCCAGTCTGTTTGGGATTGTCTCACCCACCATGTGGAGACAGTCCCGAATGGTTCCCATAGAAACGCTCATGAACACATCGGTTTCTCTATTTTTCAAGCTTTACAAGAGAAAAGACTTCAAGGATGAAGACTGACTGGTTGGTTTGGCAGATGCTCATCTCGGTTAACTTAAAAAAACAACACAGAACCATGACCCTGAGCTATGGGAACCATCTGGGACTGCCTCCCCATGCAGTGTCTGAGGTGTGGGGCTGTGGAGTGTCCCCTTGCCAAGACATATATTTTGTCTTTTTGCAGTGCAGGGACTGTAGCATTGTGATAGTGTGTTCAAAACAAAGCAGAGAAATATATTAAGATATTGCAATCTTTTACAGGTCAGTGGGTAGCGAGACATACCTGAAATAACATTTTAATATCCATAAGGTTCACATTTTAAAGATCCAACAGACAGTCATGAATTCTGAATGATTATTTTCCCAGGTGCTTCTTGCCTCGACGTACATTTTCTGTCAGTGTTCGCTGATGTGTTGGTGTGTGGGTGGCCTTGTGTGTGTCCTGAGGATGTCCAGCTGTCAGAGCTCAACTAGGTTAAACTGAGTGATGTCCTTTAAATAGAGACATATTGGCAGAGGCAGGCTGACCTGATTGATGGTGCTGCCCCGCAGGGACACGGAGAGACAACCACAGTAAGGGATCTCTCAAAGGAAGTTAAAGATTTTTGCTATTTTGACATGTAAATAAATGCTCCACCGCCCAAGAGCAGACATTTCCGACTTTCTTATCATTACTCGGTTATGACCAGCGCCTCTGCGTCATGGGGAGTGCAAGACTGCGACTGAAGAAGTTTGTTGGCTCCTTAAAAAATCCTCTTCCTTCTCAGACCAAATACTCCCAAGGTGCCCTTGAGCAAGGAACTGAACCATGAGCTTTCTCGTGGATCTGCTTGGCTGTTGACAGCCAAGCACTGAGGGCAGCTCCCAGGTGTAAATACAAGACATGCCTCGTCAACATTCACAAAATAAATAGAAAGAAAGTCTTTTATGTAAAGAGAAATAATACATTCCTCTGTGCCTCTTCTGTCCTGCTCTTCTGACTTTACCCCTCCACCGCTCGTCCTTGTAGGCCTTCCTCTGGCAGCCAAACAAACGCCGGGCCTTTAATTGACCATGTTGCTCAGGGAAGTGTGTTCAGAACAAGCAAGAGTTACACACACACACACACACACACAAACACAGTTCTCAAGTAGTGCAGCCCAGCAAGATGTGAGGCATGCTACGGCGGCTAACCGCAGACATGATGAGAATACTGAACAGGATTTGTGTGCTTACTGACTAGCTTGTGTGTCTCAGTGCATACAAATTCATATTGTATTTATCTAATATAATGACAAAATGACTGAGCGCAGCCTCAGAGATCAATGTGTGGCAAGCGTCAAGTCCGTGTGAGTCAGAATTTGACGCTTTTTACGATGACACCGGAGAGAAGCGAGAGCGGGAATTGCCATAAATGTACTTCAGAATGTTGGAGAAATTCCAGATGAAAAAGAAGTAATAATAAAATGAAAACAGACAGAGAAGGAAATAAACAGAATCTACTGAAGAATGCGAAGACGCTGTTCCAGTGAAGTCCCTATTATGTGCGGTGCAGAGAGCACACTATTGACGGCAACTTCATTCTTTCTGTATCCACAAAGCAGCCAGTAAAGCGTCATCACTCTGGAGTTATTCAGTAATGATCCGCAGTGAAATATTATTACGTGTGTGAATGAGAGTGAAATGAAGACACAATTACTGTGGGGAATATAAAGCACTATATGGTCTGATCATCTAGTATTGACGCTTAGCTATGAATAAAAACCTACAGGACTGCTGTGAACTATAAATCCAGCTGAACTACCGGGCTCAAGGTTTATGTCAGTTAGACTGTGGTCATTTGATTAAATTTATATTTTGAAATTGAGTACCACATGTTAACATAATAATATAGATGATATATTTTAGCGGTGGAAATCCCAACCTAATTAAACCATTATTAAAGGTGTGATTTTTTACCATATTGCTGGAAAACCTCTTCACGACCCCATTGCAGCCAGTAAAACAGAAGGTTTGTTAAAAAAAACAAAATGTTTTAGTTCAGTCTAGAGGGCGAAATCATGGGGAAACACTGTCCAATCACGTTGATGAGGCTGCTCATTATGATTGGATCCTGGCAATGTCCGTCAAACTTCAGTCCGCTTCTCCCTCCCCCCTCTGCGCGTTCACCCATTCGTGAACGAATAAAAACCCTTCCATTGCTTTGAAGGCGTGGTTTCGAGGGGAGGTCTGCAGAAAAGGCATGGGGTGTGTATTTTCAAAATATAGCTTGCTGGAACCGTTTTCCCAACATCTCATTGCACACTAATTGGATGAATCAGTGGACATGTCCAAAGACGCACAGCGCTTGGTGTTTAATAACCAATAATAATTATGCATGAACTTTTTATCATCATAAACTCATATAGGCTAATAATCCAGTATTTAAAACATGAATTAGATGTGGGGGGTCCCTGCTCTGTTTGTCTCTTATCCAAGGGGCCCTCGGGCTGAAAAAGGTTGAAGACCCCCTGCACTATACCAGAATGGACAAACTGAACACTGGCTCAGGGCCAAGCGAGGGGCTTGCAACCTGCACCTACACACCACTAAATTCTAGACGCTGGTCCTCTAACACCTTTCGCTCTTTAAGAAAGTCCAACTTTAGAAATTAAAAGTAAATAATTTTACTAATAAATTATTTATAGCTTCCGAAATCTTGTTTTCAAAACAAAGTATTTCTCCACAACATTAAATATTCATGAGTAAATAAGGACGTAAGACTTTCCATAATATTTTAAAGTATGACTTTATTGGGAGGCTCATAAATCTTAGTTAAGCGGGTTCGCCCGCACTGTGTGGCCGTGGTGTGGAAAGATTTGACCTCACAGCTGGCCCCCCACATTTATTCAAGTGTGTGACATCACCTTTTTCCAACTTAGCTCTGTCCCACTTGCGACCAGTGAGATACACAAATCTCTCACGTTAAAAACGGCAGACTTCTTGAACTGTGGCAGAACAGTTTGTATTCGCGTGGCACATTTTTTTTAAAAGCTGACTGAGAAAATGCATGTTTGTGGCCTCGAAGTTAAGTTAAATTCACCCCTGAGTTCAAAGCTTTAACCAGTGGCACTCTTACTCTTGAAACACTTTAGAAAAATACTTGTGCTTTTGGCATAATTTTTACACTTGCTGTTTGCAGGGTCATGTATAGATCAGCGTTTTTTTTTTCTTTGCCAATAAAAAAGCATAAAAAATGAGAAATAAAGCCTAAATACTTGTTTGGCTACATGCAAAACAAGCAGAATTAATGTTTTTAATAATCAACGCAAGCTGCACTTTCTTTTTTACTCACCTCGTGTCTCCTCCACACTCTGCATTCATTAATCTAAAACCTCGGCAACAGAATGAAACAGATGTTTAGACAGAACACAGCTGTCAGCCAATGATTTCCATTATTTGGTTGACTGAAGAAACAGTTGTAAAGGTTACTATAGAATGACAAGTACTTCCTGTAAAGACAAGGTGCAAACAGCAGCGTGATGATGATGAACACTGAAAAAGCCTCACTGGACAGCTTTCCCACCTCTCACAAACTCCTGAAGAATGCGACTGGTTCATTAGTTCCTATCGATCACCCCTATCGGTAGCCTTACTTCTGGGTGCCCGGGACATAATTGTGATTGGTGGGTTGGCAGGTCCTGGTGTGCCCTGTGTTTAATGCCTTCACTTTATGAGCTATAAAAGTGAATAGATAATCAATACAGTGTCGCTTCGGTCTAAGCAGCATGTAAGGTTGATGGAAAGTTCCCGTGGCCTAGAGAATGGCCTTGAATAGATGTGGCTGCGTGGCGGTGCATGCATTTATATTCATCAGTTTTCTGGTACAAGCAGGCAAATTAATATGCACAAGGTATTGATATGAGGAGGACGGCCTTTTTGCGCCTTCCACAGACTGCTGACTGAGCGATGAATACATTGCAGGGCATTACCCTTTGACCGTTTCACCTCTGACCTCTGTGTCCCTCACGTTCTCCTCATCTGTCTGTCCCTAGGTAGTTCTGGTGGGTTCATCCATAAACGAGAGGGATCAGATGCTGTTCATCAGCACCGACGAGGGTTCCTCCTTCCAGCGCCAGCCAATCTCCTTCACCCCGGAAACGCTCGTCTTCCACCCCAAGGAAGAAGACAAGCTCCTGGCTTACTGCAAAGAGGGCAGGGTGGGTATCACGGCACGGCAGGAACATGAAAATAAATATCTGAAAGAACAGAACAAACGGGCAGCGGCGATGTTGCACCAGCAAGTCGTCTCCGCTGTCAGTGCAGCAATGCATTAAATTTCAATTTTCGCACGCACCAGCAGAACACGAACCTCAGAGGAAACTCGTGATGTGTGATTTCTCATTCTTATTCTCTCAATACCGCTGCGGTGCAAATCCTCTAACAAGAGAAACAAACAGAACGGCGGCCACATCCAAATGCACTCACACACTCTTTGATATTGTATTTCTTATTTAGAACAAGTCGCAATCTCACTTGGAAAGTCTCTTAAATATTTTGAAAAAGTCTGGATTCAGATGCAGCAAATGCACCTCATGAAACCATTTGTGTACACAGCTTTCCAGAGGAGGACAATATTCAGACAGAAGATATGAAAAAGACACAATATGTCTCAACACTGCGTCCAAAAGAGTTGGGATTCTGTAAAAAACACTAAATAAAGACAAAATTTAATTCATCAATATTTGACAGGTGAGTATCATGATGGTATGAAATGGCCATCCCCAGGCAAGGATCCATTGAGTTCATGACCATTGACCCATGGAGCAGTTACCACACAATTGTATAAAGGATATTATAGAATATTATTGTCGGTAAGAACGTTCAACTCTGCATCTACAAATGAAGTTCAGACTCTGCCATGCAAAGAGGAAGACAGACAACATCTGAAAACACAGCAGACCTCAGCGAGCCAGAGCTCATCATCATGCCGTCTGACCCGTCCATATCTCATATCGTTTTTGGAAATCATGGACATTCTGTCCTTCCGTTTTAACAGCACCTTGACTTTTTTTTGGAATCAGGATTATGAATTGTGAATCAAATCAAAGTCAAAGTTAGAGAAGTCTGTTCTGCCAAACTTATTTTTTTTAGCTACGTAGCCCTGTTATTTTTAGGGACAGAAAAAAATGGCTAAAACTATGAAAATCATTTTAAACATTACACTCCAACTACTTTGTACATGTCAAGTTGTCAAATAGCGTTGACAATGTCACATTTTGCAGAAAGTGTCCTGGAAGTTAATTATTAATAGTTAGCTATTTCACATCAGGAAACGTATTAAGTCAAATCATAAAGAAACAATTTGGTGCAATTTTAATGTCTAAACATGCTACCATGCTACTTAGTGATAAACATTACGGAAGTGGATTCAGCATCAATGAAAAGTTTCACCTTATCACCTGATAACTTATATACTGTTGCCACGTACAACATACTATTTATCCTGTCATAATAAATCATTTAACATTGCAACAAAATAATTCGTTTGTAATCTGGATGCTATGCGACAGCATTGCTACATGTCATCACTGCATCAGAGCATTTTTGTGGAGCAAACAAAGCGAAAGCAGTTTCTAATTATTTCTCAGTCAATGCCCCACTGAGGTGTTTTGGCATCACATCCAAGACAAATTGTGAGTGTTATAACAAGTGTTAAAATAACTAATTATCACTAACAGTTACACTGTGACGGATTCTCAGGTGTTGGTTGAAGAAGCACGCACGTTTGTAAAGCAGAAAACAGTTCCGCTACATGGCTCTCCGTCTTTAACCTCCCACCGCCTCTGCCACAAAGTTAATTGCTTCCTCAGGTAAATGGTAAATGGCGCGCAAACACCACGACTGACACATCACACTGCTGTCATCCTCCATGTGTGACGCACTGAACAACAAATGAGACCTGTGTCTTCCAGCTGCAGTGGTTTTTGGGTTTTGGTTGGGGCCCAGCCAAAATGGTCCCAAGTTAAATCTTAGTGCTCTTAAGGAATAAAATATAAAGACCATAACCAAAGAAATTTGGCAACCACTGCTTGAAAGCACACCGATTTCACTATTTCTGCCACTGGCAAATAATGTACTCATCAATTCTAACATTTTTCTCCACGCTTCAGAAAAACACGAGGGAGGGTCAGCAATACAGCTCATCGGAAATCTTCATCATCATCTTCATTTCAGGAGACGTTAACGATAACAAGACCACTAGTCTATTACAGAAGTAACTAATTATCTCCAGCACTGTCTTGTTTGTTTATGGTAGTCACACAAAGGTAGCACAGTAAAACTGACAGTGATATGTCTTTTCATATGGGACTACAGAGTACTACAGATATTTGACAACAGATATTTGACAACACAAATGCCAAAAGTATTATTACAAGCATGTGTTGATCTTGCCAGACAATAATAGAGAGACAATAATTCTCCCTCCAATACAGAAACTTTGATTATTAGTGATGATAAATAAAATAAATAAAACAATGATGAGTGTCCACAGTATGGGGTTGCTTGAACATAACCACTATGAATTCTGTTCAGCTTTCTCAATATTGGCGCTCCCTCACTCTCATTCACTATCTAAGTCACTCAACCAATGCTCTTGAAAAACCTGCATTTTTTTGGTGCAGCATCTGACTTGTTCTGGATCGGGCCTTAGGCTATAATACCCACCCAGAAACCTCACCGGCACATCTCCGACACGTCATGGCCATGGCACTGTTTTGGTCTGTTCTCCACGAGACTTCAAAATTCACTGGCAGTGTTTCTGAAGCGTTTCACCTGCCTGACATTATTAACTTGCCCATTCCAAACAGAACGTTTGCACAGAGAGTTTTATTTTGATTCTTTCTGTGTCTGGCTTCCGGCCAGCTCAAACTGCTCTGTGCAGGTTGACGAAAATAGAATATACGTATTCTCTGCGCTGTTGGTGCTATTTAAAATATGTTGGCACAGGGTCAGCCATGTTGTATATGTCACTGAAACGCAAGCAAAACATTTTATTGAGCTCACTTGAGCTTCTCCTCTCAGGTTCACCCAGTCACAGCTTTGTGGCATTGACATGTCGGGGTGAGTTTACTCTCCTGGTTGTTGGGTGCTAGATTTGCATCAAACTATCATCATACATCTCTCAGTTTTCCAGTGGTTCATACCATAAATTGAACGTTGACAGGAAAGAGGCAGAGGACGGAACAGTGAAATCAAGGCTACTGTGGCCGCAGGGTATATCAAGTTTTGAGGGGCATGATGCCAAACTGAGAGGGGCACGGCAGCCATGGCTGTCATGATGTATCATGGATGACCTTCAGCCATCAGTGTCCTCACTAAGATCCGGTTCTTCTTACGATTATGGGTAAACTACAACTATGAAAGAATCTCGTTGATATTTGCTTGTTTTTTATTCATTTATGTGATTTTTCGATTCCCTTAATCACTCAGACAGAGACATGTGCGCCCTCTCAAACACATTCACACACACACACACACACACACACTAATTGAAAAGTGTACTGTAAAGTGGAAATAGATCCGGAGACAGAAGTAGGACATTAGGTCCAATAGTTCATAAGTTGGAGTCAGCTCAACTCCTCCTTAACTTTAATAATTTACACGTAATTAAGCAAGAAATTCAATTAAGTTTTAATCTGTTCCATATGGGCGGGCTGCAGATGGAAGCGAGGAATCCATTCAGACAGAACAAAAAAAATCATTTAGCTAGAGGATGATGGGAGGACGCGTAGTGGCATGTGTAAATTGGGAAGGTGTGTGAGGGGCGCCGCGGTAGCTCACCAGGTAGAGCTTGCGCCCCGACGGTTAAGGTTAGGGTTTCCTTCTCTCTCGCTCCCCTGAACTTCCTGTCTGTCTGTCCAGCTGTCACTACTGAATAAAACAGCAATTGCTATATCTTAAAGGTGTGTGTGAGGGGCAGGGACAGATTCCTCTCGAGTTATTTTTTCTTTTTCACAGCTCGAAATGCGCTTCAGGAAAGCGTTTGAGCGTTGATGACTCACATTTTCTGATGACCATGATCGGGAAAGCTTGTTATGAGGAGTACAGCTCACCTTGGGTCAGCGTTTGTGTGTGTGTGTGTGTATCTGTGTCTTTGTATGGCGGAGGGAAGTCTGTGCACTCAAGTCCTTTTCTCAGCTCCAGTGTGCTTTTCAGACAGCAAGGATACCTTGTGCGCAGGAATCAATAGACTTTCATTATGGTCGCGATCAATGCCATACAAGCTCAGGCTAACCCACACACACGAGTACACACACGCTTGCTCATAAAATATTACACACTCACACACACCAAACCTGCTATGATTAATAATTAATTGAGCTCAGTCTTAACTTGGTGAACCATGAAATTCAGTAGCTTGATTGGGTGAACTTTTTTTTTCCCCAAGTAGCCCCTCGAAAGGATACAGCTGGTAATAAGGCTCCAGTCAGGCTTTATAAGTTAATGCTACAAGCTTTGAGTGTGTGTTTGCTTTTCTAATTGTGCTCTTCTCTCTGTTGTTTTTTGTGTCCAGCTCTTTGCTTCCACAGACCTGGGACGCAAGTGGACTTTGCTTCAGGAGCGGGTGACCAAGGACAAAGTCTACTGGTCAGTTAAACTTGATTTTCTCTATGTTTTTGCACAAATAAGGACGCCACGGCTCAGCTCCGTGTTCAGGATGACTTCTTCATTGATACAGTACATGGACAAAGAAGTGATACCTGACTACTGCTAGAATGCTAGCAGGCAGTGGATGTTTGGCTTCTTCTAAAAGTAGCATATGAAATAAGTTAAGTACAAAGCTCAAGATTAGAGTCAAGAACCCAACAATTCCTGCCATGTGCAAGCACTTGGCAACAGTGGCAGGTAAAGCTCCCTTTGAAGAGTCCAAGTATAATTTCAATGGAGATTCAGGTTAAGGAGAGTGGGTTCTGCCTCTCAGAGCCAGAGCACTTTTGGAGACTGTAGGAACCACAAGGAACCCAGCATTTTAGAAGTGTTCTAGTAAGGTAGTAAGGCACTGTGGGCTCTTTAAGATTCAGTGGTGAACTTTCCATTCACATTCACAACAGCCACATTTACAGCCTAACACAGTCTTCTTGTCGTCACGTGAGGCTTGCTGGGTTTCGGGCAGTACCATTCTGCCTGTACAGAACAATGAGACCTATGTCAACTGCGGCGGACCTAACAAACACTGTCCCAAACGCAAGCATGGTTTTGTTCCACACAGTAAATAAAGTTTCATAACTTTGTATCAGTAACTCGCATTTGCACTTTGGTCCACCATGGAAGCTCTGCCCTTATAACTACATAAAAGACACACTATTCTTTTAATCACTGGTTAACTAATGCCCTACTGCAAACTGTGTGGTTAATAAGTTGATAATTTTGTCACTTTTTAGGAATAAAAGTTGCAAAGAGGACCTGAAAGGTCACTAAATCAGGCAAGAAAGTCACCAAGTTAGCAAGACTGGTCTCTCTCTATGCTGCCGTCTCACATTCTTTGACTGAGTTTGAACAATTAAAATGATATAGTTCATTTGTAATGATATGTTTCTCTGCTGCCCCACAGACTTTATCTTTGTGTCCCAGGGGCTGTTTTTTATTGTCCCAAACACAAACAGGACGTTAATTAATTCAATTCAATTCTTCAGACTCTGTCCAGCTCACATCATATTGTGAAATCAGTTGTTAGTTAGAGAGGAGGCCCATCTGATATAAACCATCATAGCAGAGTTATTCTGCATCCCGGTGTCATTCGCAGGACGGTCGTGCGCAATGGCACTGCAGCACTGCCACAATCAGAGGCTGCAGATTTATCAGCATGTGTCCCGCTGCCTTCAGATGCCGCAGGGATTTAATGAACTGAAGGAGAAGCTTTTCATACCGTCTGACTCATTGATTCTGATTCATTTATGCAATTTATTCAAAGCTAATTTTAGGTCACCAAACTGTCACAGTGCTGCTTGCATTGGCCACAGAAGTGACTCCTTGGCCCGCTGACACTCCTGTCCTGTAAGCGTTAAACAAACAAGTTACGTTGTATTTCTTCAGCTAGAAGCCAGGCATTTTTAAGATAAAATAATAAGAGATATATACATCCAGAATATTCAGACATTCGCTGATTTATCCTCTCAATTATCACTCTTGTTAATATAGTAAATATTATAATACAAGCATGGTGTGGGAGTTTATTTCATTTTATTTATTTATTTGTTGCTTGACTTCTTTGATTTGATCCAAAACTACAATCCAGGAAGTATATTTTGATCAAGCTTTGTCAAACATAAATTTGACCTCCTGCAGAGTTAATAGGTTTATTTATTTTTTTCCTCATTTTACACAGTACTGCTCAAACAATAAAATCATACCCACAGCAGTCATTCCCACATGCTAATCAATCACTTTTATGTTTACCGTAAAAACAGAAAACTTCTGTTTTCCTTAAATTTGAGATTTGAGTCGAACTTGCTCTGCGAGCGCTGGAGTTTATGTAGCAGAACCTTTTCATGGATGGATCTCTTGATAGTCTGTGGTTCCAGTGGCAGGTGGAGTTATACGGCTTCTCCCTGCACATGTAATATTTCACAGCTTGAGAGCTATCTCTTCCAGTGCTCCCCCTCCTCATTCTCGCCTTCATCTTATCTTGCTTCATGTATTTCTCCGTCTTTATCTCGTCTCCTCCATCCGCCGATCTCGCCTCAACTGTTTTTACATCCGCCTCCTCCTCCTCCTTTCTCAACTTTGTTTCTTCCTCCTCCACCCTGTCCGAGCTGCGTTATTGTAAGATGATGCATTCACACGTGCTGCATTTAAATACAATTGACTATGCTTCTCTCTCTTCTACGGAAGGTCACGAAGGTCCTGCAAGCTCCCGTTAGTTTGTTTCCTCTCTGCCACCGATGGCAAATGAGCTGGTTCGCATGCTCAGACACCTCTGATTTATACCAGCAACTCCAACACACAAATCATCCTCTCTGTGCTCTGTAAAGAAGATGAAGGTGGGGTTAGGAAGAAGGAGAGAAACAGTGCTTCCTACTTCAGACTAAAGTTACTTAAGATCAGACTTCTGAGCCCTGGTTTTACATGAGTGACAGATCAAACTATGGAGGACCAAAGCTGCCAAAAATAAAAATAAAACAAGGAAAACAAATAAATGACTCAATAAATAAATTCATATGAACTGAATTCGATTTGTATAGAGATAGAGCCAAATCATAACAAGTTCTGTGTAGAACAAGTTTAGACTGTTCCCAAAAATTCCATTAAATGCACCAAAAAATAATATAAAAAATAAAGATAGGCTTTGATTAATTCATAAAATTTGCTTCTGTTTTTGTACTGTACATCTCATTGCTGCTGTTGCATGATCATTTGCATAATGAGTTAGAAAATGCATAAAAAATGTAAATAGAAAATAGAGAAATAAATAAAGAAATCCAGGGGAAATAATACATAATAAAATGAATGAATAAAATGGGTGAAGTAAATAAAGAGTGGAACAAATACAAGAGAGAAAATTAAAACAAATATCAATTCATGTCACATTTTATTAATTAATGAATGCTTGCAAAGAGTTAATTCATTGAAATGTTATTTTGGTGCATTTAATTGACATTTTATTCAGTTATATTAGTTCAGATTCTCCATCGTATCGTATTGGCATGAATACTGTCATTCCACAGAGCAGTCATCAGCTGACTCTTCGCTGCGTCTCAGCTCGTTTGGTTCCCCGCCGCTCTCGTTTACCTCGTTTAAAGCCTTCGTTCAGAAGAGCAGCTGATGAACTGACGGTACATTACCTACACAGTACCACACAGGGAGGCGAAGTTAGCAGCTATCTGGTGGACACGGGGGAACATTTAGCAGCTAAAGAGGCAGATCTCTTACTTAGGAGTAGGAGACCAAAACAAAACTAAAAGCAGACTTGATCACCAGGAACAAGACAATATAGAATGGGCAAAATTTGATTCAGCTTTAATGGACGTGACATGAAATTTATATCACATGTGGAAAGATAGCAGATATTTCCCAAAATGTTAAATTGTTCCTTTTTTACGTTCACCAGCATTTTCCTTTTTAACATCTGGAAAGTTTTAATACGATTTTTTTTTATTGGGTCTGTCTAAAGCTGTTTGTAGGAAGTAGAATATCAAATGATTATTTCACGGTGTACACTTAATACTTGCCACTCTTAAAACTGAACCACATATTGCTGAGTTTTATTTGCTTCAGGTAAATTTGCCCGTGGCAGACACGCACACATATATTCAGTGTGTGTGTGTGTGTGTGTGTGTGGACATGTACATGGGCTCTAAATGCGTGTGGTCACGCAGTAGAGACAGAGTTGTTGGCATTAGCCTCGCCTGTGGCCTAACGGTCATAAAAGCAACAAGAGAACAGGAGTCTGGCAGCCAGCTCACATAAATCACATTAAAAACATCACATTAAACCCAATCTGCTGCTGGGGTGGTCTGGCCAAATGTGTTCCCGTGGACCTTGTTTTTGTGATCCTGGGCTATAAAGTTTGTGTTTGTCACCCCGAATGAAAAGAAACAGCCGCTTTTCGAAATTGAACCGCCGTCTCGCAGGATCACAGCCGACAACAAAAGCAAACATTTGAGGACAGGCGTTGAAAAAAAATGAAATGCTGAGAAAAGCATGCGGATAAAAGCGTAATCGGAAGGCAGCGAAACCAGCGCTGCAGTGAAACTGAATTCCATCCCAGGGCGGGTGTTTTTTTTTGTTTTTTTTGCAGCATGTTGCACTTCTTCCCTCCCTCCCTCCTTTACCCCCAAATCAATTCTCTTTTCTTGGTGCATGAGCCTCCCCACCTCTCCATCAGCCGTGTCCCTCATTCCTTTCATTTCCGCTGTCTTCTTCTTCTTCTTTCAGCCCTCGTACTCTGCCTGCTCTAACTGCCCTGACCAAAGGAGAAGGAAATCCCACACACTTGGACTGTGATAAAGGTCTAACTGGACCAAAACGTTAGTGGAATGAATAAATGATGCGCTGCCAGTGCAGAGAGAGAGAGCGCTTTCACTTTCAATCTCGGGTATTTGCATTTCAAGCACGCAGCGGACACTTTTATCCCGTACTGAGTGAGAAGGCGCAGGTTCAAAGGCTTGGTCAAGGACACTTCTGCAGGACACATAGAAAAGTTCTTTTCCTTCTTTCTCCCTTTCCTCCGTCGACCAGATCTTCAGTTTTTGACTGGACTCTTGGGGTGACCTCTTGTGGTAGCACTAATAATTGCATAACCCAAACACTACTCCTTTCCCCCTCAACTGTGGAAACTGCTCTGAGGTCTTACTTTTATACATTTGTAGAGAAACTAACCTCGAGCCTCACTGATCAACAGCTGGTTCTAAAAACAGTGCAGGCCATCAAAAAACTTCACTGAAGCAGTCTGTAGACCTTTGTGAGGGGATATCATGAATTCAGGATCGTATAAGAACTTTTAAGAGGTTCTGGTTCTTTTTTGACTGTTTCGATTTGGAACTTTTCCTCCACAAAGAGTTTACTTTTTGATCCAGTGAAGAAGTGAACAGATAGTTTTGGCTGTCTGGCAAAACATTATCTACCGTCTAAAGTTTGTCCTTCAAAGAACTCAGAAAAAAAGATTCACTTCATATTTCCAGTTGTGACAGTTAACAGGTGCATGGCACAATGTTCGGTACTTTTTCAGTATTACGCCTTAAATACTTGCTAGCATTACAGTATTTTTCACTACTGTATTACAGCTTTTACTCAATCCTATGTCCAAGACAAGAAAGTCCAATGGCAGTGTCTTTTCTTAGGTCAAGGTCAAGAGAGAAGCGATGTAGAATCTTTGGCAAAATAATATAAAACTCCTTTAAATATGAAGATATTATATTAGGTTAGTGTATGATGGCTGAAACAATACAACAAATATCACATGTTGTTTAGAACTTGTTAAATGCGCTACACCCATCTAATGACCTCCACATCGATGAGTGTTGACAACCGTTGACGTTGGGTTGCTATTCTTTTAGCATGAAGTGATTCTTCCACCATACATGCTTCTATATGGTGCTGATATAAAGTAGATCACCTACATTTTGACAGGTATTGTAGGCCATGAGTTGGAGAAAAGCTGACAGTCTGCTGGTCTGATAAACTGAATCCAAGAATGTTATATGGGGTGATTGAACAATTAGACGATGAACTGATCAGTTGATCAAGGTTTTTATTTTATTTTTATTTATTTTTTTGCTAATCATTTTTCAAGCAAAAATATCAAACCTTTTCTTTTCATTGCTTCTCTTTCTCGTGGAATCTCTGGTTCCAGCCTGAGAGCACACAAAAAATCTAAGAATATTGCTGACATTTGAACATATGTTTAATGGATGTCAACAATAACACAACGCAGCTGTGTTTTGTTATTGAGGTAGCTTCAGGTACTCAGGTCATCTCTTTACGATGACCTCATTATTGTTATTACCACATTAATCCTCATTGATCCTTGTTGTGCAGCTACAGTACATTGGACTTTGTGGACGGGTGACTGTCAAGTGATCAAAAGGCAACTAATTAATCTGTGCGCATGAATTATTCCTTTGAGAGCACCACATAAATTTCCTTCTTGGCTCCATGCTATACTTTTATACCTATCACAGCTCTATCCTTTGAGGTAGTACTGCTTTTTATAGAAGGAGGTGCTTCTCCAACCCTTGATATAACTCATCGTCCTAGAAGTTGGGGAACAAGAACAGTGAAGGAAGGAAGAAACCTGCTGATTCATGTTGTTCTTAGTGTACCTAGTGGAACTTGGTTTATATGAAGTCATCTGGTTTGTTAAGTATCATCAGCTGCTGTGAAAATGAGGTCTGTATAATGTAATATGAAGCAGATCAGCTGCATTTTTATTGCTGTCATCACCTGTGAAGCCAGCGAGGCTGCTTGACTTTCTGTTGGTTTGATGGACTAAACAATCTTGACTTTGAGCTGCTCGTGGATGATCGCTCGAGGAACACCGAGCGATCATCCACGAGAAGCAGATCCTGTCCGGCGATCCATCTTCTCCCCTCCGCTCCTTCCTTCCTCCCTCGTCCCTCCATGGCCCGCTAATTGCTCGTAAAGTCTCTTTATAGGCGGAGTAACGAGGTTTTAAATCTCCACTCTATCTTTACTAGGCTGGGGAAATTTCACAGACTGCACTGCGCGGCCCTAATCAGATGAACTGCTTAGTTTACTGCTCACTGAAGGGCACACAGAGGGAGTGCACTGTGGTGTATGTCAGTGTGCTTGTGCTGAGAAGGAAAGAGGGTGTGCAAAGTTTGGGAGGTTTTAAGCATGTTAGGCAAGGCTGACTACATCCGAGTGCACTTTCCAGGAAGAACCGAGCTGTGCATGTTCACGGAGGTATCTGTGTAATCAAAGTTGACCGAAGGGTGTGTTTGTTTACTTATTTTACTTTGTATGCTGTGATGTAATCGCTGCACATTTTAGCCTAACATTGAGTTTTAAATATTTTATGTATCCGTTAAATATCTGCACAGGGATCGGGTGGACTCTTACATATTTTGGGTTTCAGAATAACAGGCAAGAACGTTGGATGTTGGACGATTTCCGGAAAGTCCAAAGACAAGACGAACAAACTGTGGTGTGGGTATAGTTAGAGACTGATTGTAGGTCGGTCATGGGATAAGACATGCCCATGTCCCACATGTCCATCGACCACCCCGGCCTCCTTTTTTTTCCATGACATGACAGGGCACACACTTCCTCCTTGAGCAGTGAACGTTGTCATTGGACATAAATTCTGAGGGGCAGAATCGTCCGACGTGAACTTAATTCCTCTGACTACTGAACTGAAAAATTAGACAGATGACTTTCAACCTTCAAAATTTTGTATTTTGGACCATGCACGCGCCTTATCTGAGATCTAAAGCTGGTGTTTTTGGTCGTTTTAAGTCTCCTTTCTTGAAAAAGAAATGTTGTGGATTAACGTTGTTCCCTCTTTTCTGTCTTTCCAGGTCAGTGTCTGGTGTGGACGTGGATCCTGATCTGGTGCACATGGAGATGCAAGATACGAGTGGAGGTACGGTTATGTTCCATCTGCTCATTTATCATTGATATATTTATTCATGAGACTGTTGGAGCCATGCTTACACCTGTTACAGTGACATTTTAGACAGAAATGTATTCATCTGAATAGAATTGCCATGTGTGGAACTTTCTCTTTCTCATCAAGTTTACCTACCTTAACTTTGTCACACAAATTCACTAATTTCATTAGAAACCAACCATGAGTGAGAAACCTTTACTATTACTTGACCTTTATTCAGGCAGATATGTCAGTTGTGAACCAATCCTATGACCTGGATACAAGACATTAATACATACTTGCAGCACATGCAAGAAGGTAGTATGAGATCAAGTTAAAGTATCACTATTCTGTACAATATTCTAGAGCAATGGAGGGCTATGTATGAGTTCCAGACACTGGAATGGGGAACAGCCAAAGGAGGTGCAGACTTTAAGAATGACCATACTAATGAACGACTTCTGCCAGTGATAGTTTTAGAAATTAACTTTCTTTAGTGGATCCGCGACCTAGGTATGTAATGTTGCCAATGAAGTCAAGCAAGTAACTTGTACACCAGTCTGGTGTGATTGAATATTCAAAGGCACGCTTATCGGTCAGCTTTCTTTGGTGGAAAAACAAAGCAATGTTTGTCACTGTAATAAAACTGTTTGTATTCTTGAGGCCCGACGAACATGTTGAATGCAGAAAACATTTGCAGAGCAGACTTTTTGGAACCTGCATAGTTTACATCAAAGCTTGCTAGCTAGCGGTCTTCTTCTTTTTTTTTTACATTTGTTGACAAATTGCTACATTAATTAGCATGTCACTGTCGACAACTGTCAATCGAAGGACCATATGTTACATCATCCACATAAAAAATATTCCACAAGGGTATCCTGAAGGTGTAATCAGATTTTCAAACATTAGCTGTAGCTAGCTGGCTGCTTTTTCCGCCTTGTGATGTAATTACGTTGCACTAGACCTCTAGGACTCTTCTTCAGTGACATGACATTTGATTCAGATCAATTCCAGAGACAAGAGTCTCTTCTCTAAGAGACCTGCTGAGGTGAGGAATTATGCTCCCTCCCCATCACGGCAGTACTAGTCTTAGCATAGCCTGCAGCGTAAATGCAGGTAATAGAAGAGACGAATGGTTGACCTTGCTGTAGGTGAGGTGCGTGGGGAAGGAGGTCAATGGAGAAGTAATGGGTAAGTTAAGGAGTGGTGTCACGACCTGCCAGGGGCAACAACAGCAAATCTAGATTGTCATATCAGCTGAGTGACAGACAGACAGGTTAGTCCTTAACTCCCCACCAAGGGGCCAAAAGGGTAATGGAAGTAGTGTGTATTTAAGATTGTGTGAGTTTGTTAATGTGTGACTGTAAATGCATGTGTATGTGTGTGTGTGTGTGTGTGTGTGTGTGTGTGTGTGTGTGTTCTAGACTTTCCCTGCCATGCGTCTCCTAACCCATAATCCATCACTCTAAATAAACCCGAGCAGGCAAAGTCAGAAAGTAGTGACAGACAGTGAAGGGCAAAGTGATATGTGTTTTGTATTTGCGTACATCTATTTCTCCATAAACCTCCACCAAGGAAAAACACAAACAACTCTTAAATCCCTTGAGGAGACACGCTAAGTTTTAACTCCACGCACAGAAAGATGCTGCCTGCAATGTGAAAGCTGTCAGCCCGAACAAGGCTGCCTGTGTTTGTGGAGCGTGTGCAGGAGAGGCTGTCTGTCTGGGCCAGCTGCCCAGGCACGAGAGCTCTTCCTGGGGCTAGGCAGAGCCACATGGTTCCCCCCCTCTCTCCTCCACCTCCTTCTCTCCTTGCTTCCGTGCCCAGATAGATAGATAGTCGAGGGGGGCTGGAGCGATCAGGCATGCCAAACCAATCTGTTCGTCCTGTGCCCCCCCGTCACACGTGGCAACGCCAAGGTTAAACGGCGGTCACGCTACAAAGAAGGACACAAAGTCTCAGGAGTCTCTGCAGAGGTGGGGGAACTGTGCCCAGGCCATGCTGTGTAGGGAGAGTGTGGGGATTGCACCCCGGACCGCCGGGTTGACAAGAAGGACAGGACTCCAGAGAATATCAGGGTGGTCGGTTGATGGATGAGCCATGTGTGCAGGGAGGCGTGTGTTTGTGTGTGTGTCATTAAAGGGGATTGATGTGCAGGAAAGCAAGTGTACCTTGTTCATGTGCCGATACACAAGCATGCACACGTTCATACAAGTGACATATATGTGTTAACAAACACACAGCGCACGTCTCCAATACTGCCTGCTGTATAGAAATTTAAATTAAGGGTGGTGCACAGGATAATGCACTGGCTTATTCATTTATTTGTGAGTCACTATTTAGTTTTCTCTGTTGCACAGGTGCAGGTAAAAATGTGTAGCATGTGAGTGTGTTTGCCGGTGTGTGAAGGCGGCAAGTAGCATGAAGAAGTGTCTGTGCCACAAACCGCAATTGAACACTTAGCCCAATCTAATGGGTTTTTGATGAGTTCTCCACCGTATGCTGCTTTGATTAAACGTCCAGGCTTTTCAATAAATTAGCTAGTCCATTTGTTAGATCAGACACCTCTTGAGCAAAGACAAAAGCAGAGAGAAAAGTGCAGGGACGATGAAGAGGACAGACTCATGGGCGGCGTTCATTGCATCTGTGTATCTTCTCTGCCACTTGAAAAACTGACAAACTCATGTTATTGGAGAAATATATAAGGATATCAACAGGGGCCCTTTGAGGAGTGAGGTGGGTTAATATCATTAGCAGCGATTTTCCCTGCGAGAACTTTATTTAATGAGGTTTAACAATGTTTAGAGAGCTTTTTGCACAGTATGTGAAGTACCATTAAGGCAATGTTTGCTAAGTAACAGCCAAAGGCCAATCCCATAAGCTGGCCAAATATAAATTGTTTCTTTTAGTGTGTTAGGTGTAAAAGAAGTACCAAATTTGCTAAAACATGCAAGAGGAAGCTGGTTGAAGTGAAAGTGAAATGCTGAAATGAAAGATGTTAGCCTGCTGCTCAATATTAGCTAACGTTAGCTCGTTCAGCAAAATGTGCATGCGGGGCCGTTTCTAGCCATTTGGGGGCCCTACGCAAGATAGGGCCCTATTTTTGTCTAACTCCAAGAGAGAGATTCCTAACCTTTCGCAAAGCAAACACCACATAAAGCTGAGCTCATTTACATACAAACAATCCTAGCCTGCTAGCTAGCTGACATTGCTACTGTAACATTTATCTGAGGCTAGCTGAGCTAGCCAGCATGACAAAACTAGCAAACTGTCTTGTTCCTCCCTCTACCTCACACCAACAAATGCTTTACCTTTATCCTGTGAATGCTGTGTTCATGGCACCTTAACTACGTCACACCAAGCCAATATTTAAATACTAACATAAGTTATAAACCTTACAAACCACCTGAAGTAACATTTGTTAGTATTTGAACATTACACTTTTATGGTAGATTTTTATTTTTATGTCACTTATAGGCTAGCTAGCCATAGCTGGACTTTAGTGGTCTACTGACCAGCGCCATCATCAAGTCAACATGTGTCCACTAATATGATTTTATATATATAGCCTTACACCTGTAACACTAAAGACATTCCCATCAACCTAAACTCTACTTTGTGTTAACTACCAAGCAAAGTTTAGCATAGCATTAGCCTATTTCAGTGCATAACATTAGCATAGTACTAGCCTATTTCAATGCATAGCATTAGCCTATTTCAGTGTTCAATATCCGTCATTTTTTGTCAGTGGCTTAACTACAACTGAGGGAAAAAATGGCAAAATAGAAGTGAGAGAAAAGAGCTTGCAAATGAATATGACCATGTGACCTGTTGTCGTACAGGTGTTTCCAATACCTCCTTTTCTTCATGCTAACCCTGACCCTGAAATTAAAAACACAACCATCCTTTCCCTGCTCTTTCCTTTGGCTTTCAAATCTGTGTTTCAAGGGAGTGAGAGTTTACATTTAAACCTTTTTTAAAGGTTTTGGTTATTTTGGCCAGCTTTTTAGTCATTCATCAGGCCAAAATTTCCCCTTTCATAATACGCATTTATCCTCCCTCAAGGATAGGATAAACCCTTTTCATTTTTCTCACTCCATTAGCTTCCCTAGCACCACCGGCCCGTGGGCTAAAATGTCAGCCTCACACATGATATCTCATAATCTAATAATCAGATTTCCATGAAAGTTGCTGAGCACATTCATGCCCCCAAGAGGCTGAAATCTGTATGTGGTTTGCAGTTCTGTGTCGGATGACATTTTTCAAACCACGTCCACATCTGCATGTGCTCACAGTAACATCTTAAAAGATTCGTATCAAAGCCAATTTGGTGAGCGTCCCATCCACTAAAGGCTTGGTAAAGGTTTTAAGTTGTCTCTGTTCATGCGTGGGGGCTTTCGCGGTGAGTCGGGGGGTGAACAAGTTAAGTTTGCGATCGCGGGTCAAAAGAAGTGTCTGAAACGTGTGTTTGTGCAGTCTGCTGCGGCATCTCACTTCTGGACGAACAACCCCACATGGATGGGTGCACACTTGCGAATGTGCGCGTGTGAGTGTGCGCGCGTGTGAACATTTTCTCTATTGCCTACTTGTCACCTCTGGGAGGAGAATAACGGCTGAATTTCAGCAGGCAATGTTGCTGATGCAGCTGCTGGTTGAAATTCAATACCGGTTAAGCTCTGCAACAGGCGCTAACCTCTCTGTGTGTCTCTGTGAGGATAATCCCTCCCGGCCATTTGGATGCTAGAATGGCTGTATGTCTATGGGGAAGCTGTCATATCTTATAGAGTTTGGAAAATGATGTCTCAATTTTTCTGTTCTCCTCGTTTCCTCGCACATTTTTTCTCCCGTGTCTTGTGCCTCTTCCTCTTCTCTGTCTATAAGACTTGTTTTATGGTTCATCTACTTTTTTTTAATGAAATGAAGTTCCTCTTATTTTCTCTGTCGCTGTCCTCGCTGAGCATACACTAGCTACAGCAAAGTCTGGTCCCCTTTTTTTTTTAACATGTTACCAAACATAACCGTTGTTTCCTGTCCCTGCAGGTTACCTGTATGTTACCTGTCTCATCCAGAACTGTTCGGACAAAATGGTGACGGCTCAGTTCCTCGGCAAGATCGACCACAACTCGCTGCTGGTGCAGGACGACTACATATTTGTCAAGGTAAACAACGCAACCTTTAATGAAATAAAAATGGGAGGTTTCAATCACACTGACACGGTTTTCTTTTACGATTCAGAGACTTGCTTTTTGAGTAAATAATGTCCTTACTTTCTGTGAGATAAGGTAAAATAAGATGCAATATGATGCGATGAAGAGAAGAAAGTCATAAAGCTGTGGTGACGTTCCTTCTTACATGGTGGGAAAAGTGAATGGCACAGATGCAGTATGCCTTGTTCCTTTTCGTAGTTGACACCTCAAAACACGGTAATTTAATTTCCAACCAGTGACATAGCGGCTCACATAGGGCGTTCGAAATTAGGACTACATTTCCTGTTGCTCGATGTTGGAAAGAGGTTTTGTTTGCGTCGTTGTTTGAGGTTTTTCTGTTTTTCTGTTTGGCTTTATGGAAGTGGATGACATATGATGGTATTTATGGAGCAAAAGCAACCTATCACACGAGACAGTGGAATTAGTCACACGTGTATCAGTAAATTTGGGGCACTGAATTTGATGACTTTGTTGTTGAGTAATAGAAAGTGTTCATTCAGAAGGACTATGACTTAATAGTTTGAGAAATTCATCAAATGCTGTGCTCCAGTTGCTTGGTGGAGCTTTTGTCATACAGATGTGAGCATAAATTCATGTAGGGAAAACTCCTTTGATTGGCCACACGAGTTCTCTGATCTCTTCCCGATCCACGTCCTTGGCTCTACAGGTGCACAAATCATTGTTGCTCCAAGTTTCACTGGGATATGTGTTGCTGAAGTGAGAAAAGAGACCTGCAGTGGCAGTGGATTCAAGAGCTATCGTTACTGACCTGTATGAATTCACATACTGATTTGTGGATGTGTAAATATCGTGCATGACTTCATATTGTTTGAGTGTTTTGCACCATGTTTGCAGCAAAAACGTGAGTGCACGAGTTTCTCAATTTGCATTTCATAGAAAAGTATTTTGTGCATCTCTAAGGAGAATTTGAGAAGGTGTAAACATGCTTGTGGGAGATTTCTCAAGTTTGCAGCATTTTTCTGTGACCGCCATCGGTGTTCAGTTGTTTTGCTGCAAAGGAAGCCAAGTTGAACGCTGTGTCTACTCTTTTTCTGTTTGGCTGAACTCTGCAGTGTGTTTCCTAGGCAACGCAGGGTCAAGATTAGTTTTATTTTAGACTATCTCTCTTCGAATGTGTTGCACGTGACCATGAGGGTCATCCAATGTGAATTTGGATAGCATAGTTAAGCAGAATTTCTTGTTTTGAACGAATACAATATTTATCTGGGTAACTTATGGCCTTGTTTGAATACTAGTAGATCTGGGTTTTTGAGTTAAATATCTTCTGTCAGGAGGCAACCTTCAGAATCGAGTCTAAAAAGTCATTCTGATCTCCATTCTCATCAATCGAGCGTCAATAAATAATGCTGTGCAAGTCTTCAAGGCCTCTGGAGAACTTCTTTAACCTTCAACTGAACTGCCTCTCATTAGATTTCCTTCACACTTGTCATAGGGAGCACTACTTGGCCTGTAAAAACAGCTGTTAGTGATACAAAAAAAAGCTGCTATACAACTTGAGGTGTGGAGTTTGGAAGACATGGGCATTTACCAGGCAGTTACGGGTCTGACAAATGCTATCAAATTGCGTTATTGGCAAATGGAAAATTGGGGTTTGGGGAGCTTTACTCTTATTAGGGACTAAAGGTCGATATATCTCAGCTTCTGTTGCTGCAATTTTGACTGTTTTCTTTGTTACTTGTCTCTTTCAAATGGTCTGTTAAACCTGCAAAGATTGAAACTTTTTAGAACCACTTAGGAGAAACAAACCTCAGGATTGGATATAGCTAACGTGTTAGCAAACAGTTGCCTATGTACAGATTTAGTAGACACAGAGCAACATTATTTGGAGTTGTTTGGCAGGATACCTGAATCACATACTTTCGTTTCAACTCTGCTTTGGTCTCCACCACAAGTTCACTGAAAACAGCTGAAAGAAAAAAGAAGAACTATTCACGGACAGTATAACCAAAACAAAGTGCTGAAGTGTGCTAGAAAAGCTCCACAGAGCTGAGGGAATACATACATGTGTGCAATCCTTTATCCTTTACATAAATACTTTTCATGTGCTGGTGTCAAAGTCATGTTTGTGCCAGTGTTGCAGTCTTGGTCAGAACATTGCGTTCCTGCTCTGCCTTGTGTCCATCTCAGACAGAGAACTCTGCAGAGATATCAAATGTAAAAAAAAAAAAAAAGCCTGTGCTTTGTCTGATTTATTTGAAACATCATTACTGTGATTGGATGTGAAACTCCCTGCATCAAATGCAACAACCACTTGACTTATTTCTAATTTGAAACCCTTGTTCCCGTTAACGGCTGTCACCTCTCTCCCCGCCACCCCCCCCCCCTGCGAACGCACACTCCAAGAAAGTGAAATGTGGGAGAGCGGGGAGAAGCTGGGTCTCTCTGGGAGACGTCGGCTAAATCTTTTGTAATAAAATCTGTCTCCCTGAACCACAAAGAGTTTATCTGCAAAACAAAAGAGAAGAAAACACACAGCAGCGTGTAAATCCTGCAATGTAACTCTTGCCGAGACAGGACCACATCAAACTCTTAGCAACACTTTTATAGGAAGCATATTACAATCTGCTCCTGTACCAAAACTCTTCAGAAATCTCTTCACACTTCACCCAAAAAGATTTGCAAATATTAGCATACACACAGTGACACACATACATACCTGCTTGAATTCCTCTTTGCTTCTGTTGTTTATCTTTGTCGTTGGACCGCCTTACAATACAACAATACATATTACCTATATGTATGGTGTCTGGTCCTGATCTTGACTCAGACTCTGTCTCGGTCTTTCCCTGCCTTGATCTTCACCTCATCTTGTGCTTTCCTTACACCAAATGACTTTTCAAACAACTTCACCATTTTTCCATTTTTGTGGCGCTCCCGTCCAAAAGGTTCACGCTCTCGGGCGCCATCTGGAGCAATAGACTGGCCACACAATGAAGTAGAAAACATGGAGGCGACTGAAGTCTCGGTTCTGTGGAGTGAGCGAGAGTTTCTCTTTGATGTGTCCTTCCCTTGGTGCTGCAAGCGAGTGAAGAAGGGGAAAAAGTGAACAGAAGTCGCTCCAGCCCTTGAAATGAACACACAAGGACAGCCATGGATAAAAGCTGCTTTTGTTTCTGCTCCAATGTTCTTGTAAATGTCCGGGCAGGTGCAGGATGGGAAATAATCTCAAAATGAATCAAGCTGTAGTCTTTAGTTACTCTGCAAGATCCTCAATCTTAGAAGTTAGTGACTTTAGACACATTGTCTTCAGATGTGAGTGGCTGACTTTTGGATTGGTCTGAATCACTCAGTCTTGGTCTTGGTTTAGCTGGTCTTGTCTACAACACTGCTCAACCATCCAACCTAATCTCCTCCCTGAAACTTTTTACTCCTGAGAACACCAAGTGCTGGTCTGGAAGACGGTAACTTTACATCACTTTAAGTGTTAAAATAAGCGACTAATTCTTGTGTGATTGAGCAAATATTCTTCACACCTGATTTGAGAGTCAAGTAGAGAATAGCGATTCCCCAAATCTCCTCAGCAGTGCTCCCATTTGTTAATTACACTAATGTCTCAGAATAAACAGTAATACTGTAGTGTACCTTTAAGTTTGTCGTTCTCAATCCCATTTCCTACCATTCAGCAAATTTTTCTGCATATGTTGTATCTGTCAGTGTATCTATTCAGTTGTAAACGCGTTTGCACACATACACACACACACACGACCCAGGCTGCAGTCTTCTTTACTGATAAACTCCGCCGCACAGATAACATACAGTACCGTCGGCATGAAATGGAAAAGAACTGCTATTCGGGACATTGTGCGAATTAATCTTGCCTTGTCTATAATTGACTTGCCATGCTGTACAGTACCGAGCGCTCAGAGGAGGCCGAGAGCTGAATCCCATTTGCATGCGATAACAGCGGGATATACATGAGCTGGTGTAGCAGGGCAGAATCCCTATAGTGGGATAGAACAGTCGTATCTTCTGGGTGTGTGTGTGTGTGTCTATATGTTTATGCATGTGCTTAAAGTGTGGGGCGAATTAAATCCTCATTAGGCAACAATAGACTGGTCCATTATCCTCCAGGGATTATCCTCCCAGTGCTCCCAGTATTATTAACAAACAGATATCAGATATCAGATGTAGGAAAAGTGTGTTCCACATTTCCACTGAGGGATGTGGGGCAAAATCTGGAGGATTGTGCAGATTTTCAGGCTGATGCTACACCCCCGACTGATGCTGCCTCCAGTGACATCACCTTAGGACCACAGGAAACAGAAATGGACATGTAAAAAAGGGAAACAGTCAAGATACAGTGCGACTAGGACATGTTAGTGTAGCATGAAGTGCTACTTGCATAGAATCAAGTGACAGTTGTAGAGGGAGATCCCGCATGTCCAGTTGTTGACAGTGTTGGAGAGGAGGTCTTTTGAAGGTTGAAGGTTTTTGGATTGAGACCTCTCAGGAGTCCGTTATACTGTAACGTTGCGTGATGACCTCTGTTTCAGGAGTCGGGTAGCATGTTGAGTTGGGTATGGCCTGATTTTCCTTATGTTGTGAAGACCTAAGAAATGCAAACAACTCAGAGATCAGAGAAGGTCAGTTGGTCATCATTCCTGGATCCCAGGTTTCTTGCAACTCTGGTAGGGGCAAGAGATGGGGAGTCAATTTTGAGAAAGCCCAATATGTGGTATGCACTTGACTGATATGAATATATAAATCAATAAGCAGGAAATATGCATGTATGTTTTTTGGGGAAAACCTTTGATTTCAACCTTCAGTTCTGAAACCAACCCCTCACCCTTGACAGTGAATGCAGACACAGACATTTATACACACACTCGCCAGTGGTGTAGCCAGATCCTTGGGGTGCAGTACAGAAATATGCAGAGTCAGAGGTAAGCACACAGTGTGAGCGTTGGCATTCACACATTCACCTCTGCACACACACACACACACACACACACACACACACACACACACACACACACACACACACACACACACACACACATCATCTCCTCTCCCTTCAGCAGCCGTTCTTTAGAAAGCGATTCCTTTTGAAAACACGGTCGATAGCGCTTCCTTCAGGGGCTCTTACTTATAAAAATGCCTTTCATTGTTTCATCACTGTTTAAAAAAAAAGCTGTGGAAGTCCGCTCCTTTCAATCACAGACGATGGATGTAATCACAGCTCAGTCTGAACACAGATGATGGAGGCTCAGATATCCGAGAGTGAGACAGGGAGAGAGAAAAAACAAAAGCTCTTCCCACAAAGCCCAAAATAGAAGCGCTGAATACAAAGTTCTCCATCAGATTTTGAAAGCAGCAGCTCTAAAGGTTTAAGCGCTGCTCGCCTTACAAAAAGAAAAAAAAAAAAAAGGCAAACGGTGACAGGGACTGCGTTTCAGAACGTGTTCTGCAGGCGCCTGAGCCTGTCACTCGGAATATGACAGGTTCAAGTCCTGTTTAAGTCGCTGCCAGTCACCGGTCTCTCTCACTGAGCTTCCTCTGCTAAAACGTAGCATGGGATGTTCGAGTATTCTGGTTCAGTACCCTGTGAGCTTTCACGGGGCGCAGCATGATTCAGCCTTTTACCCACAGGTCTCACTCTGTGAGGTGGAAGCCAAGGTCTGTGCAGTGTGGGGGAGTCTCTTTTTTTTATACCTTTCAGCACGGTGTGAGTCACCAACAGCAGATGGTGAACTCTGCACTTTAACTCAGCGACTGCACAATGGTGGATGTTGACTACCTCATTCTGTTTTTTAAATTTTGTTCTGTGGAGAAATTATTTAAATATTCCTTAAATTGCATTTTCCAAAATAAAAGCATTCAGTCAGACTTAAGCCCTAACTCTACAGACTGTTTATCAAACTTGCGCACATCCTGTTTTGTTCTTCAGTCTGACCTCTATCTTACTCCTAATGTATATTTGGTTTTTATCTCCTCTCCTCTTCCCTCCCTGTGTGTTTGAAACATTCAGAGTAATCTATAAAAAGTAGATATAAGACACAAGAATGCACTAGAATTAAAAAAAAAGAATTTTAACTTGTGGATTGTGAATAAGAAAATGCCATGTTGAGACTTCATTTTGTTTTTTGTCCATTTCCCAGGTGACCACAGGGAATCGCACCAAGCACTACGTGTCCTATCGGCGCAATGAGTTCGTCCAGATGAGGTTTCCCAAATACTCCCTGCCAAAGGTAAAGCATGACAACAATGATACCTGCAGATGTTAAAGAAGATGTTAGAAGATTAAAGGTGTTATTAGATGGATATTTGGAGAAAATACCACTTATCAGCAGCTACAGTATGAAAATATCCACAGCTGTGCCATTACTGCCATATAACAGAACTGACTGAACAGATAATGTACAGCGAGCCAGCCACTGTTGCAAAATATGTGATGCAGGACTTGAGTCAGCCTGAAAGGGTTTATTGTTACAACAATAACCCTCTCTGTGTAGATTATTCATTTTATTACACTGCTACATGTTAAATAAATCAAGTATTTGACTCAAAATATCAATAAAAAAAACATTATTTTACTGCTCCTCCAGCGTGTATAAATAGAACTGCATGCATAACAGACCACATGCTGTAACTGACCATCGGAATCAAGTTTTCAACAAAAGTCTTGTAGGAAATCTCCAGTAACTTAGAAGGAGCCGTAGCTGTGGTGTCATAGAAGTGTTGCAAGAAAAGAAACTTCTTCTTGATTTGTCTACTTTGTCTATTGCAATGGTTTTACTGGCCCAGCCCAGTTGAGATCAGTTGTGGTATATGTGGCCCATCATCCAAAATGACTCCCCTGGACTAGATTGTTACACCGTGTCACACTAGACTTCTGTCAGGCCAAAATGAGTTTAGGTAACTAAAGGGCTGTCCACACCACCAGTTTCATTTGTAAGTGTTTTCAAAGCAGTTTAGAAATCGGTTCCAGCGGGGAGGGACCTAATTGCTCCATCTCTACAAATCTATCAGTTCACACCGACAGCCAGTGCTTAACAAAGCTGTTTTCACCAACAGAACATTTACAAAGATTGCTGTGTGCATCTCAACGTTGCCAACTTTACTTTAAATGTTCTCCAATAAGCCAGTGCAGGCTGAAATGCCCTTTTCTGCACTCTGGGGATTCAAACCGGCAACATTACAACCTTCGTACCACCATGTTCACGTCTCCGTTGGTATCAGATGTCGGTACAGTACCTGTACCCAAAGAAGTCCTGGTTCCTTGCCCGATACCCGATAGCTCCCATGAAATATTCAGCACTAAGCATTGATCCAGTCGCATCCCGTGTCACTGACATAGGCAAAGACGATAAATGAGCTCCACTCCGACACTAGACAAGGAACCTTTGCTGTCAGCGTCGGTGGCACAGGGGGCCGTTTGAGCGCGTCGCCAGCCTGAGTGCTATTGAACAGCGCTGATTGAATGCAGAGCCCGGGGAGACGTCTCATGTATTTTTCAACCTTAAACTAAGAAAAGAGAACCTTTAAGACAATCACTGCCATTGACACTCTGTCAGAGAGGACTTTGCGGTGTGTGTTTTGTACTGACACACACGTACGCACACACACGCGCACACACTCCCCAGGAAATGTATAGAATTACTCTTGTTCGACTCCAGACCACCACTTAGAGAGATCTTATGCCTCAATTGGTTGACTACTTCAGCTACAGTACTGAGTGATCCTCAAGGAAGGTGAAAGGGATTGAATTACTCTCACACACACACACACACCCACACACACACTTTCTTGTTCTCCTCAACAATCGACGATAGGGATCTATTTGATTAGGTTGGCAGGAAGATGGTGGATAAATCAGTTTGTTTACGAGTGTGTGTGTGTGTGTGTGTGTGTTTAAGTATGCCCTAGTTGCTTTCGCTCTCGCCCCTTGTCTCTCTCTCTCTCTACATGTGTCCTCTTACTTGGGTGAGCAGATAGGTCACACGTTGCAAAGCTTTTAGGTCGAGCGACACAGAGGGGGGACAAGGGAGGGAAATAGAGAAGGAAAAGAAGGATGGGGTGAGAGACGGAGGGGAAGAGAGGAGGGGAATGTGTGTGTGTGTGTGCGTGTGTGTGTGAGAGAGAGAGAGAGAGAGAGAGAAGGAGTGTTTCGAGTGCCCATGTTTTTCCACTGTGAATAATTGAAAGGCTGGAGGATGAAAAATGCAAAGGCCATCAGAGAAAGCAGTTTGGCTTTGTCCTGCGAGACCTGACCCGAGTTATGGATTAACCACACACCCAGACACACACACACACACATACACACACATAAATGCACGGACACATGCATACAGCTTTCTGGGCTGTGAAATCATAGGTAATAATTGTCCCTTTGTACTCTGCCTCTTCGGAGGAGGAGGGGGGGGATACACCCAGGATGTAATCACTGCTGTCTTTTTTAACACTTACTTTTAGAGTCAGCTCTTGTAGATCAGCTAGAATATATAGCTCTTGCAAAAGAGAGGCACCTCAGATTCACCAGAACAGTGTCAGAAAGTTCAAATCTTTGGTTGACTGAAAGGCACTGTGAGTGTAATTCCTTGTTTGCAGACTAATAACCAATTGACAAATACCTTATGAGGTGGATGCACTGACTATGACCATTTATAGACACAGAGTAGTTCTTCTTCAGAATCGAAGCAGCATATGGTCATGACAAGCGTATTGATGAATCGTCCATTCTCCTTGGCCAAACTTCAATAACCCTTTGAGCATAACGTCTTGGACTCCTGTGCACTTTCTTTCCATTGACTGAACTGACCATTGATGAACAGAATAGCACACATAGATGCTGACTGATCACACGTACCTGGTGTTTTCACTTGGTATCAACTTTGCGCCCTCTATCATGGCAAACATATCACGACCACTGTTTCTGTCAGAATCTGTCTGAGAGAGTGCTTCACATAAGGGGAGGCTATATGGTGTGAGCTGAGTTCCTAGGGAACAGTTTGTAAGGCAACCCTCTGGTTTTGCTTATCAAAATGCAGTGTCTATGGTTGGCAGGTATTACGTTGCAAATTTGTGTTGCGGTTTATATAATAAAAATTGTCTTAACTTGACACTTCACAGCCTTTTTCCGAGTCACATCTCACATTCCTCAGCAGCAAACGTATGAATGACTCAACTTATTTGATGACAAGGATATTTAGATGTGGTTGAAAGATAGTAAGGGACGTGGAGTTCAGATTATTTTGTCAAAATAAGCAAAAGAATTGCTTACACCAACACACTTGATACACAGTGTAACCATCCACCACACTACAGCAGTGAGGCTCGCCAACTTCTGTAGGCCGCCAATAATGAAATCCATAGGCTACTCAGCACAGAGTATACTGTCTCTCTGAGACAGGAAGAAGTGTGGAAAGCCCCAAAGCCCATAAGTGGTTTCTGATATTCTTTGGCATACATGCAAAAAGTTCAGTTTGCACAAGAAGTGTTGAGTATTCCATGCACAGAAGGGGGTAGGACCAACATGCAAGCTGAGTTGAATTAAACATACAAGTTAGCACCAGTATTGAACAATCTTTGGCTGTTGACAGCGAAAGCCTGTGCTCTGTCCAGGTCAAGTCAGAGCCAACATCTACCAAATTAGAAAAGGAACTGATAGAGAAGATTTATTGGATCAACAATCACAATCAGTTCGTGACCACTGACACCTTTAAAGTGTTCCATGACAGCTTAAACAAGATAGCAATTTGGCTACATGCCTGTAATTACCAAGAGGATTGATTCTACCATCAGTACGGTGTATTAAAGGAAGCTGAACTGAGTCAGACGCCAGTGAAGGCTTTCAGAAAGGTAAAACGTGTGGGCCGACTGTATCAAAGACCTCTTTACAAAATTCAGTGTGAATAATGTCCAAGGGGCATGATGAGGATTTAAATGATTAATGGGATCTGTTAGAGTGTGAAAGGAAATGAGCTCAACGCTGCTGAAAGAGGGTGAGCGCAGTGAAGAGGCTATTATGTCACAGCTTACTGCCGGGGGAATCTGGCATCAGATGTTGTCCATTTTTTTTAATGAAATGAGCAAGACACGTCTCACACCACTCCGTACCAAGTGTCAGTAATGTTGCCAGAAGATGAAGGCAATGAAGCAGTTTAATCTATTTAAAAGAAAACCTGTAATGACAGGATGTAGGCTTCCAATGGAAGTATGAGGAATTACATACTAAGGATCTTTCTTAAAATATATAGGTTTTATCATGTGGATTGAAACAGAATATCTAACATTGATGTACATGGGAATTTGGTGGGATGCAGAGCACTATGTATGCCCAAGCAAATAAATGATTGGAGGCAAGCTTGGAGTCTCTGTCCTTGTAAGAAGAGAAAAAGTCATCCAGCAGTTCAACATCCAAACTTTAAAGGGAAGTGGAACAGAATTAACGGACTGCCGGCTGGATTCTGAAATCTTCCAATCTTCCTGAAATCTCAAAGACATGAGTCTTTAAAAGAGATGAGTGTTTTAGATTCCAGGTACCTGATGCCAAATCCAGTGTGGAGAAATGAAGTGGAGTTAAAGCTCAGGCTACAGGGCAGCAACAGGTTTCGGATTTAGAAAGCGGTCTATATGGTGGAATGGCAGGATGAAGTTCACAGTTTTATATCTGCCTGGGAATAAAAGGGATCTGGACCTGTGATTACAGTGTCCACTGAAGGGGTGACACCTAGTACTGGTTGGCAAAAATACGTTTCTTTCAACATCAGATTAAAAAAAAAACCTAGAGTAAAATCACACTTACATAAGAGGAGCATCTAAAGAACCATATTAGCAGCTTTGGCACAGCAGTGCTTTGAGCTAAATACTAACGTATGCATGCTAGCATGGTTGCAATGACAGTACTAAGATGCTGATGTTAAGCACGCATTATATTCACCCATTTGTTTTTCCATGCTTGCTTGCAAATTAGCAATAAACACACAGTAGAACTAAGGCTAATAGTTTTGCAGCAGTTTGGTCAGGAAGCACCGGATTGAATAGTATTTGACAAATTCAAAATTTGACCCAATGATGTCACTCAAATAAAAACTCATCTAAAGTTATTAGAATTCATCCTGTTGAGAACATTAACACCTGTACCACATGTCACGACAATCTAGCCAGTGGTTGTTTATGTAATTATTACCACAAATACAAACCTCATGATGGGGCAAGATGAAAGGTCAAGGGAGGTAATTTGGATTCATCCACATGAAGCTCTGCAAAATTTGATGTCTACCAATCTAATAACTATTAAGATATTAAAGCCTGGATGAACCAAGAAACTTATTCAAAGGCTAACGTTGCCTTCCCTACAACCATGCCAAGCAATAGTAGAAAAATCAACCATATCATTGTAGCCCCGTGGCTATTATTTTCATTCATTCATATACAGATTAAACAGATTAAAATGTTTGTGTTGGTAATAAATAATAGTTCATGACATGATTGTCAGCAAAAAAGATAGGAGACCATGTACGTGGGGTAGTGAAGCATCTCTTTAATCTCTCATCTTTGAATGTGTGTAGTTTTAGCCAATCCTGTCCTCACCTTGCTCAGGTAGGCGGGGCTTAGCATCACCTACGTGCCGCCGCACATTAGCTACAGCAGAGGCTGCATTATCAGCGTCTGAGCTGGATATCCCTAAAATGTAAAAATACTCCCAAGACGGACGGAGAGTCGTCCCGTGGTGTATGTGTCAGAACTCTGAAAAGCTGCCAGAGGTAAATTCATGTGTTTAAATGTACCCGGTGCTGATGTATAATTGTAATGTGTCCACGACGAGCTGAATTGCTAATCGCTGCTAGCCCTTAGCTTAGCGTGCTCATAGACTTTCCCATGGTTAATTCTGTATTGCAGTTAGCAATTGCTAATTGAGAGGAATTATGTGATTCAGGACCGGACATTTGCCATAAGAAGGAGAGCCCGGGAGAACCCTGGACCTTTGGCGGGAGACTAGCTTCTGTACTTGAATGTGGCTCGCCGCGCCGTGTTGCTGCACACTCCACTTTCTTGCTGCTGAAACTGCACTTCGCCTTTTGCCTGTCTTTCATCATTTAAGCTCTGACTGTTGCTGGACTCGTGAGTACGCCATTAACCATTTTCACGCGCTTTTGTTAATGCTGGTTAAAACCCAGTGAAACGGCCTCCACGCTCACAAGCTTCGACCAGGCAATGTTTTTCTTTAATAGTCCGGCGTGAGTGTGGGCTTCGAGCATTTGAGTTTACGTGTTTATTTTGATCTCACATTCTCTCACTGGGTTCATCATTTGTGTAGAAAACCTTTCAGTGCATTATATGAGAGTTTTGAATACTGTTATCAACACATACTTAAAGGTCAACAGTGAATTATTTGACTAATTTGTAACCTTGTAAATAAATAACTATTGTTGTTTTAATTCAATCCTGTGTCATACTTACCAGGGCGATACTCTTTGGATAAATATAGAATAGGTTAAAGGGAACTTTATTTTAAAGGGGAAGTACCCAATTTTGTGTTATTTCTTAAACGTTATTGAAGGCAACGTTATCACATTTATCACAGGTAGCTCCATCTCCAGACGAACTCAGGCCCCGTCCCACTGTACTAAAACACCCCAATTATTTGTCAGTCAGTATTTCCTAGCTACATGGGACTGGGGTTAAATCATTATAGAGAACTTAATAGACAACATTAATAGACCCCACATGTTCAATGAAAACATTTCTATTGGCATTATTGCTATGGGTATTGTTTTTCCCAGCCCGGTATATCTAATGTCAAGCAAAGTTAATCAAGTTGCAGTAATTGTGATAACAGTAACTCCTTTGAGATCCCCCTTCACGAATGGCTTGTTAAGAGGTTAATCCTGGTATAATGTGTTACCATATAACAATAAAATGACTTAATTTGGACTGGACTGGGGCAGCCTCGGCTCAGCTTAGAGCTGGTTTGAGAGGCTCCTTGCATAAAAGTGATAGCCAACACTCAGTTTTCTGCCGTGGTTCCCGCTCTCCTCAAAGTAGTTCTCGTTGTGTTGACAAGTGGTCCACAGCTGAAAGAAATCAGGACAGACATATTTTCTGCCGTCTTACAGTAAGCTTTGGGAAATCATAAGCAGACGTAAACGGGGCAGTTTGAGGCAAAGTAGGAATAACAACAAGGCAAATGAACTGAAAGACAATATAAATCACCTTGAACATCAAAGATGGATGATGCACTGTTAGGATATACAAGGGTACGTTGATTAATAGCCAGTCTCCCAAAAAAAAAAAAAACTTTTATATATGCCATCTCATTTCACATTTCACTTTTGATAATGTCATCAATAAAACACGATATGTTAAACAGTACGACTAGATGCTTGAAAGCTACGATAGGATGCTGCAACATCTGTTTCACCTTTCCACTTCATGCTTCCCTCAGTTCACCTTGACCCTCGCGTTCTGCTGTAGCAGCTCCTGTGTCTTGTTTCATTCTCCCTGGCTTTCCTCAGCGCAGTGTGGGTTTTTGCTACTGTGTATACTTTACAGCTGACTAATCACACTGCTCATTTTCACTCATTGTTGTGGTTTGTTTTTCCCTACATAAGGTACTTATTTTTGAGGATGTGCATGGAGTGTCTCCGCACAGTTTCCATTCGTGTGTAAATTGAGCTTTAGCCTTCACCATCTCATTATTTTTTTTCTGTCTTTGCCTTTCTAGTGTTATTAACACCATGCTGAGTTTGGGTCAAGGGAAGTTTAAAATAGCTGAGTGTGGGTTGTTATTGCTTCCATTGGCTCGTGCTGCTTCTAGGACCCAGGATTTCTGATATTTCACTCCTAGCAGTGGCCCTTATCTCTGGGGTGACTGTAGCCCTGCTGGCCCTGACAGAGATGGATGGAGGGTATTTGTTTCAGAGGGCACTCAGTGATGCAGCACCAATAAGAGGGACACTGGTAGAGATATCCTGCAATTTCAAGTTAGGATTTCAGCCGGAGGGTAAAGGACAAGGGATTTGCCAGGTGGCATTTTCAAAAAAGCACAACTTGGCATGCCAGATGTGGACATTTCCGACGACCATTTGTCTTCCCCTTGCCCTTATCATGCTACATGTTGCTACTTTGGCTATGGTTAAATGTAAACGCCAAGCTCAAATACCACTGACTCCAATAATGGACTAGAGAATACAGGCATACAAGAGTTTTGCACAGCAGTCTTTCTTTGTTTCTGTCATTCTTCAGGATTTTGGCTCTATTCTTTTGCTTCTGGCACCAGTTTGTTAACCAGTTAAAGGTGGATTGGGATCCAGTTCAAGATCAAACTGGACTGTTTGATGATGGTGTCACATTTTTTTCAACTATTGGACTGCAGACTATTCCAATCCTTGTGTTTCTTTCTCTCTTTTTTTTCTTTTAACTCATCCCATCTGTACACTTACACCCTTAATAGTGGTGATGGGGTGAGTTTTTACTTGTAGATCACATTTGTTGAAAGCACAGAAAGTTTCCAAAATTCAATATTGATTTTAGCCCTTTAGAACATATGTAGTGTTCCAGACTTTGGTTACTGAAAGAAAACTAATGCTCCCTTTGAGGTTTCTTCACAACATCAGTTTGACAAACTGCCTTAGTTGAATTCACACAGTGTGACATGACTATTCTACATGTCATGGCTTACAAAAGCAACCGCTTTGAATCATCTGCGTCTTTTCTCATCTCAACCAAATCCGTCCAGTTAACACTGACTCACTGAGGGTGTAGAAAATCTTCTTTCAGCTGCTGCTCATCATAATCCTGTTCAGGAGGATTCAGATGCTTTAAAAAGAATAGAAGAATATTCAAACATGTAGCTTGGCTGCTGTGTTTGATCTGTAAATTTAAAGTAGACTTAGGAGCAAGCACTTTACAGGTAAAGACATAAGCACATGCGACTTACATGAAGCTCTGGGGGGGCCGCGTGCAGTTGCAAAATTTCTGTTTGATCTGTGTTTTGGGGAGTGTATTTGCACATGAAAAGGCCAGCCCTTAAATTTTCTACACCAAACCTTCATGAACATGACTTCCTTCCAAAATCTTCAACAACAAGAGGTATATCAAAGTGACTGGTTGGAAGACCTGCAAGTAAATACATTTTTATCTTGTGTCATGGGGCAAAATAAGAACATGCAGATCTAAGATTTGAAAGGAAATGTACTGAGTATGAGGCAAATATTGAGCAACAACTGCTGATAAAGTTAGATATTGCATCTAGCTTTTATGTCTAGATCTTATGTCCCTACTTTTAACAGCAAGTCTGATATCAGTAGGTTAAATTTGCAAAAGTGCATGCCGCATCATTTCAAAATGAATCAGCATCAGTATTAAAATAAGTGGATTTCATGAAAAGGATTATAAATCCGGTTAGATGAATGTGCAAAAACTATGCAGCTATTGTGAAGAAAGGTTGGGTTTACACACACTTGAAAGATTGCGGCCATAGTTAAAGCCAACAGCAGTAAGTATTAATAAGTAGTAATAAGTAAGTAGCATTCTGAAGTCACCCAACTGTTTACCTATCCGTCTACCTAACATACTCTCTAAAAGGATTCGTGATGCTACATGACAACGAATTGCCTGTGTACCTAAGACAATCATATTACAGCTTACACTAGCTCAACTGAGGCTTCTGTACGACGTGAAACACATGTAATTATTCTTGAGTGAATGACTGTGAGGTTCAGTCATCCTGTTGCACCACTAACAACAAATATTAAGCCTACTTGCAAGAATCTTGGTGTTTTCTCAAATAGCCAAATAAAGCTTCCAGACTTTTAGCCTTTACTGTATGCAAAGAGGAATGGTCCCTCTGGGCTCTTTGGGTTCATTTAGACTTGGGAAGTATAGGTTCTACAAAAAAATAATAATATTTGCTTCTAATTCATAGTTTGGCTTGGTGTTGAGTTTTTTGAAATAACGTATTGAATCATATAAAAACAGTGAAAATACAGCACGTATAATATTAAAATGTACTCATTTTAAACATGTTCAGTCAGTTTCATCTGCAGTTATTTACTTCCTCACCTCAACATATCCTCTGTAGCATAAGATTACGTTTTTCGCTGCCGTGGTGGGTGGAAGGCTGACTCGGAATGTTTAAAGGCAGCAGGAGTTGAAGTTTGCACACTTCTCAGTGCCAACTCCTCCTCAAGCTCCAAAGTGCTGCCTGAGCGGAGCTGTCAGCTGTAAACTCAGGCTACACCGCAGTGCTGTAAGAGGATAGAGGAAGGGAGAAGAGAAAGGTAGACAGAGGAGGAGATGCAAGGAAAAGTAAATGAGGCGGAATATTCATGTTTGAACTCAGACAAGATGTCATTACGGCAGCGGCACATTTATTTCCTCATTCACCGTCAGTATTGCATGGTAATGTGTTATACAATAATGAAAATCCTGCCTGTCACATTTAGCATAACAAATGACAATTCGCGATTATATGTTATTGAAGAGTGATGGGTTGGCTGTAGGTACATTGGTTAATTGGCAGGCTTTAACCCTTGTCTGACTTGGATGTTATTGCTCAGACCTGAAGTTCACACTCTGTAGTTCCATAGGATATACCGTACTGTTAGTATGGTGTAGCCGCCTTGGTAATTTGCCCAGTGCTTTCAAAGTGATGAATTTAAAGACCAGAGGGGAGAGACTAGATTGAGGAATGGTAGATGAAGTTCATCAGGAAGAACACAAATCAAACAGAGGGAGAGTGCACATTTTCTCAGTCATGTTGCTGTTGTACATGGATGGATGGACACATGAAGGTGTGAGCATTTTCACTGCAGAGAGCAGTGTTTGCATGCTTTTGGTATTAAAGCATTGTTCAATAGATTGGCTTCAAGAAGACAGAAACAACAGGATCAAGAACTTCTTGCTGCTTCCGTTTACTTTGACACCTAAACTTGAAGTTAGTTGGTAAGGTTGTTGATTGTTTGGGGGCAGGGGTTGGTTTAGTTGGCCTGTTGGTTAATTAGTTACTGAACAGTTGACTTGTCCATATATATATATATATATATATATATATATATATATATATATATATATATATATATATATATATATATATATATATATATATATATATATATATATATATATATATATATATATATATATATATAAAAGCCTTCAGTACACCCTGAGTAGCCCATTCTTAGCAATAGGTTGTGCTTAGGAGTGAACAGCTAGATAATGATTAGGGTTACAGTCGGTGAAGGTTCTCAGACATCCAGGTCATCTTTCTTCAAAAAGGTTAAGCACTAACGAACCAACTGGAACAATGGGCGGATCTACAAACTTTCCAGGATAAATATTCAGACTCCCCACCGGTCAGTCAGAACTGAAGAAGCTTCTTGGATGAGAGGCAAAACATCCTAAACAAGTCTTAACCTTTTTGAAGAAAGATTTATTTCTGTTTAAAGAAACGCCATTCATTTCAAACATGAACTCCTTCCCACATGAGTCAAACACACTAGATGCCCATCCACCACCCGAACCTCCATAACAGCCACTCGCATAAGGCATGAGGTGTGTAACCCTAATCATAGGTGTAACCATTCATAGGGTACTGAGCTGAGAGATCAACCAGTTGTAATTATTCTGAAATGAACAGTCCTGTGTACAACTTTTTTTCCCCTTGCCTTCCTGGCAATATGCGGACAGCTTGCACGGTGACTCAGAAAACAGTACATCTATGAATATGAAGATCAGGCCCACAGCTTTCAATACTGTTATTACTCTGAGCCACGACCATAAATCCAAGGGTAATTGAGCTCTAGTGTTTTTTTCCCCGAGAAAGATGGCAGAGTGTCAATGATTAGAGACACACCTTCTTGGGCACTTTCCCCCCACACTCTGATGGCTTTATCTTCAAATGTTATGTTAATGTAATCACTAACACAGAGAAAGTGCTGAGTCGCTCTTTGCGCAGTCGTTACAGTCTTTCATAAGTGATGAAGCCATTTGCATTGGAAGCTCACGAGCTTTGACAAGAACACATAACAAGTTTTCCAAGCTGCCAAAAACAGTTTTTCAGCGGGTAAAGAGTTCTCTTATCTCCCCCAGTTTGTTTCTGTGACTCTGTAGCTCTGTATTTATCGGGTTATGTTCTCTGGCTCGCACTGAGTTACTGTCAAACCTCTGTGAATCAGACTTTGCTGCTTTTTGCTGTTCTCTCCTCTCTTTTTCCTTCTTTCATTTTCCACCTATCATCACATTGCTTTTGTTTTGTTTTCGGCTTTACCATTTCTTCTCTTTAATGATCACTCTGCTCTCTCTATTGTCTCATTTGTTTTTATTATAACATGCGTACATTTCTTCAATTCATTCATGTTCTCTTGCCTCCACTCTTCTTTCACAAAAATACTGACTGTTCCTTTTTGACCCTCGCTTCTCCTTCCCTCTCTTACCCCCGTCCCTCCATCTATGCCCCCCTCCCAGGATGTTCAGATAGTGAGTACGGACGAGAACCAGGTCTTCCTCGCCCTCCAGGAGTGGTACCAGTCAGACACATATAACCTGTACCAATCGGACCCCCAGGGCGTCTACTACTCCATTGTCCTGGAAAATGTTCGCAGCACCAAGCAGCCAGAGGAGAACGTCCTCATCGACATACTTGAGGTGAGATGGGGTGTTGGAGTGGTGCCATTGTTTATGGCCGTGGCCATAGGCACCATGAGGGTACTTTGCAACAAAGTTCAGTTTTAAAAAACGCAGGAACAGGTGTAATTAGTTTGCCCCATGAACACAGTTGAGTTGATCTCCTCTGGGGACGCTTCACCTTCACAGAGTCCAGAACAACCAATCAGTGTGAAGCACTGGATCCACAAGTGGATGCAGCCACATCATAAAAAGAAGCATTTCATTATGCTTGAAGGATGAAACAGTGTATGTGTTATTGTTACTCAAGCAGCAGGAAATAGTGAATTTGTTGGGGACGAAGTAGCAGGAAGCTGTACGTGGCACTGAGTCAAAATTACTACAGTGTGTGTGTGTGTGTGTTCCTCATAATGAAGAAACATGTCAGCTAACTCACCAGTTTGTTGAACACTGACATGGGGATACACCTTGACACATCTCTTGGCTCTTGGTTTGTCTTTAGTCCCACTAAATGGTAATTAGGCGTCTTTCAGAAGACTGTTACTGTACTTCACTTGCAGTGTGACATTGTGTGTGCCATGAAACTGTTTAAGTATCAGCACTTCAGCAAAAACAGTGGGTTTCTTCTAATGGCCTGTGGTTTTGAGTGAGCTGTAACAAGAGATGGCCAAGGGAAGGGATTAGTTTCTGCAATTTGCAGTACATTCCTTGCAGTGTGCAGGAGGTGTATAATGTATCATGGTAATCAACCCATCAGTTCATCCATGCAGAGCCATCTTCCAGTGCTTATTAAGGCGCTGGTTACGGTGGCAGCGAATCCTACCCAGGCTGGATGGTATACGAAATCCCCTCCAGGGTGTTTTAGGTCCTTCCCTCGCCCTCCTCCCAGTTGGATATGCAAGGAATAGCTCCTGTGGGGAGGCATCCTAAATCAGATTTCTGAATAACCTCTACTGGCTCCTGTTAGTGCACTGAAGCAAGGATTCTACTCTGAACTCATTCCAGATCTAGTATCTGACTCCTTATCTTCATCCATAACAGTAAGTCCAGACAGGCTGGAAGGAAAGCTCATCTCACCATCCTCGCTTTCGTTGTTTCAGTCACAAGTGAGAGCACATGGTGGATTGAAATATACACTTTGATGTCAGCGGTCTCCACACCAATCCTTTAAATCTAATGCTCCATCTTACACTCATGAATAAGACCCAACAGAGTAAAAAAAATGTTTATGAGGGTTTCTGTGATGTCAATTTCCTATCCCAACCCTTGCCCCCGAATAGTACTCATTCAGTGAGTTATTTTTGCTCATTTTGGCCTTTTAGAATTAGATATCTTAGAATCAGCCTCATATCTATGGATGTCACAGGTCCTCTTCCATGTTGAACTACCATGTTTCTACAGATGAACCCAACAATGGCTAATGAATTTGCAGCCTTTGTAGTTTCTCCTGCGTGCATACAAAGGGAGAGTGAGGTGAGGGGTATTCACTCAGTTGCAATCTGCAGCCTCACCTGGTTAGACGCCACGAAATAATAAAGAAGTTCAGAACGTTGCATGAACTACAGCCCTGAGCACACCACTTTGTCATGTGTAGAGATCCAGAGCGTCTAGAGGTGGGGTCGCAGATTGCAACGGACTGCCTGCCATGCCTAGCTACGGTTGCTAAGCCATGATTGGACAACTACTGCTTGGCTTTACACATACATTTTTCTTCCATCTAAATGGATATAAAATGAATGACTTCAGCCATGAATGTCTTCTTTTACTGAAAGCAATCTTGCATCAATACTGTTTAAGGACTGATCTCCTTGTGTTAGCCTCACCATGCTTTCATTCCATGTGTTGTAGCAGTCAAGCTATTGTTCATCTCTGTGTCACCCAAGGTCTCTAGATAAATGGGTATAGAGGACATACAATGTAGAGCAAGAAGAAGGAGAGAGGAAGTGTTGGAGGGAAAAGAAGAGGTGGTGGACCATGGAGGCAAAGGCCTTACTGCACAACTCATTTCCTCTTTCTGCCCTCTTGTGCCTTGCTCCGAGGTTGCCCTCTCATCACATGCTGTAGATAGAGATAGAGAGGTGAACAACATGCAGGAGATAGATAAAGACTTGAGGCAGGAAGAGAAAGTGATGAAGAAGTGTTGAACAGAGGTGAAGAGATGAAGAACTGCAGACGGAGCGGAGAGAAGCCAGAAGTCCAGAGAGAATACAAGCAGGCTTATGTACTTTGATTTAAACAATTACCTTGTTTCACTCTATAAACACCAGTGCTACATAATAGATAGCAAGGGAGCTGGGGCACTCTGCGGATGGAGACATGTCTGACATGCTGCCTGGCTCTGTCTAAATGTCTGTCTGCACAGTCTTCCCCATCGTCTTGCTGTTTAATGTTTCAACTCCAGAGTCTGTAGCTATCAACCTCAGAGCCGCAGAAAAAAAACCAAGCTGTATGTATTGATTTCAGCGAATTAAACTTTTACAGCCCTGTAGTTTCTGTGTCAGTGGTTTCCTTTCAGCCTTTCAAGTAACATTGGTTTCAACCACTGCTGACAGTTAAATGTAGCTGTATAGTTTAAGGTAGAGTTACAGTACCATTTATTTATTTTATGTTTGGACTCACTATATCTTCCCCTCGTGTGCCTGAGTTAGGAAAATTACATTCTGAAGATCCAGTTACTGAGTGAGATAATTAAATTCATAAGCAACAAAACACACTTGTTCATTTCAACACACACAGGAGTTTTACTTCTACAGCTTATTCAATCTGGTATGAGCAGTAGTTTATAGCGGCTAATGTGAGCGTAGACTTTAAATAAATATCTCCATGTAATAATTTCCACTTGTTGCAGCGGTGGCCATTGTTCAGAAAATGTTTCACAGTGTTAAACATTAACCCAGGCTGTTGTAAATCTACCTTGTTTCCCAGGTGCGTGGTATCAAAGGAGTATTCCTGGCGAATCAGAAGATTGATGGCAAAGTGACAACCCTCATCACCTATAACAAAGGACGAGACTGGGAACCCTTGGCCCCGCCTGCCACTGACATGAATGGAAAGCCAATCAGCTGCAAAGCAGTAAGAACTGACCCCCACCTGAGTTGAAATATTGTATTTTAGCTTTTCAGTGAACATCATTACTTGACGGCCACTTGAGGCTGGTTCCAGAAGCGAGTGAATCTCCATAAGTCCCCATGTTCAAATGTCCAACTTCACAGCAGAAATAAACATGTTTACAGCCTGGTACAAAAAACAGTTTTGGACTCTAGAGCTAATTTCCCCGTTCATGACAACTGTACTGAGGGTGCATTTCTATACAACTCACCTGTTCAAATGATATTAAGGTTTAAAGTTATGCATAAATAAGAGCATGGTCAGTTTGATTGACTGCTGCGTGCTGTCACAGGTGGCTTGTTGGGGCAACTAGGCTTCATTCAGCCCACCTCCACCTCTTTGCCCATTTTTGGATTAACCTGGAGGTGGTGGATGCAGGACTGGCAAGTTGATGGCAAGTTGACCAGAGGCACCACACGGGTTTCTACCTGTGTCATGGAAACTACGTCCATGATTTTTACAGTCAATACTTTGCAAATACCATGTGTTGACATTGGTAGTAACAAGTCAACTCCCAATAGGGTGGAGTGTCCACAAATTCTTCATATTTACCTCACAGACATGTGTGTCATCTCTCAGCAGGAAAGTGAATAAACCTATTTTCCAAAGTCAACTTGTCTTTCACGGTGTGACACGTTTACCAAAAATCTCAAAGGAAAGGGGAAGACACCTGTAGCATACCTGCTAACTGAAAGCCGTTCATGCATGGAATCATGGATTCTAATAAGGATAGAGAGAGGGAACCTAAATAAATCCACACTGCAAGATATCTGTATTGTAATGTAATTGTTGTTGGTCCCAGGTCCAGCGATTCATCCATTCTTCACGTGGTGACTTCAAATTATAAAACACATTCTCTTTTTTATTGGCATACTATTTCAGTGATGTAAAGCACACTGCCAAACCTGTGAATCCTAGATACAGCTACAACTAGACAATTTGTTCAAACTTTGTGGTGGCACTCAGTCAAATTTGGGATCTGTCAACTGGGTTGTTCAGAATGTGAACACAAAGTCAGAGAACGAAGGATGAGTGTTGTACTTTGAGGAATGTGTGCGAGACGCCTGCCTAGTTCTTTCATCCATCTTGTCAAAGTTGCTACCGCAAAGCTCGACAGCAAAGAGCAATGAGTCACCGGCAGTCTGATATCCATACATCACACCTCACGGGGAGAGCAGGACTGATCCTTTATTTGAACCATCGCTCCAGTCAGCCAAACGGAGACTTGAGACTCGTTTACCGTGGCGCGCACACACACGGTTGCTGACTCTAATGTTGACCACTTCTTTTCTTTTCCTCAACATAAACTTGCAAAGAAAACCAGCTCTCCTGGATCTTTACATCTCAGAGGGACAGCTTCATTTCAAACGCCGGCTTCACATGTGTCACCTCTGAGCTAGCCAAAGTTAGATGTACTATATGTACTATAGTAGTGACTGTATTAGGAAAACACTGTTAGCTTTATGCATTGCCTCACCACTTGACAGAGTCTAGTTGACAGCAATGACCTCTTGTATGCACAGAAGTAGTTCAAGTGTGAATGATTAATGCTTACAATCTGCATGTAATGGAGAGTACTGTATGAAGCAGCAAAGACAAAGGTGTTTAGGGTTCCCCTTGAAATGAGATCGCCGTGGCTGTGAATACACAAAGACTGCAGGTTTTAACGCTTGGTCTGAAGCTCTGAAGTAAAAACACATGCAGGGAATGTAGGAGAACAAGTCAATACGGCGGGTTTCAAAGATAGAGGGCATGTATTTCAACACTTTTATGTGTTATAGCCTTGTATGATTTCATCACACTGACACAGGTTCTACATGCTTCAGGTCAGTGCCGAGTGATCTGATAAAATGTGATGTAAGGGATGAAAATCCTACATGTGCTGCCAGGACTACAGAATATAGTTTTATATATTCCATTGCAACTTGGTCCAGCGTGTTCGATTCAGGGCTCTTTGTTAACAGACTAGATCAGAATTGCAATAAAATATTCATAACTATGTTTTCATTAGTGTACAATCATCTGAAAATAAGAATCATTACATTTTTGTTACCTTAGAATGATTTCTATCTGCAGACACCTCTTTTGCTTTTTTTTCGCAACCATTGTAGTTTGTACTCTCACATTCAGAAGAAGAGAGTGAGGCGACAGGATTGTTCTGTGTCTGCATCACAATCTTGTGACTCAAACATGCTGGTTCCCTGATAAAATATCATAACAGATAACCATGCCAGAAAATACAAAATGATATGAATTTCCTAGGACTACTTGCTTGCAGAAAAGACTTGCTTTAGCTCTGCCTTTTATGGTTTAAAGAAACAAGATCCAGAGCAGCTCTGCCTCTGATAAATAACTGCATCGCTGAAAGTCCATTCTCATTCTCTCTCTCTTTTGAAATGAATTAGCTTCCATTAAAGATCTCTCCCCGTGTTAGATTTCATTAACAGCGCTGAATCCTCGCACTGAGCCGTATTTGCAGCAGGATTATCAGGTATCTGTGTGGTAAGACTCGTTAAACATGACTGAGCGTGAGTGTCACCGAAGTGATCTTTTCTCGTATTAAAACTCATTGTTACAGATCCACTGTGAAACATCCCATTAGATGGCGGATCGGGGTTTGTACTGCAGTTTTATCCTCACGTGACATTCTCTGTTTCTGCTCTGTAGCCGGACTGTCACCTCCACCTCCACCTGCGCTGGGCGGACAACCCCTATGTGTCCGGCACTGTTCACACCAAAGACTCAGCCCCAGGTCTCATCATGGGTGCTGGTGAGTTTCCAGAGCAAAAAAAAAAAAAAAATTTTTATTATTGTATTATTGACAGAGTGACCTTCTGTCCACCTGACGTTTATGAAGCTTTCTCATTCATTCAAACAGTCAGTGTTTCAACTGACATTACAATGAAGATGCAGGACAAGCAGAGCAGATGTGCTGTATGCAAACTTCATAGATACCTCATATCACAGGCTTTGATAAAACTTGAGAACTGCAGCTGGTAAAGGTGAAGTCATCTGTGTCCCATGTCAGCATCTTCACTACACGTTCAAACTTTTGCTGTTTTTCTTCTTCAGATCAATAAAGAGTGGCCATTCTGTGCAACACTGTTACCCAGACAACAGTGCACACATGTTCACACACTGACATGACAATTCAATTCACTATATATATATATATATATATATATATATATATATATATATATAGTTATCTTATGACACTTTGCATGGTCCAGATGTACTCTTTATAATAATTTACAGAGACTCAACAATTCCCACCATGAACTCTGTTTTTTTCTATTGTATTGAAGCTGTATAGACTTTTTCAGGGTGCATCTTCATCCTATGCAGACGTCTCTGTTTGGTTATTCACTATCTAGTCTCCTCACATCTGTCCTCTCTGTGTTCTTTCCTCTCTTTGAATCTGTTGTTGTTGCATGCCGCATATGAGCCTCTCCTTCTGATGAAAATTTCAATTCTTTACTTTTCCTTCAGGTAACCTTGGTTCCAAACTAGTAGAGTATAAGGAGGAGATGTACATCACCTCAGACTGTGGGAAGACATGGAGACAGGTACATCACGTCCTCCTTTGCTGTTCCTTCTGCAGTTTTTTTTTTTGCTCCACGCGCCCACGTCTTTCCCCTCCTAACCTTCTCTACACTTGCCTTTGCTCTCAATCCTGAGGAGATATGTGATATCTGTACACCTTTCTTTTACTCAAAACTGTACACCAAAGTATGGGTTTTACCATTCTGACTGTTTCTCTTTCAAGAACATCTCATAAAATGTTCTTTTCGTACTTCTTCCAAGGTTTTCGAGGAGGAGCATCACATCCTGTACCTGGACCACGGTGGGGTGATCGTTGCCATCAAGGACACCTCAATTCCCCTCAAGATACTCAAGTAAGACTACTGTCATGTCATCATATCAATAGCAATCCATACTGCTGTATGGTCATCATATTACTGACCTTTTAGTAAAGCCATTCAGTGTTATTACCATAATTCACTACAGAATTGATCAGTACTAGTGGAATATCCTTAAACACTGTAATCTGTCTTTGGCAGACATCAGTCATAGAAGATCAGAGTCTGACAACTGTTGGAATGAAGGACCTGTGGTAGACTCCTTCTTACATGGTGGAAGTAGCTGTTCAAGCCAGTTTGTTGTTGAGGTGAACATGCTGGTATTTGTATTTATTTGTCCAATACCTGGATGTTCACTGGTGTGGTCTGAGGCGTCTTTCTCTGGAAGTCGATCATCTCCTTCATCTTGCTGGCGCTGATGTAGAGGTGGTTGATATCGCACCATTGACAAAGTCTGCGGTGACTCCCCCTGTACTCCTGCTCAGTTCCTTCTGATACACGCCCAATGATGGACGTATCATCAGAGAGCGTCTGGAGGTGACAGCTGTCGGTGTTGTGTCTGAAGTCTGATGTGTACAGGCTGAAGATAAAGAAGGGAGCACCGTAGCCCTCGTGCAAATCACCACATTAGACACAGTCATGAAGCCTCACATACTGTGGTCTGTTGGTGAGGTAGTTAGTGAGGTGACTCCACCTTCTTCTAGTTTTCCCCTCAGCAGTGATGACTGTATTGTGTTGAAAGCATTTGACAAGCCAAAAATCACGATCCTCATAGACTGGGGTAGTAGGTATATGACTGCATCATCCACCTCAATGCCTGGTTGGTAGGCAAAGTGTAGATGGTCACATTCCTCTCATTTCAGTCATATTTTAGTATGTCGAGTACTGCATCAAGAATAAAACAACACTTTTTCTAAAAAGTAACAGTGGATGTTATGATAAACTGACCCATCAAATGCCAGCGCATGAAGTGTGGGCTCAGGCATCAAAGCTCCACATGGGTTGAGCATGTTCAATATATTTTTACAGCTCAGGGAAAGTCGGCTATAGTCCGGCACTGTACCCTTCAAAATCATTTAAAATCATCCCCCTCTCTCCCCACAGCTCATGCAGACAATTTCAAGCTCAGCAAGATGTTATCTCATCGACCTTAATAAATAAGGATGAAATAATGAGAAACCACAGATAAGGAAGTACTCAGAAAAACATTTATCACAGACCTAAATCAAATGACCTTTTAGACAGGCCCTCACCTGTCTCTCAGTGAAAGACCGTGGAGTGTTGTCCTTCACATTTTTCCCTCCTTCATGCCTCAGCTAAATCAATAACCCCCAAAGGCTCTGGCAGTGTGGTGGAAAACATCTCGTAAAGAGCCACGGAGAGCAGTGGGATAAAGCATGAGAAAGTCTTCTCTAAAGTGAAACGAGTAGATTTTTTTTTACCACTTCATTACATAAAATGACCATAATGTTATCACCTCATCAGGTGCTGAGATTGCTGGCTTCTAAAACTCTCCTTGGCCTGCGTTCGGTTTTGGAGCCAGAAACTCTCCCATTGGAGTTTCATGACCCCCAATAATTCTTTCTTTTGCAATTGCTCCATAATAGAGAACAGTGTAGCACATCTCAGCTGTGAAGACTGCAAAGCATTGTTCTCAAGCCAAAAAACCTAATGATGGAACAGTAATGTTGTTCCAGTATTTTTCACATTGATTTATAATATCGCCATAGAGTATTGTAGAAGGTGATAAGTTATGCCAGTGTTGCCATTCCCAATGCACTCTAGCAGATCAGTAAAAGGTGACTAAGTAGCCCTTGTAAAATTTTAATGCTTTTATTATGTCAAGTCCCATTTATGATACTATTAATGGCCAGCAAAGCCAAAAAGAATGGCCAAAAAACTATATGTACCACTAGAGCACATCAACTGACAAGATAAGCTCCTTAAAGTTCTGTTTTTACCTGGTTGAGACTGTTTCTGAAGAAGGGTCTTATGTCAAAATGTAGTTTAATGTCTGATTATATGCTTTCAAGATGCATATTCTTAAATTAATTTGTGTTAACAGCCAGGTGGTACCTCAGAAAAAGGGTAGAGGAAGAGGAACAGGGCATTAACAAGGGCTCAGGATCGTCAAACATAATGCTCAACACTTCTCAGTTGCTATTTGATGTAATTTGCACTCTGTTGCATTTCTTGTAGTCTTTATTGGTGCTGGTGACCTTCTGATGAACCTTCCATACAAAATTCAAATATTGTGTCGTACCCAGGCCACGATGGTTCCACCATGCTTTTAAATGGAACTCTTGAATATGTATTTACCAGTAAGGTGTCGCCCAATCAACCAGTGCTGAGAAGAGCAACTGCATCCAGGCAAATAATCTTGCTTGCATGGCCAACTTGGTGATGTTATGCTGGATTTCAACTCATCCTTAAGGATCCCGAGGCATTTCCAGGTTAGATGGGCTATGTAGTCTCTCCAGCAGGTTCTGGTTCTGCCTCTGGGTTTCCTCACAGTTCGGCATGCCTAGCAGGTGCCCAGGGGCATCCGCTGGCTCCTTTTGATGTGAATGAGCAGCAACTCTACTCTGACCTCCCCCTGGATGTTCAAGCTCTTTACCCTATCTCTGTGGCTGAGCCCGGCCAAGCTCATTTCAGCTGGTTGTCTGTGATCTCATTCTTTCGGACACTACCAAAAGCTCATGACCATAGGCGAGGGGTGGAATGTAGATGGACTGGAAAATTTAGAATTCTGGCTCAGCTGTCTCTTTCCTACAATGGACAATGTCTAATGTGTGCAGCACTACAGATCCCGCACCAAACCAACTTACATTCTATTTTCCCATCACTGGTGAACCAAACCAAATCTGAAATATTGGTAATTCCTTCGCTTGGGGCAGCAACTTGCTCCCAACCCAGAGGGAGCATTCCACCGAGAACCATGGTCTCAGACAGTGAGTGTCAAAGGTCACAGCCCGATGAAGCTGACAGAACTACATCATCTGCAAAAAGCAGAGATGCAATCCTGAGGTTTCCAAACATCACATGATCGGGGACAATGGCTAAAAAGGGAAACAATTTAACATTTTTCTTGGTAGAAGCACATAAACCATGGAAAAATGACAAGATTTTTCACTTCTGAAACTCTCCTGGTGTGGTCTTAAGTCACATGGAGAATAACCCAAAACAGTGTCACGGCTTTGCCATGACTGGTGGGGTCCAGGCATTACCTTTCAACCCACTGAAGCCGTGGAAGCAAAGCGTTTGTTTGTTTGTTTTTTTCAAAATCTACTGCAAAGTAGAAAACAAAACGCAAAGTAGAAGAATATCTGCTGATCTATGGCCTGGTTTAACCTCCCAGACAGAAATAAGTAGAGCTGACAGCAATAAAGGAGAGGGCAAGGAGGACGGAGAAAGAATAAAAAATATATAGCTATAGTGAGAGATGAGACTGAGGACAATTTCAAGCTGTAGCAGAAGAGAGTTTAGATGAGAGTCAGTACTTGTCTCTGTTAAGAGCCCTTCTTGACCCAAAATGCTCCTTCACTGTGTCAAGTCCTCAGCATTTAGTCACGATACACCAAAAGATCTGCCAACATCCTCAAAACAAGACTTGTACCCTGACTCTGCAGTGGCTTTGACTCTCGAAATAATTACATCATGTTCCCATGCAGGGGTAGGATATCTGCCACCGTGTGCATCACAGCAATGCCATTTAGACGGCCACTTGAAACGCAGCGCATCTGGACTTTTAAAAGTGACAGCCAGCCACGCATGTACGCGCACACACTCAAATCCATTTCAGATAATTCCCCAGCTCCTCTGATCGGCTCGCTCAAAGTTTTTCTTTTTTTTTTTTCTTACAATGGGTAACTCATACAATGCATTCATATCAGTTCATTATGAAAAGCTAGCGGGCTGAGAAATCAGATGCCACCGCAACACGCCGGGCTGGACAGGATTGTGTTATGTACATTTATGATTTATGATTAGCTCCGCGTAGAATAAGTCTTGTTTTAGGAGAAAAGGCCACCGCGTGGCATGGAGCATAATTATAAGTTGGGCCCGCTAATCTATTTGATTACAGGGTTATCGCTCCTTCCATTTCTAATAATTCCTCGGGTATTAGCTGGAGGAAATGAGCTATAATAGGATGGGTGTCCGAGGACGTCGGCATGTAGAAGGCTGGAGTTGTCCAGCTGATGCCCAGCAGATCAAATGGATGGTTGTGTGCCTTGCTTTAGGGTAACTCTTCTATAGCCACTGATGTTAAGGAGTATTAGTTTTTGACTTGAATTGAATAATCAGTATGAAAGACACTTTGTTCCTCGGTATGCTTCAAACCAACTGGCTGTACGATGTGATGTCTGATGTCTGAAAAGTGTTGATTTCCAAATGACCGCACGTGAAGGCCTGGCGACAGCCTTGCCATCATGTCTTCCTTTCTTGCACGTGAAAGAGTAACACAGTAAAGCATTGAGGAAAATTCAGAATGTGTTCCTCTCACACCTCCGTGCACCTTTTCCAGTTGCTGCGCTCATTGTCTGAACCAGCACCCTCCTGCTGGTTTCCAGACTTTGTTAGGCAATCTGACAGCACTTTGTTTGAATGTCTGAGGCCTTTACCATAGCAACAGAGTCTCTCATAGTTTCGTTTATCCATTCTGTTTCCTCGTAACTGTGCATGTTTACCTGATTATAACACTGTAGTGCTTGTTAGCGCATCATTACCACAAGCAGCCTGCAGTGTGAGCAACACGCTGCTCGAATTCCACATTGATCCCCTCTCCATCACGCAGTCACATTTGCTTAGCGCTGCTGCCACTGTTGACTGCAGGCGTCGTCAGCGCAGTGAATAAAGTAGAGCAGATGGCTCGCTTAGTCGCTCTCAGACTCTTCGTTTTGAGCTTGGACTGAAGGAAACTCAAATACGAGTTACACAGGACATATAAGCCCATTTTCATCAAAGCACTTCATTTAATATTTATGTTAGATCATTTGTAACAGGCTGGAATTACATGGTAGCTTCATCTTCTATTTCACTCTTGTGTGCATTTGTTAGATTTGTTGCTATTTTTCTCGCTTATGCATTTTACAATATTAAGAATCTCTGAATCAACTGAATCACTCTTTACCGCTGCATACGCAATATGGTAGCCTGAGCTAAAGTCACCTTGATTATCATTGTAGAAGTGGAAATACAGATTTTGCATTGTTGAATTGCAACAGGTTCGTCCTAGTATTATAAGTATGTTAAGGAAAACATGTAAGATGAGACTGATATTTCAGTCAAACGCTGCTTGTCCTTTAGAATGAGGTCTAACCAACGTGTTTGGCATCATTAGCTTCTATTAGCCTAAACTGATAGCCACTAGATACATCCACATACATACAGTATATACAGAGCACCAGTCCATGAATTATTTCATGTGGTCATTAAGGGAAGTTATGGCCTTAGCATAGAAGCTGTTTTTTAGTCTGTTTGTGTGGGTTTTCATTGTCCTGCAGTACCCTCAGTGGGGAAATATATATATATATATATATATAATAATAATAATAATAATATATAATATAATATTTTCCAAATAGATAAGGGTTTAGTAGTTGGTCAGTTCTCCGGGATTTATTGTTAGTTGTAATAAAGTCATAAAGCTTACTCAAGGAACTTAAGCTTACTCATCATCTTTCATCCGCCTGTTTCTCCACAGGTTCAGCATTGATGAAGGACAGACGTGGACCGTTCACAACTTCACCAGCACCTCTGTGTTCGTCGATGGACTCCTGAGTGAGCCGGGAGATGAGACGCTGGTCATGACGTGAGTGAAATCACAATTTCAGCAGGACTTCTGTCAGAATAGTAAAATGAAGGTCTGCGTAGTTTCAGTTGAATTCATTGTAAACGGGCTGAAGACTTTATATCCCTACAGAGACACTTCCAAATCTGAGTTTCTTTCAAAGAGTGTACATTACAATATATTAAATTAGAAAGCTCTGTAGAAGGATAAATTAACACACAGTATGTCCTATAGCTTGACTCTTTTGTCCTCCCTTCACACTTCCCCACTCCCTGCTTGGTTCTAGTTGTCTAAGAGGCTCAAACAGGGCAGCCCTGCTTGCCTACAGTACATACACACCAAGACTCAAGTTTCTCTCCCATCACAACAGTTCCCTCTCGATCTGTTGAAGCGGGGCGCCCAATTTCGTGGCGCTAACGGCAGCCTGGTCTCACTCCTGATTCCGTGCGAAGCCTCCTCCCTCCTCACCTCCAGAGGGTTTGATTGCCGTTACAGCAGAGGTTGATGGGAAAGGAGGCCTGTACGTGACCCCTCTGCCCCTCCTCCCCCACCAACCCACTAGCCCCCTCTGACTTTTTCTCAACTCTGAAATTTTATTTCTATGGTTGTGCTTTGTGTTTGTGCACTGCCTTTGTGTGCATCAACAGGAGGCGGGCAAAGGTTCTTTCTTTTTTAGCAGTACTACTCAGACATCAGCTGGTCATATTCGATATATAGAGGGTTGCAGTCTGCAGCCTCATCTTTAGATGCCGCTAAAACACTCCACACTGGACCTTTTAAGGTGCTAATATGTCAATATTTGCATATAAGTCTTCAAATTCTAAAGAAGCAAAGGAATTTCAGTATGCTGACATGACAGAATGCTAAATGCTCATCATGCTAACATGCTAAAACACCATATGGTTACTTTTAAACATGAACATATACCCATGCAGTTTCCGGCGATACCTTCACAGCACAACCACAGTCTGTTGGCTCTTTCAGGCACAATGCGACAACGGCAGCACTAAGTGCTAAACCCAATATTTTCAATGGCTTTCAATTTAACCAGGCTAAACTTTAACTGTGGAGTTAGCTGGACCCAGGGAAAGCATTGTGATGCTGTTGAGTCCAGGGCAAGAGGATTTGGGCTAAAGTGAGCCTTCATATTAGCTTGAACTTCATCTTCAGGGCATGAATACAGTGACAGATCATTCATTCATCACACACACGACATGGCAGTATTGCATAGAGACCTTCTCTTTAAGTACATGTGTTTTTTCACAGCAGTGGTTCAGAGCTGAGGGCAGCAAAGTTTGATTTCTGCTGTATCCCTCATAGGGACACTACCATGGCTGTAGGCTTGTGGTGCTGTTGCTATTATATTGTCTTGATTTTTCCGTCCCTTATTCTATGACTATGATTGTATGACTAATATTGAATAGTAGTACACAGAATGTCAGCAAGTTTCTGACCCCAAAAACTTGATCCAGGCTTCAGGAGTTCATATCTTTTCAGAAATACACTCTCTCCCGCCCTGTCTGTTACCCTCTTTTTTCCTTTTTTTTTACCCCCCAATCTCTCCATCAGTAAGTTAGCTGGAGTGAGACTTGTCACATCATCTCAGACTCCGGGCCTAGGCCCAGAGATAAGGCCGGCTTCCAGCTGTAATCTGCTGAGAAGGGCAAAGAGACGGTCACACACACACACAGGCAGGAAGGCAGGCAGGCGGTCACACACAAGGAGGAGAGCCTTGAACACTCAGACTCACTCACCATTATCTGCCGTGTGTCTGACACACACCCTCTGAGTTGACACACTCATACTCACACACACACACACACACACGTATATACGTCGCCCATCTGGCTCCGGCGAGATAGGGTCGGCGGCCAAGGAGGGATGTTGAGGGCAGCTCATGTCTGACAGATTAGCCAGGGTCTATTTCCTTGCCACTGAGTTTCGATTTTTGACGGCGCAGCCTGCCATCCCATAATGAAGTCTTTGAGCAGTGACTTAGCACCAAGGACAGGTGGGGGAGCAGAGATCGTCCACCACTCATACTAATGACAGCTGGTCAAATATCAGAGGCTGGACAGACTCTCAATGGGCTTACACTGCACATGCTGCAGTATGGGAGCAGCATCGTGCCAGCTCATTCTGCTACTGACAAACCATTTGCACACACTGAGCTCCCTGCACTGTGCACTGTAACCGGCACACTTAGAAAAACAACCCCCCCCCCCCCCCAAAGGACGCCATGCCTCTAATTTAGCAGCAAAAACTCTCATGGAAATGACTTCCAAACACATTCCTGATGATGTTTTCTCCATCTTAGCTCTGTATTTTAATGAGTGGAACTAAAAGAACACATTTCCCAATCTTATTGAATGTCTTCTTTTGTGTTGTTTGTCCACTAATAGAGCTCTCATGGCTATTCAAGAAACAAAAATGCTGAATTGAATCTACGGCTGGAGGGAGTTAACACAACCAACAAAGCAAAAGAACGGATTTCTAAACTTCACTGTGTGCAAGACAAGCAGTGACACAGCAGTGTAATATCAATCCAACGGGACTATTGACTATGATGTGGACGTTTTAAAGGGCCAGTTCACCCAAATTATAAGAGACATTTTCTCACCTACCCCTAGTGACCATGTGGATCTTTTTCTCTCAAAGGGTTACTTCTGTCCCTCGAGTAGGTCAAAGATGAACTGGATTTCATTGTACTTGATCTGAAATCTTCAACAGCAACTTATCTTCCCAGAAACAACCTGTCAGAATCTACCCTAAACCTGTGAATAGATTCCAGATTCGCCGAACTCTTTTAACAGCATGAGGTGTTGATGAGATTGCTCATTTCAGCTTCATTAATTTGCATCATCAACACCTACTAAACTGCTATAAAATTCTACCTGTTCCTGTTTGTGGGCATGTTTCTTTTACAAAACTCTTAAACCAAAGAGTAAAAGCAAGAACTTAATCCTGAGTCCTGCATCATCAGATAAAAACGGAACAAATTTAGCGTTCGGGTACTCATATTAGGCGACTTGAAAATGTAAATATTTGGCTGTCAATGGCAATCAGAGCTGTACCGTGAAAGACATAAAGACCAAATGATTTGACGTGAAGTTAGACGCCAAGAAAGGTCTCTCTAAAGCAGAGCAGACCATCAGGAAGAGGTGTTATTACAGAACAAAATGTAATATAAGTCCATTTTTATTGGGTCTGGCGACAAAAATATCTGATATCTCAAAACCTCAGCAGAAAAATCCCAAACGATCTGCATGGGTACACACTGCTCGGGTTAGTTTGTGATGATTTGAGGATGCAGAGTTAGACCTTCTAGCCATTTAATCTGAAACCTGACCAGTGGGAAAATACTTTAATGTAATTTGGGTAAACTTCCCCTAAAAGAAAAAAAAAACAGATGACTGTTTTAATGAAGAAGCTAAAGATACTGGATACAAACATACTGCAGAAGAGTAGCAGACAAACAAACAGAGGTCCGTCACTTTCCTTTAACAGCAGTGATGATGCTCGCCCCGCCACCAGCATATGTTGGAGTCACATGTTTGTGAGTTAAGGAATCTGAATGGTTGACATTACCTTTATTTCACTGTAAAACATCGCCATCTAGTGGAGAAGAGGAGGAACTAGCTCAGTGAGGCGAGAAAAGAGGCAAGGACGCAAGGCTTTGCTACTAATTTGATATTTTGAATTCATTTTTGGTCCCAGCAGAGTTATGATTCGCAGATAATAAAGACTTCCAAAGCCACAAAAACAAAGAATAGGGTACCACTGATCCCATTTAAAGATTAGGTTCAGGGTGGATTGAAGACTTTGTAATGTACATGGTGAGAATATGAGGAGACCCCCCTTTAATAAAGACCAGGAAAAAGTATGGATGTTTGTACTACATGAACACATCTTCAGAAAAATGTGTCATTATAACGAATCAGCAGGATGATCACTGATACGGAATATCTTAACATTTGTTAGCAGTACACAGGCGCTTTCACGCAGAATGCAAAGCAAATTATAGGCGCAAAGATAGCATACATTATAACGGATCAGCAGTATGATCATTGATATGGAATATCTTAACATTTGTTAGCAGTACACAGGCGCGTTCACACAGAATGCAAAGCAAATTATAGGCGCAAAGATAGCATACAAGTCAACGAGAAGATTGATGCAGAGATTTCTGAAAAGATGAGACAATTAATTTTTCATCAGCTTTCCCGGGGGGGGAAAAAATCTCTCCCAGGACACCATTTGTCCCATTTTTGGGGGGGGAAATGTAAAAACTTTTTGGTTTCTTTCGTTCTGTAGTCCAGAAAGGTTCCCCTGTTTCTGTAGCTCATCAAACTCTCAGAGTTCAGACGTGTGTTTGTGACCTGTTAATCTTTGGACTGAACTAGGCTAGCTGTTTCCCCCTGTTTCCTGTCTTTATGCTAAGCTAAGCAGACCAACTAGGTTGGTTAGCGTCTAAGATTTATATTTATCTAGCAAGAGACATTGTTTTTGTTGTTTGTTGTTCAGTGGCACTTTTCCCATCAAGTTTAATCACTCCCATGTTCTGATGACATGTTATAATGTGCACTGACAGGTTTTTATTAAAGACTTCTGGATAGAATCTGGATAGTGTAGCTTTAAAAGAGTCTTATCAGGATCAGAGTCGTGCTGCTTTTTATCAGATCAGTCTGATTTATTGTAAAAGAAAGATTAGATTTGACATTTGTAATTACGTCAGTGGCATACAGCTTCGTGTCTGCGTGTGTTCATTTTCTATCTGCGGTGTGCGTTCGCAGTGTGTTTGGCCACATCAGCTACAGGTCAGACTGGGAGCTGGTCAAAGTGGACTTCAGGCAGTCTTTCCCCCGTCAGTGTACCGAGTCTGACTACGACTCCTGGCAGCTCACAGACCTGCAGGTAATGCACACACACACACGCACACACACTCACACATGCAAGGTACATGTGTGCTCATATGTGGAACTGAATTCTCGCTTCACCCTCAGGGAGAGAAGTGCATTATGGGTCAGGAGCGGAGCTTCAGGAAAAGGAAGGACACGGCGTTCTGCATTAAAGGAAAGAGCTACACCTCGGCTCTCACCACCAAACCCTGTCAGTGCTCCGAGAAAGACTTCAACTGGTGAGAAGTGACCCCCACTTGGTTTATATAGAACACTGAGCAGATGTTAGGCTCAGTGCTTTATGCTAATGCATCCAACATACACTATATTAAACTGGAGGTAAACAATTATTATTTTCTCAGACCACATTTTGTTACTCAACACTCAAACACACACAGAGAGTGTATTAGATTTCAAGTCAGTAGTTACTACTTACTTTTTACTGTTTACTGCTCTGTCTTATCTGTGTGTTTGTGTGTGTGTGTGTGTGTGTGTGTGTGTGTGTGTGTGTGTGTGTGTAGTGACTATGGTTTTGAACGCTCCCACATGGAGGGAAAACGCTGCTTCGCTGACTTCTGGCATGATCCAGATTCACCACCTGAAGACTGCCATCTAGGGCAAACCTACGAGTCCAGCACTGGGTCTGAACAAAAACACACACACACACACACACACACACACACACACACACACAGTGAAATCAGTTTTGAGTTTTATTTGTCATACAGTATGTAGGTTCTACAGCTGTGGCAGACTTAAAGAAATTGTTTCCATTGAACATTTGAGCTCAAATCAGGATATTGTTAGCCTAGCTTAGCATAAAGACTGGAAGGATAAGCTAGGGAACGCCTACCCTTTTACATTTCTGTTTGTGAATTGATTAAACTAATTGGCAACTCTCTTCCTTTAATCACACACCCACACACACACACTCTTACACTTGCACTGCCCTCTTCTGTGTTTCAGCTACAGGAAGGTGATATCTAACATGTGCGAAGGGGGGCTAAACAAGCAGCAGAGTGCCAAGCAGCACAGCTGCCCTCTGCTGCCCCCTCAAGGACTGCAGGTCGGCATCAAAGGGCAGATGCTGGCAGTAGCGCCTGGTGACGACATCACATTCATTGTCCACCAGGAACAGGTAGGATGAAAGTTGTTGTCTTGTCAGCTGCATTCCTTTCCATTCAGTTTGGATCTGCTGAAATTCCTTCTCCGTCACACAGGGTGACACCAGTAGCACCAAGTACCAGGTGGACCTGGGCGATGGGGTTCGGGCCATCTACCAGAACCTGACGGTGACGGATGAGCCCATCCAGCATCGCTATGAAAACCCAGGAGTTTACAAGGTCACGGTGAAGGCTGAGAACATGGCGGGGCACGATGAGGCCACCATGTACATCCAAGTCACAGGTTGGCCTCCCAGATGTTGAACACATGTCAGTCACACCAACTTGGAACCAAAGTAATGAATCAAAGAATCTGTATGTGTCAAAGTTTATTGAGAACAGTCCAAGATGCATCCGTGCAACAGGCAAGTTCCTGTTCAGAACCTGGTACAAATCACTGCTTCTGGGTTTGATGTGAGCACATTAACAATAAAACCAGGACCATTGCTGATCCTGAACATGACTAATAATTGGGCAAAACATAAATTACTCCATCCATCCATCCAGTTTCTTCCAGTTATCTGGGGTTGGGTTGCGGTGGCAGCAGGTTTCAGGACATCTCTCTCCATCCTGAAGTGTTCCCAGGCTAGATGCCGCTATGTAGTCCATCCAGCAGGTTCTAGTATAGGTCTCCTACCAGGGGACATGGTATGGAATACCTCCAAAGGAAGACGCCCACAGGGGCATCCTAATCAGGTGCCTGAACCTTCTCAGCTGGCACCCAACGGAGGAAGCTCATTTTGGCAGCTTGTATCCGCAATCTCATTCTTTTCTCTTCCCCACAACTGTCCAGCACCAACCCGCCAGTCTGTCTCACAGTCCATTTTTTCCATCACTCATAAAAGAAAGACCCTGAGATTCTTAAAGTTCTTCACTTGGGGCAGCAACTGAATTTATAGATAGTTTATTAGGCAGCATAGTGCAAGAGTGATCAGACTCAAACATGATGAGTCAAACAAAGTAGTGGCAGCGTCCGTTGACTAAACTTAAAGCTTTAAGGCAGTGGTCACTTAGATTTGAAGTTAGAACACACATCTGCAATGATAGCAGTGCTGAATGTGCACAACTAAAACAATGATCTAAACAGCGTTCACTGTAAATGTCAGCAGGATGCATGATTATAGAAGAACTGAAATGTGCGTATAGGCTAAATAATGAAAAGCATCTGTACCTGGAGGTGTGCATTAGGTCGGAAACGTTTGGTCCCATAACATCAGCAACATGTGCACGCCTTTGGCCAAATCTTTGTTTGTAACAGCAGGAAGAGGTAAAGACGGTGAAAACTTTGGCTCAGTCTTCTCTGATGTGTCTTGCTCCAGCCCCTGCTGTTGAAGAGACAAGTTTGAAACTCACTTCTTTGGTTAACTTTTTCTTCTTTTTTTTTCCGTGGGTAGAAAAGATTCCCTCCCACTGACTGGGTCTGACATCTGAATTTTATCATATGAGGCAAATCTACAGTGTTCCACGTCAGTGGGGATTGGATGTTCTTATCTTTTGTTTTGCCTTTTGCTTTTCTTTCTATTCTATTTCTTTAAGCTGATAATAAAGACTCTTGTAGGAGGCTCACCGAGCTGTCATCCCTTTATAATGTAAAGATTATAGTAGGTTGGCCCCAGATACTGTACTCCCCTCATGTGACTTCGACTTGCAAAAACATTCAGGAACCAAGTCATAGACCTCTCACCTCCAAGAAAACTTGTTTGCTTTGTAATTTTATGAATGATGTTTACTTCTCATACAGCCCCTCTACAGGAAGTCCACTTGGAAGTGGTTCCCATCGCTGGAAGAAACCATGAGGTCAATCTGACAGCTGTGGTTCTTCCCACGGAGGCCAACCTGACCGTCTTCTATTGGTGGATAGGAGACAACCTGCGGGTAAAAGACTTCATCCTACAACATCAAAATATACGTACACTTGAACACTTTTTTGGCCACTTAGAGGAAGCAAAACACGTTATTTCACTTAATGAAGTTGTTATAACTTACATATTAGCAAAATTAATAAATCCAGTAACACAGAGCAGCATTAGCGGGGAATTGCATGGTTTGTTGTTAATTCTGTGTTGATTAACGCCACGTGTGGAGGATGATAGTCAATGCATCCAGATTATTGCTTTATTGCTTTTGTAGTTGGTTTTAAACAACTACAATAAGGATTTTGGGGCCACTGGGGGGCAGCAGAAACAAGTTGTGAACACAAGCTGTTATGGTGAATTTCCTAGCCAACGGATGTGTGCACTTCAGTCATTATGGAGCAACATGATAATTAATTTATAGTCACATTTGGCCACCTGGTGAACACAGGTCCACAGGTCCAGCTCTGTTTTTGGTCTCTACCAACTGAGAGAACTCTATATCGATATCTTGCTATTTAGCTGCTATATGTTCCACAACTTAGTAAAGCAATTTAGTACTTTAGTAAAGTAAAGCCGCAAAATCAGGTGATAATTGTAGATTATAGCTGCTTTAAGCTGACTGCTGTGACTTTCTCCTGTAGCCTACGCTGACTCTGCAGAACAGCCTTCTGACTCGTTTCCCGGAGACAGGAGAGGTTTCGGTCACCGTCCAGGCTTCTAACGGCCGATCCATGGTGCAGGATACCAGGACAGTCCGAGTCTATGGTAACACAACGGAATTCAAACGAATCTCCCCCCTTAAATTTCAGGAATGAATAGAAAAGAAAGTATTTTCTGCATGATGATTTCTTCACATGATATGGTAAATCACAGAAATGGTCAGTAAATGTAAAAAAATAAGGTTCTCATCAAGAATCAAGTTGTCCACTTAACAGTACAGTAATGTAACATTGAGGTCTCACTTGTTACTGGGATACACTTCAGCTGAAGTAAGCTATGTTGGTGGTCAATGTTAGTCTGCTTAAATGGATCTTGTTTTCTGTACATGCATGTTGAATTTCAGCTCTCATTTTGGGACAAGGGCATTACTTCCATCTGTTAATGCTAGCAAGTGCATGTGCATGTGCAGACTGAATTCTCCACATATGCCCCCCCACCTCCCAACACCTGTGCAGTCAGCACATCTGTGCACATCCAGTGTGTGTCGTTTTTATCATATTTGCTCTTCGGCACCCAATCAATATTTCCTTAATACTGCTACAATTTTGAGATCATGACTGTGACCAGTGCTAACTATTCCCCCATTCTGTCCGATCCCAGATAACTTCCAGGTCATCCCTCTGAGCTTCAGCACAAACCTGGACCAGTTCAATCCAAACATCCCAGAGTGGAGAGAGGACATTGGCCAGGTGGTCACCAAAATACTGGCTAAGGTAAAGTGAACGCACTACAAACACACTGTAAAAAAGGGTGATGATTTCAACACAGTTTTCCTAAAAAGCTTTGTTAACATATAAAAATATTGATTGGTGCAGCTTTAAGATTGTCGTTGACCTTTAACCGTCTGGCCTCAGATCACAGGTGTCCCTCAGGAGTCCCTGGTGACGGTGGTGAAGCCGGGCCTCCCCACCACTGCTGACCTGTATGTCCTCCCGGTGGACAGCAAACCAGCCAAGAGGAGCATGTTTGTCGATAAGGTAGACGCTCGTGCAAATAAAAAAAACTCTTTGGATATACACAGATCACAAGGTTGCTATATTTTTCAATCAAGGGACACAAATATTCAATCAGTTTTGCATTTTCCTATCCTCAGCGTATTCCAGCCATCGTGCAGGCCTTCAACGACAACAATGTCAGCTTTGTGGTGCGAGGAGGTCTGCAGGTGCTGGTGATGCTAGCTGACCCGAATGCAGGTACTGTATATTTAAGTGGTATTTGCATTACTTTCCCATGAAGTCTGCTTTATAAAACAGCAATTTCTGATGTCTTTTTTTTTTTTTATGATAATTGCATGTTATTGATTTATTTCCAAGGGCTAGGTCTAATTGCTAATGACTCAACAGCTACAACAGGAGAGACTGGTGCGTTCATGAAACATAAACCTGCAGCTTTCTGTATGGATGCACTCAAGCTCAACTACTTTTTTTATTCCTGCGCCTTTCCCTTTCCTGGTTTCCTAACAAATCCGAACCTTATCCAGTTTAAATCTGTCTGTGCCACGCTTTTTCATCCACCTGATTATCCTTCATTGAGTTTAAGATGATCTTCTTTCTGTGGAGGGTGACTTTTTCAGGAGAAACTTAAGCTCAGTTGAACTTCTTTCTACCACGTCTGTCCCTTCACTCCTGCAGTTTTTGTCTTCCTTCTCTGCACTGCTACACTACAAGATTTGCCTGTTACAACATTTCTGGCATTTCTCGTTGGTTTATGTGTTTGTATCATCGTTCCAGGCTACCACGGAGCTGCTGGAGGTCCAGGTGTTTGGGCCCTCGCAGTCATCTTCCTAATCAGCATCATCGCCACGGGCTCCTTCATCCTCTACAAATTCAAGAGGTGAGCTTTGGTCATTAAAAGAGCTGTGACATGTCAGTCAGCTCAGACAGATGAGGTCGGGATCAATTATTTAGAACCAGTTCTCTAGTGAAAAACTGAATTATGAAGTCAAACTTGACATAAAATAACAAGTACCATTGTGGAAAAATGAATTTTGAACTAAAGATCACTGTATGAATAAAATTTTCATGTCATGGCAGCTGCGCCTCGCAGTGGCAGCACTTAAGAGATTAATTAGGAAAACCTTGCAAAGTAATGCAAATTAATAAAATAAAAACTTTTAAAAAATGCCCGTGGCACACACACACACACACGTACACACGTAGGTGCTGATTGGCCGAAGAGGCGTCCCGTGTATCTGCACTCAATTGCTCTGCCTCAATTACCCGGATGTTTGTCACAGAAAGTTGAAATTAAATTGTGAGAACAGAATGTTCAATTCTAAACTAAAAAATTAAATTTTAAATTATAATTCAGTTTTTCAATGCAATTATTCAACTTAAGCAATTCAAATATAAATTCACGTTTCTGGTGGCACAAATTTCAGTCCATAACTTGCTCATGGTGGGAACTGTTGAGTCTCTGTGAATTATATCGTAAAGGGACTGTCTAGGCTTGCTTTATATGCCAAGTGTCGTGAGATAACTTCTGTTGTAAATTAAACTGACTTGAAAACAAAGATTCACAGTTGATGATTTACTGTGTGATCACTGCATGCTTTCTTTTCACATCAGTAACACACCGGAGCACCTCCTCCTCGCGTCCCCAACACAAACGTCCACCAAAAAGTCACTTGAATTAAAACATGCAGTGCAAAACTACAGCCCCATCTTACGAAAACAACAAATCCCACAGTCCTTGGCTTAGGACTGAGGATGCCTATCCCCCGCTGTTTTTCAGGAAGCTTCCGGGCAGCCGCAACGTCTACGCCCAGATGCACAATGAGAAGGAGCAGGAAATGACCAGCCCTGTCAATCACAGTGAGGACACCCAGCACATCATCCAGGGCGAGGAGTTCATTGACGACGACCTGGACTCGCAGACTCTAGGTAACGCAGGAGGTAGCCCCGCCTTCCGTTCCCTTATAAGGACTACCACTAACCACTGCTACTAAAACCCAAGCCACTAACACCAGCAGCTAACACACACCAAGGTACTGGAGGTTACTTCCCCTTTTCTCATCCTTATCACTATTAAGACTCAAAGCCCCGTGGCTTTGAAATGAATATTCAGATCTTTACTTTTGCCTCAAAGGTTGGTCTCCGGGCACTTTATGGTCATCGTGCAAGCACAATGAAATCATATCATAACTATTATATCTTGTTATCGTGTTCAGAATTTCAGTCTGGAAAAAACAGGATTATTGATTTGTACTTCAGATGTTTGCAGTCTGCATTCAGACAGCTGTTTACGGGTGAAAGCTATTTTATGACAAGCTCATATCTGTCAAATTTATCATGGAAAATGGTAAATTGGGACATTGTGATTAGAATTTTCTTATGATGACTCATGCCTTTCATTTCAAAAGTAATGTATAATATCTTCCAATGGCAACTAGGTTAGTGATACTTCATGTTACGTCACATCACATTACGTTACAATATGACGTGATAGCTATGCTTATGATGGCGATGAAAGGCCTTGTGATCCGGGACCAACACTGAAAGGGCTTACGTAAATATATATAAACATATTCTGCATGGCTGTCTATCTGATATGAACGTTAAAGGTACTCTGTGGAGACACTTACGTAATGCAGAAAATCAATCAGCAACAAATTTGGTAATGCACTTGGTTAAATGCTGCTCGCAGTATTTGACTGTTGTAAGTATAGTGTTTGGTAGTTCAGGACACTCTTTGCTGGCACAAAACAGTTATAAAGCAGGCCCTTGGAACAGAACTGATTATTATATAATGATTGCATTACGTTATCATTACAGGTCACATGACACAGAGTACCTTTAACAGCAGAGGGCCACTGTGTGTCCTGGTCTTTGCTTATTTGCTTGTTGTCCTGTTTTCTTCTTCCCTCTTGTTGCCAGGCAACCACTCGGGCGTGGTCCTGAGCATCAACTCCAGAGAACTACACAGTTACCTGACCAGCTGATGGCTGCCATGGCAACGCTAAACGAGCTAGCCTAGCCTAGCCTAGCCAGCTAACGAGCACAGGGACTCCACTCTGCCTTCCTCCTTCTCTTTCCTCTCTCCTTTTCCTCCCTCCTCTTCTTTTTGGACACTTCACCTCCACTCCATGGCCTCCTCAAGCCTTCAGCTCCAGCTTTTTTTTTTTTTTTTCCTTTCGGGGGTCAGGTGGGGTTTGTGGCTGAGCCTGGCCGAAGGTCGTCTCCTTCACCTCCATCCTTTTCTCTGCACTCCGCTTTATCGAATGTGTTTTATATATCATTACAACCCCTCATCCTTTCCCCTTTTCACTTCCCACACCAGCCACTTGAGAACTGCACTGATACCCGGTGAGGATGGAGGTCTTGATGGCGTCGCACCAAGGACACTCACTCATCATGTTTCGACAAAAAAAAGAGAAAAAAAACAAACAAAAAAAACTGTGTGTACGTTGTCTGTCACTCAGAATCAGCAAGCATGACTCACTGCACTGGACTGAAACTGGCCTGGCAGTTGAAGGCCAGTGTGTTAAAGGGTAGAGTGCATTAGAGGTAGTCCAGTTAATTATTCATACTCCTCCCCGTTCCCCTTTTTTGTTTTATTCTATCTATCTGCCCCCAATTGCTCGACACTCTCTCTCTCCACAGGCAATAATATGCTCTCAACGGAATGTAGGATATGATCAACCCTTGTGAATTTGCAAGTGTTCCCATGCAAACACAAGAGGGTGGTGTTGCACTTTCTTAAAATTCCCACTCGCAGGTACTTGGAGTGCAGAATATCCAGTCACGGCCTTGTAGTCTTTGTTCCAGCCTGCACATTTACAGAAGTCTTCGAGAGGCATCAATAGAAAATCCGGCGCCACCTTTTGTAGGAGCTCGTCATCTGTCCCCACGGTGCCTGAAAGGGCAGGTGTGAATCTGCTCGCTAACATTACCCGTTTGTCGACTTTTATTTATTTCTGATGAATACGCCCCCTTCCTCCTCCACCCCACTCCCCCACCCCCACCCCTCTTCCTCCGCCCACTTTGTGGGCGCAGAGGTCCAAAAGCAGACTTGTTCCCCTGGAGACAGAAGGTCGCCGTCATGGAGGGAAGGTGTAGTTGATATATTTTACTGTATCAGCCTATATTAGGCGTAGCCCACGGTGGAATCATGTCTCCTTTAAAGGTTTGGTTTGTTGTATGTAAATGTGTAAATATGAACAATCTCCACTTTGTACATATTCCCTTTGACGTGTGTGAGTGTTTTACACTGCTACCAAAATACAGTATACAGCATTTTTCCTTTCTGTTCTGTTTGGGGTTTGTTTTGGTTTTTTTTTTTGGGTTTTTTTTCTTGGAGTGACCCTTCACTGAGTTTCCTGAATTTGAAAAATTCTCACTGGTTCCAGTTTCCTGAATGCCATTGCCTGCTTCACGTGTATCCATGCTCAATACTTTCAGTGTAATCTCATGAGTAAGATACTTTGATGGTCTTCATTGTTAACTTATCAAGATACTCACGTCTACACAGTGACGACTATGTATATGGATATTTTTGATACACGTCTTTTTTGTTTTTTTTTTTGGTCATCTTACCTGTGTAAACACTGGTTATTGTTTCTGTTGCCTGTTGCTGAAGTCTTTTTTTTTCTTTCGTTTGATTGCACTAATGATGTACGCAGTGTTGTTGTCGCGTACCGGACAGCAGCTGAACAAGTCCACAGACTGAAATCAAAAGGTCTTTGGATGAAAGACCTTTCACAGACAACCAATGCTATCATCACCCCCCCCCCTTGGTTAGTCTTGTATTTGATACAAACAGCAGTCCGCATTCACTCATTCAGATTTACACCTTAATTCATCTTTTGTACATATTCTGCTCATGTTCAACTCGTTCTTAGTTTTCTAGTGATGTGTCGTCATTGTATCAGTGTCCCCCTTTAACCAAGGGGAACGTGGGAATTGTGATATTCCGATAGAACAGTAAAGGAGTTTCACAGCTACACTGCTCATGTAATTTTGACCACCGTTTTTCTTTTTGTCTTTCTGCTGGTTTGTTTGATCTCTTGATTTTGCTATTAAAAAAAAAAACAATTGTGTGTCCTCATCAGGGAGTGTAGTGCACTCAACTTGCATCCTGGAATAAATCACTCCCATAACTTGTATGTCTGTTGGTTTTCTCTGATCTATGAGTGCCATACCAGAGGGGATGATGAATGGATTGTACTTATTTAGCATCTAGTCTTCCGACCACTCAAAGTGCTTTCACACCACATATCGCATTCACCCACATTGATGGCATTACCAACTGCTCGTCAGTTTTAGGAGCAAACCATTTACACACATTCACACACTTATGCTGAAGCCTTCAGGAACCACCGGGCACGTGTCTGTCACATGGCTTTGACGCTGTTGGGATCAGGAAGCCTGACGAGAGTGGCATAAGTAGGAGGCAGATTCAAGCTTGACACTGAAGCTTCAATACATGCTTCAAACCCTGAACTATAATTACATAGAACCACTGCTTCGAAGCTTGCTTTGTTGCTGGATTGAATCACCTGACCGGTTTGTGGCCCAATCAGGTCAGGTGATTCACTGGCACTGCCTAACACTCCTGACAGGTGGCAGGTTGAGACAATTTTGAATCTTGAGCGCCTTCCACACTTCATAATAGCTCTAAACGACGCACAGTTTGTGGGTTGTCGCAGTAGGTGCGGTGTGGTTGCTAATGATTTGTTGGTATTGCGTTTTGGATCATTATGGACCCAGCCAGGATGCGAGGTTGTTCTGACGTGTGGGATGCTACAGTGGAGGTGCAGGAGCACATGACTGATCCAATGGCAGAAAAATCAGAAGACCCACTGGCATACTGGCTGAACCATCAAAATGTCTACCCTCATCTCTTTAAACTGGCAGAACAATTCTTATGCACGCCAGCCTCATACCTGCCGATGACGTAATCATTTTGGCCATGAATGAATGTAATAAAGCCAATAATGTAATAACAAGTCAGTCATGTAATAACTTGGTAATCGCTAGACTGATTAGACTTTTTCATCTAGCACTGAGCAAACACATGTAGGTCACATGACCACCGGTCTTTTCCTGAATTCTACAGTCGCACATTCCACTAAGTGATCTAACTACCATATACACCTCACAGTAAGGAATGAACTAACATTCCTCCACACATGAAATTGTGAATTTACATATCTAAGCAAATAAACAATGTTCTACATAAAACTTCTGTACAACAACTAATTCTCAAATTGGCTCTTACAACCGCAGAGTTTTCCCTTTACCCACTGTCCCCTGTGTATAAGCCTGGTTCAGTTCACCACTCCTCGCCAGACAGTCAGCTAACCTCTGTGGTAGTGTAATGTACACTGGCTCAGTAGTTTTGACTTGCTACATATTTTCCCCTGCTAATCCTGACAGCATTCTCTGTTTTCAGTCCCCCGTAACGTAATGACCAGACAATAATGTATTGGCATGTTATGTATGTCAAAAAATTCTTGCATAAAATATTACCTTCTGACACTGCATGGACTGCCGTTGGTTGTGGAGGTGTGTGTACAGGTGAGTATAGGTAGTCATAATATCCCATCAGTCAATCTCTAGTTAACAAGAGACACTTGAACTTATATTTCTGTGAACAGGATTCATTGGAACTACTTTCTACTGTCCACATAGTCACAATGAAACCTATCTTTGGAAGCCATGTTGCTTTCTTATTTTTTCCTCAAGTCAAAGATGTGAGTACTTGGGTATCACAGAACTAAACTCATGTTTTGTTTCTCTCCTCATTCTGTGTCTACACACCAGTCATGAGGAAGGTGATGAAGCTGAGGATAACACTATGACTGTTACGTCAGGATCACTCAGTAAAGAGACCAAAGTTTGTGTGGTGATCAAAATTACATCTAAGTTATAATGCAACTTAAACGATGAAAAGATGAACATGAGCAAAGTTGCTCTATGCGGACCTCCTGAAATCAGAACCGACTCCTGCCGCTGCAGTGTGTCAGAGAAGAGTTGACTTCACAAGCTGCGTGTGCAGACTCAGGTTCAACTCGGCCCTCCTGGGGCGGCTTTTGTGTGTCGGGGGGTAAATTGAAGGTACACACAGGTGAGTTGCACTTTAGCAGTGAGTGTTTTGTGTGGCATAAAGAAGAATATAAGATATGAAATGTGTGCCGCATACATTGTGATGTAATGCGACAGTTAATGATATATTGCAGGCTTGATTACAAGAATCTTTTTTCTTCCAGGCTTAAATAAATATGCCCAAGATGTGCGTTTCTATATTTTCAAATGAATTTCCATCTTTCCACTCATGGTGCACTGCTAGAATAACCTTCCTCTGCGTTAACTAGTGTGGCAGAGACCTCTAAGGACATAACTGCTGGTGTTATATATCTGTAGATGTGACACTAAATATTACTTTCTGAATGATCTTGTTAAAGAAAAGGAGAAGAGTCATATGTTTTAAACTTGCATGTTAACAGTCTCTGCATTGTTGTCTCTCAGTCCTCATCTTGTCCTGACTGGACGTAACTTCAGGTCTAATTTCAGGTCCAAATGAGGTCAAATAGTCTTTTTCTACTTCAGTAGGCAATAACACACAGGATTCATCAGGACTGGCAGCAGAATGAACTCTTTATTATCTTTCCATCTTGCTGTATGTCCAGCCTATGTTCTACTCTACTCTGTTATATGTGCGTTCCACTTTTCAAAGGATTATATCTGTTATATTTCACCTCAAACAGGTTCTACTTCCAGTGATTTGCTATGTTTCCAGCGACTCGTGTCTACATTACATCAACTGAAATGTTTCAGAACATGTGTAGTATTCCAGTTTATATGTTTGTTATATACTTGTTACTCAAACCATAGCTCTAAGAAAACAGAAAAATCAGTTTGCAAGTTTAGCACTCAGTCAGTTAAGCAGTACTCATTTTATACATCAGCATTATTCATAATAAGTCATGTTTAGAATGAACATGACATTCAGATTTCAGCTTCATGCAAGTTTAACACATTCCAATTTATCTGACTTCAGATGTGAAGGAAAGGCAGAACTGGTTTTTAGATTTGTTCACGTCTGATTGGTTTAGATTTGGTTACATTGTCATAAAAAAAGATAATTGTGACAATGAAAATAAATTGTTATAGAGCGCATTTGTATGTAACGCTTCTCGTTCATTTTTTCAGTTTTAAAATGTTAGTATTGACCTCGGGCATGGTCATATTGTCAAATGTGGCCCTCTTTAATTAAGTTTGCTTTACAGCATGTATTGGTGCTTCAGTGCTACACTGATAATAGTCTACTCTGTGCATCAGCAGATAGAATCAACATTCACCATGGATAACAGATAAACACAAGAAGATTTGAGCTTCACAGCTCAGTCTTTCTTCTTTGTTTCTTCTTCTGTTTTTCCTCCTGTGGAAGACTTTCCCATCAGGCTGCTTTCTCCACTTCAGGGTGACTCCACTCACTCCTTTGGCCTCCAGTCTGTCCTGAAGCTGGGAAACACAAATGGCAGCCATTTTTAGAACATCAGTACACTTTAGATTTTTTTTAACTTGTTGACATGAACAGTATAGTATGCCAAAAAAAAGTCATAGTATAGTATGGCAAAAAAAGTCATAGTATAGTATGGCAAAAAAAAGTCATGTTCATCATTGGGTTCGAAATCCCGTGTGCACCCTTAGGCAAGGTCCTTAAAAGACGTACAAAAAAAGTCAGTATATTATGCCAAAAAAAAGTCATAGTATAGTATGCCAAAAAAAAGTCAGCATATTATGCCAAAAAAAAGTCATACTATAGTATGGCAAAAAAAAAAGTCAGTATAGTATGCCAAAAAAAGTCATAGTATAGTATGGCAAAAAAAGTATATTATGCCAAAAAAAAGTCATAGTATAGTATGCCAAAAAAAAGTCATACTATAGTATGGCAAAAAAAGTCATAGTATAATATGGCAAAAAAAGTCATAGTATAGTATGGCAAAAAAAAGGTCAGTATAGTATGGCAAAAAAAAGTATATTATGCCAAAAAAAAGTCATAGTATAGTATGGCAAAAAAAAGTCATAGTATAGTATGCCAAAAAAAAGTCATACTATAGTATGGCAAAAAAAGTCATACTATAGTATGGCAAAAAAAAGTCATAGTATAGTATGGCAAAAAAAAGTCAGTATAGTATGGCAAAAAAAGTATATTATGCCAAAAAAAAGTCATAGTATAGTATGCCAAAAAAAAGTCATAGTATAGTTTGGCAAGAAAAGTCATAGTATAGTATGGCAAAAAAAGTTATAGTATAGTATGGCAAAAAAAAAGTCATAGTATAGTATGGCAAAAAAAAGTCATAGTATATATTGCAAAAAATAGTCAGTATAGTATGCCAAAAAAAGTCATAGTATAGTATGCCAAAAAAAAGTGCATACTATAGTATGGCAAAAAAAGTCATAGTATAGTATGCCAAAAAAAAGTCATACTATAGTATGGCAAAAAAAAGTCATAGTATAGTATGGCAAAAAAAATCATAGTATAGTATGGCAAAAAAAAGTCATACTATAGTATGGCAAAAAAGTCATAGTACAGTATGGCAAAAAAAAAAAATCATAGTATAGTATGCCAAAAAAAGTCATACTATAGTATTGCAAAAAAAAGTCAGTATAGTATGGCAAAAAAAAGTATATTATGCCAAAAAAAGTCATAGTATAGTATGCCAAAAAAAAGTCATAGTATAGTATGGCAAAAAAAAAGTTATAGTATGGCAAAAAAAGTCATACTATAGTATGGCAAAAAAAAAGTCAGTATAGTATGCCAAAAAAAGTCATAGTATAGTATGGCAAAAAAAAGTTATAGTATAGTATGGCAAAAAAAAAAGTCATAGTATAGTATGGCAAAAAAAAGTCATAGTATAGTATGGCAAAAAATAAGTCAGTATAGTATGCCAAAAAAAGTCATAGTATAGTATGCCAAAAAAAAAGTCATACTATAGTATGGCAAAAAAAGTCATAGTATAGTATGCCAAAAAAAAGTCATACTATAGTATGGCAAAAAAAGTCATAGTATAGTATGGCAAAAAAAATCATAGTATAGTATGGCAAAAAAAAGTCATACTATAGTATGGCAAAAAAAGTCATAGTATAGTATTGCAAAAAAAAGTCAGTATAGTATGGCAAAAAAAAGTATATTATGCCAAAAAAAGTCATAGTATAGTATGCCAAAAAAAAGTCATAGTATAGTATGGCAAAAAAAAAGTTATAGTATGGCAAAAAAAGTCATACTATAGTATGGCAAAAAAAAAGTCAGTATAGTATGCCAAAAAAAGTCATAGTATAGTATGGCAAAAAAAAGTTATAGTATAGTATGGCAAAAAAAAAAGTCATAGTATAGTATGGCAAAAAAAAGTTATAGTATAGTATGGCAAAAAAAAAAGTCATAGTATAGTATGGCAAAAAAAGTCATAGTATAGTATGGCAAAAAAAATAAGTCAAGTATAGTAATGCCAAAAAAAGATCATAGTATAGTATGGCAAAAGTAATGCAGTATAGTATGCCAAAAAAAGTCATAGTATAGTATGGCAAAAAAAAAGTCTAGTATAGTATGGCAAAAAAAATGTCATAGTATAGTATGGCAAAAAATAAGTCAGTATAGTATGGCAAAAAAAGTCATAGTATAGTATGCCAAAAAAAAGTCATACTATAGTATGGCAAAAAAAGTCATAGTATAGTATGGCAAAAAAAAGTCATAGTATAGTATGGCAAAAAAAGTCATAGTATAGTATGGCAAAAAAAAAAGTCATACTATAGTATGCCAAAAAAAGTCATACTATAGTATGGCAAAAAAAAGTCAGTATAGTATGGCAAAAAAAAGTATATTATGCCAAAAAAAAGTCATAGTATAGTATGGCAAAAAAAAGTCATAGTATAGTATGGCAAAAAAAAAGTCATAGTATAGTATGCCAAAAAAAAATCATAGTATAGTATGGCAAAAAAAAGTCATAGTATAGTATGGCAAAAAAGTCATAGTATAGTATGGCAAAAAAAGTCATAGTATAGTATGGCAAAAAGTATGCCAAAAAAAAGTCATAGTATAGTATGGCAAAAAAGTCTTAGTATAGTATGCCAAAAAAAGTCATAGTATAGTATGGCAAAAAAAAGTCATACTATAGTATGGCAAAAAAAGTTCATTGTATAGTATGGCAAAAAAAGTCATAGTATAGTATGCCAAAAAAAAGTCATAGTATAGTATGGCAAAAAAAAGTCATAGTATAGTATGGCAAAAAAAAAGTCATAGTATAGTATAGTACAGGCTGTTTTGTGACCACCACACTAACTTTGGTCTCTTTATTGAGTGATCCTGACCTAACAATCATTGTGTGATGGCAGTGGGATCACGAAGGTTAGAATGATGTCCACGTGTGGAGTGATTATTTGTCATGTTGACATAACGATGCAAAGCAGCCATTGTGTGTCGTCTTCATCATGACAGTAACTCTTGTGTATCCATAGCTGTGGCTGTTTTGCATTCTACTCTGTGGAGTGGTGTGTAGCTGCAGAAATGTGGTTTTCACAGTCACACACCTCCCACCTCTGTAGAGGCACAGCACACAACAAGCCAAAGAAAGAAATGCAAACTTCTGAGTCATTTCCATCTGTCCTGGCTCTATGAATGGCTTGTGTGTCAGGGGTGGATTTTGGAGCTTCACCTTTCTCAGGATGTCTGCTTTCACAGCAGGGTCATTCAGATCAGCAGATCCAAGGTCCTTCGCCTTTATCCTCCAGCTTCACCACCTTCCTCATGACTGGTGTGTAGACACAGAATGAGGAGAGAAACAAAACATGAGTTTAGTTCTGTGATACCCAAGTACTCACATCTTTGACTTGAGGAAAAGTAGTAATACCACAGTGTACAAATACTCAGTCAAAGTCCTGCATTCAAAATCTTACTCTGAAGTCAAAGTATAAATGTATGAACATCAAAATATACTTAAAGGACCAGAAGTAAACGTCCTCATTATGTAGAATGAATTTGATGATGAGATTATAGTTACTGATGTGTTGTTTTGACTCAGAAGTCCACGGGTAGCAGAGAGTATTCTAACCTCAATCATTTGCACAAGTTGAGCTGACCTGCGTTCTAATAATCAACCTTGTAAACAGCATGACGTAACGCCACTAAACTTCTTTTCTACTTGTCCAGGCTCGAAGGAAACAGTTACTTAACAAGTACGAATGGCGATCAAATGTAGAGACAGTGGTTCCACAGAGATGTAATTAGTTTACAGAGACGTCACATTGGACAGACTACCAAAAACAGAAAAATAAAGTCACATGTCAGAAATATAAGATGGTGGCATGATGCAAGGACAAAGTAAGATGGGCTGATGTATCATTACAGAACTTTTTAAACTCAAATTAAAATCAAATTGTTGAATATGTTGTTATCAGTCTCAAAAATTCTGTATCAGTCGGGTTGGGCTGTAACTGATATCTAATGTAATGCAGAATTCTCTCATCACTGAAGGACAGTAAACTACTCACCAGGAGGTGGAGGGACACTGTAGCAGACAAATGCTAATTTAGTTCCACAGAGTGAAAGCTTCCATTTTCCTGAGTCAGCCAAGGCTGCAGCACCACATAAGACACCGATCAACTCATTTCTGTAAAAGGATCCTTTCCAGTTACTGAATGAGTAGTTACTCCCATCAGACCAGTAACTGAGATGCTCTCTGAACAAACCAATCCATGCATACGCTCCATGCGTCGCCAAGCTCTCAGCCTTGTTGTTCTCAGTGTCGTTCCTCACAGTGGCCAGGTCTCTGTAGTTCTCCCTGCAATACTTCTGAGCATCAGACCAATTCATGGATGTACTCACATAGACAAAGTGAGGAGCCTGCTGTGTTCCTGCAGTTTGGGAAACAAATGATTTTTGAGATGACATACTGAACTTCAAAATAATCATTATCTGACAAGAGATAATATTTGCAGGGTATTTACCATTGTTACAGATGGATGCAAATGAGGATGAGCAAGTAATCGGGTACCATGCAGTACTACTGTAAATCGAAACACAATCATAAGAGTATTGTGCTTCGTTTCCTCCCCAGTCCTTATAATCAGCTCCACTCCCGTTGTAGCCGTCTGACCAGCTCCAGCTGACATTACTGTACACACCGATCCAGACATCAGAAGTTTGGTGAGAAGATGGAACTGTGTTGATAAGTTGTTGCATTTCTTCAGTGTTGTCAATGGTGGCCAGGTCTGTGTATGTCTGTCTGCAGAAGGTCTGAGCTTCAGTCCAGTTCATAGGTTCAGCAACAAAGTGGTACTGATGGAGAAGACATGAGGAGAAAATGTGGCACCCTGAGGACGACAGCATTTTTTAAAAGTCAGGTGGATCAAACTCATTTTTCTTTAGTATGCCACAATAATAAGCACTGTTAGATATGATGAGAGAATTCACTGACCTGAGAGATACAAGACACCCAGCAAGATCCTCTCCATCATGATGCTGCTCTGTGGACTGTGTGTGTCCATGTACAGCACAAAGAGGAACAACTACCTCTATATTTGCTGCTTTCTCGTCTCTTTATGCAAAAAGTATTGTGATGAGAGACTAATGAAGGGCGGTACTTTGACTATGAAATTGTCGAAGAATGTGGCCTATATGTATAGAGACATGATAGCTGAATAGAGTCGCCTACACTGCTGTATTTGAACATCAGACATAATGGTGGTACATGCAGAGGCTAATATTTTCTGAGCTGGGAAACACAAATGGCAGCCATTTTTAGAACATCAGTACACTTTTTTTTACTTGTTGACATGAACAGTTTGAGGCTACAGGCTGTTTTGTGACCACCACACTAACTTTGGTCTCTTTATTGAGTGATCCTGACCTAACAATCATTGTGTGATGGCAGTGGGATCACGAAGGTTAGAATGATGTCCACGTGTGGAGTGATTATTTGTCATGTTGACATAACGATGCACAGCAGCCATTGTGTGTCGTCTTCATCATGACAGTAACTCTTGTGTATCCATAGCTGTGGCTGTTTTGCATTCTACTCTGTGGAGTGGTGTGTACTGCAGAAATGTGGTTTTCACAGATCACACACCTCCCACCTCTGTAGAGGCACAGCACACAACAAGCCAAAGAAAGAAGAATGCAAACCTCTGAGTCATTTCCATCTGTCCTGGCTCTATGAATGGCTTTGTGTGTCAGGGTGGATTTTGGAGCTTCACCTTTCTCAGGATGTCTGCTTTCACAGCAGGGTCATTCGGATCAGCAGATCCAAGGTCCTTCGCCTTTATCCTCAGCTTCACCACCTTCCTCATGACTGGTGTGTAGACACAGAATGAGGAGAGAAACAAAACATGAGTTTAGTTCTGTGATACCCAAGTACTCACATCTTTGACTTGAGGAAAAGTAGTAATACCACAGTGTACAAATACTCAGTCAACGTCCTGCACTCAAAATCTTACTCTGAAGTCAAAGTATAAATGTATGAACATCAAAATATACTTAAAGAAGTAAACATTCTCATTGTGTAGAAAGAATTTCATGATGCATCTGAGATGGGGAATGACATGCAGGAAAGAGCCACAGGTCAGATTTGAACCCTGTGTTTCCGCAGCAAGGACTGAGCCCTCACACATGGGGCGGCTGCTCTACCAACCGAGCTAAACACCACACCAAGCCAACCTACATTCTAATAATGAACCTTGTAAACAGTTTAGAGAGTCAAAAGGCAGTACATGGGTCATCGCAATCAACCAGATAACCCCACACTGACTGTACCATCACCACAGAGAAGAGAACGGGGTGAAAAAAAAGAGAGGCGATAGGTTTTAGGAAGGAGCCAGAGTGGTTAAGGTTAGGATAACCGTCTGGGAAGGCGTTTTGTTCAAGGATATCCAACATACAAAATAAGGTATGTAGACAAGCTATTAGGATCTCTGGGGTTGTCCCCAGAGATCCTAATATCTTGTCTACGTACCTTTACCCTACGTCTTTGCGTGCAAACAGACATTGTTTTGTAACAATGTCTGTTTGCACGCAAAGTGCATCTCTGAGCCAGGTATTTTTTTAATGTCACACTTTTATCATTCGCATGTTTGTTTGAAGGGGTCAGGTCATCGCAAATACAAAAGACACACACATATGCTTACTTATATCTGTTAATATTTAGCCATGTACAATGTTTTGTCTGTAACTGACCAGGATAGAAAGAGGTCTCTGCCTCCTCATAAATGCAGTGGATGTGAACAGAAGTTTATTTTTTGGTGCTCATGGCATTAAAAAGTGGCATTGAGAATAGACTTCCAAAGACAGGTTTCATTGTGACTATGTGGACAGTAGAAAGTAGTTCCAATGAATCCTGTTCACAGAAATATAAGTTCAAGTGTCTCTTGTTAACTCGAGGTTGACTGATGGGACTTTTAACACATTATGACTACCTATACTCACCTGTACACACACCTCCACAATCAACCGCAGTAAGGACTCATTGTATGCTGTAACAGTCCATGCAGTGTCAGAGGGTAATACTGTATGTAAGAATTTTTGACATACCCAACAACAACATACAGGCCTCGTAGCATCCAATAATGTAATAACTTGGTAATAACTAGACTGATTAGACTTTTTCATCTAACAGTGAGTTACTAACTACCATATACACCTCACAGTAATGAATTAACTAACATTCCTCCATATGGGATATTGTGAATTTACATATCTAAGCAAATAAACAATGTTCTACATAAAACTTTTGTACACACAAACAACTAATTCTCAAATTGGCTCTTACAACCGCAGAGAGAGTGCTGCATAGTATGTACACTTGATGAATGAGTATGACAACTATGCCATCCACTATATCTATTTTTGGTGAGAAAACTGCACAAAAACTGCAAAATAATCTTTTATTTCCAAGAAATGCAGTCCTATTTATGTATTATTACATTATTGGATTATGATGTTTTACTGCTATGCCAATAACGTAATAACCTGATAATAACGTAATCATTTATTAGATTATTGGCAAAGTGTTGTTACATTATTGACTCAAAAACATCATTACATTATTGGCATGTTATTACGTTATTGGCTTTATTACATTTAAAATAGCCCAAAGTATAATGTTATTGGCAGGTGTTACATTATTAGACTTTATTACATTATCGGTTACTACAGGTCTCTATATAAGGTGGCAGCTCTGCAGTGCATAGTAACTTTTCTCAGTGTATTTTATGTGTCTCACCTAAATGTTGTTTAGACATTTCCCTGGTGTTACTGGTCACTTGTGGCACACTGTTGAGGTAAAAATAATAAATAAACAAAATAAGCATCTGAAGCTCTGAAGCTCTGATTTGCAAAGTTTTTTTTATAAGAAATATGACCCAATCAGTCCTCTAAGAAAGTCAATCTGACCTTAAAAGTCCACCATGATGAATTGTTCCTGATTTGCATAATCTGAAAAGTTAATTTCACACCTATCTTTTGAATTGTGACTTTGTCAACATCAATTATGGTGCACAGCCTTGCACACAAAGCATGGCCGCCATGAATCAAAGAGTTTCAGAACTTTTGGGGCTTTACTTCTTGCTGTAAAACCATCATGAATAGTAGATAGAAATATAGATCATAACAAATAGAATCATAACCCATTCCCCATTTGTCCAATCAGCATGAATCTTTGTAGATATCTTCATTTATTGTTTGAGAATTTGCAGCACTGGGACAGGACTCAAATGCAGCACTCAGGATGCAGGTAAAAATGTGTAAAAAAGTCTTTCACTAACAAGGACCACGCCGGAACGGATTTAAGTTTAGACAGGTTTATTGCATGTTACGGACAGGGAGCACGGAGGTGATGTGCTGTGGGGGGAGGAGGAAGGAGGAGGGTTGAGGGGTGAAGGGATGAAGGGATCATTCATAATCAATAAAGGGGAACAATTTTATCGTGCAACTGTTGAAGCATCTAGCCTCTCGTCTGTGTGTACTTGTGGTTCACAACTCAAGCTGTACTTCACAAACACAGAACAGACAGATTTTTTGTGACTTTGTCTGGCTTTGGTTCCCGCAGTCACTCGACACACTCTCTCTCTCCACAGGCCATACTACATAGAGTCAGTGTACACTGTTGTATTTGAATGTCAGTCATAATGGTGGTACATATGGATCAGTGTCTGGATACAAAATTAATGAGAATAAATCAGAAGCCATGATGATTTCGGGTACCTGGCCTTACACAATTAAATAACAACATCTCCTTTCGCTGGTCCAAACAAGGATTCAGGTAACTATCATTATACCTAACCCCATTCAATTGTTCGAGGACAATTATATCAAATTAGTTAGACAAATAAAACATGATGTGATGCGTTGGGAGGTCCTTCTCCTTTCTTTATTTGTTAGAAACTGTAAAAATGAACCTATTGTCTCAACTTCTTTTTTTGTTTCAGTCCCTTCCTGGAAGGGTACCTGCTTCCACTTTAAACATGTTAGACAAACTAATCTCAACATTTACCTGGCAAAGGAAGAGGCTGAGGGTAAGACTGAACTGCCTAAAGACAAGGGAGGACTGAGTCTGCTGAACCTTAAAAATGATTACTGGGTGCACAAAAAAAAAATGCACTAGTGGCATGGGTTGGAAATGACGTGAAGGCAATATGGACCCGGATAGAGCAGGATTCAGTTAAAGGTGTTCCCTTATCAATACTGCCCTTTATTAATACAAATACAACAGCTAAAAAAATGCTCAGGGGACCGGAATTGATGCGTTATCCTGCTGGAAGTAGCCATCAGATGATGGGTACACTGTGGTCATAAAGGGATGGACATGGTCAGCAACAATACTCAGGTAGGCTGTGGCATTGCAACGATGCTCACTTGGTACTAAGGGGCCCAAAGTGTGCCAAGAAAATATCCCCCACACCATTACACCACCATCACCAGCAGCCTGGAACCATTGACACAAGGCAGGATGGATCCATGCTTTCATGTTGTTGACGCTAAATTCTGACCCTACATCTGAATGTCGCAGCAGAAATCGAGACTCATCAGACCAGGCAACGTTTTTCCAGTCTTTTATTGTCCAATCTTGGGGAGCCTGTGTGAATTGTAGCCTCAGTTTCCTGTTCTTAGCTGACAGGCGTGGCACCCGGTGTGGTCTTCTGCTGCTGTAGGCCATCTGCCTCAAGGTTGGACGTGTTGCGCGTTCAGAGATGCTCTTCTGCATACCTCGGTTGTAACGAGTGGTTATTTGAGTTACTGTTGCCTTTCTATCAGCTCCAACCAGTCTGGCCATTCTGCTCTGACCTCTGGCATCAACAAGGCATTTTCACCCACAGAACTGCCGCTCACTGGATATTTTCTCTTTTTCAGACCATACTCTGTAAACCCTAGAGATGGTTGCGTGTGAAAATCCCACCTAATCAGCTGAGTGGGGGAGCTGGGCAGAGTTGAATGACGCTTCATGAAGAAACAGGCAAGGAAAAGGACTGCTGGTAAGCATTGTTTAAGCCCCGACTCTTTCCTGTTTTTGTTGTCAAATTTATTTGCATAAAGTCTGCTCCGCTGTGCAGGGATGTTATTCATAGAAATGCACATGTTAAAATTGGTGTGTTTAATAGATCCTAGTTAATTATTTGGTCAAATAAGTATATGTAAGTATATGTATACACTGTGTGCTGTAAAACCTGTTAAAACATGTAGTTTCATTTAGTTAAAAATCTAAAATGGGAATAATTAATGAGCCTTGAAGCTACTGCTAAAATCCTTTTTTCCCCCCAAATTTTGAAAGTGTATCTGGGGTTTTTGTTCTTTCAAGTGATATTTAGCATTATGTGCTAATGTGGGTATGTTATGTGCTGTCTAATTTTGGATGTTTTTGATTCAGTCAAAGGTTTTTCACCTGTGCCAAGTACGAATCAAAAGAAGTTTAAGTGCACTGAGTGAAGTCCTGCGTCTGGTTTTTGAAAAAGAGAGTGAGGCCCTTCCCTTTCAAGTGTGGGAAACCGACACAAGACTTGACAATGGGAATTAGAATTAAATGTAATAATTGAAAATTCTACATAGATAGATATATGGACAGGTTGTCATATGGGATTTAGCAGCCAACTGTGGAAAGAATTCAGAAGAAGGTCAGATATTTTATGACTGCCTCTATCATCTCTTCATATGTGAAAAAACTCGGTGTAGCATTATGTTGGCCAAACTGTGGAAATATTGGAGACAACACACACATCTTTTGTCCAGGTAATAAAAAACATCTAATAATAAAAAGATGAATAATAAAAAAAAAGATTTATCATAATAAAGTAAAAATAATTGGAAATAGATATTATTTTGGAAGTAGATGTCGCTCCAGGACCAATGTTGTTTTTGTTGGGAGCCATACCTAAAGAACCTGTATAAGATCAGCATACTGAGGATTCTTTTACTAGTAGCAAAGAAAATGGTTATGGTGAACTGGAGGGACGTAAAACTGCCAACTCTATGATGGAGCGAATGACTGCAAGTATGAAGCTGACTTTTGCAAAGATGGACTCGTATTTCACGATACCTGGGTGTTTGATGGATGGGATGATGTGACAGAATACGGTTGGAAAGAGATTCACATGTCATGTATGTTTTTTATTGTGAAAAAAAAAACACCCATGAGCTCACAAAACCTGTGAAAAGAGCTCTGCAGTGTAATAGTCTACTCTGTGCATCAGCAGATAGAATCAACATTCACCATGGATAACAGATAAACACAAGAAGATTTGAGCTTCACAGCTCAGTCTTTCTTCTTTGTTTCTTCCGTTTTTCCTCCTTGTGGAAGACTTTCCCATCAGGCTGCTCTCTCCACTTCAGGGTGACTCCACTCACTCCTTTGGCCTCCAGTCTGTCCTGAAGCTGGGAAACACAAATGGCAGCCATTTTTAGAACATCAGTACACTTTAGATTTTTTTTTTTACTTGTTGACATGAACAGTTTGAGGCTACAGGCTGTTTTGTGATCACCACACTAACTTTGGTCTCTTTATTGAGTGATCCTGACCTAACAATCATTGTGTGATGGCAGTGGGATCACGAAGGTTAGAATGATGTCCACGTGTGGAGTGATTATTTGTCATGACGATGCATGCAGTTTTGGAGAGCTCTACATCAACAGTGACATTTTTCTTCCTGAAAAACCTGATGTATACAATCAGACACATGCAGTGCACGGATAATCCAGCAGGGATTCCACAAGTGCCAAATTTGAAAAACTGAAAAACTAATTCAAAATTGTTACTGAAACTTCAATAGGAATGTTTAATGAACTGATGAAATGTAACACTGCTTCATATTTCATAACTTAATTCATAGTAAAACCTTGGTGAAAATGTGTGCATCAGAATCGATACAGCAGGTATTTCAGGTAACTTTGATTTGCAAATCTGCCAATCACAGCAACATACAGTCTTTATCCTTATTTAAGTAAAGTAATTAAAGGTTTAAATGGCATCATTATTTATATTTAGAGTAGAAATTGAGATATTTAGAGTGACATGGAGCGGTTAGAGGTGATGTGTGAAGTGCAGAAGTCTAGAAAGCAACACTAACACAGGACACAACAACACTTACAACTATTAAACTGGTTGAGCAATATGGACAAAATGTATTTGTATGTTTGAAAGTTTCATGGGTTAAAAATGTTGTGTTTTATATAGTTTTAGTTCTTTAAGATAAACAAACTATGAGCAATGAATGACAAACATGTCTCATGTATCAAATATGATACAAATCAAAACTCATGTATGCAAATTAATATATATATATATATATATATTTTTTTTTTTTTTTTTCATTTGTCAGAAAGCACTCCACTTTAAAAGAATGAGAACTTTCTGACAATTGTTTCATGGTTCAGGCTTTACAGGACAGTAACTCTTGTGTATCCATAGCTGTGGCTGTTTTGCATTCTACTCTGTGGAGTGGTGTGTAGCTGCAGAAATGTGGTTTTCACAGTCACACACCTCCCACCTCTGTAGAGGCACAGCACACAACAAGCCAAAGAAAGAAATGCAAACCTCTGAGTCATTTCCATCTGTCCTGGCTCTATGAATGGCTTTGTGTGTCAGGGTGGATTTTGGAGCTTCACCTTTCTCAGGATGTCTGCTTTCACAGCAGGGTCATTCAGATCAGCAGATCCAAGGTCCTTCGCCTTTATCCTCAGCTTCACCACCTTCCTCATGACTGGTGTGTAGACACAGAATGAGGAGAGAAACAAAACATGAGTTTAGTTCTGTGATACCCAAGTACTCACATCTTTGACTTGAGGAAAAGTAGTAATACCACAGTGTACAAATACTCAGTCAAAGTCCTGCATTCAAAATCTTACTCTGAAGTCAAAGTATAAATGTATGAACATCAAAATATACTTAAAGGACCAGAAATAAACGTCCTCAATGTGTAGAAAGAATTTCATGAAGACATTATAGTTACTGATGTGTCGATGTGATGCGCACACTTTGTATATGTGTAAATACAATTCACTGCACAGGACTCCTTTTGCAAAACTGTAAACACAGCTCCACTGCTTTACACACTGATCTACACACTCCTATCAAAACTATACATATTTATGGCTATTTTTTACACAATTCTGCCAACTGTCAGGCCACACTTTCACATGTGAAAACTATTATTTATAATTACTTCACTTTGCAATCAGCGTGAGCACTATAAACAGGAGATATTTTCCCTGGTGCCTAGCAATGGAAGACCTTGCATGTGATGTGGACGAGATTTTGTGGCCAGACCCAGTAAGAAGACAAGACTGATGTTTTTCCCTCAATGATTGTCATTTTATGTTTTTGTTTTTTTTGTGCCTTGACCTGAAAAACACACTTTATGTTTACGTATTTGGATGTGTGTAAATAAATATCCATTCACTTTGACCCCTGTGTGTTACTGTAAAAGGTACTGAAAACCGATATGCCCTGCACAGAGGATAAGCAAAAGCCAAATGAGTTTTTCATTGTTACCGTCAGTGTGCAGTGGCTGCTTTGTGTGCTTACTGATATTATGAGTTGTGTGCACCGTCGGATACAAAAATAACTATTTTTAAAAGAGTGTGAACAGTTTAGCAAAAAGTGCTTATGCAACAGTACAAAAACATGCTTTTGCAAGTGATCTACTGTGTTTTGCTATTTGGGTGAAAGGTTTTGCGATTTGTGTGTAGAGTTTTGCAAAAAAAAGCCAAAAGTTTCAAAAAATTGCGTCTTAGCTATCAGAAAAAACTGTAATAGTTTTAGAAATTGTGCTATAAGAATCCATGTAAGTGTTTAAGCCATCAGAAAAAACTGTAATAATTTCACACATAAGTCGCACCAGAGTATAAGTCGCACCCCCGGCCAAACTATGAAAAATTTACTTAAAAAAACTGCGACTTATAATCCGAAAAATTCGGTAAACAGCATGAAGTAACACCACTAAACTTCTTTTCTACTTCTCCAGGCTCGAAGGAAACAGTTACTTAACAAGCACGAATGGCGATCAAATGTAGAGACAGTGGCTCCACAGAGATGTAATTAGTTTACAGAGACGTCACACTGGACAGACTACCAAAAACAGAAAAATAAAGTCACATGTCAGAAGTAACTGTTATCTAATGTAATGCAATGTAAACTACTCACCAGGAGGTGGAGGGACACTGTAGCAGACAAATGCTAATTTAGTTCCACAGAGTGAAAGCTTCCATTTTCCTGAGTCAGCCAAGGCTGCAGCACCACATAAGACACCGATCAACATATCTGGGTTAAAGGATCCTTTCCAGTTACTGAATGAGTAGTTACTCCCATCAGACCAGAAACTGAGATGCTCTCTGAACAAACCAATCCATGCCCACGTTCCATGCGTCGCCAAGTTCTTGAGCTTCTCGTTCTCAGTGTCGTTCCTCACAGTGGCCAGGTCTCTGTAGTTCTCCCTGCAATACTTCTGAGCATCAGACCAATTCATGGATGTACTCACATAGACAAAGTGAGGAGCCTGCTGTGTTCCTGCAGTTTGGGAAACAAATGATTTTTGAGATGACATACTGAACTTCAAAATAATCATTATCTGACAAGAGATAACACTTTGCAGGGTACTTACCATTGTTACAGATGGATGGATATATCTCTGAGCAACCCCATACGTCCCATAGATTACTTATCATAACCTGAGCACAATTCTGAGAATAACTTGGTGTATTTTTGATCCAGTCTCTGTAATCAGCTCTACTCCCGTTGTAGCCGTCTGACCAGCTCCAGCTGACATTACTGTACACACCGATCCAGACGTCAGAAGTTTGGTGAGAAGATGGAACTGTGTTGATAAGTTGTTGCATTTCTTCAGTGTTGTCAATGGTGGCCAGGTCTGTGTATGTCTGTCTGCAGAAGGTCTGAGCTTCAGTCCAGTTCATAGGTTCAGCAACAAAGTGGTACTGATGGAGAAGACATGAGGAGAAAATGTGGCACCCTGAGGACGACAGCATTTTTTAAAAGTCAGGTGGATCAAACTCATTTTTCTTTAGTATGCCACAATAATAAGCACTGTTAGATATGATGAGAGAATTCACTGACCTGAGAGATACAAGACACCCAGCAAGATCCTCTCCATCATGATGCTGCTCTGTGGACTGTGTGTGTCCATGTACAGCACAAAGAGGAACAACTACCTCTATATTTGCTGCTTTCTCGTCTCTTTATGTAAATCTCTGTTTTTGTAAACTTGGGAAATGTTTTTATGATTTGCATGTTTGCTGGAAGGGCTCAGGTCATCCCAATCACCAAATGTGCAGTATTAGAACATGGGAATATGGGAGTTGGTGGTCTTCCAGCTCATTACTTTAAAGTTACTGTGAAGTATAAAAGTATGAACATCAGAATTTTCCTTTCCAGGATCAATAAAGTCTGATTTTATCCATCCATACTTACATACATCACACACACACACACACACACACACACACATACATACACACACATATATACACACACACACACACACACTCACATGTACAGAACAAATCAACACAAACATATTGTACAATTACAATGAATTACAATGAATGGTAGAATGATTACAGCCCTAACCCTAACCCAGTGGAACCTGTGATAGAGATAGAGAGACACAGATGCACAGCAGCAGTAAATCATTAACTAACTATAAGCTGTAATGGAGATATGGTAACAATAATGACAGTAATAATATATGTAGTGGACGTCATGCAGGACCGCTTCTTCTGTCAACAATCCCAATCAAGCACCTTGTATACTTAGCAGGACCAACGTGGCGGCAAAGCATAAGCAGTGGAACATAAAGGCGTTAGAAAAGCACCATAAAAATGACATGATGTGTGTGTATGTGTGCATGCGTGTGTGCGTGTGTGTGAAAGGGAGAAGCAGTCTGAAGATCAAAGTCACGCTCTTTGATTTAGCAGAACGCACAGCGATTTGAGTTCACAGCAAGCGCCTCTATTTCAGTCAGTGTATTGTTGATGGGTTTGGAATGTGCCTTGGAGACATTTGATGCACACACACACACATCCACACACACCCAGCTAGAGGCCTGCTATGGCCTAATGACAACCATCCATCATCACACATGAAGGAAGCACAATTACCCAGTTAGTGATCGGTTAACAGGTAAGTGCTATCCAGCCATGCAGGTATTCATATTCTACTTATGATTTTACTTGGGCCTGTTTTCTGTCTAATAAATAGACTAGCCAATAGGAAACATGAGACTTCATATGTAACATGTCAGGGCTATGAACGCCGCAAACAAATCCCAAAACTGATCATGAGAGATTAAACTGGAACTTTCTGCGAAGCTAGACGGCACAAGATGGCTTATCTCTTTGTAAGGGAACAGTGTGGAGGTGTTGTTGTTTATAGGTTATTATGCAAAAGTTTTCCTGGTCCAACATGTTTTGTTTTCATTCAGCGTGTGTGTGTGTGTGTGTGTGTGTCCACAAGGAAGCAGGAAACACAGATGATAAATAGATGATTCACCGTCACCTGCCAACGCAGCTTCAAGCTGTACGCAGGTCAGAGACACCGAAGTGTGACTCATCACTTTGTGAGCTAGGCCAAGTAAAAACACTGAACGGCGTCATTATTAGCAGACGGGACTGTTGTGTATTCCAGTCTCCATTTTGACTCGTTCAGCTGGACATGTGCCACAGCCTCTCTTTGATTCGTGCGTCTATCACAGCTCATATCGAATGATTCCCCTTCAGGAAACACTTCGAGCGGCGCTGGTGTGAGTTTGGACTATCGTGATCACCCTTTATGTGAATGCTTATCACTTTAGTGAACTTGTAGCTGGCAGGATGCTGAGGTTGGAGATCTTACCGGCAGCAGCTTCCACAGCGGTGCGGAGGTCTCTCCTCTCCTTCTTCAGTTGGGTCAGGTGGTTCCTGATCCCCTGCTTCTTCTTCATCAGCTCTTCCTCCTTGCACTGCAGCCGCTTGGCGTGTGACACGAGTTAATCTAATGTTCAAGTTAAGAGGAAAGCAAACAACGGAACAGAGATATTCTTGTATTATTATATTCTTGTATATTCTTGTGTTCATTCTTCCCTGATAATGAAGTGACTTTGACTGATTCATGAATTCTGTTATTTGTATCTCAATAACATTCTTCTTTTTTGTTGTACGTTGTATGCAGGAGGACAGCTGGAGTGATGTCAGTAACCACATCCTCAAAATACTCATCATCCATGGTGCTGACGAGGATCCACTCGATGTATCCATCCTTGTCGAAGGCCATGAGATTTTGCCATGGTGCAACAGTACTGCGAAAGCTTGCTCACTGCTCATGGGACTGATTTATGCCCTTAACTTGGCATACGCTCCCACTTTGTGCTACACTTTTGAAGTGCTCTTGCTGGAGATGTATGGATTTAAACTGCCCCCCCCCCAAAAAAAACACCTTGAAGTTGGAGTTGCTTTCCTAAATGTGTGTCATGACTTTGTCATCCGAGATGATAAAAATGTGCCAGCATGGACCCTTCTTGAGAATGTAGCATTATTTCTTCTTGCTTTTTTTTCCCCCTCTCAAATAAGGCATCTGTTAATTACAGTTAAGATTTTATTGGTTAGACACCTTAAGCTGTTTATTTTTTAATTGATTCTGTTGATTTTATTTCATTAAAGTTTTAATTGCATTCTTAAAAGTACACTAGTCTAAAGGACTGGTTTAAATGTTGAATTTCCACTGTTTCAGAGTGTAGGTTTGGAAGATTTTAATTGCACATTTGAGAAGTGACTGTGTTACAGATCTATAATGTTGGATGGGGTATAATGTGTAATACTGTGATGCTGTGTAATGCTCTTTACCAGTAATACCAACCTTTCAGGAGTACGATACAAATTTAAATATATATATTTCTTTGAAAAATATACCGGCAAATATACAGTCGCAACCGGCGGACCGGTAGCGATGCGCGCATGCGTACAAGGGCCTGTGTTTCTGGTGAGCACGACTCACAGTCTTATGGGTTTAAGAAAACGAGGAAGGAAAAAGCTCAGTATCTAAACTCATGCCGTCAATAACGAAACAGATCAATAACAGCGCGCCTAACCTAATGAAAGTAACAGAAATGTTCCACATGTGCAATGGGTGCTCTAACTGAAGTAAAACCTGCCCAGTCCCACTAGGTAAAACCAAACAAGCCTCCACAAACACGTTAACATTCACTAAAGCTGTAACTACTTCCTTTAGCAGTGAACTGAATGATGCTGCGAGTGACAGGAGCGTATGCATGTCACAGCGTGTCTCGCTGGACTCGAACTCGCGACCAGCGGACGAGTAGAGCTGTGCGCATGCATGGGGGTTCTTGTGAGACGTTATTGTGGGCGCCAACCGTTTGGTTGTTCAAAGTGTTAAAGCGAGCTTTCTATCAAAGTCACAAAGTGCCCCGTCATACGTGTGATGAGTAAAAGGTAGCGAGAGCACAGCGCTGGCGCTGGCAGCGTGTACTGCGGCTGATTGGTCCACAACAGCTGAGTGGAGCCGTGTGTCTGCGCTGGGCGTTGAGCGCGCGCGGGCAAGAGGGAGATGTTCCGTCGGTATTTAAAGGCCTCCGAGGCGCAGAAGGCTTTCACTCAGGGTGCAGGGGAACTGTTTTGCTGTTACCACGCTGACACGATGGCAGCTGTTGAGTCTAGTCACGGGAAACAAGTTTGACGTTTTAAGATGCCTTACTTTTTGAGTTAAAGCGCTTTAAAACCCGTGAAGTTGCCCCGTGGGATCATGGGTAACACTAATGCGCCTGCGCCCGGCCCGTTACGTCATCACCGCCCTCTCCTCACCCGGAAGCGGTGCTGGGAGATGCGCTGCGGTGCCGCTTTCAGCCGCAAGGCGGAGTCAAGGGGGCTGGCGGTGGCGCTGTTTCGACATTTAGGCTTGCGCTGCCGGCGAGGAAGAAAGATGCTGTCCATTCAGCACCCCGCCCGTGTCTCCACAACCACAGAGACAGCGTTGTGTGGCCCCGAAACGGGAACGGGCCGAGCAATTTGAAGTCTCCTGTTAGAATCCACTTTATTTACGTACATGCAGCTTTACGTTTGACCTTAGTGTACAGCGATTAACCGGCCAAATGTTGGATGGAGCGCTTTTCTGACATGCACTGAAAATAACCATGAGTTGCAGTCAGCCTCCCACATGCCAAGGACACATACGCGTTTTTATGTTGTTTTTTTTCTGGTGAGCACGACTCACAGTCTTATGGGTTTAAGAAAACGAGGAAGGAAAAAGCTCAGTATCTAAACTCATGCCGCCAATAACGAAACAGATCAATAACAGCGCGCCTAATCTAATGAAACTAACAGAAATGTTCCACATGTTCAATGGGTGCTCTAACTGAAGTAAAACCTGCCCAGTCCCACTAGGTAAAACCAAACAAGCCTCCACAAATACGTTAACGTCCACTCAAGCTGTAACTACTTCCTTTACCAGTGAACTGAATGATGCTGCGAGTGACAGGAGCGTAGTGCATGTCACAGGCGTGTCTCGCTGGACTCGGACTCGAACTCGCGACCAGCGGACGAGTAGAGCTGTGCGCATGCGTACGGAGGGTTCTTGTGAGACGTTATTCGGGGCGCCAACCGTTTGGTTGTTCAAAGTATTAAAGCGGGCTTTCTATCAAAGTCACAAAGTGCCCCGTCATACGTGTGATGAGTAAAAGGTAGCGAGAGCACAGCGCTGGCGCTGGCAGCGTGTACTGCGGCTGATTCGGTCCACAACAGCTGAGTGGAGCCGTGTGTCTGCGCTGGGCGTTGAGCACGCGCGGGCAAGAGGGAGATGTTCCGTCGGTATTTAAAGGCCTCCGAGGCGCAAAGGCTTTCACTCAGGGTGCAGGGGAACTGTTTTGCTGTTACCACGCTGACACGATGGCAGCTGTTGAGTCTGGTCACGGGAAACAAGTTTGACGTTTTAAGATGCCTTACTTTTTGAGTTAAAGCGCTTTAAAACCCGTGAAGTTGCCCCGTGGGATCATGGGTAACACTAATGCGCCTGCGCCCGGCCCGTTACGTCATCACCGCCCTCTCCTCACCCGGAAGGCGGTGCTGGGAGATGCGCTGCAGTGCCGCTTTCAGCCGCAGCGCGGAGTCAAAGGGGCTGGCGGTGGCGCTGTTTCGACATTTAGGCTTGCGCTGCCGGCGAGGAAGAAAGATGCTGTCCATTCAGCACCCCGCCCGTGTCTCCACAACCACAAAGACAGCGTTGTGTGGCCCCGAAACGGGAACGGGCCGAGCAATTTGAAGTCTCCTGTTAGAATCCACTTTATTTACGTACATGCAGCTTTACGTTTGACTTTAGTGTACCGCGACTAACCGACTAAATGTTGGATGGAGCGCTTTTCTGACATGCACTGAAAATAACCATGAGTTGCAGTCAGCCTCTTACATGCCAAGGACGAGCACGACCCATAGTCTTATGGGTTTAAGTAAACGAGAAAGGAAGAAGTCTAGTCACTAGAAACGAGTTTCAGGTGGTCCTACTTTTTGAGTTCAAGTGCTTTAAAACCTGTGAAAACCTGTTACGGGCTTAACGCAATACTGTGTAAATGTTCTACTATAAAAATATATAAATATAAAATCGCAGGTTTAAAATAATTTTAAGGCCACATTAACATATAATCAGGTGAATGGTGTCTCTGTCATTTGTGGCTCATATGTCTGTTTCTGCACTATGCAGCTTTGTCCTCCGGATACGATCACCCACAAGCAGTGCGCAAAGGGAACACAACACACAGCAAAAAAACACTAACACTAGTGTTAATGTTTTCACACTCAGCTATATTATTTCAACACAAAATGAACACTAGCTAATGTGTAGTGTCAATAGTACACTAGTGTCATTTTAATAAAATGCTACACTGACTGTGACCAACCCCCCTAAACCACCACAACCACCTGACAAACCTATCACAAAAAATACACAAGGCAAAAATAAAGAAATAAAAATAGTCTCATTAAATGGCCACCACACCACATTAACAAATAACAGTCCGGCTGGATTCATAATTACAGTATGGAACAAGGTACACTTGGTCATCTGTGTCCCATGAAAATTGCCTATCACAAGGTCTGTACACAGTACACTGTACACAGTCATTTACACAGATTACATGAAGACCTTGTGTTTCTCCTCGATACCAAATGCATTTAAATAATCACCAAAAAAATATTCAAGACTTTACAAATCAAAAGATAGACATTGCTGTCTTTAACAATTATACTGTCGATCCTGTTGTAACCACATACCTCCCAACTTGATACTCTGTTCCATAGTTTTTGACCCAGGAAGTGGTGGAAAGTGACAACACATCAAAAGCCTCATTCAGCACCTCTCCACCCTCGATACTGCTGACCAGGATTCAGACCAAACTGTAAATTTGGAAATAAAAGTTCTCAAAATTAGTCTTTGCAATATTTTTTTGTTTTTTTAAGTTTTTAACAGATTTCTTGGACAAATTATGAAATTATATTTTCCTTCAAATCACATGCACCAAATGTGTACGAGTGGTCCAATCCTTCTAATACAGCTTGGGTAGTGGATCACAGGGTGATGTTTTGGAATGAGATGGATTTAACAAGTCTGTGATGTCCAGAAATTAAATGTTTCACATCTAATCGTCACACCAGGAGTTACAGTGGGTGAAAACACAATGTTCACACTTTGAATTAAAAGGAGTAACAACTGGCAACAGGTAACAGCTCACCTGGCCTGTTCTTTCTCTGTGTCTATCCATAATTAAAGCTAACAATCCTTTCAGACAATGAATTCAGGAATATTGAATTCTTGATCAAATGCTGAAACACAAGCTGTAAGTCATATTGCACCACTCCTAGCAGGTCATGCATTATGCCTACAGCATAATTGGAAAAAACTGGAGGGAATTGAGTGGACAGTCTTGTTTGACACCAAATGTTGATTTCAAAGAAGGATTTTCCTGGATGACACAAACATGCTCAACATTAAGGTCTTTGGAACGTAGAGTTAAACCTGACTGATCTTCACTGAGAACTGACTGATATTCACTTTTATCAGTTAAACATAACTTACAGCAGTACTTCGCACTGAACGATTCGGGCTTCAAAGTGGCTTGGCTCAAACTCATAGTTCTTGAGAAGAGAGAGCGACAAGATGAACATTCATTAACACAGAATTGAGCTTTGGTGATAAATTTCTGAAAAAACAAAATAAACACATCCAAGTTCGTGCACTCCCTTTTTTGAGCCCAATGCATTGGCAGTTTCAAAATCGTCATAGTAGAGCTGAATCTGAAGAGCGGGTTCTTGCTGAGAAGATAAACTATGATTTTTAAAGTAGGACCCATCACTTCTATCTCTGTAAAATCCCTCCTGGTATGGCTTTGCTTCTTGGAAACTGTTAGAGAGTTCCCTGTTACTAAACATAGATGAGAGAGATGCTGGGATAGGTACTTACATTGCCTGTCTGTGCCTGTAATTCTTTCTCTTCTTACATCAAAGCGGACACCCAGAACAAGCTCCACAGCTTCTACTATAATCCATTTCTTTTCAACATGCCTCATCCTTTTAGATTCTGTGTTAAGACATGAAAATGGGTTCTCTAGTTGATCAAAACAACTCTCTCCAAAGTTTCCCTAGATGCATCAGAAGACAAACAATTAACAACAGCTTCCTTTATGTGAGCATGGATGTCTTTAACCAGTTCCTCCAATGAGTCAACTAAACACTGCACAGTATTCTCTGGAACACCTGAGGCTTGAACCTGAGCAATAACAGAGCTGCACATGTCCAGTATATTCTTCTTTTCAACTGGAAGATGTGTAGTGACCCTCACAGGAGGATCCACATCAACTGGTGTCAAATTCAAATTCAAGACAGTCTTTATGTGCTCGGGATAGGTGACATTAGTAACCAGAACATGTACAAGAAACAAGTGAACATCCAGGCTGTCCACAGTTCAAACGCAGAGACCTTACAGGATACAATCCATGCTCAAACCTCAAATGTCTAAATGACACTGGACAACTGGTGTGGTGTAGCTTGCAAATGTAACGTGTACATTTCTGGTCAAAATGTATCAGTCTTCAAACTTCACAGTGAAGAAGCCTTGCTCTGATTTCTTTTACCCGAGAACTCTCTTTCACTTTGCATGACGTCGATGCCATACACAGTGGTTTGGATGAAGATGAAGAAGCTGGACAGCGCATCATCATACAACACGGCAAAAACATAATGCGCCTTGAGGAGCTCATCAAAGGCAGCAACTGGGGTCTGCGTCCTGCAGGGAATGGCCTTCTGGTCCAGGATGATGTAGAAACCCTGGATGCTGTGGCTTCTTTCTCCAACACCAAGAAGGGCCAGCTTCTTTAAGGAAGGTCTCCATGCTTGACCCCACCTGAGTGTGTGTGTGTGTGTGAGTGTGTGTGTGTGTGAGTGAGAGAGAATTTTTTTTTTTTATTAAAGTCATTTTAATTCTTGTGTGACTGACTGTATGAGTGGATGTGTGCAACACACAACTTGATGAATTCATATTTGATAGATGATGTACACAAGTTATCCACTCAGCGATGGATCTATGAATGTGCACAACATTAATATATTTTGTGTGATGAGTGGATGGATGACTTTTTAAACACTATTTAACTGTTCCCCTCCAATTACCCTGCCATACTGGCTCCTGAAAATCTTACATCAGCTGACATGAGAACCTTGCATCAGTGATGTACAGTCCTAAGAAAATACCTTCATCAGCTTGATCAGACGTCGAGCAGCTCCGGTGCACTCATCTTGCCGGCCTTCTTAACTTTAACTGTTGGAGGCGAGAGGTGAAGCAGCAGAAGGACGGCGGCCATCTCAGAGTCCCACTCTTCAGGGAGCCTCCTGAAAAGAGACAGGTCACTCCTCCACAAACCGAAAATTTCATTTATGTTAACTAAAACTAAAACTAGCAGTGAAAAAATGATTTAGTAAACAGGAAATAAAATAAAAACTACAATATTTTGCAGGAAGAAAAAGGCCACAGCTGAATATGGTACAAGTCAGAGTACGAGCACAGGTAGATGAGAGTGAATGAAATGATGAGGACTGATGGGAACATTATGGGATGCAACTCAAAGGGAAAAAGCTCATCTTCAGAGGTCTGATAGAGGCTTTCTCCTAAAACCTGACACCAGATAAAAACTAAACTAAAACTGCTTCATCGCTTGTTGAAGGAACTAAAACTGAACTGGAACAAAAAGCAAGTTGAATATCGAAATAAAAAGAAAAACTAGTGAACAAGTTAACCCTGTAAACCACACATTTAACCCAACACTAGCAAACACAATGGAAGCCTCTTTACAAGCCTTGCACATGCGTTATGTTGTCACACTACACTCGTGTGGTGTACAACCTTTTCAATACATTCCTGTTACTCAAAAATCCTCAAAAATCCTTTACAGACACTTTGAATCATTTGAGGAACTAAAGTTAGCTAAACTCGGGACCAGCGCGGTGTTAGCCAGGGCCAGCTAGCCAGCCCAGCTAGCTGGCTAGCAGCCAAAGTCAACTACAAAACGAAAAAAGAAAAAAACCGCTAATATCTCTGGAAAAGAGACAGTTATATCGAGCGAAACTTACCGTAGAAAGCAGAGATTTGGACGAGCTCAGTCCGCCTGCAGTCGCGTGTTGACTCGGTGTGTGTCACGGTGGGTGTGGCCAACTGAACGAGCGAGTGATTCTCAGAACCACGTGAATTCTCCCAGGAACGGACTCCAGGCGGAGCGAACTTTGATCACCTCTGACTGAATGAATAGTAAGCCCTGTTCATTTCAGCGGCAGGAAATAAAAGACAGCCACCGATAATATAATGTGGCATTGCACTCTGACACTGGGGCGCGAGATCACACAAAATACCAATTTCTACTCCGTATATTGTAAGATTAATATGTAAGCTTTCTGAATGCATCTGTAAATGTTGGATGGAGCGCTTTTCTGACATGCACTGAAAATAACCATGAGTTGCAGTCAGCCTCTCACATGCCAAGGACACATACGCGGGTTTGTGGCAAACATCTCATGAGTTATTTTCTTCAGTGTATGATGAATAAGGTTGCAAAGGGGCGGCAAGTCAACAGTAAATTTCCATAAACTTTTTTGGAAATTTTCCATGTGAAGTTAAAATGGGGAATTTTGGAAATATTCCAAATCAGAAACTCGATGGGAATGATGGAAATTGGGGGTAATTTAAACATCCTAACAAAAAGAAAAATAGTTATTCGGAACCTGGAACCACTGTCTCTACATTTGATCGCCATTCGTGCTTGTTAAGTAACTGTTTCCTTCGAGCCTGGAGAAGTAGAAAAGAAGTTTAGTGGTGTTACTTCATGCTGCTTTATTACAAGGTTGATTATTAGAACGCAGGTCAGCTCAACTTGTGCAAATGATTGAGGTTAGAATACTCTCTGCTACCCGTGGACTTCTGAGTCAAAACGTCAGACAAACTCCAACCACACACCACAATTCAAAGGCAAATATTATATCTTTTCATTGCACTACATTTGAGTGATAACTTTAGTTTCTGGGTTACTTTGCAGATTCTAATTAAAATGACAAAATATGATCAGCTAATGGTTAGTATAAAATAATCAGAATATGAAGTCTTTCAAGTGAAATCCACCTTTACCAGCTGTAACGTTAAAGACACACATCAGCAACTATAATGTCATCATCAAATTCATTCTACACAATGAGAACATTTACTATATTATTATTATTATTGTTATTATTATTATTATTATTATTATTATTATTATTATTATTATTATTATTATTGTGACGACCCCACCACTCCACTAGATGCTGTTTTGCTCTCCTTTGCAGGATCCAGGTCGTGGGAGGTCATCTTCTTGATGCGACCCCTGGGCTGGTGTGGTGTCTGTATAAGACTGTCCATTCTGCAGAGCTCTCTCTCTGTTTGTTTGACACACACACACACACACATGTCTGCACTGCTGATCACTTACATTTATATACCTTTTCTTCAGTTAAATACTCTTGATTATTATTTATTATATTATTATTATTATTATCTCTCCAGAGTCCAGAGTGTCACTGAAAATACATGTTGTTGCCATTACGCTGAATTATAACTTTCTTTGATTTGAGTCGTTGACTTCAGACAGTGCAGATGTTGATACAATGACAATGCTGCTATATGAAAATAATTGTAATGTATAACTAAATTACAATGCAGCTTAAACAAGATGAACATGCGGACCTCCTGAAATCAGAACTGACTCTTGCCGCTGCAGTGTGTCAGAGAAGAGTTGACTTCACAAGCTGCGTGTGCAGACTCAGGTTCAACTCGGCCCTCCTGGGGCGGCTTTTGTGTGTCGGGGGTAAATTGAAGGTACACACAGGTGAGTTGCACTTTAGCAGTGAGTGTTTTGTGTGGCATAAAGAAGAATATAAGATATGAAATGTGTGCCGCATACATTGTGATGTAATGCGACAGTTAATGATATATTGCAGGCTTGATTACAAGAATCTTTTTTCTTCCAGGCTTAAATAAATATGCCCAAGATGTGCGTTTCTATATTTTCAAATGAATTTCCATCTTTCCACTCATGGTGCACTGCTAGAATAACCTTCCTCTGCGTTAACTAGTGTGGCAGAGAAAAATGAAATGCACACAAAAGAAGATGTGACAATATTTGATTTGAAGTGTAAAGGAAGCGCCTCTGTAACCTGACTGGAACAATGGGATCGAAGCTCAGTCAGCCATGTTGCTTTTGTGCTCTGACTGAAGGTTCTCCTCAAAGGCAGTAATTCACACATGGAAACACAGGAGGGCAGTGTTGAACTTGAGTCTCCGCACACAGCTGTGTGCAGACTGAAGCACTTTGTGTGTTCACACCATCATTTCATTCAATCATTCAATTTATGGCAGGCGAAAATGCCAGTGTGGTGTTGTAATGGCCCATAACAAGAATTCCAAGCTGTCCTGTGAGCTCAGATCTTTATATTATGAAGCTCCAGGATGAGATCGTCATGTTTAGGCAGAAATCACCTTTCATTAACTGCATTTGGCCTTCAATCAATTTTTGGCAGGTGAAAATGCCAGTGTTGTGTCCTATAGTCCTTTACAAGAATTCCAAGCTATCCTGTGAGCTCAGATCTTTATATTATGAAGCTCTGGAATGAGATCAAGTCATGCAAGGTGATCTCTGCCTAAATATGACTTGATCTCATATTTACCCAGTTACCTTCAAAATGTGATCAAACTGTCACCCCACTTTGCAGACTTATCATGCCTGTGTCCTACCCAAACGAGGGTAGAGTTGATGGTGTGGTCCGTGCTAGTGAATTGGAGCTTAAAGCGGAGTTTCAGGAGCCGGACCACACCTCAACTGCGCCATTTACAACAGTAAGAAATGCTAGAAATACCCTCCTAACCCCATGGTTCCCTACATGCTCGTATTCCGCATGCCCGTTCCACCCATCCCATTTCTTTCACCTTTTCTTCTCTCTTTCCCAGGGCCTATCAGGGGGGGCGTCATGCCCGGACGCTACAGTGGATTCCCTACCGAAGCTTCCCCACACCGCAGCATCAGACCCAAGAACTTCACGAGATCATGCTTCATTCGCAATCATTCAATTTTGTCATTTTAATTTCTTCTGTACATGTGACACCCATTGCACGTCTGTCCGTCCTGGGAGAGGGATCCCTCCTCTGTGGCTCTTGCTGTGGTTTCTGCCACATTTTTTCCCTGTTAAAGGGTTTTTCCTCACTGGAACCGAGGGTCTAAGGACAGAGGGTGTCACTCCCTGAACAGATTGTAAAGCCCTCTGAGGCAACACGTGTGACTTTGGGCTATACAAATAAAATCTGATTTGAATAAATCATTTTAGCCTATCTTGATGGTGTGGTCCGTGCTAGTGAAATCTCTGCTCTTATGCAAATGTCATATGTCCTGCCTGTTTCTGTATGTCAAATCAAATTTATTTGTATGAACAGAACAATCAACACAAACATATTGTACAATTACAATGAATGATAAAATTACTATATATGTCCAGCCTATTTTCTACTCTACTTCAACCATTGTGCTCTCTATCTGATTTGCAGCATTCTGTGTGGTTATATGTGCGTTCCAGTTTTCAAAGGATTATATCTGTTATATTTCACCTCAAACAGGTTCTACTTCCAGTGATTTGCTATGTTTCCAGCGACTCGTGTCTACATTACATCAACTGAAATGTTTCAGAACATGTGTAGTATTCCAGTTTATATGTTTGTTATATACTTGTTACTCAAACCATAGCTCTAAGAAAACAGAAAAATCAGTTTGCAAGTTTAGCACTCAGTCAGTTAAGCAGTACTCATTTTATACATCAGCATTATTCATAATAAGTCATGTTTAGAATGAACATGAGGTTCAGATTTCAGCTTCATGCAAGTTTAACACATTCCAATTTATCTGACTTCAGATGTGAAGGAAAGGCAGAACTGGTTTTTAGATTTGTTCACGTCTGATTGGTTTAGATTTGGTTACATTGTCATAAAAAAAGATAATTGTGACAATGAAAATAAAGTTGTTATAGAGCGCATTTGTATGTAACTCTTCTCGTTCATTTTTTCAGTTTTAAAATGTTAGTATTGACCTCGGGCATGGTCATATTGTCAAATGTGGCCCTCTTTAATGAAGTTTGGACAGCCCTGCTTTACAGCATGTATTGGTGCTTCAGTGCTACACTGATAATAGTCTACTCTGTGCATCAGCAGATAGAATCAACATTCACCATGGATAACAGATAAACACAAGAAGATTTGAGCTTCACAGCTCAGTCTTTCTTCTTTGTTTCTTCCGTTTTTCCTCCTTGTGGAAGACTTTCCCATCAGGCTGCTTTCTCCACTTCAGGGTGACTCCACTCACTCCTTTGGCCTCCAGTCTGTCCTGAAGCTGGGAAACACAAATGGCAGCCATTTTTAGAACATCAGTACACTTTAGATTTTTTTTTAACTTGTTGACATGAACAGTTTGAGGCTACAGGCTGTTTTGTGATCACCACACTAACTTTGGTCTCTTTATTGAGTGATCCCTGACCTAACAATCATTGTGTGATGGCAGTGGGATCACGAAGGTTAGAATGATGTCCACGTGTGGAGTGATTATTTGTCATGTTGACATAACGATGCAAAGCAGCCATTGTGTGTCGTCTTCATCATGACAGTAACTCTTGTGTATCCATAGCTGTGGCTGTTTTGCATTCTACTCTGTGGAGTGGTGTGTAGCTGCAGAAATGTGGTTTTCACAGTCACACACCTCCCACCTCTGTAGAGGCACAGCACACAACAAGCCAAAGAAAGAAATGCAAACTTCTGAGTCATTTCCATCTGTCCTGGCTCTATGAATGGCTTTGTGTGTCAGGGTGGATTTTGGAGCTTCACCTTTCTCAGGATGTCTGCTTTCACAGCAGGGTCATTCAGATCAGCAGATCCAAGGTCCTTCGCCTTTATCCTCAGCTTCACCACCTTCCTCATGACTGGGGTGTAGACACAGAATGAGGAGAGAAACAAAACATGAGTTTAGTTCTGTGATACCCAAGTACTCACATCTTTGACTTGAGGAAAAGTAGTAATACCACAGTGTACAAATACTCAGTCAAAGTCCTGCACTCAAATTGTTCCCCTTCATTCAAATCTTCTGAAGTCAAAGTATAAATGTATGAACATCAAAATATACTTAAAGGACCAGAAGTCCTCATTAAGCGCACATTTACCAATAACTTTCACTACATCAGTAACACGTTCCATGACCTGCGTCCTCTTTCTGACCTGGTCTCGCTGAACTGACATTTTCCTGTCACATAAAAGGGCATGGATGTCTGATCTGCTGGCTCTGAGGGAAAAGGCCTCTGCGGTTTCTCCATGGACATTGCTTCTCTCATTCTCTTGTATTCTCTGATGTACATGTTTCCAAGCCTGCATGCCTTTTTTTGACAGATGCACTGTCACTAGATATGTCTTGTAAAGCGGCTTGAGTGGTCTGAAGACTAGAAAGGTGCTATATAAGTACAGTCCATTTACCATTACCACTGAAGGCTTCGCAAATGCAAAACATACTGACAGAATAGGGAGTGATTAGCTTTTGCTTTGAATATTCAAATTCCTTTGAATAAATTATTTATTTTCATTTTTCACTTTCATATGTTTCTTTGAGTTGCATGTTTTATCTTTTCAGATTCAGATTCTTATTTTTTACAGTCAAAAAAAACAAACTCTTTTTCTTTTTCAGTTTCAGACCTTTGATCCAGATCTAGCGTGGGGGGCATGGCATCAACTGAGAGGGGTGTGGAATCATGACAGACAGCTCAACCAAAACGCTAGAGACCTTCCCCTATCACGTTGCCTTCAGGGAATGTAGGATCTACAACAATTTGGCTACACCACATGATTGGCAGTGAAAAAACTGCTGTCAGTGACCCAGCACACAGGTGAGAAAAGTTAAATAAGTTTCGGAAATCATGATAAATGTGAAAGCTTTCACGTTGTACCACGGAAAATGTCATTTTTCATGGTATGATGTGAAAGCTTGATATGCTAACAAACAAGCACCCCATGCAACAGTTGCTATGTTAACACTAAACGAACTCCGGCTTGTCACAAAACAACCTCTCATTGTGACATTTATCACGACGTAGCCTTTTTGTTATGGAGGATTGGTTACGCCTGATTGGTTACCCTGTGCATCAGGTCAAGGCAAATCAGTGCCAGATAATGGACTGATGCAGCATTCCAATACACCGGTTAGACAGGACCGTGAACTAACCGTAACCAATTGTTACCATCAGCAGTGATGAATACTTACTTTCTTGACTTTAAGTCATAGTACTGAGTCTGAATTTCATTGAGTCAGACCTCATGAATATCGTGTCAGATATCAGAGATAATAAAGTGCTCTGCCTCCCAGTGTACAAGACTCATTGTGTCGTTTTCAACAGTCAGTTAGATAGTTATCATGAGCAGAATAGAAATAATAGAAGAGATACTTTATCTGTAACTTGAGGGGAAATTCTTTTTTTCTTTTTTCAAGTTTTTTACATGCATTTTAAGAAAATACACGCGGTCTTACAGACATGTAAATGTGGAGAGTAGGTGGAGTGATGTTCAGCCATACAGTGCAGCATTGTGGGAGCAGTTGGGGGGTTCAGTACCTTGCTTAATGGCACCTTGGCAGTGCCCAGAAGACATAATTATTCTTAGTATTGTTATTCTTATTATTATTACAAAGAGATTTAAAAGTTTTCTCACCTGAACAGATCACACCAGCGTCCTCACCGTGGTGACACTTGTGTTGTCCAAATCCTCCGTGCTGACAATCAGTTAGAGAACTTTCACTTCCTGAACAGGCCACATTATCGAGCCAGATTTGTCCAGTTCCTTGACCAAAATGGGCCGACGGAGGGGCACTCACTGCTGTACCACAGTTCAACTGTCTGCACACCACCTGAGCATCATTTAAGTCCCAGTCATCATCACATACTGTTCCCCAGATGTTGTTGTGATAGATTTCAACTCTTCCAGAGCACAGATTAGATCCAGAGTCAGATAATCTGAGAACACCTATCAGACAAATAAGGTACAGCATAAAGATTTTAATATCAGAATGTAACCTGAACACTAAAATATGAGGGGCCATTTAAGACATTATTCATTCTGGCCCTCTCACGTACATATATTTTATGTCTTATTTGCATATATTCTCACTCTCACACACATACACTGTCTTTTTTTTGTTTTTTTTTTAAAGATCATTTTTTTGGCCTTTCCAAGCTTTATTAGACAGAGAGAGCTCAAGAGTGACAGGAAATGTGGGGAGAGAGAGATGGCGAAAGGGAAAGGGCCACAGGTCAGGTATATGTATGCGAGAGGAGAATGTATGTACGTCTCCATCCTTCATCCATCCATTCATGTTCTTCTCCTAACAGTGTTCTATTCGGCTCTGTGTGCACCGGTAAGAGTATCAACGGCTGCAGGTAGCAAGCGGCAAGCAAAGTCGCAGGGAAAACGTGGACTGGATTGTCAGTAACGTGGTTCTGCGTTCTGGAGAAGTGGAACGGATTAGATAACAATGCACCAAAGAGAGCCCCTTGACAGATTAATGATCACATTTAAGTCCTTAATGACAGGTTATAGAGTATGATTATGTATTTAAACTGATATACTGGCTGCTTTATATCAAATTTGTCTGCATTTTCTTGTAAAAAAAAAAGATTTAATATTTTAAAACAGGTCACTGGGTCTCATTGTGCCTGTAGAATAAAGATTTGATGTTGTTTTACAGAGTCCACAGAGAGCAGAGCGTATTCTAACCTTTAATTTAATTTGCACAAGTTGAGCTGACCTGCGTTCTATTAATGAACCTTGTAAACAGCATGAAGTAACACCACTAAACTTACTCTACTTGTCCAGGCTCGAAGGAAACAGTTACTGAACAAGCATGAATGGCGATCAAATGTAGAGACAGTGGCTCCACAGAGATGTAATTAGTTTACAGAGACGTCACACTGGACAGACTACCAAAAACAGAAAAATAAAGTCACATGTCAGAAGTAACTGTTATCTAATGTAATGCAATGTAAACTACTCACCAGGAGGTGGAGGGACACTGTAGCAGACAAATGCTAATTTAGTTCCACAGAGTGAAAGCTTCCATTTTCCTGAGTCAGCCAAGGCTGCAGCACCACATAAGGGACTGATCAGTGTATTGGGTTAAAGGATCCTTTCCAGTTACTGAATGAGTAGTTACTCCCATCAGACCAGAAACTGAGATGCTCTCTGAACAAACCAATCCATGTCCACAATCCGCCCGCCAAGTTTTCGGCCTCGTAGTTCTCAGTGTCGTTCCTCACAGTGGCCAGGTCTCTGTAGTTCTCCCTGCAATACTTCTGAGCATCAGACCAATTCATGGATGTACTCACATAGACAAAGTGAGGAGCCTGCTGTGTTCCTGCAGTTTGGGAAACAAATGATTTTTGAGATGACATACTGAACTTCAAAATAATCATTATCTGACAAGAGATAATACTTTGCAGGGTACTTACCATTGTTACAGATGGATGGATATGTCTCTGAGCAACCCCATACGTCCCATAGATTATCTTTCTTAATGTGAACACAGTTCTGAGAATAACTTGGTGTATTTTTGACCCAGTCTCTGTAATCAGCTCCACTCCCGTTGTAGCCATCTGACCAGCTCCAGCTGACATTACTGTACACACCGATCCAGACAGTCAGAAGTTTGGTTAGAAGATGGAACTGTGTTGATAAGTTGTTGCATTTCTTCAGTGTTGTCAATGGTGGCCAGGTCTGTGTATGTCTGTCTGCAGAAGGTCTGAGCTTCAGTCCAGTTCATAGGTTCAGCAACAAAGTGGTACTGATGGAGAAGACATGAGGAGAAAATGTGGCACCCTGAGGACGACAGCATTTTTTAAAAGTCAGGTGGATCAAACTCATTTTTCTTTAGTATGCCACGATAATAAGCACTGTTAGATATGATGAGAGAATTCACTGACCTGAGAGATACAAGACACCCAGCAAGATCCTCTCCATCATGATGCTGCTCTGTGGACTGTGTGTGTCCATGTACAGCACAAAGAGGAACAACTACCTCTATATTTGCTGCTGTCTCGTCTCTTTATGTAAATCTCTGTTTTTGGAAACTTGGGAAATGTTTTTATGATTTGCATGTTTGCTGGAAGGGCTCAGGTCATCCCAATCACCAAATTTGTAGTATTAGAATATGGGAGTTGGTGGTCTTCCAGCTCATTACTTTAAAGTTATTAGTTATGAACATCATAATTTTCCTTTCCAGGATCAATAATGTCTGATTTTATCCATCCATACATCTACTTCTGCTGATCTGGGACTGGCTGGCAGTGGCAGCAGGATTAGCAGGGCTCTTTGGACGTCCCCCTCCTCTGCATTCCAGCTCCTCCTGAGGGACCCTGAAGTTCTTATCTGCCCACGAGGCATCTTGATCAGATGGCCGAACCACCTCAGCTGAGAAACATGGCTTCAAGACTTAGAGCTGCTCACTCTCATCCCACATTCGGGCACAGCAGAGTAATTTGCATCAGGCTCTCCAGCTCTGTGAATGGCTGAGTGTGTGTGTGAATTTCCCCTCCAAGGTTCAGTAAAGTCTGATTTTCATCTTGCGCACCATTAATGAGTCGCTGCCCCCAACCCAAGCCTTTTTCACTTACCCCAGAAAGCACAGAGTCACTGAGGGCTGTTTGTCAGAGGTTTATTAATTTATGTACAGCATGTCTGTCACCAAGGCGGAGACTGTCTGAGAATACAACAGAGTAGAAAACGTATAAGGTGCGAAAAACAAACACGGATGTATGATTCTGTACCCCCCCCCAGTAACCCCGCGCCCCACCCGTCCCTCCCCCGCCCTCCGCCCACAACGCCAAGCTATGTACAGCAGGTTCACATTTACTGACATCAGACATCTTGCTCAGTTATAAGCCGCGCCGAGCAGACAGGGAATCAAAATGAACTAAATATTCATAGATAGAACTCCCCGTGAGCTCCTGCCTTCAGGCTAACATGCTAGCAGACCTGCGCGGTATCCAAAGCAGAAAGGGGGGAGGGGGGGGCCGAAAATATTTACAAGATTGAGGAGCAGTTTGGCGTCCATGTGCTGTTTGTAGCATTGATTTCCAAACTCGACTGTAGTACACGCTAACGCTACTTCTGTCAACAATCCCAATCGAGCACCTCGTACAGCATACTTAGCAGGATCAACATGGCTGCAAAGCATAAGCAGTGGAACATAAAGGTGTTAGAAAAGCCATGACGTGTGTGTGTGTGTGTGTGTGTGCGCGCGCGCGTGTGAGAGAGAAGCAGTCTGAAGATCAAAGTCACGCTCTTTGATTTAGCAGAACGCACAGCAATTTGAGTTCACAGCAAGCGCCTCTATTTCAGTCAGTGTATTGTTGATGGGTTTGGAATGTGCCTTGGAGACATTTGATGCACACACACACACACACACACACACACACAGTCAGATCACAGGGCTATAGTAGACCAGTGGTGTGATTAGAGGATCTGGACTGAGGTTCTTGGATGAGGGACTCATGTCAGCCACGTCGGTTGAGGTTTCTGAGTTTTCCAATGACGAGCGCCAAAATCTAAAGGCAGCCACGCCTCGGCCTGACCCTCCAAGTGCTCACACACACACACACACATATCCACACACACCCAGCTAGAGGCCTGCTATGGCCTAATGACAACCATCCATCATCACACATGAAGGAAGCACAATTACCCAGTTAGTGATCGGTTAACAGGTAAGTGCTATCCAGCCATGCAGGTATTCATATTCTACTTATGATTTTACTTGGGCCTGTTTTCTGTCTAATAAATAGACTAGCCAATAGGAAACATGAGACTTCATATGTAACATGTCAGGGCTATGAACGCCGCAAACAAATCCCAAAACTGATCATGAGAGATTAAACTGGAACTTTCTGCGAAGCTAGACGGCACAAGATGGCATATCTCTTTGTAAGGGAACAGTGTGGAGGTGTTGTTGTTTATAGGTTATTATGCAAAAGTTTTCCTGGTCCAACATGTTTTGTTTTTCCCCCAAATACACGTACAGTGTTTGTATTCATTCAGCGTGTGTGTGTGTGTGTGTGTGTGTCCACAAGGAAGCAGGAAACACAGATGATAAACAGATGATTCACCGTCACCTGCCAACGCAGCTTCAAGCTGTACGCAGGTCAGAGACACCGAAGTGTGACTCATCACTTTGTGAGCTAGGCCAAGTAAAAACACTGAACGGCGTCATTATTAGCAGACGGGACTGTTGTGTATTCCAGTCTCCATTTTGACTCGTTCAGCTGGACATGTGCCACAGCCTCTCTTTGATTCGTGCGTCTATCACAGCTCATATCGAATGATTCCACTTGAGCGGCGCTGGTGTGAGTTTGGACTATCGTGATCACCCTTTACAGATGCACTTCTGTCTGCCGATGCTGACACCCCCGTGAATGAGGCCTAAGGGATTCTGTGGAGCGCCACAAATTTCAAAAAAAAAAATTAAAAAAATTAAATATATAAACATAAATAAACAAAGGGAAGCTAGTATTTCCTTTAAACATTTACAAATAAATACTCTTGTTGGTTTTTGAACTGTTTGACCCCAAACTGTGCTGGAATGGAAAGACGAGAGAGAGAGAGAGAAATAAAAGGGATGGTTGCTTGAAAAGAGTACAGCGGACAACACAAGTTGCACAACTTACGTACACTGAGCATGCTCAACAGTAAAAAAAAAAACAAAACAAACAAACTTTTCAAAGGTTGCTGTGTCTGTATGCTGTGGTACTGACTGTATACTAAAAGCAGCAACTTGTTTTGGTTCATGTGGATGCTATGCTCGTGTCCTCCTCAACACGCTCTCAGACTGTATGAACAGTTTTAAATAAATATATACACAATTTCTTCAAAAGAAAAAAGAAATCAGAGCGAGACCGGCGTGAGGGGCCGGCTGCTTTATGTGCCGCTCTTCTGCTCCCATTCCTGTGAAACAAACACACACACACACACTTAGTTTGCATGAGGCCACACATTCTGCAGGTATTAAACTTACTAAATATGACATGAAGTCAGCCACTAGCCCCGTGTGCACCATGAGCTCTGACCTTGGCCTTCCTGAGGACGTGTCCCCGGACTGGCGAAGGCTTCTGGCCGCCTTGCTGCCGGCGCAGGAGCGAGGCGCTGTTGACCGGCAGGGAGCAGGACTCTGTGTCACTGGTGTCACAGCTGGAGAACGGGGAGGACTCCTGGGTGCGTCGCAACATTGCCGGTGACTAAACGCACACAGACGGACGGGGGAAGGAATTAAACAACTTGATGGTGACATGCTGAATTAACGAGCAACGTCTGATTTCTGTGGAAGTGTTCAAGCATGTGACACTGCGGGGGGTCCCAGCCGCTCTCACCTGGAGTCCAGAGGAGCCAGCTTTTGGCTCGATGGTGAGGCCCAGGGTGACGCCACCGCTCAGGGCTTTCTTCAGGCTCTCCTTCACCTCCGTCATCTCCAGTTCCAGGTTGACCCGCTCCTCCTCCTTCTGCCTGCAGTCCTCCTCCACCTTCTTCAGCCTCTCCGACAGCGAGGCGTGTGAGCGTTTGCCTAGTGGAAAGAAGCAAGGGTGGGGTGAATGCTTATCACTTTAGTGAACTTGTAGCTGGCAGGATGCTGAGGTTGGAGATCTTACCGGCAGCAGCTTCCACGGCGGTGCGGAGGTCTCTCCTCTCCTTCTTCAGTTGGGTCAGGTGGTTCCTGATCTCCTGCTTCTTCTTCATCAGCTCTTCCTCCTTGCACTGCAGCCGCTTGGCGTCGGCCTCCACGCGGTTCTTGCCATACTTGCACTGCTCTGCATCTGCTAGATGAAGACCATATGATGAATAGGGTTGCAAAGGGGGGGGGGGGGCAAGTCTACAGTAAATTTCCATAAACTTTTTGGAAATTTTCCATGGGAAGTTGGGGAACATTCCAGATCAGAAACTCCATGGGAATGATGGAAATTGGGGGGTAATTTAAACAAAGTGTATCATATCCAATGATAAATATAAATATTTATTTTGTCATAAGCAAACATCCATGCAAAATAACACAATTAAAAATACATGGAAAAAAACAAAAAACAAGTGTGGGCCAGGGTTCTAGAAATCATCGTACATGTGAGGAATGCACAGTCTGGTTGTTGTCAAGATTAGGCTCAAATTTCCGTGCTAAGGGCCAATCTTTCATTTTGTATTCCAATGTATTCCCATTTACCGCCATAAATTCCCGTTAATTCCCACAGTAGGTTTTTGACTTTGAAAATTCACAGAATTTTGCAACCCTAATGATGCAATGGCTGAGACAGATTCCCATGGAGTCGGTCATTTAGTTTTGAGTCTGCTAAATGAAGTTCACGCACTTGTTTTAGAGTGTCTTAGAGACACTAAGACAGGCCTAGCTACAAAGACCAGTGTGCCTAGTGAAGTACAAAGATTGTCTGAAGACACATGGGGAAACGCCGCCCATGACCATAGATCAGGTAAAATATCAGATTTCAAAAGCACTTCATTTGGAAGTAACCTGGAAATGTGTCGGTTATGTTCACTCAAGAGTTTCTTGTGATGGAGCTTTAGGTTTAAAACTTTGGGTAATAATAATTTAACTGTTTGTTACATGACTGTGTTTCTTGATGCCGCCACATCTTTCAGTAACGTTACATCTGCTTTCCCAGATATTAGTGGTTAACTTGGTGAGCGGAGTTTTTAATACGAACAGGAAAAATCACCAAAACATTTTAATAAACCAGAATTATCCTTGTTTGAATCATTAAATGTCTTTCAGCTGTGTCGCCACTGAATATCAACTTCAACGGCCTGAGCTCTGGACTCACACATCAAAAAGATTGGTGAAATCTGAAAAGAAGAGATTTTCCAGGGCAACGAGATCCCAAAACCAACACATGAGAGCATAGCCTTTATTATCAGGGCACTGGTGAGACGTGAACTGCCCAGAAACCCACTGAACTCACAGCCACAGCCTCAAGCAGTTATTAATTACACAAGAAACATGCCTTCCCTTACTGGAAAATACACTAAGGGTAGCCATCCGACAGCTATGTGTGTGTGTGTGTGTGTGTGTGTGTGTGTGTGCGCGTGCGTGCATGTGAGCTTTAAATATGAGCAATCACTCAATCAAACCGCCGCTGACATTTTCAAATTCAATATACTCATTCGATGCTGGAAATATGAGAATGGTGTGGCACGCTCTAAATCCAACATGACACATATTTGGTGTTTCCATTCCGACATCTGGAGGAGTGACAAGCCTCCTCGTTCACACATTAGGCAAAAAAAAAAATACTATTCTAAACCACGGGGATTAACACGACCGCGTTCCACCCGCTCCCAGCGATCTGGACTTGCACTGCTGCTATCGCCTCCGTTTGAGTGTTGCACCAGCAGTTGGCATGAGCTCCTAGTCTGGCCTACTTGCAGTCACATGCCCTACCCCCCCACTTGCCCCATCCCTCTGAACCCCCGACTTAAACCAACTGTAATTTGGACATCCTGCATTTACCAAATTGCTGTGGAGTAGAGTTTTGCTAGAAAGCAATCAGCGGTGGTGAGTGAGGCCGGGACTTGGGGGAGCCAGACACGCTGTCTGATTGCTCCCTCACAGCACTCTGGAGAAAGTTACTATTTTAACGGTATCGCGACACTTTCTATCCCGTTGTGTCGTCACTCACTGGAGTTGTTGCGTTTCAGGGAAGCTGTCCCGTTGGTCCCGTTGACCCCGTTCTTCTTGGACTGGTTCTTTGGCTCCGCCTTCTGTTTCAATGCCATCCCGTTGGTAACAGTTCCCTTCTTTCCCTTCAGCTGATGGGAGAAGAACAAGGAGAGAGGCTTAAACATACAACACAGATATCTCAGTATCTTCATAGAGTAGAGGAGCTTCCGAAACGAACCTCGGATGGACGACATGGTCCAGTTAATTTATTTGATTTTAGTGTCGCGTGAGAGAAAAAAAAAAAACTTTATTATTAAATTCTATTTAAAACATAAGAAGGATTTTTAAAGCTGCAGTAATTGTTTTTTCCCACTTGGGGGCAGTGGAGCGATCACAATGTTGGTATTGCCTGGCTCGGCTTTTAAGTTGTGAGAGTCTGTTTTGGATCTCGAATTTTTGATGCTGGGCAGGTAGTGTACATCGGGCACAATCGGCTGAAAACATCTGCAGCCTGCAGCCGCTGCTGGTGTGCAACGTGCTGAGAGACGCACCAAAGCTCGACGGAGCTGAGAGTTGGTCACAACTCTCTGTGGGTTCATCACTATGAGCAGACACTTGATCAGTGCTAAAATAAAAAATACTGACTGCTGCAACTTTCACCTACTGTTTCGGCAGAGTGTGTAACTTGCTGCATTTATGTAACACTGTGTCTTTCTTTGCTTTCACTCTAGCTCAGAGTCTTCTGACTGTTTAAAGCTAAAGCTAAATCTTGTTAAATATGAGACATATGTGACATAACTAGTCTGCCTAACTTAAAGTAAAATAGGTCCATAAAATGTGCTGCATGTGATGTGCTTCGACAGGTCAGTCGAGTTAGAGGAGCTCCTGACATCAGCGCCGCTGCCTGCAGTGTGTTGTACACCTCGCTGGATGAAAGTCTACTCCGTTACAGTGGAGCGGTACTTTGTGGTCTTGGAGGCGATGTTAACACCCCCTTGGCCATGCCACACGCAGCACACACATCAAAGGGGTGGCGGGGAGGAGGCGGAGCTCCGCACAACACCATGCGGTGACTTATGCGGCCGTGGAGGCAGGGTGGCACTTAAAGCGGGGCTGTAAAAATATAAATTACACACACAGCTGACGCTCATTGCAACGGAGAGGAAGGAAATACACTATGTGGGACAACCACACACACACACACACAGTCCATTCATACACACTCTATGTGCACTGTATTTCTGGAACTGTTGATCTCTCACATATTATTGATCTCTAAAAAGCTTGACTGGAGCTTGTCTACTTGGGGGCGAAGAACGTTGAGTATTTCCAAGGGCTGGACACGGGAATGAGTTCAGGCCCAGTCATGGCGATTATTGAATTACTAAGAACTACACCAGCGGGGTGCCATGATTCACGGGCTGAAGGGAAAAGAGAGGTGGGCTTGTGGGTGAATCTTTAGTGAAGGCATGAACTGTAGTGATATCAGAATCACTGGGGCAGCTGCAATCTTAAATATTTTTCATATTAACAGATCAGACGTGTTTGTAGAATGTGCGAGGCACTGCTCATAGTGACAAGCCCACAAAGAATGATCACTTTGTTCACTTCATTTTAAGCCTGGCCTAAAGTAACTTCTATATTTACTATCCACTCTGCTTTATTATTATCATCATACTAGTGACCGGCGTTAAGTTCAGAACTGCTGTGTTTCAGCCAACATTTTCCTCACCTTTTCTTTTCTTTTCCCAGCCGGCCACATCATGTTAGGATCATGTATCATTTTTGTTTTATTTTTTTAATTCTTACAAATTATTTTAACAAATACTGGTTGACCCCTGCAGCACCTTTGCAGACCCTCTAGGGGGGTTGCGGACCCCCAGTTGAAAACCCCTTCCTTAAGGTGATAATATGTCAGAATTGTATTTACAACTTGTTCCACTTCCCCACAGAAAGCATTAAAAAAAAATCAACTAATACAACCTCAAGCACGCATTATTTTAAAGGGAGGGGATGGATGAATTTGCAGCTCTGGGATAAATTATATTTCATCACACTTTTTTGGAAAGTCATCACATTAATTCAACAAATGTACGTCCATTTTCTGTGAGTTAAATCAATAAATTCTTTTTTTTTTAAAAACACACAAAGGAAAAACACAAAGAAAGTGTGAATGTAGAAAAGAGTGAGAGCAAAGGAGCAGGGTGTTAGTCACCTGAGCACTGTCTTTATTTTTAGCATCAGCAGTGAGGAACTTGGACGATATTTTAGAAACAGGGGTTTTGTAGTGACTGGCAGAGGCGGAGGAAGAAGGCCTGGGAGGACGGCGAGTGGCCAGCTCAGGCGAGGGCGTGTTTTCATAGAGGTCAGCGTTCTCATAGTGTGCTTCCTGTTTCAACTGGCGCCCCCCTGTGTTGGGACTGGAGTACTGCGCCTCCTGGGGTTAGACCGGGCAAGCATGCAAAGCAGGCGAAGCAGAGAGAGAGGAGAGGCAGGAGTGAAGAGACATAATACAGAACAGGTAATAAAGTGCAAGCAGTTAGCACAGAGAGCAAAGGGTCACTGTGTGTACGTGTGTCTTTAGCGTCCGCGTTCTGTGTCTTTACCGTTCCATTGATGGGCACATCGTCATAGTGCAGAGCCATACCAGTGGGGCAGGCGTAGCCATTGACTGGGTTGTCCAGGTACGGGTTTGGAGAGACCGCACGCTTACTGGTGAAACTGTGAGGAGGACACATCGAGGCTCACTGAAAAGATTCCACAGTGCTTTCAAACATGGTACGTTTGAGATGAAGTGTGTGTGTGTCCCTCACCAGAAGGACTGCTTAGCCAGCTGGATGACATTGGCAGTGGTCTCGACATCGATGTAGTCGTAGTGCAGGGTGGCTGGGTCGGTGGTGGAGCCAGTCTCGGCCAACAGAACCCCCAACCAGCGACCCATCACCTCGGAGGAAGAGGCCTGGGACACAGGAAGTTGATCAGTAGCAGTTAACATGACAGTCAAGTGTTTTTTTGGTGAGTGTTGAGATGTCACAATCACTGTTTTATCATCGTCTTTAAATTACACATTCAAATGATTCCTTCAAAATAAAAGCTCTTTTGGTTTGTTGTAGGAACTGCCCAATCTCTGCCTGTTACAAAAGTCAGCAGAGGATCGCGTGCAGAGCATGTGAGGAAACAGAATCAAAGCAAAATCTCAAATAGAGGAAGTCCATGTCCAATAACAACATCAAACACACGTACACAAATCAGTGTTGGGTGGAGGAGATGTCTCACCACATGAGAGGAAAGGACAGGAGGAACACATGACGAGCCGTGTTTGCTTGTACTGGTGTGACTTCTCTGACACAAGGCCAGCAGGATTCTTCAAATACGACTCACCTCCAGCACGGCGACCTCCTGTCCGTTGCGAAGCAGTCGGAAGGCGAAGGGGTGTTTGTGATCGAGGCCGGGGCTGACCTCGCAGCCTCGAAGGGGCAGCGAGGCAGATGTGGCTCTTCAGGTCGTCGCGGTCCTTGTGGAGGAGCAGCTGGTTGTCTTTCAGGCGGCACCAGCGCTCCCGCCAGCGGTTATTGGACAACACGTTCAGGTAGCCTGTCGATCAAAGCGAAATACAGTCAGATCCGCTCTGAAAAAGGTTTTTGTATTTCTTCATTTTTCACAGGGGTTTCACTTTCAGGGAAATGACTCATGCGAGTGCTCAAAGTGATGACAAAAAAGCTGGTGCCTGCACGCATTTCATGACATCCTGTGTTGGACGCCGTTGACTTATTTATTAAATACTGTGGGGGGATGAATCTGTCTCATCACATGGTTTGTTTAGCTGCGCTGTAAACGGATACTGCCAGTCGCTCTTCTTCTTGACCGAGGAGGCTGTCAAGGCATGTTTGTTGCGCCGAGCAGTCAACGCTTGCCATTTTGATCCTGAGTTATTAAAATAAGTAACCACAGATGACTCCAAATCAACCAGAGCCTCGGAATGCTTCAGACTAGGGGCTCCCAAACATTTTTGTACCATTCATTGTGGACCAGCCAACAGCGTGGATGTAGTCACCATGTCTTCAGTAGCCATGCTGGAAGACAAAGGCCTGGTACCATTTTATGGACCCAGAGGTTTGTAACCTCAGCTTGAAACTTTCCTGACATCCATAACACTTCCTTTTTAAGAGTTCCCGGGCAGAGGTTACAAAGTCAGTGGGATTCAGTGCTATCTTTGGCAAACTGAGAACATTTAGAAACACTTCTAGCATTAGACTTGGTTGGATGACTACTAAGACCTTTAGGACCGCAACTTAAATGTCTTTGTCTTACCACACGTGGGTACGTCTTCTTCAGCTGACGAGGTCTGCTCATCTGTGGACGGTTTCTTCTTACCCAGCCCGATGATTTTTGTGATCTTCTTCCCTGCTCCCTTCCCCACCGTCCCGGTCTTCTGCTCTGACTTTGAGTTCTTCTTCCCCTTTCCTGAAAGAGAAACAGGGATTGTGAATTGAATTCATGACTCTAAATGAAAAGGAAATTAGACTACCCTCATTATCTAAACACGGGAAATTACTGAGAGAGACGTTACATGTTCATTTATGTTGATTCAATTATGTTTGGATGCCTTTACAGTACTGTAAGAATGAGACAAGAAGAGAGAGAGCAACCTTAGACTCTACTATAAACAACCATGAGTTCGGAATCAGTTGCATTGGGTTTAATCAGACCCTTGTGGGTTCAAAAGCTCTTTGTTGGTGAATTAGGCTCAGTTTGCAATCCCAGCACCCTGCTGGTCTGACTAGGCCGATTTCAGCTGGCCTAGTTTCTATCCAAAGACAGAAAAAGGGAGGAATGACTGTGCACATTCTGCTGGAAGGAAGGATAAAGTCAAGTAAGCCAGGTCTTAAGAAGTTATGTCTTTGAGTCCCGGCGTTATTCTGTCTGTCTAAATGAGGAAAATAGCTTCTGCTTGGCTCACATGTTTAGATACTGTGGTCTGCGGTGTGTTTAAACGCGTGCGTATGAGAGAGAATCAAAGTTTAAAAAAACAAAAAAAAAAAAAACGCAAGAAAGAAGAAGGGAAGAAAAAGCATGGGTCAAAAGACGTGACAGGGTGATGTCAAACACGTAGCAGAACGAGACTATAACTCGGAACTTTTCCCAGCTGCCAGATACCGAGGCAAAAGAGACAGTGGTGAAGAAGTGGGGGGAGGGAAAAATCAAGCATTCCCTTTCACTGATGTCATCATGCTGAGAGGCTAACACTCAATGTCTGGACTGATTCTAGACACACACACACACACAGTCATGTCATCATACATAATCGCCGGACATGAAGTGCCCTTGCCTTGCATAAACACCTAGTTGCACCTTGCTGTTGAAAGCTAATGAATAGTCCAAAGTGATACGGTGACAGACGCTCTTTATATTCACTTCTTTTTGGCACTTGGGAGCTTCTGCTTCAACATTTTTTCCATATTGCCTTTTCCTCTCAGATATGATGTGACAACTACCATGGCGACGGCCTTAATTAAATAGGAAGCCGTGTGCACTTAATTTCAGCCGTGGGTTTTTTTTTTCTTCTCGTCATGTGAAAAGTATACAAACACACGTCACACACACGATGCTGAGGTGGAAAGCAGACGCACGCACACACAGATGTGAAAGTGATTTTTTAAAAAGGGAGGAATTATTATTATTTTTCCCTTCAGGAGACGTCGAGTAGGGAAAACTCCGATCAGGTAAATTTGATTCCAGTAAATCAGCTCTTTTTGTTACCAGCCGTGGAAAGAATGTGGCTGATTAAGCTGAAAAAGGGCTTTCAAGACTCAATGAGAGAAGAAGTGAAGCACAAGGAGGTGAAGTAAGACTAAGAACTGCAGCGGAGTTTATTATGTTTATTTCACCAATAAATCTGTTGTGTGTGCAGGATGACAATAAAAAGGTAGCAGAGAAGTCCAGCTTCTAAATAACTTTTTATGTCTTAGAGATGAGGCGTGTTCTGATTCAAATATCCATCCATTCCAGATCTGAAGTCTAATTAGTGTTAGTATGAAACTCATACAAGAGTCAGAGACACAGCTACATCGATAAATACAGATACAGATTGTACAGATACAATCCAGTCTTCTTTCCATCCATTGCAGCCTGAAGGTTCTACGTTGGATATGGACAGTCTTCACCATTTGTTGCTGTGTCAGAACATCTACTGCTGGGACCATGGATCTTGCTGATGATTTTGTAATGCAGTATGGACTCTGGTGGTGCCTGCATTAGCTGCTAAGCCTGAGTTTGCTTCCAGGATTAGCCTGGGGCGTAATATTTCCCAGCAATAGAGAGCCAAGCAGCCTAAGTGATTCTCTGTTTGCAAGGCACAAACCTGTTACTATGTCTTCAACTCAGGACGCAACCATCAGCTGAACATGCTTAAAGTGTTTCATGGATTTGGTGAGAGACTTTCTTTCCCATCCAGGAGTGCACGCGTACACCGGGAGGGTGAGAACTGCTACTGACGACTGCTTCGCACTGAATGATGCTTCCATGCATTTCTAGATGTAACAGCCCAGAAAGGTTAAGACCAACCTCCCTGGAGAAGTAATCAACAATTTTATATGATTGCATTAAGCTCATCTGGGAGACATTCCCCATGGTTTCACAGCAATGACACACACAAACATGACTTACACAACCAAGTCTATGAATCACAGCTCTGTGCTAACTCCATAAAACACCCAACTGGATTGGAGATTTAAAATGAACGGCTGGTGGGAAATCTGTTTCAGACATAATGTTGGAAAAATTAACCAATTTTCGAGAGGGGAAAAAATAAGAGTGTTAAATTTTAGTTGACAATCCAAATAACTGAGCTGACAAGTACAATGAAATGTCTCTCCCTGAGGAATTCTGCCTGCTGAGCAAACAAACGGTAAATAATCAGAGACTATCTCATCCGTATCTCTTTGTTTTGGCATCTAGTTCAGCAAGGGAAGACCGTCTCTGGGTAAAACCTGCGTTAAATAAATCCAAATGCTCATTATTCATGCTTCATGCATTATTATTAGAGGCTGAACTTTTCAGAGCGAGCAGAGATTCCCTTCTGAATCATGAGACACGTTAATGGAGGGACGGACAGCCGTAATATTTCAGGTTTTAGGACAGGATCCAAGTTGAGAACAATTCTTTGTTGGTTTCAAGAAACAACAATATTGACAGTGTCCTACCGCTAATTTAAGTAGACAATAAATTGCTGACATGATGGATGCAGAATACTGTACCATGATACAGTTAAAAGCTTCTTTAAAAAAAGCTAGTAAGTGGATCCCAAAGCACAAGGTTAGCCGAGGAGACTTGCTGTGGGCTCAGCGTGGGCCAAGCTACTGGCCTCTGTTGAGTGGGGCAGCTTGACACAACATTAACATCATTATTTTCAAGACTTTTAGGTAAACAGGTATTTGGGATTTCTGAAATCAGATGGTCATACATCTACCCGCCTCAGATGCTACAACATGACATTTCCACCTAACCCCGTCCCACCGGGCACATCTCCATCACAACGCTGTTTTGGTCCATCCTGCATGCGACTTCAAATCCCATCGGGAGGGTTTCATAAGCAGCCTGCTAGACTTTGTTTACTTGCTCAGATTTAGTCATTTTCCTGGTTTATGTTCTTCTAGACATGCTTCTACATGTGTAAATATGCTACGTAGTTCATCTGTTTCTCTTTGTGTGTTTTTTACGACCGGCAGTATGTGCAGGGTATTTCATTTTGAAAATCCACGGATTCTCCGTGCTGTTTCTGCGTCTGGCTTCCTGTCAGCTCGAGGTGCTCTTGTGTAAACTGACGCAGGCTGCTTGCGGCGTCTGTCAAAAATAGAACAGCCGAGTATTCAAGACCTAGCTGAGTGGAGGCCCGCTTCTGGGATGCTTCGTTTGCTTGAGACATTGACTAGAACTGTGTATTGCTGTGGCAACAGCGGCGCAAATGAACACGATGCGTCCATGCCTGGTGGAATTTGGAGGTACATTTTCCATTCAGCCAGTGGTGACATGTTATGAATCTATTTCTGAGTGTGTGGGTGAGATCAAAAGTGCCAGTTTTCTCATATTAGTGGAGGTCATCTAAATTTCAGGTGAGGCAGACCACCTCCCTGTAACAAAGTTGTTAGTATACTGGTGTCTTTCCTATAGTGTCTTCATGTTCCTTCATCCATGGTCAATATTCCTGACTACCATGTTCTTCTTCTTTTGATTCCAATTAACCAGAAATCATCATTTCCTATGAACCTCAGAGAGATTTTCCCAGCAAAGACCTTCTGAAAATGTTGTATTTACAATATGTACTTAAATAATGACAGTAATGACTGCTGTTAGCAGCAGATGTTCATTCCCAAGAAAACATTACAGATGATTTAGCTATTGCTGCCTTGGACTTACTAACCTTGGTCTTTGCAGTCGGCGTGTCCATTCTCATGAGTCACCTCGCCGTCTGAGCTCGGCCTGTCGCACGATGCCTTCTGGCAGGACGGGAAGACCAAGAAGAATGGATGCACAAGAAGATACAAAGTGAACAAAACTGTACAGTCCTTAAAAAAAAGACAGGTTGATGCAGACATTAAACGCACACACGCAGCTGTCTAATTACACTGTACATTGTAAAAACCCTTCCGAGCATCTGCAACATGTTACAGATTAATAATTAGACCTGTTCTGTGCCAAGCTGCGAGCGGTTTGTCGTTAAAGAGCCTCAGATGTAGCCCATTTTCCACCACTAAATACACATGCATATATAGAGGCGCACACATATGTGCTGCATGTTACAGTATGTCTCCAGCATTAACTTTGAATTTAGCCAGTAACAGTGTTTTCCCTTCAGCTCCCTACATTTTACCTACAGATATTTACTAGACAGTGTGATTGTGTTCGATTATGTCAAGAAAAGAGGCCTTTTATGGATGAAGGTATATTTGCAAATGATTGTCTGCAACAGCAAGTTCAACCCAGGATTATTGGATCCAAAATAAGCAATCGCTGACGTATGAGGAAGACAAAAAAAATCCTCTATCACCTCTTAGATTCAAAAGAATTAACAAGGTCTTACTAGTGGGACATAAGGCACATAAATGTATTGTGATTTGATACAATTAAATCAAATCTGACCTGATCAAATCCGCTTATCAACTCAGTCCACTTTGGAGCTGTGAAAACCCTGTAGAGGACTATTACAAACTCTGCTCCTTTAGCCTCTTTCAGCTCATTGTTTTGGTTTTACGTCCCTCAACATTTAGGTTCAATCTCAACCTTTTATTGGCAGCAACCGGCAAAGATAAACCCACTGTGCAGCGGGGAGCTAAAGTTAGCATCCAGCTGGTGAACACAGTTGAGCATTTAGCAGCCAAAGGAAGAGATGTTTCCCTCGGGAAATGGACCAGGCCAAAAATAGAGCTGAAAGAAGGGTGGAGATGTGACTCCATCGGGTGGAGCACAAACTCCAATCAGCAACTATTTGCTGACATATTTGCCACGTCACCTTTTAAAGGGTGATAAGATGTAATTATTGCTGAATCAAAATATGCAGCCTAATTCGTTTTTCTCAACTTATTGCTCTCTCATAAAACATTTATTTAACATGCATTCAAACTCGGGAGGAAGATTCCGTGTGAGGTCAGCGTGCTTTACCTTTTCCAGTTCGGGTTTGTGCACTGGCGATCCAGATCCAGCTCCATCATAGTCCACACTCCCATTAACACACACCTCTCTCATCACCTGGAAAACATAAGGAAATACAGCATTAGCTAATGAGGCTGCCGTTCACATTAAACAAGTGGAAAGCACACACACTCACACACACCCTGATCACCACCAAGGGAGTTCAATCCATATGGTGCCATGTCTGACTGGGTCGGTGGAATGTTGGGGTCCTAACTGTGATCATAACATCTGGGCGGATCCCTGACTTAAAAATCCTAAAATATTTCCTCACACCATTGCCACATAATTAAGCAGCTCATTCCTTCAGCCTAGAGAGCATGCCTGGGGTAATGTGGGCCACATGTATGGTGAACTCCCTCCTCATATCCCATCATGCTACTGAATGGCAGCCAAGGGATCATAAGGCAATATAGCCCATGCAGTGGAGTGACTACAGAAGGTAGAGAGTGCATGCATGTGTGGTAGGAGCTGGTTGAGGGGTGGGGTGGGGGGGTGTCTGCTACACACATTAGACACCACAGACTTTTACTACGTCCCATGGAATCCTTATGCAATAAGGTCCAAGGGGTGAATGAGATCTGCAGGGCTCTGGACTGGGCGCCAGTGTGCATTACCGTGACCTCGTTGGACTTCAGATCTGGCAACACGCCGTCAGATCTGGCAACCCGAGGCGTGTGGCGGTGACAGGGGTGTGCGTAGATGAGCGGTGGGCAGTGGGAAATGAGATTTCAGTCGAACCGCTGTGTGCGCAAGATGGCTAATGCACTCTGTGACACACACACACACACACACACACACACACACACACACACACACACACACACACACACACACACACACACACACACACACACACACACACACACACACACACACACACACCTCCTCGTCTTCTCCGCAAGCATTCTGAACCGTCTCTGGCCGTGCAGAACTCCTCAGCTCATTGGTTTTGGCTCGGAGGGAGCATAATTGGGTTTCGCGGGGGAAATGACAGACTGTGGCTCCATGGGTTTGGCTCAGAGAGCGGCTCAGAGGCCGGAGAGTGGGACAGACAGAAACATCATGTCTATCTTCCCCTGGAGGGCTACGTTGCCAGACTGGGGTGCTACGTAAGGTCCGATGATGAACTACAAATCACAGTTGAGGAGGTGGTGGGATTGTGTGTGGTAGTTTTGGGTGATGAAACACTTTGTTACAATAAAAGAATACGCTGATGATGACAAGTTGCTGAAGTGGTTTTTATACAAACTCACGTCCTAGGACTGCACATCGCTCATTTTTCATGCTATTAAATTAGCTCAAGCCAACGTTCACTGATCTATTTGAACCATATTCAAGTGTAGTGAAAATTTGAGCAAATATGTGTAGTTTAAAAAGTATATATTATATATTTGGGGGAAAATTTGTCTTCATAATCAACCAATATTAAGAGCTTCACTCCTGTGACAGCATATAATGTCTTTTTGTTAGAGGTCACCCTCATTTTTATGGAAATGATCAAAAGTCTGTCTCCATGCTCTGTTGTTAAACCATTTGCCTTTGGCTGCACTCACCATACACCACTGATGCATGAAAGCTGAGGGTCTTTTTAAAATTATTGTAATTTTATCTTTATTTGTTCCATTCTTCGTGAATTTTTTGGTGTATGTTTATGTGGTTTGTGCTGCAGAATGCTGGGGGAGTGAAGCATAGCTGCACTACTTATTATTATATTCAAAGGAAAATTTAAATGAAGGGACGTGTACCAAGATTTTAGCCATTGTGTTACTTTTGGGGGTGGATGGGTGTCCTTTTCGATTTTTATTTTTTACTTTTGGGTGTTTTTTGCCTTTAAGTGTTAAGGAACTTTCTGGTTTGCCCACCAGACTTCGTTAACTTGCTCAGATTTGGTCATTTTTTTTCTTCGTTTACAGTATGTGATTCTAAATATGTAAATATTAATGTATTAATATTAATACTTAAATTGTTTTCCTTTAAGGCTGTTTTTATGATCGGAAGTTTGGAAGCACAGGGTGTTTTATTTTGAAAATCAACTGGATTCTCTATGTCGCTTCTGTGTCTTCCTAGCAGAGACCCGCTTCTGGGACGCTTGTGTAATGGACCGCAGCAGTTCTGGTGGGGTGTGAAACATCGACTAGAATGACACGCGGAACTTGTCACATCAGTGCCTGGTGGAATTTGGCCTTTAAGGGTTCAGGCATGACAAACTTTAGCTATAAATGCTGCGGTATGTGGCATTGATTCATGCTGTACACTTGTCCCTATCACAAAAAAAACCTTAAGCAAGTAATTATAATACAATGATGGTGGCATACGCAGGAAGGCCATGCACTGTTTTCAGTTTGCAGTGGACGACAATGATGCACCATGGGTTGGACTGTCAAGGTAAAGCACACTTAAGCAGATAAGGCATGAACACAGTAAACATACAACTTACTTTCCCCAAACTTAGTGCAGAAAAACAACAAGAAAAGAGTTAGTCAGGGGGGAAGATATGATGTCAGGAGAGAGAGATGAAGACAATCAGGTCATACTGTAGCATTAGGTGAAAGGGGGAGAAATGCATACAGTTTGAAAAAAAGAATAATTGGAAAGGTTTAGGAGAATGAAGTAAGGACACAATATGGACATGTGTGTTCCATAAACACATCGTTAGCAGACAACGTCTGGGAGAATCATTACTGTAACTAGCAAGGCTTTGGAAACCCTCTGGTACTCTCCTTCCCTCTTCCTTCTTCTCTTCCTCTCATTAAATTTCTTTCTCCTTCTTTTTCCTCCTATCTCCTTGCTCCCTCTTCCCTTCCCTTTCTCCTCATTCTTCACCAGCTCTTCCACTCGATTTGACACAGCCGTTGGCTGGCTGGATTCAACGAGGGAGGGTAATGTCGTAAGAAATCTTTATTTCCATTATCCAGATCGGTAATATGAAATGCAAGAATGACTGTTATTGAAGTTTTATGACTCTGGGTAGAAGACGAGAAAAAAAAAAAAAAAACCTGAAGAAAAAGAGGTGGAGATGGGGAATAACGAATAAATGAGTGACTGCTAAATACCCAGTGGTCCTAGCAACACAATATCCAAACAAAGACACAAAGACATACTAATCTTTCTGGCTGGACGTCGCTCTTACACACCCTGAGGCTGGATGGAGCGCAGAGCACCTCCTCTACTCTGCTGTTAATGACACAAACACGGACTCCAAATCCAAATCCAGCCCTGTTTTGCAAAGAAAGGGTGTGAGCACAGAACCTGGGCCAACTGTATGTGAGGACTGCTGATTGCAGCCGCGCCGTTATCAGTTCAATATGTTTCCAATATCCAGGCACCTGACTAAATATGCAAAGAGAAACAATTTCTCCAGGCAACAATTAGCGCAGTCGTTACCAACCTTTGGGTGGTACGGGGATTTGTATATTTTCACGGGTCTGGTTGCGACCGCCTGCAGATACCTCGGCTCCGACGAGGTTACCTGCCTCAGCCAATCAATAAACACTGTCTAATTACTGCGGCTCACGAGTAATTGAATCAAGAAGAAAAACACAAACTGTTTTGGTCTTTGTTTCCTGACAGCCATAAACATGAAATGGTTGAAACGTTGAGAAAAAGAAACCCTGCAAATAATAAGTTTCCATCTGTTTCCATCAATGGTCTGTGGGGCAAAACACTTAACAAGACCTTCAGCGTGTAGTGAAAAAGCCGCTTGGTGAAAATGCAGCAGAGGGGAGTTGTGTTGGCAGAGACTAGCAGGCGCAAATGATTACCACGGCACAAATGGACGAGGAGGGATCTTAAAATAAGCGCACAATGCGTAGTCAAGGACAAACAAGGAATTCCAGGGGATTCTCAGGAGAGCAGAGGTGAGGAGGTTTCTCTTAAATCCAAAGACCAGATGAGGCCCCCGTCTTTCCTCCTGCGATTGAAATAGAAAGAGCCGAGAGGTGCTGGCAACACACTAACAACAAATGGACGCAGGGGTTGAAAAACCGAGCACTTGGGCCTATTTGATGTCGGCGGGCGGGTTTGTTTTGCAGACTTGTCGAGCGGCCAGACGGAAAGATCAGAGGGTGAAAGAGAAGACGGGGGGATGACAGAGGCAGAGAAAGAATGTGTGAGAGACTGACAGACGAGGGATCAGAGGACTGCAAACCAAACATCTTCACATCAGAGTGAAACCACCACCTGCTCATAACAAACGGCTCATACAATAGCAGGAAAAGGGCCATCCTGCAGGAACAAAAGCAAAGTTATTCTTATACCAGGAGCCACACCCTTTATTCTTCAGCATAGCAGCAGAGTGGAGGTTATAGAGCAACATCAGAATGAAACTTTCAAGCCGATCCCAAGACCTTTACCCCAATCTAAACTGTCTACAATGATCTATAATGAGTACTGCTGGCACTGCTGTGCAGACACATGGCTGGTTTGAGGAGCTAAGGAGGGTTACAGTCTCCTCATCACGTCTTTGACGCTTCATGAGTGAACTTAATCTTACTCTCACAGGACAGAACCTGATCTCTGCTCACTGCAAGTGTAAAATAAGTGACAGTAGCTCTGGGGCTCATTGTGTTACCTTGAGCCACTCCTCGGCCTGTTCTTTGCTCTGCACGGCCAGCACCAGGGCGTCCGCCCCCTGGTGGACGATCTTCAGCTCGTGCTTCTTCTTCTTGCCGTCTTTGGGGATGTGAGTGATGCTGCACCCCGACAGCGTCAGCTCCATCTGAGGGGTGTGGTCTTTGGAGGACTTGTAACACTGGAGGGAGAGAAAAAGTGGTGAGGTTAAACAGGAGGTTTCTTTTCTTGTTTTTCACCACTTGCACACGTGCGCAGTAGCGTCCCTCACCAGCAGTTTGTTATCTTTGATGACGCAGAGGAGTTTGGTCCACTGGCCGAAGCGCTTCTTGCGCAGCAGGAAGGCGCAGATCCGAGCGTCCTTCACCAGATCCATGGATGCCTCTTCGGACGGCCACTGGTGACGCATCTTCTGGCCCTTTCCATCCTCCTCTTCCTCGTCGTACGACTCATATGAGCTGCTCATGGCATCTGAGTCATAGTCTGAGAGAGCGGTGAAGAGGACAGAAAAACACTGACTGTTATTTTAAATATTATTTTCATTAAATTACAAGTGAGACAACATCTTTTCAGCTGCAGTAACTTCTGTCTGCATGTATGGCTGTGAGTACTCTAAGTACATTATATCTGTGTACTGTAAATCAGCCTGTTACTCACTGGAGGTGATGTATTCAGGAGCCTTTCCAGGACTTAAAGGAACTGCTTCCTCGTAGTAGCCTTCTGGTAGAGAAGAGCTGGGCAGAGGAGGAGGGCCATTGTTTGGAGGCTGCAGAGAGAACACAAGTTTCCACATGATCAGTGAGAAGTTCAGTATGAAGTCACCGACCTCTGACGTCTCAACTGTTTGCACCAAACAGGGCGGCAACCGAACACCACCGAACATCTTCCACTGATATCTACGTCGAGTGTGTGCTATAAAGCCCATTTGGGACATGTCACTGAGGCCAATGATAAACCCTTTGTTACATTGTTATTTTGCCACTTGAGATAGCAGAATTGGTGCTTCAGCTGTGATTTACCCAAGTCCCAAAGCAATGATCTGCGCCCCCCACCTTCATCCAGCAGCTACCTTTAGCAAGCGATGGTGTGTTAATTGAGAGGTACACAAACAAGAACTGTCGACCCTGTCCCTGACCCTGCCGAAGTTGCAGAATCTTTTGATCAGGGACATTAAAGTCATTTCACAGCAAAAAAATGAAAAGAGAATAGAAAGGAGTGAGAGAAAAATGCATGTGAGGAAGAAGAGACAATAATTTAAAGGTGGTGCGCGCCAGAAAAAACAAGTGAGAGGCCAGAGCTGTTGGTTAAAGAAACCTAACCTGAAGTTGTTATGGCCATTTAACAATGACTGGAACGGACTCTAAGAGTGATCTGAAAACCAAAAGAAAGGAGCGACGCTGTGAAAAACAATCCATTTGTGACTAGAGATGCTACAGAAAGGTGTTGATGTTGTTGTGCAATGAATCATTAGGTTGTGAATGGATTTATGCTGCAGAGCTCATACTGAGAGAGAGAGAGAGAGAGAGAGAGACACACACACACACACATGGGGGGAGCAATGAGACCTCCTTTGTTTGGATGTGTTCTGTTTGGCACCAGACGGTCCAACAAATCCAGTTGTTAGAGCGGGGGATCAACTGCACAGCCTGACGTGATCCGTCTTGGCCCGGCACTGGACACCACTTCTCTGATGTCTCAGCTCTTAGAAATAACAGAACTGAGGCTATAAACATCAAATCTGATAATCTGACAGCACGGAGAAATGAATGTCTCATTGGTTGGCATACAGCAATGTAAGTCCAACATTTCAACACTGCAGAAAAACATTTGTTGGAGAGTCATGTAACACTTAGTCATACTTTCCTTAAAGGGATAGTTCGGGTAAACTGAAGTGGGGATGTATGAGGTACTTGTAAGTGTATTAGCTACTCTTAGTTAAACTAAGTCCCCACTGACAAAAAAAGTCGTATCACAGCGCAGCATTTGAGTTGCCTGTCTACCACTGCCCTCATCAGTTGGTTTGTTTGTGTTATAGTGTGACTTCTCTGTTCAAATACATGATTTGGTGTGATTTTGCTGCGGATCAAGCCAGCGTTAGACAAAGCGCTTCCCAGATAGCATGCCGACATTGATTCAATGATGAAATTCGATCAGAATCATCATTTTGGTTGAGGCTGATTAACTATTGATAAAGGCAACATTGATTCCCTGTTGATTCAATGTTGGTCTGCTATCAGGAGATTGGTTTGTTATTTCAATGTTGGTTTAATGATAAAACACGAGTGATTTTAAGTTGAACTAACACTGATTTTATGTCTGTCTTAATCTATTTTTTTTTACCATTGAAACATTTATTATTTCAGGGTGCAAACCTGATGAAAAATCAATGCTATATTTCAGTGCTGGGTAACATTGATTCAATGACAGTTTCATTACTCATCATTGACTATCATGTTGATTCGATGTTAGTCTGCTATCTGGGTTTCCCATTGGACAGCAGGACAGATAACTTATTCTGAAGCGGATAGTGTTTTTTTAGCTAGCTAAAATGTGTTTTGGTGCCTTCCATTGTTTAATTCCTGCCTGTCCCGTCTACAACACATTGACTATGGATAAGTACCTCATACAACCCTATTAACCCAACCTTTAAGTAAATGCAAAATGAGCGAATGAGTTATTTTAACCTCACTTTACATGCACACCTTTGACTTTCTGCAGCGAGGTAGAATGCTCCTCATTGAAGATGGTCTCATATACTCATACATATTAACACTGTGACAATATGTGATATTACTTCTGTCAAATGCTCATCCGGATGAGAGTAAAAGAGTTTTTTTACACGAGGAATAATGTTTTTTAAAGAGCTGCTTACAGGAGCTCAGGGTAGTGTGGCACTGACTATTAAAGCAATGTTTCTTCTGGAGCCTCACTCTCACAAGTACAAGCCCGTACCAGACAACCTCAAAGTGAATGAAATGTTGTCAAACTGTAAAGGCCTTATAAGGCCACACTCTAAATCCCCCCGAAAGCCCTTTTCACAAAGACCATGAGCACGCTGCAATGGCTGCAGACTTTTTTTTCCTCTTATGGAAAACCCCTTTGATTTCTCGTTTTATTTTATTTACTAGTGTCAGCGCCTATTTTCCGCTGGTTACAGAGGGGAGAAACTCCATAACTGTTATGAAACTCTATGTGCTATGGGCCATTGGTTACAGGCGACCCAATCAGGCGTCAGCCCCGCAGTGATGTCAGAACCCATTGCCGTAGCAACGTGGAACATTTATAAAAATGGTCTGGCTGACGTGCAGCCTCGATGGCTAGCTTCTTCAAAGTGCAGAAAGTATGTGTCACTGTGCTGTGACAGTGGACAGTCCAACATTGCAGTCATTCTGCCATAATTATGGCGCTGCTGTAATGAAAGAGAACTACTGAAATTAGTCTGAGCGTCAGTAGGCGAGTGTATCACAGAATCAAAAGAAAAGAAGAAAAAGGCTAATTTATTGGAGAAGATTATGGCAATTTTGTGATTGGTGCATAAAGTTTGACCTAAAAAGCTTAACTGGGACAGCTTTGCGTATGCAGCTGATGAATCATTCATTGTTCATGTTAGTTACACAGAATGGAATATAAAATAATAGTGGAAAGAGAATCATTCATGACCTTTGGTACAAATGATGTGTGCTAAAATATTTTAAACTCAAAAGGTCTAAATATTTTTTTCCCAGACCTTTTGATCAAATTACATGACCATCATGACGTGTCCTCGATGCAGTCTGGTATGACTGGTATGATGGTGTATAATCACCTGTTCGGCAGAGATGTCCAACTAAATCCTTCACACTGGTCCAGTAGGTCTTCTGCAATTTATTACAACTCGTAATGTAATTCAATTCAGCATGTTAACCATGTGTAACCATGATGACGGAATGACTGCTTCCTTTCCTCAATGTCCAAACTCAATGTGTCATCAGTAAAGCCATTAAATTACACAAGAAGTCCTTAAAAGTGTCGCTTTAAAGATTGGAGGTGTGATTAAGTGATCGTTCTGCTCTTGGATCAAGTTCCATTTGCTGAACAAGGCTGACCAAAAAAAAGTGAATCCTCAGTTTACAAAAAGTTACAACATTGCAAGCAGCTCTGTGAAGTTTTGCTTTTGCTTGTGGAAAAGGCGGAAAATGAAATTAGTGATTGGGTAGAGTGAAGACCCACACATGGGCTCAACGCTGCCCCTGTCCAACAGTCCATTAAACAGGTTTGAATATCTCTGACCTGACTCTACCTGACTCGTCTAAAACTTTTCCATTCATTTCGTGTCTCATGCCAACTGTCACAGTCATCGTCTCCGCTCTGTTTATCTGTCCTGTTACACTGATGCTCCAAAAAAAGAAACAGAATTAACCAAACCAAACTCGTCTAAGGCATTCCGGGTTCACCATACACAATGCAAAGTCGAGTTTCTTCTTCTTTTGTCTCTTGTCTCGGTAAACACGCCCCCTGCCCTCCATTAATCCTCCTCTTCATCGCGCTTCTTTCTCTTTTTCAAACCTCTAGCAGAAACCTTATCGCATCTCCTTTGGGGGAAACAGCGGTCCGATGAACTCATTTCTTGGCAGGGATACGCTGCCCTGCTAAACTCCAACGCCGCCAGTGTTCTCCTCCCTACCCCAGCGCTAAAAAGAAAAGGAAAAATCCCCCAGAGAGGAAGACAGGAGGAAAGAAAGGCAGAGGAGAAAAGAACGAAAGCGCTCGGCCCCGACAGTCAAACAATAAGGCATGATACGAGGGCTGAGAGGTGGATGTGAGAGCAGACTTGTTTGTGTTGGTCTGCAGCTTCATGTCTTGTATCACAATGACTTCCTTCCAAGTCCTTTTAGCAACAATACCATTAATAATCATGCAGAAGCTGATTGTTTGGGTAAGCATTTTTCCCTGAGTGCAGCAGAATACATTACATTACACTCCAGAGAATGTGATCCCATTGCTCTGCTATGCAGTGACTTAAGGCTCTGGGGTGAGGAGTGGGTTTGCTAATGCTGCACACACACACACGCATGCACGCGCACACACACACACACACACACACAAACACAAACACACACACACTCAAGCACTTGAATACTGCCACGCATTTGAACACGCAATCAAACTTTTCCCTTTGCTCTCATTCTCTGAAACCACAGCTTGGCCATATCACAGAAGTGATCTGCAGATCAATTACACTGCAGCACAGTGAAACGAACAGGAGTTCACTGCGGTCAACGTGCATACCGCCCCTCTGCTGACCATAAACACACACTGCAACACACAAGGGTCCATATTTCTCTGCAGTCTAGCTCTAATCAGCTTTGAATGCTCCACAGATCTACAAAAACATCTGCTCACTATCTTCTCGCGGCAGTGATGTATCCAGTATGTATCTGGATGGGGGCACACCAGTCAAGCTTCTATCTTCACAAACCGGTGTTCGTCATCTGCTTCAGAGATTAGATGGAACTGTGTCTATGCTGGAGAGCCTTGGCCAAGAGTGTTTTTACGGAAAGTCCTACGTAGATGCCCACTTTTCCTCAGATATTCCCACCTGAATTCACTTAAGGTTCACAAATTCCAGCTAAATTGAACTGGAATTGACTCAGACAGCGCCTACATCAATAGAATTCTTTCGTTGACAGGAGGTCAACACTGTACTTGTAGAACAGTGGAAACAAAGTCATTTTTGTGCATTTTAAAGTCCTGCAGTTATGTAATTCAACTCTCCAATATATCTCAGTCTCAAGTATGGCAAAAATGATTGTCTCTATACCATTATGATGTGTATCAAATAGTTTTTTGGTAGAATAATACGCAGCACTTCTGATACCGCTGTGAGACATCGCCGCATTAAGTTTTTGCTTATGACTTTTTAGTTTAAATAATCTTTTTTTTGCTTTTGACATAAAAGTACAGACTATGATGTGCAAGACCTGAAGGTGGTGTTGTTCTTCCCCTTTTGGACTCGGCATGGGCCACCAGAAAAAAGGCTCTGTTCAAACTAGAGGAACTGGACACTGATCTGAAGAACTAAAAGGGCAACTCCATTGAACAGAGCTTCATGACAGGCCACGATGACTTGGGGCAATGTCATTAACATGTGTCTGGAAGGTTAGTGTATACATAGACATAGATGTATAGACTTTGGGCTCTCAAACTCAGGGGGTAAAGGATGAAAACCATGTTTTGATGACCAATTATTCCAACAAGTTTGCGCATAGCAGCAGTTCAGGATACCATGCTGTCAAGTGAAATGCTAGCACACTCCTGATCAGAGTACTCTAAACTCATTCTAAGATACAGACTGCCTCTGACGTCAAATAAAATGAGGCCATTATGTGCATTTATTGAATATGGCTGCTGTAAAAGTCTGCTTGGCACAAACAATAGCTGAAAGGATGCCAAAGTGTGTATTGTACCTATTAATTTTATTACAGGCAGACATGGAACATGGTTTCCTTAAGGGATGTGCTTGTTACAAATTTGTGAAGTGAAACGAAAGACTAAATGTTAAAAAAAAAAAAAAAAATGCAAGGAACATTGCCAACAGCGACTCATCCATTTTGTTTTTACACTTTATGGAACTCCTAACCCACTTACAGCAATCACATTCAGAGTTTTCACATCCGTCATGGTCTAAATGCTGTTCCTCCCTGACAAGAATACATTTCTTGAGGAAACACTGCTACAACCATGAGAAGAGCATGTACAGGTCACAAGCATGGATGCATATCAGAAATGTCAGAATTCCACAGTCATAATGTGTAATTAGGTAGCGGTAAAGGAGTCCTGACCTTGGTTTGGATACTTTGAGTGGGAGGTTTGTCTGCTGCTCTGGCCTCGGCCTGAAACTCACATCCAAACATTTATGCCAAGTATCAATTTTTGCCCTGCGTAGGAGGACTGGACCTGAATAAATGTTTCTGCCATGGTGCCAATGGGACGCTGGAATGGATAAACTGAGTGGACACAGGAAAGCCACTCCCTTTGGAAAGGGAAAACTGCATTTCCAGTGATCCTTGGCAAATTCCCCAATGTAAAAGCACAAATGTTTCCAGCTGGCACCAATCTGAAGAGATTTTTTACATTTTATTTGATTGTGAACAATGCTGAATGAAACCAGTATGACTTGTAACTGGTGACTTGGTCAGTTTTATATTGGTGAATGGCCACATTGCTAAGGGGACTAAATATTGTATTTTGTACTGTATGTATTTTAAAAAATTGCTGTACTGATGGTCAGCAAACAACATGAATGTAGCTACCTAAAATAGTACAAACACCTCATTACCTCCTACCCTATTGGGTGAAAGTTATTTTGGGCATTCAAGGGTCATAAAGAGTTTTAAGTCACTGATAGTTGGAGCATTTCCAAGACCTTTGTTGGCCTGGCAATGTCCTGGTTATATCATTAGGACAAAAGATGAATAGCTGTAATAAAGATACAAATGAATATGTATGCCAACACAAGGGCAGCAACTAATTATAACTCCCAATGGGGGGTTCAAGATTAAAATTATGTGTGCTCTGTTAATGGGGAGATGAAGCCAAAGTGGAAACCCCAAAATACATGTAGCCGTTTAACTCAATTTAGTTTTGGATTGTGGGTCAATTCTCTAAGAATTTGTCAACTATGGTATGCTGTTTTGTTCCTGACTGTAACACTATAGGGGTTTTAATTTGCTACAGCCCTGCATTGCACTTCTGACTGGTATCCTCTCCCTAGAAACAACAGCTGAGGCTCACAGGTATTGTAGCATGTAAGAGCCATACACCGTATCAAGTTGGCCAAAAGTTGGAACAATTAAAACTGATCATCATAACAGACGCTTTTAGTACTAAGAGTAACTTATTTAATCAAGAATTTGTAGTAACTAATTTTAAACCTGAACCCCAAGTACTTCTATTTGAAGGACACATTGCTTGCCATAATTGAAAACTTCATTCTATATAAATATTGTCTAGACATTAAGTTCCCCCAAGGTAAGGATTATCAGTGAAAGACCCTTTAGAGGTCTCCTTAAAGCCTTGTTTATCCTGAGGAGGGTTTCTGCTGAGGCCTACGCTCTTTTCCAGCACCACCCTGCTTCACAGTTATACACAATCACATCTGGGAGCTACACAGTGCAACCACATCCTTCTACTGTCGGCCTCTGGTCGCCACTTTACTTGTACAACTGGAGGTTAAGTGCCACGCTCAAGGTCACCTGGAGTTATTTGAAGGAGGGGTGAGTGTTACTTTTCTTGACCAGATTTTTGCAGCTGGTCCTAGCTGTTTCTCTCATTTCCAGCTACTGCTGCCACCCATATTTATTCAAGCACACGTGTTTTCAGTCTTGTCTTGTGTCAATGCTCAGATGAGCCAAGGACGAGTGCAGTATTTGCAGGTTTTCAAGCAGCAACAATAGCATGATCTCTGTCAAACCTGTGGTAACACAAAAAAAGCCTAGAAAGGACAGATGGGACAAATATAAGTGGACAGATATCCATGTGCACATGCCACCCCTCCCTCATACATTCTTCAAAGCTTAAGCATGAGGTCAAGCTAAGGCAATGAGTTATAAATTGATGCCAGACTGCGAGAGAAGATGAAAGCACAAAGAGCAAAAGGCTGTAGTGTTAGCTACCCATCAGCCTCAGGGCTGACCGGGTGTGTCCTGCCTTTGTCCTGGCATAACCTTGAGACAGTTAGGTTGTAAAAAATGGACTAATGGTGACATTTTACATCTTTCACTGGATCTCTGATGGACTGGAACATTTTGAAGCAACAATATGTACACTGTACAGTATCATTTTAAACGAATGTACTGTTCCAGTACATTCCTGTTACTGTTGAATGAATTTTATTATTAGGCTACTCACATACAATGACGTTAAGACATTTCAGGTATAAAGCTGGGTTATCAGTAGGAATATTGTGATTACAATCCTCAGCTTACATTATATAGTGGTTGCAACAGTGGCAGCTGTCCAGCAGCTCCATTGAAAGTCTCATTGTGTGCGAGGGGAACTCAATCCGGATGTCAGCTGATTCGTCAACACACACTCTTTTCATAAGAGCCTCCTTTTACACCGCACACGCTGACATGCTAGTATAAATTCAAAAATATTATGCAACATTGGAAGCATGGGAAGAAGCAAGAAAACAAAAGACAAACTAGACATGCACAAATACAAAATATCTCTGCATCTGTCTCTGCAGGATTCAAAGACCTGCCAACTTCTGCGATACACATCTAAGTGTTCCACCTCTGTGTTTATACATGAACCACCCATGCTAGTGTTACCTCCGACAAAACAAAACCTTTCATACATCTCCCATTTTAAAATCCGCTCCTCACTTCCCGTCCGTCACTTTCCCTCATTCCTGGCCCAGGCTGGCGTGTTAAGTGTGTATTTTGCGGGACAGGTGCATTCACCAGAGTGCCGTTACTGGCGGATGTGCCAGCTCACCGGCTGTACTGAAAAAATAACTGGGGAGCTGAGATTGGACTGGGTGTTTCCTGCATTTCTCTCACCTCACAATGAGGTGTAAATGTGGGTCAGCGGGAGCTGGTGGGAGCGGGTAGGAGCTGGTGGTCCACCACTTTGGAAAAGCTTTAGAGGGGTGGGGCGGCTGTGCTTTCACTGCTTCCCCTGTGTTATAAAGTGAGTCCTTATCTGGAATGGAACCAGCCTATTATGCTAGAACTGAGTGAAAAGTCACATTGCGATATTCAGAAACACACACGCATATATTTAGTTACCTAGACGGGAAGCAGACAATCCCATTCTACAGTAGAATGTAATGGATATATGATTGATTATATATTGTTACTCCTAACATAAAGATTTAATTGAATATTCATAAAAAACTGTCACCAAGATATGTACTAAGTGGGACATTTTATTTTCTTGTCTGGAAGACCAACCACTGTTTCCAAATTACCTCAAACACATCAGTAGCATTTCTGTATGGACATTTCTTGGACATTTACACCAATGCTGGAGATAGACTATGCTGATCTATCAGTCAGTCTTTAATACAAATTAGAACAATATAACTTCAATCATTTGAAAGTTGTCCTTGGCTTGGAAAGAACACCCACATAAGGACAAATGTTTTCCCAGACTTCTATCATTTCAGCTCAAAGTCTGGCCATGCAAGAATACTTCCCACCAATCATCACAGCTACAGTAGTAACGAGTGCCAATATAGCACTCCCTTATTTAACCGCTTAACTCTTGAGTTGGAAACATAGGAAATAGGATACTTTTGGATTATTATCTCATTATTTTCTTACTGCCTTAGTAGCTTTTGCCCATCAGGGCTCAAGCTACTCTCAAACAAAGCCAATTTAATATACCAGAATTACAATTTTAGTTTTATTTTAATTTTAGTTTCAAAGCATGCCTCAGTGGCAATTTCAAAATAAGATTAGTTTGAACTCCTATAATGCTTGTAATGTGCATCTATACCCAGCCCACTTACCCATATAGTAGGATTTTATGGTGCTAGCAGCAAGCTGTAAATTCATATTTTCAAATCATCTTGGGTGACATCACAGACCACACTTATTTAATTATCTGTGATTGGTTTATTTAGCCAGTTACCTCACCAGCAGTTCTTTTGACAATGATTATTACACAAAGACAGAATTATTGGACATTTCCAATGAAATGTGTTGGTGGTGGGCTAAAAATGTCACCAAAAAGGTCCATTCATTTTGTCTGTCAGCCACCCGTAGACTTCATTCGGTTCAACAGTAAGCTGTGTTAGTTCTCTACCAGGCTGCAGAATTTTCCCTCGGTGCTTTATTAAGTCACTTCGATCACATCATGTGTCAAGAAAAAAAAATCCTGGCATTGTAAAAAGCCTTCAAAAGCACTTGAGTTGGGGAAAAAAGTTGTGAAATAGGTTTTCCATTCGTGGCCCAGTTTCTCAGCGGGGACTTTTTCCAGAGTGTTATAAGAAGGCTGAAACAGTTCTGGCCCTCAGGATTAACCATGCTGTGGGCATGTGTCACTTAGTAAAGTCCCACTGCTCACTGCAGTTAAGACTTAATCAATCTCCAATTTGCCACTTGTTTGGTTACCCCAGTGACAAAGTGCGATGCCTTTCAATATGATCTGTTAAAACAACCTAATTTCCTGTCTCGAGCCAATGACACACTCGTGCTGATGTCACTGAATGCTTTGCTGTGGTCGACCAAGCCACAAAGTAGGGGAACCCCACTGAGGAATTAAGTCAAATATGAAAGCAGATTCATCAGCAACAAATGGAAACCAAAACATGCCATGCGACAAACTCCCCAAGGCGAGTCATTTTTTAAAGCTTTTTACAAAAGCAGAGAAGCTGTGTGACTGGAAGCCGGCTCCAGCTAGATACAGTACAGTGACACATTTACTTGCAACAATGTGTTTCGCCTTCAGGCTACAAAACATTTGGCTTGGCAAAACACAGCAGGCCTACATTTACTCCAGATACAAAGCTGCTGGTTTACGGCCACCAACATGGCAATGACTTGCCATGGGTACCAAATGAGATGATGGTGTGTTCAAAGAAGAACTCCAAACCACTGGTGATACTTCACAATACATAAGAGTGCATTTAGACTGAGTGTATGGTATTGGCCTCGTTTGAATACAAAGCTTGGGCTGAGACACATATTTATCTTCGAAAGTGCTTGCGGAGGAGGAGGGCTGTCTCATTCGAAATGAGAAGGGGAGGAAATGAATTCCAAATGGGACCCAGGCTGCTATGGATAACGCAACCGAGTTAGTGTGTATACAGTATATCCATCACATGAACACACTTCTGGTTAACTTGCGTAGCGAGGGAGGGTCTGCTCCGGGGGAAGACGAGGAGAAGGAGGGTGGAGGGGGGTGGCACCGCTCTCCAACATCAACACAGATGGAAGTCATTTGTGTCTCAACAAGAAGACTGCTCCACATTCTCCTTCAGCAGAGCCGCCGTCATGGCTCGCACACAGGCCCATAGGACGCAGCTGATGACGTGACTGAAATACTGAGTTTAGTGCAACTGCTGCAGAAACGGTGGGGATTCCTCACAGGCATCTAATGTGCTGTTCTCAGTTCACACAAAACCGAAAAGTAAAAAAAGTTCAGAAACGTTCTTGGGAGATGCTCGCTGCTCATTGGTGGATGTTCAGTGACGTAGGTCCACTCTCCATCTGGATGTTGATTTGTTTGCTTCAATGCAGCTTAATGGAAACACACATAATTTACATTTGATTTCTCAGGCCTTTGTTCAAAAGTAGTCAACAGCTCGATGGAAAGCATTCATGCTGAGGCAGTAAGCTCATTGACGACAGCAATGTATTTCATGCCAGAGATAAAAGAGCAATATTAGCGCAGCATAAATCTTGGATATGAAAAGAGACAGAAAGAGAGAGACTCTTCCAGTCCAACAAGACCTCAGCGGGATTTTGTCACACTTAGTGGTCATTATGATCTAATTAGAGCCAGACCTGTTTTTGTGTGTGCTCGAATACATGTGTGTACGCGCTGGAGCGTGGCATGTAACATGCTGTAAAATGGTGCGGTGATCCTCTTCCTTAGATCGCTCGAGTGATTTATGAGGTGAGGGGTGTGGAGAGGATCAAACTGACTTGAAAAGATCCTGCTTTTCTGTGAGTGTGTAGCACACACACACACACACACACACACACATGCGCGCACACACACAGCTCTGGACACACTTTTTGGATCATGAGAGCCTTTGAGTATGACAACACCAGGAAGAACAAATCCGAATAATCAGTAATGAAAGTAATAATACAGAGGTCTCTGCTGTCTCTGATGTTGTGTGTTCCTTGCGAGATGAAAGTGTCTTCCAACTTTTTCGATTACAGAAATGGAAACCTTTAAAAAATGGCCACGACAGGTAACGTCTGCAACGGGAGTTTCCAAAACTGACCATTTCAAGAGCTTTACTGTGTCCGTGTTTGACAAAAAAAAAAAAAAAACTGAATGCAGGGATGTCATTTAGTGGAGAAAACCAGATTCAAAATACGTTCAAATATTGTTTATTTTAAACACACCTTCTGAGGGGAAGGCCACAGGGCGGTTCAAAGCAGACCATGAGCTTGATAAAGCTAAAATAGGACCCTATGGCTGTCTATTTGATTAGTGGACATCCTGTTGGGTCTCCTGATCCCTAATGACATTAGTGTTTGTGTGTATGTGTGTGCATGAGAGTCAATAACAAGTCTGCCCTTGGGAAACTAGTCTCACATAGTAGAGACTGTTTCTTTGTGCTCATGTCGAGGCTAACAAATGTCACACATGTGACTATCATGCCCCGCTGTTAGACACACTGACTGTCCTGGGGCAACGCTGTCAGCTTTTAGGAACACAAACAATATTTTGTAGTAACATAAATGCTTGAACAACAGTCTTAGATATATTAGCTATGGCCAAAACAGCTTGTCATGGTATTAGTTGCTCATATTTAGTGTTAAAATGACATAGAATTTATTTATGAAGCCACAGCGTATTCTTTTTCTGGGTTGGAGTACATATGAAACTTAAAAATAAGTACATTTCTTCCCTTTGAGAATCCGACACATGTTAGCAGGGCATGCTAGCAGGCACTAACTGTGTGATGAACTTAGCATGTTTGTGCTGCTGGCAAGAACAAATATGAGCTACACATCACTCCATACATTATTTACAATCATTTTACTCCGCTGAAATGGTTTTATGTAGCCAGTTTTAGCTAAATTCCCCTCTTCTCGATGCAAATGCAGTGGTAATACCACAAACTCTTGCCCTGCTTTGCTAACACAGCAGTAATAAATTATTGTAGCATGCTTCATACATAGCATATATGAGTTTAAAGGTGTAGTGTGTGTAGATTTGGGGACTTTATTCAGAATAAGACAGACAGAATATAATATTCATTGTCATGTTTTCATGCATGTATAATCATCTGAAAATAAGAATCTTTTTATTTTTGTAACTTAAAAAAAATCTCCTTTTACTACAGTGGGAGCAGGTCCTCTTTCATGGAGGCCGCCATATTGAAACACTGTGTTTCTACAGTAGCTCAGAACAGACAAACTAAATACAGTCTTTCTAGTGTTTCTCCTTTACACTAGGAAGGTGAGGGTGATGTGAGGAGATTGCAATGCAGCAATTAGACCACTAGGTGCAACTAAATTCTACACAATGGACCTGTAAAGCAAGATTAAGGTGGTGCCTTACTTCTGTGTTTACATCCACCAATTGTCAGGCTTGTGTTCAGAACACTGTGTAAATGATGACGTCACGTTTAGCCATTTTATTTTTATGTTAGAGTAATTTATGATTAGTCACAACACTAAACAATTACGACTGCGCTGTAAATCCAGTCTACTCTAAGTAATTATTCTTTATATAACAGTGAGTAATCAAAATGGCTGCCACAGGCTTTGGGTTGACAGAGCATTGATGGAGCTTCTAAAGCCGCAGGCGCTCAGTCTTGCACAGAGTGTTGGTTTGGCTCGGCACTGAGCCTTGACGGGTCATAGACAGACTGTGGCCAAGGCCGTCTCTTCCTCCTCCTCCTCCATACTCTTCTACTGTCCCACCAGATCTCTTTTGTCTATTTATTGCACTTATTCACCAACAGTAAGTCCCGAACCATGTCTTAAAAAATGTTCCACTCTGCACATGAGCTGCATTCGACACGTTCAAACCTGACTAAACACAGTCTGAGAGTAAATCTCATTCTTCTTTGTTGTCTTTAGCTCCCTACCCTGTTTACTCCTCTCTCTTTTGCAGTCTCCTCCCCTCTCCCTCTCTTCCTTTCAGCCATCTATCTTTTTGTCCATTTCTGCAGCCTGAAATTTATACAACTCGAAGGAATGAGTGGAGAGAGAGAGAGGGAGCAGAACAGATTTTTTCCCTCTCTGCCTGGACAGCTTATCCAGAGGTCAGTGTGGAAATGTGATGAATGGTAATTTCAGAGCTGCAGAGACAGCGACAGAGAGACAGAGAGCTGGAAGGAAATAAAAGACGGTAGCTGGGTTTCCATCCAAGTATATTTATGAAGATTGTACTTTACTGCTGTTATTCCCGCACACATGACTTGTAGATTTTCTTTAAATATACTGTGTAGAGGGTAAATTTGCATTTGTATCTCTTAGTATCGCTGGTACAGAAAGGTCGGTAACTGCCATTAAAGGCAATCAAAATACGATCCTTGAACTCTCACTTCACCCAGCTCCGGTGATCAACTCTGTCCTAACTCCTGACTAACTTTATCTAAACTCCGATGGTAACAAATCTGCTATCCAAAAGTTGCTACATAAGACATCACTCTGCCTCACTCCTCCTCTCGCATCTAGTTTTCCGGGAAAACCTCGGCTGTGATTTCCAGACACACACTGGGGTCACCGGAGGAGGCTGAGGCTGTGGACTGGTTCTAATTACAAACTGCACTGTAAGGCCTTGTGCCTCCGTGTGTTTTCATGTGTGTGTGTGTGTGTGTGTGTGTGTATGAGAGGATGTAGAACAAGGTGTTGTGGCTTATTGTTATGGTGAGAAGGCTTTGCGAGCCATCGCAGCCACCTGGTTTCTATCAGGGGCATCTGCTCTGACATTAATGACACACACACACACACACACACACACACACACACACACACACTCCCCGTTGTTCCTCACGCTGGGTCTCTTTACACATCCATCCCCCTCATATCACTCCCTCTATATACCTTACACGCACAGTTAATTGCTCTGATGGAGACGTTGCAGTGCTCAGTGACTGTCAGGGTGATGAAGGCACTGTGTGCGACAGGAAAACATACTGAAGCCATGACGAGCCGTCCTACTGCTTAACAAGACACTGTAAAAAACACATCGCACATGGCCTCCACGTCCCGCTCTGTTACTACATCTGACAGTCATGCGGATGAAATAGCTGCAATGTGCTTCGATTTGACCATTTCTGGCTAGACGTGACCAGTCCACATTCATAGATAGCTTGATATTTTCTGTTGCAGTGAGACGGACTGAAATTGATGCTGCTCGTCACTTTACATCAGCTTCACGGTGTCGACAACGTTCACATTAGTATAAGTGACATTCTAAAAATGCACTTTTTGTCAGGTCTTCTGTTTCTCCTGTCCTGACTTGTGAAACAAGCTGCAGGCATCAAATGCAGAATAAGTGAATATTTATAATAAAGTTTGTCAGTTTTAACATTGAATCTCTGTCCGTCTTTGTGCTGTATTTAACTGAAAATAGGTCAAAAAGGATCTGCAAATCATTGCATTCTGTTTTTATTTACATTTTACAAAGAGTCACAGCTATTTTGGAATCAAGGAGTTTAGCAAAGTTTGACAAAAGAGAGGTTTTCAGAGAACAAAGACTGATGTTACAGTTTATTTTTGAACACTGAAGAAGAAAGACAATGGTGCCACACAGGTGATCTGGTTAGAAGTGTGTCATTAGGCTAAATGCTGGAACGTTGCAGTTGTTGCAGCTGCAGTCTCGTGTTAACGCACATGAGAATAATCCCGACGAGTTCTCAGACATTCAAACTTTGGTTTTCTTTTCTTCAAAGCCGAAGTGAATCTCACTGTAATGGCATTTTATTCTCTTCTGTCTTTCCTAACTCTCCACATATGATTATTATTTCAATACAAACACGATTTAAGACTTAAAAAGATCGGCCAAGCCAGTCTGTGTCACGTAGGTCTCACTTCAAAGCTTGCATGATGCAGCATTTGGCAAACTTATCTTGAATCGAGCTCTAATTTCCAGCCTTTTCTGGACTTTGTGATCACGACCATGAGAAGGGGTTGAAGGCTCTGCTAAAATGCAGACTGAGTCAGGATTGCTGTGACGCTTCCAGCTTTCATGTTCATAATATGGAGTGGTGTGTCTCTAATTTGTCCTCTGTGTGCGCTGCGTCTCATGTCTTCTAAACAAAGCCATGAGAATATCACCCCCAGAGACACGTGACCTGCAAGCCATTGGCATTACATCACTTAAATCGCAATTTGTCAGCGTTCCCATGACAACAAATAAACCTGAGTCAGACACTTACATTTGTGTCTCGCTCAGAATACAAGAAACAGGGTGTGAGGACGTTTGTAAGTGAACATGAGGAATTATGGTGTTGACACAGACAGAGTGTAGGTCTATATGTAGCCTGTGTTGACTGTAACTCTTCAGGAGTAATCACTGTAAGGTCTTACCAGCCAGGGGTGAGGGATCTCAGGCAGGGGCATCTGAGGTGGCGCTGGCAGACCACTGTGGATCTCAGACTTGAATGAAGGCTCTGAGAAGGACAGAAAATGACAAAGTTACATCCACATTTAGCCGACGCTTTTATCCAAACCCTAACCTGAAGGAGAGGAGGTACTCTCTGAAGAGCTGGGTAGGACAGACGAGAAAAGTTTGGTTTGCCCTGAGCCTATAGGTGGCAGACCCGTGCGTTGTGTGACTACTTTGTAGTCAGCATTAGTGATTTGAATTTAATGCTACAGCCAGCGGAGCTGGATGAGCAGACATTGGTCATTGGTCAACTAACCTTCTTTACTTTGCTGTGCTTACACAGTGGGCACAAGGAGGAGGTAGTTTGGAATATTACAGCATGTAAATAATTAAAAAAAAAAAACATGACATTGAGGAACTGCTATCTTCACGTCAGCAGGTCCCAGCAGGTGATTTTACTTTACATCACCCTCCTAATAAGACCTTAACTGAGTGACTCGAGGTTCAAGGAGCGAGCAATGCAAGATGGTGCTACTAAAAATAAAAATAAAGAAACAGAAATTTTACTGCACAAAGTTACTGTTCAGAGTTACATGTATATTTTACATGGATAGCGAGAGAGAGGCGCTCTTCTGAGCTGTATCCAATTAGAAGTAAAAAAATAAAATGACAGAAAAACACTCAGACTGAATAAAAAATTGACTTTTCTGGCAGACTATGAACGACCTAAACTAGGAAATGAAATTACAAACAGGCCTTTTCCATTTGGATTTGAATTCAGTCGTAATTTTAACTCGGTTCTTGTAAAATGATGTTTTAATCAGATTCATTGATTTCATTTTAATATTGGCAGCTGTAGGCTTCCATATTCCAAATGAATTAAAACAAGGGGGGAATTCATATTCATAATCATACTGCTGATTTAAACTGTTTAAACTCATTACATTTTTACAGTGTGGGGAATTCTAGAATTAAAAAAAGGTAAGACTTCCCGTCAATGCAGCGTTTAACTCCACAAGACTCTTTGTCTCTCTGAGAACTGTCTTTTAGTCCAGTTTAGGGTTTTTTTTTCCTTTTGTCTATGAAGCATCAGACAAATTTTAATTTTATTGACAAATTATAATTTACCAAAGTGCAGTGTGACAGATATTCATATTTCTATCACATATGTCAAAGAAGCGTAAAAAACAAGAGAATGTTTGTCTTTCTTTAACTTTAAATGCGACTGAAACAATCACACATCGTTAAAAATAGTTGTCAGTTCATATGCTGTTGAGTTTTAGTTTCAGTTGCCTGGGCGTTGAGGACAAGTGAAGGTCAGCGACCTTTCATCGGGCGTGTTTACATCATTAAGAATTTTAAAGATTGAGACATTTCAAGCCCTCAGGATAGTAATCCACAAGCCATTATGTGAACAGGTTTGTTTGTTTTTATTCTCTTCATCCAGACTGCTTCACCCTGTCCAGGTCTGAACAATAATCTAACCGGCAAGTGAGATTCATGGTGCAGCGAGGGCAAACAAGCTCACCTTTTTCAGAGAGGACTCTGTGCAGGATGTTGGAGAGGTGCATCTTCCTCTCTCGAACCCCGGCGCTCAGATACTCCCTGTCCAGCAGGTCCAGGAACAGACGAAGCTCACACACCAGCTCCTCCATCGCTGCAGCACAAACACACACACACACACAATAAATATATATTCAGGGATGCCATTATACACAACCCGTGAAGCGCTGGAGCTACTGCACGAGCAAACATCACAGTTTATGTAGATTAGCAAACCACTCGAGTCATTCCAAGTCAAAGATATTAGGTCCAGGTGAAGTCATTAACTTCATGCCTGGAGTCCACCCCTCTGTACACCAGCTCCAAGTTCTACCAGGAACTCACTTTATAAACTGTAATACCATTCGGCTCGGTTCTTGATGCCAGTATCAGAACTGTCTCCAACACAGCCAAAAATTCTCGATTGGTATCAGCTAGTACTCATGTCTATGCATCGAATGTTATGTTTTACTTCCCTGAGTCACACTTGATGTGATGGCCCACGCTACTAATCAAGTGTGCTGCGTTGCCACTGGCAACTGCTGTTTTAGGGCAGTATCAGGTGCTGCATTTGTGCTGAATGTAACAATATGGAAACTTTATATTTCACTGATTAACTGTCTTTATTGATCCATTAATCTGAGCCGCGCAGCTGCCTCAGGTCAGTACTCTGTATAAGAAAGTACAGGAATCAGAATGAGGAAGAAAAAGACAAGTTATCGGAACGTTTCTACAATGTTTAGCAGAGTTAGGGGTTCCGAAACGAGAGTTATGTGTAACCTGTTACAACAAACCACACGGTGACCACACTGCTCATTAATCACTGCTAATGTCCTGCATGTTTTAGTTAAAGCTCTCTAATCCGACATTAAACAGACACTGAGCAAAAACAAAACACGCTTATGTAACAGATGAGTGGGCAGCCAGGTACAGATGGAAAACAGTCAGTCAATCAATCATAAAACAGAGCTGAGCTTCAGAACCAGCTCGGCGCGGTCAGACCTGCCAACCCACCTGACGGACTGCTGCAGAGTTACAGCTGCTGGCCAAACAAACACAGGGAAACCAAATATAGCAAGAAGCCAAGGCGTGTGTGTGTGTGTGCGTAGTATTCTCCAAACACGTCCTCAGTCATATCTGAGAGCTTGTTGTGATATGGATGGCATCGTGTTGAGTTCATAAGCGTGACCCAGCGCTGCCTCGCTTGCTCAGATAACACACATACCCATCTCCAACTGAGAGTCTTGGCCTGTGTTTGCTGCAACTCAAGCTTTCTGTCAACATCTGATTGTATCGAAGGTGATGACACCGTGCTGAAAAAACAGCCGAGAGGAGAGGAGAGGAGAGGAGAGGAGAGGAGAGGAGAGGAGAGGACTTATGATGTTTTTATTTTGATTGATTCTGCTACTTTCTGTTGAGGCTACACACTATTTCAAAGTGTTGCTGTGTTCGGAGAGAGGTCAAAGGTCAGGAAAAGAATCGAGAGCTCAAGGACACAAAGAGGGGTTTGTTCACACGTACAGGAACAGATAAGTTTAATGCTAGCATGTTGTTGTTAGTTCAGGATCTGCCCACAACATGTGAAACGTCTGACACAAGACACTGCACAGCACCAATTAATTAATTACTCTATAAAGAACTTTTAAAATTCTATTAATGCACTGAGTTCATTTTCAAGTAGAAATGATGAGCAAACAGACCCTCGTCTACTGCTTTCCTCTGATGTGACCCTTTGGGTTAAACATCAAATTCAAGGACTTTACAAGGACTTTCCAGGCCCGGCTTCACAACACGGCATAGTCGGAGACATTTTCAAGCCCTAAACGGCCTTGATCCTCCTGACCTCAAAACGCACAAACTTTTAAGGATTTCAAGGACTTGTGGGAACCATGAAGACATTTAAATACATCACCATGGACTTATTCTCACTAATATTCATATAGTTATTTAGACCCAACAATCAGTCAGTAAATCAATGAAGTAGCACATTAATCTGTACTAAGAAGATCAAATGTTTTGCCACAAGTGTACAAAACTACCTGGATTTTTTTCCCCCCATGAAAACTAGCAGAAAATCTGCTGCTGACCACACGGACGTCCAAAATCAACATACCTCACAGGCTGTGTGACGCGTGGAAATCCAAAACGAGGTTCCTCGAGGACAGCACACAGCGGCAGCACATGATACGCATCAAAACACAGACGCTGGATGTTTTACATGCACGCCGTCCTTAAATCTTACTTCGAGCTTATTTTGATCCGGAATCTCGTGGTCGTACGCCGAGATTCATTCCTCTGTTAGCAAAGCGATCAACCCCTGCCAAGGCCGGCTGTTGTTCTTTACATAATCATATCAAATCAAGCTCGGTCAACATTTTTTTCTAGAAGCGCAGGAGGTGTACTGATTTGACCCGAGTGCTAAATGTCCCAGCAGTCTAAAACTAACCACCTCTGCTGGATGGGCTCCGGTTGTGGATTAGAATGTACCAATAAGTCTTCTGCGGGGACGAGATGTTCTTGCTGCTCTAAGCCCCGTTACAAAGCTCCTATCTCCTTCAAAACATGTCAGAAAGCCACGCCTGATCATAACTCACTCTGCCCATCACACAGGTATCTGCTCTTAACCAGCAACAGGGGAGACCGATGGTAGCTGGCACCTGACGGAGGAGGTTCATCCAAAAGCTTTTCATCCAAGTATCCGAGTATTATAAAAATGGATTCTTCCAAAGACGTTTAAATCGCGTTTCCAGGGCGACCGTAACTCATATTCAGGACAGCTTTGGACCGAGACCGGACACGCGACCGCTTTCACACATTCCTCACATAAAGTGATTACACTACAGGAGAGGGAGTGAGAGGAGAAGAGAGCAGCCGGGCAAGTGTAGAGCTCAGAGTGAGGTAAAAAAGAGAGAGACAGACAGATGTAGACACAGAGTAAGACAGATTTGATGGTTCTGCTTCTCTCGCTGTGCTGGCAATCATCTTTGGGATGACCTGGAACGCTGAGCGCGAGCCAAGCCTCGTCTCCAAACATCAGCGCTGGACCTCGCTCATACTAATGAATGGGTGCAGCCTTCCAAAGAATGGAAGCTGTTGTAGCAGCAGGGGGTGTGTCGCCTGTAAAGTCTGGGTGATGATTTTGACCGTCCGCTTAAGTTTGTCCCACCTCCATCAGGCTTCCTTTTCATCAACACAGGAGAATCAGAGATTCACGATGAAGGAGATGGCAATCAATCAGCCATTACACTGCTAGATGACACTAAATCCCACACACCGGACCTTTAAGATAAGGAGCAGACATCTTCCATCATGACACATGCCATTTTATGTGCATTGTTTTTGGTCAGGATTCATCATTTGAGTCGTTTTTTAAGCAGAAAACATTTGCTGGTTTTAGCCTCTGAATATGTTTGACCTTTTGGAACTGTTGATTTGAAGCAAAATGATTAATGGAGGAAATAATGTGCAGATGATCATGGGCGGACCTGAGGCGGGCTGAATGACGCCTGAGTGCTCAAATGAACCATCTTCTGGAGCCGGCCTCAAGTGGATGTTTAAGGAACTGCGGTTTCTGGCGCTTGCACGTTGGATTCCCTTCACAGCCACAGAGGTGTGCCGTTTGAAAGTAGCAGCAGCCCCTGTCGTTTCATGCTTTTTATGTTGTCCAACCAAAACGTACACATCCAGGATTGATATTAAAAAACTCTGATAACAAGACAACTTGGAATAAACCAGAGTTATCGTGACGTCGTCAAACAGTGAAACCGGAAGAGCGCCACAGCATCACGAGGCATCTGTCCTCTTCACGGTCAGATGATGGAAGATGGAAGCACCATCAGTCACGTCAAGCAGTCTCTATTTAAAGGAGAACAAATCCTCAAAGCAGAGGCACATCCCCACCGTAAGGTACACACACACACACACAGACAGACACACACATACACATACACACACACACCCTGGATCTCTTTCACCATGCCTGTTTTTATACTACACCAAGAACAGCCAAGCTCTCTTTACTGCTCCATTTAGTCTTTCACAGAGCTTTGTGCAACCTGTGCAATACTTTACCTCTACTGGGGTGGTCAGAAAACTAACTCTGTGTGTGTGTGTGTGTGTGTGTGTGTGTGTGTGTGTGTGTGTGTGTGTGTGTGTGTGTGTGTGTGTCATTAAACTCTAAAGCAAGCTCTCTGGAGTCGGCGAAGGAAAATCAAGTGGCACGGAGAGAGGAGGACCACCCTCGAACAAGGCCTGAGGGCGAGCGCAAAAGTACCTCGCCGTGCAAACAAACAACCCACGCCCTGTCTTCAAAAACCTGTCCTCCTCCTCCTCCACCTCCGTTCACCTCCTGTCTCTCTATTCTTTCCCTCACTTTGTCGAATCCTTCGCTCCAAATCGCACCGCGCTGGAAAATGTACTTGCATTCAGCGCAAATACATTTTTTTTTTTGGGGTCAGTTGTCTCGCATACACTTTCCATTATGTTTACATGAGTAGTATTCTCAGCAGTGTAATTTGCCTCTAACCACATTTGCTGTGTCAACACTGGGCTTGCATGACAAATGATAGGAGCCCTTTCCAAAGAAAACTATTAATCCCCGCGCCCGCGGACGCACGCGCACAAATACAAAGCCACTAAAAACACCTCGACATGTCAGAGGGATGTTTTCACTCTTAGGTATTCACACTTCCCGGAGCTCAGAACAAAGGGGGCTTTCCTGGGTGAGGTGTGTGTGTGTGTGTGTGTGTGTATTTATGAGAAGGCAACAGGGTCATGTTTGGGTCTCGGAGTGGAACTTGAGACCCTGAGGCTCTGGTGTTGTTGTTGGTGCAAAAATGCTTAGCCAGGTTGGAGGGAGGAGGGTTCTCTGCCTCTCTTCCCAGAATGCATCTGTCGTGATTGACAGCGCACTATCCCACTCACTGTGTGTGTTTCAGGTGCGTGTTCCTTATAACCAACAGCATCTTTGACAACTTCAGGGATGAGTTTAGTCTGGGGCATACACACACACACACACAAAGCTTAAAAAACTGTGCGTCGTAGTTCACACATTGGTTTTTCCCTTGAGAAAATGTGTCCTGCTAATTACAAGCCATCCTCATCATAAAGCTGTGCCACTCTTCATCAGTCATCGCAGGCTCTTCGTGGGTTTACTCGGATAAGTGAGGGTTTGCGAACACGGTGAAGGTCTCAGAGGCTTGGCCCGGACTGCAGACTCGCAACACCAAAAGCCAACGAGCATCACTTCTCATATTCCTCTGGCAGTGCTGTGAGAAAATGTTCCCCCCGACGCAGCTTTGCTTGATTCAGTATCAAATACTTCTTCACCAAGAATGGCTCTTTGCAGTGATACAGAATAGTCCTGTCTGTGGAGCCGAGGGCCACCGCCATATTTCACCAAACACAGAGGTCTGAGCTCAAGCGTGTAAGCTACCTATGATTTAGGTTTCTTGTCTCCTCCGTGCAGGTCTGCCTCTTTACAAGGCATAAAGGAAACTTCTGAGGTTGTCCAACATGTTGTCCATGTCCGAACACGATCAGATGGATGACATGTATGGCAGCGTGCGGTGAGGAACATCGTTCTGTTGACATCTTCTCCACGTCAGTCAATTTGAGTGAATTGGTTCCGTTTGCTTTCCCACTGTGAGTGAACAGCACCAGGGTTGACCCTCGTTTTCACTTGCCCAAACGAACCGGACCGTCCGAGGAAACAAACTCTGATTCATTCAAAGCGCCGTAGTGTAAAAGCGGCCGTACAGACGTGGGAGGGGATTCTCTAAATCTTCTCTAACAAACATGATGTTAGGTCCCGTGAGAATAAGGCTACAAACGCCCAACAAATCACAAATAAACAGCACTTCTTCAAACTTCAGACATTGCCTCATCATCGTAGCAGAGTAGGCATCCACAGTGATCCAGCTGATTATTGTCTGTTCACACTCTATACTGTTTCAACTCTCCAGCAAGTAAACACACCTACAGCACTGACTGGCTCTCTATTTAATCCATTTAAATCACCCAGAGCATGATGGGAAGCTTTATTTTCCCTGTGTGTTTTCCTACAAACATGATCCCGTCCGGACTAAATGACCCGCTCAGGTTATTTCTGGAATATAATTAGAGGAGGTCCTTTGCTACAGTAAAAGCTCGCGAGCGTCTTCACCTCCACATCTGAGGACGGATCAGCAGATGGCGTGTCATCTCTGCTGCACGCCAAGCCGGACTTTAATTAAAAGCTGACACGGAATCTGTCTTGGGAAATTGGCAAAGTAGGACGTCCGGACAAATGAGCGGCACCTTCTCTGCTGCTCTCCGCCCAGGTGCAACAGCCTGCTGACGTAGCCAACGGATGCACGCGAAGCCCAAACCGCTTAATGAGTCAACCGCCCCAATCATCTTCGGTGAGCACTTTCTGTGGCTCTGGGAAACTTAATTGGCCTGTGGGCTGAGTGTTACAGTAAGATGGCGGTTTTCGTTAATTGAGGTTGGTTTATGGTCTGGCATCGTTATGGTTACTGCCTCCAGTGAGCCACCAAAACACAGCAGACACAAGCACCTACACACACACACACACACACACACACACACACACACACACACAGGAATATGACTGCTTGTATCGTAGACAAGCGTAGTAGTGTTTGATAGATGAAATATGGTCAGATGGAACTGAACAAACCATTAATGAACCTGAAAAACATCTCAAGAGTCACCGCCTCCTGACTGTCTGCTGTCTACATTCCAGCTAAATACAGTTATTCTATGATCACTGATCAGCAATAATCGTGGAGCAAAAAGGTCAGCTATTCATCCAGTTTCTCATACGTCAGCATTTGTTTATGCATTTATATTTTGCATTTATATAATATCTTTGCTGATGAAGATCATGTGAGGACATGTGAAAGCTCCAGAAAAGCTAATAAATGGATCGTTTTCAACTCCCAAAGTCGAGATTAAACTCAAGACAGGACGTCCTTCGGAAAACTGTTGCGATGTGAGCGCTATGATTAAAAGATCCAGAGCAGCTTTAGACTTTTGCCAGCTATTTTAATAACGGTTTAGAGTGTCCAGAGCACTTTGTGCTCTGCTCAAACTGGGATCAGCGCTTTCTGACATTTTATGGCCCAAACAAATAATCTGTGAAGCGTGACCATGGTCAAGACATTATTCAAAGAATGAAAAGGTTTAGCTGCAGGCCTATTTTGAACTCCCACTTAAAGAACAGATCGTATGCACTGCTACATTTGGTTTGGTTCAAAGCTGTGGAAGCCGTGCAATTTTACCTTTCGTCATAAATGTTTCATAAAGGCTCCGTAAAGCCTCGACTTGGACGAGCACCAAGAGAGAGAGGGAGAGTTATGAACAGATCAGAGGACGGGCGATGCTGCATTAGTTTATGATGAAAGACAAGCTGTCTCGCTCTCTCCCCGTTTCTCAGGTCTGTAATTATGAGGTTTGTGTGTTTTCTTCGTTCCATTGGACATGCCAAGCAAACATCACAGAGCGAGGCTGATTGCTATCGAACAGTACAGGTGGTTTACCGTACGAGCAGATGTTTCCCCGACCACAAATACACATGTGCACAGGCCTGATCTGAAGGCGGGGAGGAGAAGAAAGGGTTAGAGATGGGGGGATAGGGCAGTGCTGATGGAGGTTTACAGAAGATGTGAGAGGGGAGGCGGAAACAGGGCGGGAGAAAGAGCGATCGTCCAATAGCGAGATAGAATTTAGGGAGGGCGATGATGCTCCCTTTGGTATCTCTTTTAAAAAGATAATTAGAGGGTGCTCGGCTAAAAACCGCAGGCCAAGCAGAGGGAGATGGGCTGAAGAGGAGGGGTGTGTAAGCCCCAGCTATGGGATGTGATCTCCTAGCGGGAATGGAGGACGTGTGTTTTTCTGGCTGGGTGTGAGAAAAGACTGCCACAGTTTACAGAAGTTTTTCATCAGTGAGAATATGGAAGCTGCAAAGCCTTCGTGGGATCATATATTGACCTGTTGATGACACTGCAGCCCAACGATACGAGCAGAGGACTGGAATAATTACAAACTGTGGATGCATCCCTCTGATCCACCGGCTAGGAGTCGACTGAGCTATGCTTCATTAAGTTTCTTTGTTGACGTTATTATGAATTCACATGTGAATGTGTCTCTGCTGTCAGCTCACTGCTCACATGCTAGATTATGTAAAAAATAAGTTCCATGCATGGCAGTATGCAGATTTTTACAATCAGGAAGAGGTTTCTGTCAATCTCTTATGCCAAAGGCTAAGGTTTCAGTTTGGTGTAGCCAGCAGATATCTGTTGGATAACGGATATCAGGGCTAAGACTTCCTCTGCAGTCTGGTTAGTAACTTGATACGTGAGAACAGCGAGGAAGACACGTCTCTATAAACACATATCTGCAGATCAGATTTTAAAAAGCTGAAAAGACAAAATCATCGCCAAACGACAGCTGGTGAGTTCTGACAGTTTGGCCAGTGTGTTCCACCAAATAATAGTTTAAAGAATAGACAGCGTAAGCGCGATGTCACCCGTACATTTCTGAGTGGCTCTGGCTGAGCAACTTGCCAGTTCAGCCTCTCCCGGTTAATCTAAAAATGAGCGAAGATGTGGATCATTGGTGGACCCGAGAGGGGATGAATGGGTGTTCAAACAAGCCATCTGTAATGACACCCACCTCTCAATCAAAATGGCCACACTGTTAATTCCGCATAACTTTAAGTCTTAATATAATTTGAACAGGTGAGTTGTATATAAAGTCACCCTCAGTACAGTTGTCATGAACGGGGAAATTAGCTATAGAGACCAAAACAGTTTTTTGTACCAGGCTGTAAACATGTTTATTTCTGCTGTGAAGTTGGACATTTGAACATGGGGACTTATGGACACTGACTCGCTTCTGGAGCCAGCCTCAAGTGGACATTTGAGGAACTTCAGTTTGTGGCACTTCTGCATTGGCTTCACTTCAAAGACACAGAAGCTGCAGCTTGGTTCCACCTCTTTTGCTCATGATGCCACTGGGACTAAAAACTGAATCCAGTGTCCAAATTTCTGATGCCAAAATCATGGATGCTTTTGTAGAGATTTTGTAGGGTCAGGTTTCTGCAGGTATCATGAGAGGTATTCAAATAGAGAGACATAAAGGCGTCCTTAATATGAATCAGTCACACCGGGTCTACATTCATCTGTTATACACTGGCTTTCTGCCAGTCCATACTCTTTTTGGTAAATTCACTTCACACAAGTTCCCTTCTGCTGCAGAGCAGTGTATTTAACTCGGTCTATACGAAGACACCTACAGGAAGGTCTGATCTGCAGGGACAAGTCAGTGTGAGCACAGACAGAAACAGAGCTGGCTCACTCGTTCTTCTGTTCTCGTGCCACTTATGTTTAGATGCTCAAAGATTCTTGACAGTGAGTGACAGCTCTGAGCCTTTTCATCTATCAACCCACCCACAGTACCAGACCACAGTGCACCACCCCCCCCCAACCCCCACCACCCCCAACACACTGGACACACCCACACAGGGCATGTCTGTGAGTCTAAGCGTGTGTGTGTGGCTAAATGACACATCCAAACACAAGTCAGGACGGCGCGTAAACACGCGCAAATTACACACGCAAACATGTGCATGTAGCATGTGCTCACGAGTGCATCAATTTGTCCAAAGCTGTTCTTTGTTGTTGTTGTGCTCTCTGCAGGAGGTCTCTCTTAATCTTGGAGACCTCTTGCTGTGCTCTTGCTCTTGCCACCACCACCCCTCCTCCTCCCCATCATGACAGGCCACAAAGAGCTTTGCTCTTGTAATCCTAAAAGCTTTTTCCAAGGCATACAGGCGAGCTAACAAGCTAACAGGCTCATCCTATTACAACAATAAGCCTATTAAAGATACCTGGTGAGGCTCATCTGAAGTGATCCTCCCTTAATGGACCTAAATTACCACGGTAACCATCAGTGCCAAGACTAAACTGTTTCACTCGTTCACTTGATAGTTTTACATTCTGAGGCGGTAGATGCTTGGTTGATCAGTAGGCGCGTTGCCAGTTGCACTTCAGCCATATGAAACTGTCCCATTTGGCACAGGGTCTTTTGAATTGTGCTCGAGCTCGGGCTGAGCTCCCCTTCCTTCTCCCTGTGTTTTTCCAGATGGATATTGACACAGGGGGAAGGCCGCAAGGGCTGTGATTAGTCGGCTTGAAATTAAAGTCTCTGTTCCCGCATGCCAGCTTACTGACAGCCCGGCTTTGGAGGGAAGGAGGGAGAGATTACAAACTCATTTCTCCTCATCTCTCCTCTCCACTTCTAGGATCCGTCGCCCACCACCACCACCACTAAAAAGGAGGGGCTTTCACGTCTGACACATGAAAGCTTTTAAAGTTTAATCATCATTGGGGCAAACAGGCTTTCTGAACAAGGCAGAGAGAGGCAAACGCGACCCTCAAACTCTAAAGTACAACCAAATGGTCCAAGTGGGCCAGAACGGTGACACCATGTACTCGTTCAGCCCACATCACACACCCCCAATTAATTCGTAGACTCAGGGTTTCCGTGAGGAAAAGCTGCAATAATAAATGGTAATAAACACTTAAACACTTGCATTTTTTGCCCCCAAAAACATGGCACCCCCGCAAGTGGGAGTGCTCTCGAGCTCCAGTGAAAGACTCACCAAAGTAGCTGGCTGTTTTTGCACCACCCGTTTGAGTCAGCGGGGAAAGAAAAGCAAGTCAAAGTCCAAGAGATGAGTACATGAGCTGGGCTTGAACGCAGCAGCTTTTGTTACAACAAAGGTTTGCACAATAGCTTGTTCATTTGAAGATTGAGCACAGTTTCTCCACGGTACACAGTGGATATTAGTTATGCATGGAAATGGTTAAGGTAATCAACTGCTTTAGAGTTTAAAACATTGACCACAGCAATAACAGCGCAAGACTGTCTAAAACTACTCAGACTTTCCGTTAAACGAAGGTTTAACTGCGCACCGGTCGTCTTAAACTCACACTGGTTAAACCCTCGTCTAAATCCAAAACCAAAACATGGTCTGCTGCATTCTCGTGCACCGCTGCCATGTGATTACAACCCCTTCACACAATGGATGTCTGTCAGAGCCTCGCCAAATGCCAGGCAGAGAAGCGCCGCCGGGGGCTACCTGATACCCTGCAGCTGCTATGCAGAGGTCCTGTTGTTGTAGGACTCCATTCGCTGCTACGATGTGGAGACATTAGAGATAAGAAGCATTTGTGTTGTCATTCCAGGATCGTGTTGGGAAACCTCTGGCCGCAGTGTGGAGTTACCCCAATGTTGACCTGGACTGGTAGCTTCGGTTGAGCTGGGAAACCTGATAGAAAATAAACTAAAGTGGATGAATAACTTTTATCAATAGCGCTACTGTGATGGATGGAATATGAACATAGGTTGCAAGTGCAACTAGAAGTGTGATCCAAACCCAAAAAAAGAGTGGTAGGTCCACCTTTCTCCTGATCATGCAGGTCATGTGGGGACAAGGACAGAACCTCTGTGTTCATACAATAAAGAGTGTAGCTCCAGCAGAGCCCCTTATTTTACGTTACAGTGAGGAGTACAAGATAATGCGTGTTGTTGATGTATCCGGATCTGCTGTCTAGCAACGATGAGGTAATGAAAAGCAGACTTTTAAGGTCACAATGCTAGAAAACAAGGAATGGAGTTACATAAGAGTGAGCTATGTCGAAAAGCGAATGTTCGACGTGCTCACTCCACAGTACGTCAAGACACAGTGGGGGTCGGCGAAGGTGAAGATGCTGC